>CM062815.1:510813952-512013952 GCA_031772625.1 Pinus tabuliformis
ATATATATATATATATATATATATATATAATTAATAAATTAATTTTCAAGCTAAATTTTTCTCATCCTTAACAACATATTATTATTATATTTATATATATATGTTTTATACTAACAATAATTATTAAATAATTTAAATAAATAAGTAAATTATCTTCTTAAACTAACCACTAAAAGTATTTTATTTATTTTTTAATCCTAACTTTTATCTTAATAACCTAATATTATAACTTTAATATATATCTATATATATATATATATATAGATATACATATATAATTATTAATAAATTAATTAATTAATTTTTAAAACTAACCATTAAAAATATTTTATGTATTAATATTAAAAATAATAATAATATTAAATTAATGAATAATAATTTGACCTGGGTCCGAAGGTCAAAATTAGTCGTTGGAGTCTTTGCTCAGACTATTTAGCTTGCTAAGCTGGATCTATTTCTTCAACTTGTCCTGACGATGAACCACACTGGTTGGTTCGAAACGTGTCGACAAAGGTCTTTCTATATGTGATTTACGCTGAAGCTCTTCTTATAACCTTTACTTTTATCGATGTAGCCTTTGGTGATGTTCATTTTTTAGGGATAAAGGCTCTTTTAACCATTGCTAATGAGCTTATGGTGACATTTTCAACCCTCACCAAAATATGAAATGGTGACAATCAACGAATGACACCATATATATGCATCAATAGTGATGGTCATGAAAGGTCCATCACAATAAATGGTTCTTGTTCATATGAAATAGTGACAGTCATTATCCATCATTATAATCATTATTCATGACAGAACTTGAATTTCACCACAACACCTATACTTTTGGTGACGCCACTTTTGGTGACGTTCAATTTTATTGTGACAGAGGCTAAGGTCTATCACCATTGCTCATATGAAATAGTGATGTTCACTGTCTGTAATTATAAATCATTATTGGTTATGGACCTTGAATGTCACGACAAAAACTATACTTTTGGTGATGTCCAAATATTGGTGACAGAGCCTCTTTTAACCATTACCAATGAGCTTATGGTGACAATTTTCGACCCTCGCCAATGTACTTTTTTCTTGTAAGTAGCTGAAGGCTTCCGAATCAGATGCAGGTTCTGACTCTGAATAAAAACTCGATAAGGGCACTGACAAAGGGAAGCAGACCTTTGATGTGGAGTCTAGTGCCACCATGGCCACCACCAAGATCCAGAATATTGAGCGTGACAATCTAGAGGAGGGGGAATGCCTCTTCCACTCATATATGTGGGTGAAGTGTTCCCCACTACAGTTCATTGTCAACAGCGAGAGTCAAAAGAACCTCGTTTCAGTAGAGGTCATGAAGTGGTTGGGCCTAAAGACTATAGCGCATCCACATCCATAGACCATCAGGTAGCTTCACCAAGGATGAGATATTCATGTCAGCCAACAATGTTGCCCTCCCTACAACATCAAACCCTTCATGGATGAGGTACTGTGTGATGCTTCTCCTCTTGAATTTTGTGACGTATTGTTAGGAAAACCATACTTGTGGAACTGACATGCTATACATGAGTCTACACCTCGCTCTGTGATTATTACTTTGGCTAATAAGTTGTATAGGATACCGAAGGTAGCCCCACCTACTGCCATCTCTTTGATCACTGCAAAGCAATGCAGTAAGATCGTTTCCTAGACCAGGAATTTTTTTTCCTTATCATTCTCCCCCAAGGCAAGAAGAAGGTTGTGGCCACGCCTTCCAAGCAGATGGACAAGGTAGTGGAGGAGTATAGGGATATTTTCACCTCACCTAGAGGGGTACCTCTAAACTGTCAAGTTAAGGACTCCATCGATCTGACCTCGGGCATGTCACCGCCCAATGGACCAATCTATTGATGCTCTATTATGGAGAATGATGAGATCAAGAGGTAGATTAAGGAACTATTGCAGAAAGGGCACATCAAGCCAAGCTCATCACCTTGTGGGAGCCCGATTATATTGTTACAGATGAAGGATGGGACATGGAGGCTTTGTATTGACTACCAGGAACTAAATAAGATCATTGTCTAGAATAGGTACCTAATCCCAAGGATTAATGACCTTTTGGACTAGCTCAAGGGGGCCAAATATTTCAACAAGATTGAATTGAAGTTAGGTTATCACCAGGTGCATATCAAACCCTTCGATGTGTGGCAAGCTGCCTTCAAAACCAAGGAGGTCCTTTTCGAATGGTGGGCCATGCCATTTAGATTGACGAATGCCCCTACAACCTTCATGAGACTGATGGATGACATATTGCAACCCTTCACCAATGCATTCATGGTGGTGTATTTATATAACATATTGGTCTTCAACCAGAGTTGCAAAGAGAACCTCCACCATATTCAACAGGTCCTTCAAACCCTGAGCCAACATAGGTTGTGTGCTAACTTGGAGAAATACACCTTTGCCTGTACCCATGTTTAATATCTATGGTACATCATTTATGAAAAGGGTGTACATGTGGACCTAACCAAGATACAAGTCATTAGGGATTGGCCAACCCCAACCACTCTAATAGAGCTTCGCAACTTTTTGGGTCTTGTGAATTTATACCATAGGTTCATGTTTGGGTTCTCTCATATCACTTGGCCTTTAAGTCAAGTAACCAAGGGCAGAGCAAAAGAAAGGCTTTTTTGGCTGGAAACCCAACAACAAGCATTCTCTGAGTTAAATAATCGCCTTTTTTTGCAATAGTTCTCACATTACCAAACCTGCAACAACCATTTGAGATTGAGATAGATGCCTCCGACTATGCTATTGGTGCAGTTCTTACTAAGCATGGGAATCTAGTGGCTTACCATAGTGAGACAGTTTTAGAAACAATCCAAAAGTAACCCACTTACGAAAAAGAAATTTATTCCATTGTGTAGGTCTGCCATCAATGGAGGCATTACATTCTGGGGAAGGAAATGGTCATCCACATAAACCACTGACCTCTAGAGTTCATACAGATGCAAGGGAAGTTGCAAAGCGATCAACATCATAAATGGTCCACCTATTTTCAACAGTTCCATTTGAACATTAAGTATAATAAGGGCAACACTAATAATGTTGTTGATTTCCAGAGCTGACCACCGGTCATGGCGCTGATCACTGTGCTCAACTCCTATGGGCACGAGACATCGGGGTCGCCGCATCTTTATAAGAGAGATCCAAAATTCAGCAGCATATACTAGACATTCCTAGAAGGGAAACAAATTACAAATTTTCACCTTCAAGATGTACTTTTATGCCACCTGGGACACATCTTTGTTCCTTCAAGTGAGCATGCAAAGATGATTTGGGAGGTGAACTACAGTTAGATCACTGGAAATTTGAGAGTAGGGAAAACAATGGTGATATTGCAAAAGTATTTTTATTGGCCAAAATATCGTCAAGATGTTGGGAAGTACATTAGATCCTACACCATCTATGCCATTTCCAAACCAGCCAACAAGAAGCAAGTCCTGTATACTCCTCTACCTACTCATATCTGACCTTGGGAATGTCTCTCCATGGATTACATGTTAGACCTTCCTTCTATTAAGCACAAAAATGATTGCATTTTCATGGTCTTCGACAAATTCTCTAAGATGGCCATCATGGCAACCTGCAAGAAGAGTATCACAATAGAGACCACTACTAAGATCTTCTTTGAGTGAGTATGGGTACATTTTGGGATCCCACAGTCCATTGTATTAGATCAAGATAACATATTCCTAAGTGTATTTTGGTCAATTCTCTGGTCGATTATGGTTTTAAAACTTACTAAGTCCACGACTTTGCATGTTATGAAACCAACTCACAAAAAGATAGAAAGGATAGATCAACGCCTTAAAAATAAGCCTCTTCAAGGGGGCAACCTCCTTTACATTACACAAATGAAAAATTCTTGGATGATACAAATGACAAGACCTCCTTTCTATATATAGGAGTCTACGGGGTCATAATATAATCAAAGCTGACATAACAATAATAATGTAAGGGCACAATAATTACAATAGTGGGCTTCTATGGGGCACAATAATAACCATATGGGCACAACAATATAATAAGGGGGTTGTACTAATAACAATAAGGGGTTACACTAGTAGTATAGGGACCTAACATGCCCCTCTCCTTCAAAAAGTGTTGTCCTCAATGCTTGAGTAGTTCTTGAAGCTTCTGTATAAAATTATTGTCCTCCCATGTGGAACCTTCAGTAGATAAGTTCTTCCACTTGATGAGATACTCTGAAATTGATCAATTTTGTAGCTATCGGGTTCTTGTTTCTGTGACTGCTCTAGGTTCTAATATGATTTTTCCTTCCTCGTCAAGTTCTAGCAATATTGTTTGAACTGGGATCTTTTGAAACTTTTGAATGACTGGCCACATTTCTTCATCCTTCTTCCATTCATCCCTTTCTTCATTTATCCAATTTGGTTGGATAATAAAAATAGCACAAAACAATGCTTCCACATACTCATCCTTTATTGAGATTACATCTGCAACAACATTCTTATTCTTTTTTGTAGATGCTTTCAATGTCATAACCCAACACATTTGTGACCCATTTTTTTTGTTCTTCTAAAGATAATCTTTGTTCTAAAAAGTATTTAATACTATCATGATCCATTTTTACCTTGAACTGTCTTCCCATTAGGTAAGGTCTCCATTTCTTAAGTGCATGTAGTATTTCCAACATTTCCTTCTCATAAATAGCTTGCTTGAGATGTAGTCGTAAAAATACCCAATCGCCTACATCAAAACTTCTTTCACTGTGATGTTGATATGCCCATTGTTTTATTCGATTCTACACCAAAGTGGCGTTATCCTTTAAAAGCTGGATAACTTGTTGTTGATGCTCGATGTCATATTTCACTACTTGAATATTTTTCTTCTTGATATGTCCTTCTATCTTGAGAGTTTGAGGGGTGGTAATTTCTTCCAATGCATTACAAGATATGGTCAGATTCATTTCTTGATGCTCAATATGATCTTTCACTTCTTGAACATTTTTCTTCTTGATATGTCCTTCTATCTTCATAGTTTGAGGAGTGGTAATTCCAGTCAATGCATTACAAGATATGGTCGGATTCATTTCTTCTTTCTCAATGTGATCTTTTGTCTCTTGAACCTTTTTCTTCTTGATATGTCATTTTATCTTGAGAGTTTGAGGAGTGGTAATTTCTTCCAATGCATTACAAGATATGGTCAAATTCATTTTTTGATGTTCGATGTGATCTTTCACTTCTTGAACATTTTTCTTCTTGATATGTCCTTCTATATTGATAGTTTGAGGAGTGGTAATTCTGGCCAATGCATTACAAGATATGGTCAGATTCATTTCTTCTTTCTTGATGTGATCTTTCACTTCTTGAACCTCTTTCTTCTTGATGTGTCCTTCTATATTGAGAGTTTGAGGAGTTGTAATTCTTGCCAATGCTTTACAAGATATGGTCTGATTCATTTCTTCTTTCTCTAGGGTTGGTTCTTGGTGCCTATCCTCTTCTTTTGAAGTTTCTTGATCCTTTTCTTCCTCCTCTTCATAATCTATGTAAAATAATTTCTTCTCAACACACTTATGACCTTTAGTGTATTTTTTATCACAATTGTAACAAAGCCCTTTTGCTCTTTTTTCTTCCAATTGTTGTGGTCTCAACCTTGTAGGTTGTGGAAGGATAGGAGAAACAATACTTCCGTCTTTATAGTTGTGAGGGGTAGAATTCCTTGTTGCCATAATTTTTCTTTGCAATTTTCTTGCCCTTTTCAATGAATAAGGTTCCCAATGACGAACTTCGTGTCGAATGTTATCCTATAAAGTCCCTATGGAGGCATCAATCCTCTGCTTCTCTGGAATATCATTTTCCCTTATATTCAATTTTTGAAAGTCCTCAATGTTCTCTACCATTGAACACTTTTGTTGGAGATTTATCTATAGGCTAAAGAAGGTGTTGCTCTTTGTGTCCTCATAATGTGCTACCATTTCCTCCGTGAAAATTGACCATGTAACAAGTGGTTTAGGAGAACAAAGCCCTTTATACCATAAAAATTGATCTGGTTCTAAATAATTAGATGCAATACATACCTTTTGTAACAACAATATGCCATGTAGATCAAAATATTTCTCCATCTGTAGTATCCAATTCACCGGATCCTTGCCATCAAACTTCCTCATCTTGTTTTTTCTTGATTTTAGGAGCTCAACCTTGAAATGATTGTAACTCTGTAATTTCAAATCTCCAAGTTCTAAAATTTCGTCCTGTAGTAACCCTCTTAGTCCTCTTTCAAGCCCCTAAAGTCTGATCAAGATTGGATTATGTAAGGAAGCGTTATCTCAAATCTCTCATGATGAGTCGATTATAGACTGGTTCAGTAGAGTGAACTTGTACAAAGTGCCACGTGTCACGGTTTCAATATTAGGACCTAAAACCAATATACAAAAAACTAAATTTCGTCCTCTTTCTGCAACTTCTTACAAAATTTCAATTTGATGCTTAAAGAGAAATCTATGACGATTTTCCCAAGGTCACCTATTTAGGATGTAATTCGGGAGCCTGCAGAAACCCTATATTGTTCAGATTATATCTCCAAAAATATAGTGAGAAAAGATCTGAAATTCAGACCCAAGTTTCATCACGATTTTGATTCAAATTGGTTTTAATTTCAAATTCTAAACCTTCGTAGAAAAAATATTATATTGAAAATCCCACGATGACCTGTTTGAGATTAAATTATGGAGCTTGCAAAAACCCTAAATTCCTCAGATCATATCTCTGAAAATATAGTGATACAAGATCTAAAATTCAGATGCGAAGTTTAGAATGATATCTTCTCAAATGGATTTCTTTTTTAGCTTCAGAAACTTCGTAGCAAAAAAGTTATAGTGAAATTTCCACGATGACCTGTTTGGAGCAGCGAAACCCTAGAATCCACAGCTCTGATACCAAATGTTATGAAACCAGCTCACGAAAAGATAGAAAAGATAGATCAATGCCTTAGAAATAAGCCTCTTCAAGGGGGCAACCTCCTTTACATTACACAAATGTAAAATTCTTGGATGATACAAATGACAAGACCTCCTTTCTATATATAGGAGTCTAAGGGGTCATAATATAATCAGATTTGACATAACAATAATAATGTAAGGGCACAATAATAACATAGTGGGCCTCTATGGGGCACAATAATAACAATATGAGGACTACATCGGAACAAAAATATAATAAGGGGGTTGTACTAATAACAATAATGGGTTACACTAGTAGTATAGGGACCTAACATTCCATCCCCAAACTAATGGCCAGGTAGAGGTTTTCAACAAGATGATCGTAACCATTCTGTGCATGTACAACTCGAAGCATCCACACAGGTGGGATGAAAGTCTCCCATATGTCCAACACAGCTACAACAGATCTCTCCACAACTTAATAGGCCACAACCCCTTTCAGTAGGGTTGGGATTTCAGCCATTATGCCCCATTGATGTGGCCATACCATTTGCAACAATTGAGGTAGATTTAGCTCATGTTCAGTCCGAAGCAAAAAGAGATAATAGCTTCATTGAGTGCATTCAACACATCCATCAGTAGGTCCATCATATATTGGACAGAGCCAATTCTAAGTACAAGCAATGCTATGATCAACATTGATTGTCACACAAGTTATAGGTAAGCGACAAAGTCTTGCTACGTTTGTAGACGGAGCACCTTACTGGTCCCCACTGCAATCTTCGCCCGCTCTGATATGGGCCATACACCATCACCAAGGTCATTGGTGACAATGCCTTTGAGCTTAGTATCCCATTGTTCCTTGGTCTACACCCAGTTTTCAATGTAGATCACCTTCAGCCATACTTTCCACCATTGTTTGACACATCTGACATTGTAAAACAACTCACACCAACACAACTCAACCCAGACTACATGGAACAAGCCAAAAATAATTAGATCATGGACAAACAGATCAATAACACTCGCCAATAGAGGATACAACTATATCGAGTTGTCAAAGTAGGTCAACTCCTTCACCAGGCAAAGTGGTTCACGAGGGACCAGGTTCAATAGAAATTTCCTCACCTCATGGAGTCTCTGCACGCAATGGGGACCATTGCTTCCTGGGGGGAGGAATGATCTAGGTGGATATTGGTGGCCACCCACCTATTCAACCTAGAACCCCCAGTTAGTTTCATATGTTTCCTTGTTCATTTCAACTTTTACTATTTTTAGCAATTTTTCAGGTCCTCATCTTTCAGAGCAGTTTTGACCCCCTAAACGGTGTGTTTTTGGGGTCTGCAGTAGGCCTATGGTCTTAGGTAGGGTCCTGTAGTGAAACTTGTAGTACTGAGAGGGACCTCTCCAGCAAGGTATCATATGTGCCAAACGGAGATAATATGACAAGATTACGACCACGGGAAGTTGGTTGCCCAGGTAACCCCAATGGGGCCCACAAATTCTTAGTGTTACATCTCCTAGGGTTAGGGTTTTAGTTATTTAGTGTTTTCTCATATTTTCCAATAATAAATAGGCCCTTGAGCCTCATTGTAACATAGTTCAGAGGCAAGTAGCTACCACATCTCTTCTCAGAGATAAACTACCATTGCCTGAGCTATCTTATCTCCATTCTATTTGTAAGAATAGTTTAGTATTTTTCTATTAATGAAATGAAGTGTTTTTCTGCTACATCTCTGTGTTTATCATTATATCTGTAAGTTGTTGCATTCCTGTTTAATTTCAGATCAATTACTTAACATGATTGGAATATTAAAACTAATGTCATAGCTCATGATTAAGTATGCAATAAACATAAGCATTAAACTGATGATAAGCTTTCACGACTATTTAAAATCGACGCCATCCTTTATTACCATTTAAGTACACATACAATAAACATAGTGCTATAATAAATTATTACCTAGAGAGGAAGATCTACCATACTTATTTGAGGAAAATTTTGAGATGGGGTTTGGATTTCAAACCTGATGTAAAGTAAGTAAACAAATATTTGATAACACATTATCTAAATAACTAACCGACAAAAGATTCCTTGAATTCAAAATTTGATAGTGAATTTACATTAGGAAATTTCTAGGCAGTCGTGGTTGGAATTAGCTATTGAAAGCATATAAGTAATTAGAAAGTAGAGCACTTGATCAGAATATAACCTATGAAAGAGAACATTGGAAAAAAATAAGGGATGAGGGATAATGCCTAATAATTTTGTAGCATCATTGACGAGGGTTTTCAATTCAAGAGGTGTTGTCTACAATTGCAATCCTATGAAGAATTTAAGTATGAAACCCTCTCATTTAGAAACAATTTGCAAGAAATGAAATGAAGTAAATAATCCAAGATTGAATTGTTCATAAATTAATATACTACGGTGACATGCTACCTAATTAGTTGAGGATTAGCTCAATTAGTTGAGCCTCCATTCTTAAAGGAACCTTTCTATTGAAAGCTCAGGGGTTCAACTATCTCGATGTGCTCAAGGTTAGGTTCTATGGTTGAGCCTACCGGAAGTGATCCCTTTGCGTGGATCTACCTAGTACAGATATTCCCTCAATTTAGTGGTCACCGATCTCCAAGGTTAGTGAAACACATGGAATAAATGTTACCGAACAATATCTATCTCTTTCCAAGGTAATTTTAATGTTATGTAATCATGGTTATCATTTTGACAAGTGTATATTTGCATTGGAAACCTTGTAAAGTAGAAAATAGGAGAAAATCCCTATAATAACTCTAAAAAAAAGTATTTCTGAGAATAAATATCAATATCAAAATAGTAGCTAAAAGGTATCAAGGTCTGTAATACCCTTAAATACTAAATAAAAATATTGATTTGAAGGGATAAATTATCAAATAAAACAAGAAGAGTAATATGAAAAACATTATGGCTCATAGATAGCAAGAAGTCCTTTGTTCACATCACACCTCACATAGAGTTGACAATATTATGTTCTTGACAAAAAAAAATTATAATTTATCTGAGAAGAAATTTATAATGTGCATCTTTTAGAATGCTCCCCAATAATAATCCCTGGAACAATTTCCTTTTAAAATACAAAGAGGTTTAGAATTCAATATTTAATACCCTATATAATAGAGAAGAAAAATCATTTGTATATAATATATTTGGACTCTAAAACTCAATTCTCAACATAACAATGATGGTCATAAGGGTTTGTGATACCCTTATAAATTCCTAGTTAGAGACCTTCATCAAACGAACAAAGAAATAACATGAATATGTAAACCCTAATAATAGTAAATAGAGTGTAATTAAGAAATGAAATAATGATTGATATCTGGCCATACATTTTTTGATGTTTTGGCAAATTATTTAACATCAAGTCAACTTAAACCTTGTTTATATGATAACCATCATACTGGAAACCATTAAAATAAATACGATGAGAAAACACACAATTGAAACCTTGAAGAAGCCAACTAAGAAATGTTTATTATTATTGAAACCCAAATGAATAGCTAAATTACCCATGAACCTAGGTTAAAGAGTAATTTGAACTCTAAGAATGTCATATAGAATGCCGTAGTGAAAATATCCTTAAACAACTTGCAATAAATCTCACAAGAAGTTGTAGTTAGTAGAAAATAATTGATAAAAAATTTGAATGAAGTCTAAAATCCCTCAACAACTCCTTTAGAAAAATAAAAATTAGGGAGACAATGAAATTTCCTAGTTATGGATGTTTGAGGCTCAACGAAAGGAAAGAATGTAAGTTGTGTGCTATGAAAACCATAACCATCTTCCATCACAAAGAAAACACTATTATGTTGTAGAAAATATCTCAAGAGCTCGGAAAGAACAATGAGAAATGAAGTCCAGATGGTAGTCAAAAAAACTATTTTATCTGTAATAAATACAAGACTTTTCGATTACTTCATAGTGTCCATATCATCCACCTGTCACCTCATCACAATCGTAGTCATAGCCATAACATGCCTACTTCACATGAGGGAAATGGACCCTGTGCAAATAAATTCCATATGTAGCTCGATGAGGGAAAGGTTAGACTAAGAATCCCATTCAACATCATATTATGACTAATATATCTTAAGTCTCATATTGCACTAAACATGTTAACATTTCTTTACCATCGTTGGGACCTCAGGTTTTTATGTGGATATTTTTTTAATACAGGGAATACAGGGTTAATAGCTTCTTCTTCTAAGAATTACATTAAGAATCATCAAAATGGAAATTTCAATAAGAATAAAAACCAGTAGAAGAATCATTCACAAACATGATCTAGACAAATCGATCTAAATGGAATAAGATTCAATGAGAAGCAAAGAGAACCATTGAAGTGTTGGGATGTGGGGAGCCTCATCTACTTCAAAATTCCCCATATAATGTTAATTATAATTAAGTGTTACACACTTTGCAATAAGAGAGTTTAGGTTTCTGTGATCCATATCAAGTTAAGAAAGATTCTTCGGCGAAAATCACATGGAAAATCATTTGTCGACGCGTTTCGAACCAACCAGTGTGGTTCATCGTCAGGACAAGTTGAAGAAACATATCAAGCTCATCATGTTAAATAGACTAAGCGGAGCCTTCAACATCTATCCTTTCTAACGGCTAGTTTGACTCAAGGACAGGGGTCAAAATTATTATAATCGTTTAATTATCAAAAATTATAGGTTAATTAATAATTTAAAGGAAAGTTAGTTGAATAAATGGCCTTAAAATAATAGAATACCTAAAAAGTAACATAGAAAGTAATAATTTTATTTAAATTTTATTAATAAAAATAATAATAATTTTATTTAAATTTTTATTAATAGATAAAAGGTAAATAAGTTAGAAAATCAAAGTTAATTATCATAAGTTAGGGGAAATTAGTTAAATACATGACCCTATGAAAAAGGTAAAAGCCTCAATAGAATGCATAATTAAAAGAATCATTAAAAATTATAAGTTGATTAATAATTTAAAGGGTAGTTTGCTAAATAAATGACCTAAAATAATAATTTTATTTACATTTTATTAATATGAAAATAATAATTTTATTTAAATATCATTAATAAATCAAAGGAAATTAAGTTAGAAATCCAAGTTAATAACCATACGTTAATAGGAAAATGACCTTATGAAAAAGGTAATTGCCTCAATAGAATATAAAGAATAAATAAAATAATATTATTTATAAGTATCATGTATACAAAAAGGTCAAAAAGGACCCTATTAGTTAAACATATAAGGAACAAAATTAGTTATAAGAGGGACCTAAAAATAAAGAGGGCCTTAAAATATCAGAAGAAATAGAAAGAAAGGAGAAAACAATAAATAGAAATCACACTAAAATTAAGTTAAGAAAGATTCTTCGGCGAAAATCACATGGAAAATCGTTTGTCGACGCGTTTCGAACCAACCAGTGTGGTTCATCATCAGGACAAGTTGAAGAAACAGATCAAGCTCATCATGTTAAATAGACTAAGCGGAGCCTCCAACATCTATCCTTTCTAACGGCTAGTTTGACTCAAGGACAGGGGTCAAAATTATTATAATCGTTTAATTATCAAAAATTATAGGTTAATTAATAATTTAAAGGAAAGTTAGTTGAATAAATGGCCTTAAAATAATAGAATACCTAAAAAGTAACATAGAAAGTAATAATTTTATTTAAATTTTATTAATAAAAATAATAATAATTTTATTTAAATTTTTATTAATAGATAAAAGGTAATTAAGTTAGAAAATCAAAGTTAATTATCATAAGTTAGGGGAAATTAGTTAAATACATGACCCTATGAAAAAGGTAAAAGCCTCAATAGAATGCATAATTAAAAGAATCATTAAAAATTATAAGTTGATTAATAATTTAAAGGGCAATTTGCTAAATAAATGACCTAAAATAATAATTTTATTTACATTTTATTAATATGAAAATAATAATTTTATTTAAATATCATTAATAAATCAAAGGAAATTAAGTTAGAAATCCAAGTTAATAAACATAAGTTAGTAGGAAAATGACCTTATGAAAAGGGTAATTGCCTCAATAGAATATAAAGAATAAATAAAATAATATTATTTATAAGTATCATGTATACAAAAAGGTAAAAAAGAACCCTATTAGTTAAACATATAACAAACAAAATTAGTTATAAGAGGGACCTCAAAATAAGAGGGCCTTAAAATATCAGAAGAAATAGAAAGAAAATAATTTGAGTGTTATTTTAAAATAACACTTGAATTATTTTCTTTCTATTTCTTTTGATATTTTAAGGCCCTCTTATTTTGAGGTCCCTCTTATAACTAATTTTGTTCCTTATATGTTTAACTAATACGGTCCTTTTTTACCTTTTTGTATACATGATATTTATAAATAATATTATTTTATTTATTCTTTATATTCTATTGAGGCAATTACCTTTTTCATAAGGTCATTTTCCTATTAACTTATGGTTATTAACTTGGATTTCTAACTTAATTTCCTTTGATTTATTAATGATATTTAAATAAAATTATTATTTTCATATTAATAAAATGTAAATAAAGTTATTATTTTAGGTCATTTATTTAGCAAACTTCCCTTTAAATTATTAATCAACTTATAAATTTTAATGATTCTTTTAATTATGCATTCTATTGAGGCTTTTACCTTTTTCATAGGGTCATGTATTTAACTAATTTCCCCTAACTTATGATAATTAACTTTGATTTTCTAACTTAATTACCTTTTATCTATTAATAAAAATTTTAATAAAATTATTATTATTATTATTAATAAAATTTAAATAAGATTATTACTTTCTATGTTACTTTTTAGGTATTCTATTATTTTAAGGCCATTTATTCAACTAACTTTCCTTTAAATTATTAATTAACCTATAATTTTTTATCATTAAACGATTATAATAATTTTGACCCCTGTCCTTGAGTCAAACTAGCTGTTAAAAAGGATAGATGTTGGAGGCTCCGCTTAGTCTATTTAACATGATGAGCTTGATCTGTTTCTTCAACTTGTCCTGACGATGAACCACACTGGTTGGTTCGAAACTCGTCGACAAATGATTTTCCATGTGATTTTCGCCGAATAATCTTTCTTAACTTTGCAATAAGATTCCACAGTAAATGATATGACTAGAAGTATTCACAGAATTAATGTAGCCCTGGAGGATTGACAATTGTAACATCAATCCACTGTGAATGAAATGGAAGGTAATATTTTGGACTTTCGTTACGATAGTTTAAAAGTAGTGGATAAATGTATGAAGAACATGGAAAAGCATAAAAATTATTTGTTTGTATAATTAGAAACTAGGACAAAAGGGAGTTTACTAGTTTTTTTAAGTATTTTCCTAATAATTTAAATGTATTGAAAGTAGAAATGAACTTCAATATCCTACCACTAGGATCATATGATGTGTTAGTGGATATGGATTGGCTAGAAAATCATAGAGCTACCATTAATTGTTTAGAAAAGACTATTATTTGTACCAAGCATGATGAACTAGTGCAGGTCATTAGAGATATACCTAGACCAATCTCACCAATATCAATTTCATCCTTGCAATTAAAGAGATGTGCAATGAAGGGGTGTAAAATCTATGCAATATAGGTGGAATATTTAACACAAGAAAATAGAGCAAATACTTTCAATCACTTTGTAGTGGTACGGGAATTCAAGGATGTTTTCCCATATGAAATTCCTAGGTTGCAACCAAAATGGGACATTGATTTTACCATTGCATTTGTAACTGCGGTAGTGTCGGTATCAAAATCACCCTATAGGATGAGTGTACCAAAGTTGACTACGTTAAAGATGCAAGTTCAAGAATTGCTAGACAAGGCATATATTAGAACATGTGTCTCACCTTTGGGAGCATCGTTACATTTTGTAAGGAAGAAGGAAGGGACTCCTAAATTATGTATTTATTATAGAAAATTAATAAATTTGAGATTAAAAAATAAATACACATTACCTAGAATTGATGATATGTTCAATCATGTAAGGGGAGCAATATTTCTCTTTAAGATAGATTTGAGATCTATTTATCACCAAATTATAATCCAAGATGAGGATATTCATAAGACTACTTTTAGAACTAGATATCACCATGATGTGTTCATTTTGCTTCATTTTGGAATAAAAAGTGCAATGACCACATTTATGTGCCTATTCAACAATGTTTTTAGCTAGTACATAGACAAATTTGTGTTCATATTCATTGTTGACATTTTGGTTTACTCTAAGACACTAGGAAAACATGAAAAGCACTTAGGAATAGTTTTGCAAACACTCAAAGAGCATCATCTATATGAAAAAATTAGTTTGTATGAGTTTTATCAACATCAAATTTTGTATTTGGGGGATGTAATATCCAATGAAGGAATCATTGTAGACCCTGAAAAGGTTAAGGAAATTCTTAATTGGATTATACCCAAAGATGTAGCTAACATTAGATCCTTCACGGGAATTATGGGTTATTACCATAGATTCGTCAAATATTTCAAACTTTCCTACCCTATATCACGCTTAAATAAGAAGGGATTTAAATTTATCTGGACCCAACAATGTCAAGGATCAATTGAAATATTTTCTAATTGTAGCTCTTATAATTAAGATTTTTCACCTCATTAAAGATTATATAGTGTGAAAAGATTCTTTTTTGGAAGGATTAGGTAGATTATTAATGCAAGATAACCATGTTATATCTTATAAGTCTAGGAATTTGAAGGAATATGAAACTAGTTATGTGATGTATAAGCTAGAGTTACCAACAACAATTTATAATTTAAAAATGTTGTGGCGTTACCTTTTGGGAAAGAAATTCATATAAGTAACTGATCAAATCAACCTAAAATATGTCTATATTCCACCATATTTAAATGCAAGGAAAGAAAGGTGAATGAGATTAATAAGTGAGCTTTATTTTGAAATCAAGCACATCAAGGCAAAGGAAAAGAAAATTACAGATGCATTAAGCATAACTTTAAACTAGATCTATGACATCTCTACCATCAGCATTAAAAAATACCATAATTCATAGATTAGGACTTCAAACTTATAATATCAAGAATATAACAACTAAAAGAGAAATTGATAAATTATAATAATAGCCAAATATAAGGATTATACTATGCTCTGAATAATGATAATTCTTCACTTTTAAAATCAAAATTTATATTTCAAAAATGCACATAACTAAACACTTGATCCTAGATGAACATGAAAAGAAGCCTTATTTAGCTCATCTAGGATATGAAAATCTAATTAGAGCACTTGGGAAATATTTTTATTGGCCAGGAAAGAAAGATGAAGTTGTTGAATACTTAGTGAAATGTGTCAATTGTAAAAGGATTAAGGTGGAGCACCAACATCTTGTTGGGTTGTTAAATCCATTACCCATCATGAGTGGAAATGGGAAATTATCTCGTTATAGTTTATCACAGGGATACCCAGAACTAGAAGAAAACATGATTCTCTCATGGTTGTAGTCAATAAATTAAGGTTGTTCACGTTACTAAAATGTTTATGAACCTGAGATATTTAGAGTTCATGGGGTACCAAAAAAGAGTATTTCTAATAGAGATGCAATATTCACATCAAGTTGTTTGAAGAATCGTTTTGTGGGATTTCATACACAATTGAATTTCAGTATTGCTTCCAATCCTCAAACTAATGGACAAAATGAAAGAACTAACTAGAACCTTGAAGACATACTTTGTGTGTATGCAATGGAATCAACCCACAAAATGGGAATACTACTTATATATGTTTGAATTTGCATATAATAATAGTTATCAAGAATCTCTTAAGATGGTTCCTTTTGAAGTCCTTTATGGATGGAAATTCTATACTCGATTAAGTTCGAGCCAACTAAAGGACATACTAGTTTTGAGACCTAATATTTAAAAGATATGGAGCAAGTGGTTAGAGAGGTAAAATAGAACAAAAAGACAACTGAGGACAAAGAAAAATGTTGTGCAAATTAGAAAGGAATTCAGAAGGAATACAATGTGGGACAACATGTTTATATCAAATTTAAACCAAAGAGGAGAACAATGAGGTTGGTTGCTTATGCTAACCTTTTGAAATACTAGCCACAGTATGACCAGTGCTTTACCAGTTACCATTATTAGCCCACATGAAAGTGCATAATGTAATTTACGTATCACTTCTAAATAAATATATTCATGGTCCAACTCATATTATTCATTAGAATGTGGTATAGGTCAAACTGAAAAGTGAGTTCCAATTTGAGCCTCCATGAATTTTATACAGGAGGAAAATGTTTCTCCAAAATCGAGCCATTGCCGAGGTTAAAATGTAATGGAATCGCTTTGCCCTAAGAAAGCCACCTGGGAGATGGAAGAGAAAATTCAAGATGAATTTCCTTCACTCTTCTAGTAGTATTGAATGCACAGGAAACACCAAGGATACTGTTTAAATTAAAGGGAGGGGAGATGTAATGTTGTTGTTGCAATTAATTTTGGAAGACTTGCTCTTTATATTTATTTGTAATGATTAAGTTATAAACAATATCCATGCAATGAAGACTAAATTTGAATTGCATTTGTAAATAATTGTGTGCAATAATAAATAAATGTTTTTTCTTCAAAATTTTACGTGAACTAGCATTTGACTATTCAAATTACTTTGATGTGGGAAAATGTTAAAGTGGTTGATTCCAAAGTAGTGGACAAGAAAAAGGTGAAAGTTGGTGTCGTTATGACCTCCTATGTTTCCCCAATATTCTAAGAGGAATAACTACCACCATAAAAAATGTAACGAGGTAGAAATTTTATGTTAGGGAAACAAGGAAAAAGATAAACATAATTGGAGAGAAATGCATGCTAAAGAAGGAAAAGAAATAGAAGAGAATTTTTTTTTTTTATGAATTCCTAGGTACATAAAGGTGAATAGCTCAGGTATTAAGGAAAGGGTAAGACATTGTTGGACTCTACATGGAGAAGGAGGAAATTACCCCTAAAGTTGACAAGTTATTAATAATAGAGGATATCTTTTAGAAGTGTTTTTTGCGAAAATCACATCATAATTCATTTGTCGACGTGTTTCGAACCAACAAGTGTGGTCCATCGTCAGGACAAGTTGATGAACTAGACCATGGCTGTAGGATAAATAAAGAGAGCAGATCATCCAACTGCTACATTAAACTGGATAACTAGATGATACCAAGGGAAATATAATTAGTTATTTAATTAATTAGTTTGTTATATTATATTAATTTCTTTTTGATTAAACGTAATTTCTTTTTGTATACAACTAAGTTGAGAGTAAACTAAGTACTAACTAATAAACTTTTCTTATTTAAATTAAAAAAAAAAAGACTTATATTAATATTATTGTATGAAATAATAAGAAATAAATGAGTAATGACCTGATTAGTTAGTTAGTTATTTGACTTAGTTCTTAGTTTAGTCAAATTTAACCATATTAGTTATGTAGAATTTTTTATTGGGATATAAATAAAAGTCAAAGAAGAATTATGGAAAAATAATTATTATCAATTAGTTAGTTAAATTGATTTATAATTTTATTTATTTTAATCAACTAAGTACTAACTAATAAACATTTTCTTATTTAAATTTTCAAAAATATTTTTAGAAAAATATTTATATTAATATTATTCTATGAAATAATAAGAAGAAATAATAATTGAGTAATAACCTAATTAGTTAGTTAGTTAATTGACTTAATTCTTAGTTTAGTAAAATTTAACTATATTAGTTATGTAGCAATTTTTTATTAGGATATAAATAAAAGTCAAAAAAGAATTATGGAAAAATTAATTATTTTCAATTAGTTAGTTAAATCAATTTATAATTTTATTTATTTTACTCAAGGTATAACATGTTCAATATGTTTATCTTATTATAATTTTATTTATCTATGATTAGGACAAAAAGATTATTATTATTATATTATGTTAAAAATAATTTTTAGAACCCAAAAAGGAACTAATTCTTAATTTTAAGTTACAAAATTTAAGATTAAAATGAATAAATAAATTACAGAATAAAAATCAAAGAGAAGAAATGGAAAAACAAACCAGAGGATGAGGGGAAAAGGACTAGAGATAATCATAATAAAAGGACAATGCAAGGGGCAAAGGTGGGGGTGGGGGTGGGGGGGGGTTTGTGGGGCGGGGCGGGGCGGGGTAGGGGGCGGCTAGGATGAAAGGGTAAGGATTCAACAATTGATAATTTTCCAACCATCATCCCTATTGAGATTGCTCGGCCTTTTCTCAATTTCTATGGCTTCCATAAATTTCCGGTGATGAAAAGGCGCAATCTTGGAAATAACACGAGCTTCCTCAATACATATGTGATGCTCCATCCTTTCCACGTGTTCTTCCAGGATGGAAGACCTGGTCCTCACATGTCTTATGTCAGTTGAGTGCTCATGAATCCTATTATTAATAGAGCCACTAGTCTCACCAACATAGAGGGTCTATGTTATTCGATGTTCTTGTGGGACCCCCTACGTTGGTGAGACTAATCGCTCTATTAATCAGACGATTCATGAGCACTCAGTCGACATAAGACATTGGAGGACACGGTCTTCCGCCCTAGAAGAACATTCGGAAAAGGCGAAGCATCACATATGTATTGAGGAAGCCTGTGTTATTGCCAAGATTGTGCCTTTTCATCACCGGAAATTTAGGGAAGCCATAGAAATCGAAAAAAGGCCAAGCAATCTCAATAGGGATGACGACTGGAAAATTAGTAGTTGTTGGATCCCTGCCCTTTCATCCTAGCTGCCCCCTTGTGTTATGCTTTTATTATGATTATCTCTAGTCCTTTCCCCCTCATCCTCTGGTTGGTTTTTCCATTTCTTCTCTTTGATTTTTATTCTGTAATTTATTTATTCATTTTAATCTTAAATTTTCTAACTTAAAATTAAGAATTAGTTGTTTTTTGGGTTCTAAAAATTATTTTTAACATAATATAATAATAATCTTTTTGTCCTAATCATAGATAAATAAGATTATAATAAGATAAACCTATTAAACATGTTATACCTTGAGTAAAATAAATAAAATTATAAATCAATTTAACTAACTAATTGAAAATAATTAATTTTTCCATAATTCTTTTTTGACTTTTATTTATATCCTAATAAAAATTTGCTACATAACTAATATAGTTAAATTTTACTAAACTAATAATTAAGTCAATTAACTAACTAACTAATCAGGTTATTATTCAATTATTATTTCATAGAATAATATTAGTATAAATATTTTTCTAAAAATATTTTTGAAAATTTAAATAAGAAAATGTTTATTAGTTAGTACTAGTTGAGTAAAATAAATAAAATTATAAATCGATTTAACTAGCTATTTAATAATAATTATTTTTCCATAATTCTTCTTTGACTTTTATTTATATCCTAATAAAAAATTGCTACACAACTAATATAGTTAAATTTGACTAAACTAAGAATTAAGTCAAATAACTAACTAACTAATTACGTCACTACTCATTTATTTCTTATTATTCCATACAATAATATTAATATAAGACCTTTTCTAAAAAAAAAAAAAAAAAAAAAAGAAATCTTTTTTTTTTTTTTAATTTAAATAAGAAAAGTTTATTAGTTAGTACTTAGTTTACTCTCAACTTAGCTGTATACAAAAAAAAAAAAAAAAAACATTTAATCAAAAAGAAATTAATATAATAAAACAAACTAATTAATTAAATAACTAATTATATTTCCCTTGGTCCCGTCTGGTTACCCAGTCTAATGTAGCCATTTTCTGGTCAAATGTAGCCGTTGCTGGTCAAATATAGCCGTTGGATGATCTGCTCTCTCTATTTATCCTGCATCCATGGTCTAGTTCTTTAAGTTGTCTTGATGATGAACCACACTTGTTAGTTTGAAACACATCGACAAATGAATTATGATGTGATTTTCGCCGAAACCTCTTCTCACAAACTTGATATGGATCACATAAGCCTAAATTCAACAATAGAGGAGATTGACAATCAAGGCCAGTTGTTGTGACTACAACTCCTTTATTTGGTTCCAACATTCTTGTTTGATACAAATTTATGTAGGAATCAAACGAAATACAGATTTAAATAGAAGTACATAACTATAATTAAAATTGAACTTCAATTCATTGATAACAAAATACTGAAAATTGTTTACATGCAGAATGGAAAAAGATTAGCTCGGGTAATGGTAGTTTATTTTTTAGAAGAGATGTCTCAGCTCAATGCCTATAAAATGTATTAAAATGAGGCTCAAAGGACTATTTATTATTGGGAAACAATGAAAAATAATAAAAATCCAAAAACCTAACCCTTGGAGATGAAGCACCAAAAGTCTATGGGCACGGTTGGGATAAATTGGCACATCAACTTCCTGAGGTCATAACTTTTGCATACGATCTTTGTTTGACACATACAATACATCGTTAGAAATATATATTTGAGGACTACTAATTTTGTCTATAAAATCCTATCTCAAGTATCAAGTTTACTCGTTTTCCAAAAAATGTGGTTTAGTGCCTCAAAACAGCTCGAGAAGTTCAAAACCCAAAAAACTTCCAACAATAGTCAATTGTTCTACAATTAAGGAAATTTAAAGAAACAATGGTGGGGATCCTAGTGGAATAGACCAATGGCCACAAATATCAACCTAGAGCATTCTTCCCCGATTAGAAAACAATGGTCCCTATTGCATTTATTTCCTCCATGATATGGGGAAGCTTCTGCTAAACTTGGTACCTAGTGAGCCGCTTGCCTTGGTGCAGGAGTTGGCCATCTTTGACAACCAAATACATTTGGATATTCTGATAGAAAGTGTTCTTGACCTATGCGTCTATGCTATCATTAGTTTTTGGCTTATTTAATGTAGTCTGGGTTGAGCTCTATTGGTGTTAGCTACTCAACAATGTATGATGTGCCCAACACTGGTGGAAAGTATGGCTGAAGGAAGTCCACGTTGAATACAGAGTACCCTTAGGGGAATGGGGGGATACTAAGCTCAAAATAATTGTCTCCCAAAACCTTGGTGATGGTGAAAGGCTCGTAGTAAACTGGTCGAGGATTATGATGGGCTCCACCGAGGCACTCTTTCTGTAAATGTAACCAAACTTTCTCACCCACCTAAAACTTTTGGGGCACCTGATGTTTTCCATGTCACTTAATGACCTGTTATGAAACCAGCTCCTTGCTCCTACATAAATTTGTATCAAACAAGAATGTTGGAACCAAATAAAGGAGTTGTAGTCACAACAACTGGCCTTGATCGTCAATCTCCTCTATTGTTGAATTTAGGGTTATGTGATCCATATCAAGTTTTTGAGAAGAGTTTTCGGCGAAAATCACATCATAATTCATTTTTCCACGTGTTTCAAACTAACAAGTGTGGTTAATCGCCAAGACAACTTAAAGAACTAGACCATGGATGCAGGATAAATAGAGAGAGCAGATCATCCAACGACTATATTTGACCAGCTACGGCTACATTTGACCAGAAAATGGCTACATTAGACTGGGTAACCAGATGGGACCAAGGGAAATATAATTAGTTATTTAATTAATTAGTTTGTTTTATTATATTAATTTCTATTTGATTAATGTTTTTTTTTTTTTTGTATACAGCTAAGTTGAGAGTAAATTAAGTACTAACTACTAAACTTTTCTTATTTAAATAAACAAAACAAAAAAAATTTCTTTTTTTTTTCTTTTTAGAAAAGGTCTTATATTAATATTATTGTATGGAATAATAAGAAATAAATGAGTAGTGATGTAATTAGTTAGTTAGTTATTTGACTTAATTCTTAGTTTAGTCAAATTTAACTATATTAGTTGTGTAGCAATTTTTTATTAGGATATAAATAAAAGTCAAAGAAGAATTATGGAAAAATAATTATTATTAAATAGCTAGTTAAATCAATTTATAATTTTATTTATTTTACTCAACTAAGTACTAACTAATAAACATTTTCTTATTTAAATTTTCAAAATTATTTTTAGAAAAATACTTATATTAATATTATTCTATGGAATAATAATTGAGTAATAACCTGATTAGTTAGTTAGTTAATTGACTTAATTATTAGTTTAGTAAAATTTAACTATATTAGTTATGTAGCAAATTTTTATTAGGATATAAATAAAAGTCAAAAAAGAATTATGGAAAAATTATTATTTTCAATTAGTTAGTTAAATTGATTTATAATGTTATTTATTTTACTCAAGGTATAACATGTTTAATATGTTTGTCTTATTTTAATAGTATTTATCTATGATTAGGACAAAAAGATTATTATTATATTATGTTAAAAATAATTTTTAGAACCCAAAAAACAACTAATTCTTAATTTCAAGTTGGAAAATTTAAGATTAAAAAATATATAAATTACAGAGTAAAAATAAAAGAGAAGAAATGGAAAAACCAACAAGAGGATGAGGGGGAAAGGACCAGAGATAATCATAATAAAAGTATAACACGAGGGGCGGTGGTAGGAGGGGGGAAGGGGGCAGCTAGGATGAAATGGCAGGGATCCAACAATTGCTAATTTTCCAGCCGTCATCCCTATTGAGATTGTTTGGCCTTTTTTGATTTCTATGGCTTCCCTAAATTTCCGGTGATGAAAATGCACAATATTGGCAATAACACAAGCTTCCTCAATACATATGTGATGCTTCGCCTTTTCCGCATGTTCTTCTAGGGCGGAAGACCGTGTCCTCCCATGTCTTATGTCGACTGAGTGCTCATGAATCCTCTGATTAATAGAGCGATTAGTCTCACCAACGTATGGGGTCACACAAGAACATCGAATAACATAGACCCTCTCTGTTGGTGACACTAGTGGCTCTATTAATAATAGGATTCATGAGCACTCAGATGACAGAAGACATGGGAGGACCCGGTGCTCCATCCTAGCAGAACACGTGGAAAAGATGGAGCATCACATATGTGTTGAGGAAGCTCGTGTTATTTCCAAGATTGCTCCTTTTCATCACCGAAAAATTATGGAAGCCATAGAAATTGAGAAAAGGCCAAGCAATCTCAATAGGGATGATGGTTGGAAAATTAGTAATTGTTGGATCCCTACCCTTTCATCCTAGCTACCCCCTACCAGCTCCTTGCTCCTACACCTCTTTGCTCCTTTTTTAGAAGCTTTTTCATATCATTAGAGGTGATTATCTTTCATGGTTTCCCTACAATACCCCTTAATTCAACTTCCTTTCCTTCCATAGAAAATTTGATGAAAAGTTCTTGAAAATTAAAAGCTATTGTACCCAAGGATTGTAGCCATTGGACTCCTAGTACAACATCAGCACCTCCCATTGGAATGGAAAGCATTGAGCTAGTCAATACATATTCTCCCATGGATAGCTTGATATTATGGCACTTTCCAGCGAAATTTATTTTTCCTCCATTTTCAGTCATCACTTGACACTCTGGTGCTGGATATAGGAAGCAATTCAATTCTTTTGCTACCTTACAATGAATAAAATTGTGGGTGCTTCCTGAATCAATCAACACTATTACCTTTTTCTTCTTGATTTGTCCTTCTATCTTGATGGTTTGAGGAGTGGCAATTCCCGCCAATGCATTACAAGATATGGTCGGATTTATTTGTTCTTCATCTAAGCTTTGTTCCTGGAGTATATCCTCTTCTTTTGACCTTTCTTGTTCCTTTTCTTCTTCCTCTTCACAATCTATGTAGAATAATTTCTTCTCAGCACACTTATGACCTTTAGTGTATTTGCTATCACAACTATAACAAAGCCCTTTTGCTATTTTTTCTTCCAATTGTTGTGGTGTCAACCTTATAGGTTGTGGAATACTAGGGGCAACAACACTTCCGTCTTTATAGTTGTGAGTGGTATGCTTCCTGGTTGCCATAATTTTGCTTTCCATTTTTCTTGCTAACCTGAATGCCTTCTCTAATGAATCAGGTTCCCAAAGGTGAACATCATGTTGGATATTATCCTTTAAAGACCCTATGAACACATCAATCCTATGCTCCTCTGGAATATCTTTTACCCTTATGTTCAATTTTTGGAACTCCTCAATGTGCTCCATTATTGAACCCTTTTGTTTGAGACTTATCAATTGGCTAAAAAAAGTGTTGCTTTTTGTATCCTCATAATGTGCTATCAATTCTTCCGTAAAAATTGTCAAGTGATAAATTGTTTACGAGAGCAAAGCCATTGATACCATACAAACTGATTTGGTTCCAAATATAAAGTTGCCATACGTACCTTTTGTGTGTTTTGCACATTATTGAGATCGAAGAATTGCTCCATCTGTAATATCCATGTGGCAGGATCCTTGCCATCAAACTTCCTCATATCGATTTTTAGAATATGGTGAGTCTTCGATCCAACATTAGAGTCTATGGAATCATGATTAACATTTCTTTTGTTCTCATCATGAGTTTCCTTTAGTACCCTTTCACCCTTAGTGACCATTTCTTGTAGCAACTTATTCATATTTATTTTCAATTCGTCCATGTCTGTCTTCAGATCTATCTTCAAATCGTTCATCTTAGCTTCTATGCCTTTCTTTAAACCATTCATCTTAGCTTCTACATCTTTCTTTAAACCATCCATCTTAGATTCTGTTCCTTTTTGTGCAAGTGACAATTGTTGCACTTGGTCTCGTAATTTTGATATATCATGTTGCATTTCTTCCTCTTCTTCATGGGTCATGCTAGAGCTTTCAGGTTGCCTACTAGGTGTTTGCATTTTCTTTCCTCGGGGCATCAATTACCAATAATAATGCTTTACTATGCCCTTTGAATTCCTTCAAACTAATTTTTCAAACGAATCTTATGCCAAAATTTAAAAAAACTACAGACCTTTTTTCACTTTGTAGGAGCTCAATATTGCCTCTGATGTATCTTTGTACTTTCTAATCATCTAGTTTTGAATTTGTGACCTGCCGTAGCCCTTTGTGCCCTCTTTCCAATGCCAGAATTCTGACCCAAATTGGATTCTCCAAAGAAGAGTTATGCGAAATCTCCCACAGTGACTTGATTATAGATTAGTTCAGTAGAGCGAACTTTTACGACGTGCCACGAGTCACTGTTTTGACCTTTGGATCTGAAAAATTCATACAAGCAACTAGAGTCCGTTTGAATTCTGTACCTTCTTACGAAATTTCAATCTGATCCCCAGAGAGAAAGTTATGATGATTTTCCCCAGGTCACCTGTTTGGAATGTAATTCAGGAGTCTGCAAAAAGACCAACTTCCTTAGATCATATCTCCGCAAATATAGCGTGAAAATCTCTGAAATTCGGTCCCGAGGTTCAGCACGATTTCTTCTCAAATGGGTTTTTTTTACAACTTCTGAAACATCGCAGAAAAAAAGGTATAGCGAAAATTCCACGAAGACCTGTTTGGAGCAGCGAAACCCTAGAATCCAAGGCTCCGATACCAAATGTTATGAAACCAGCTCAAGAAAAGATAGAAAAGAGAGATCAACGCCTTAGAATTCAGCCTCTTTGAGGGGGAAACCTCCTTTAGATTACATAAATGAGCAATTCTTGAATGATTCAAATGACAAAACCTCCTTTCTATATATAGAAGTCTAAGGAGTCACAATATAATCTAGCTGACCTAACAATAATAATATAAAGCCACAAAAATAACAATAGAGGGATTCTATGGGGCACAATAATAACAATATGGGGGCAATAGGGGCACAACAATATTAATAAGGGGTATAACTACAGTAGTAATGGGGTAATCACTAGTATTATAGGGACCCAACATGACCTTTCATGAAATGAGGTTCTTTTGGGTCCCAATGTCAACAATGAACTATAACAAGGACCCCTCCACCCACATCTGTGACTGGAAAAGATGCTCGCCTTCCTCTAAATATTTGAGCTCAATCGTTTGGATATTGGTGGTGGCAATGGTGGTGCCAGGCTCCACATCAATAATATTCTTTTCGTTTTCATTCCCCTTTTTGAGTTATTGCTCAGAGTCAGAACATGCATCTGACACTAAAGCCTTCAACCTTGACACCAGTGAATGGTTGGCTCGACACTCAGTTCTATTTTGAGTGGGGCTATTATGGAACTCACATTACTTCCATGTGTCTCTTTTTCTCTTTGTAGTGTTATTATTTGCTTGCGGCTTCAACAAGTTATTTTGGGTAACCATGCCTTGGCTGTGTCCTTTGTTTTGTGATTTTGGGGAGTGTTATAACATCATTCAGTACTCATGTAGACCTAATTCTCTTTTATGGTGTTGGGTAGTCCATTTTTTCATACAGACTTGACTTTAGACTAAAAAATAGTATTTCAAAATCCATACATGACTTTGCCTATGCAAAAATGCATACATACATGGGTCCCATAACACTATACTCACGTATACATTTTTAAATATCAAGAAATAAAATAAAATGTTATTTTTTGGGTGGCATTTACATGTTTTACTAAGTGCCTACGTACAAGAGACCATGACCTAACTGAAATGACCAACTTGAGTTGAATATATACACCCCTTGGGTATGCCTAATTAACAAGAAAAGAAGGATATCAACATTATAATCTATTTCTCCAAGATCAAGTCTAATTTTATCTGCCTCCTACTCTCCTAGTCTCTCTGAAACCTTGGTTTCCTTTGTAAAGATGCTCAACATCCTTATGTATCATCTTCTTTCACCTATTAGAGAGGTTGTCCTTGTGGCTCGGGCTGGACAGATCTAGAGGAATGCTTCATCAATGCCTTTGGCCTAGATCAAGTTGTATCTATTGTGTACTTACTATTGTTAATCAATAAAGAAGCTCATGTCTTATTCCCAATATATGTTGACATCTTAGAATGATAATTTGAATGTTTATAAATGATGATCTAACATATTCTTATGTATTCACGTGAAATTATCTATTATGTATATGCTTATATGATTTATTTTTAGGTCTACACATCTTGGAGGAAGCAGAGGGTTTGGACCCTATGGGAAAATCTTCAAACATTTGACCTTCACGTATGTCTCCAAACCCAACTTTGATAATTCAAATTTTCGGCATGCTTGATTGAGTGTTCTTTGTTGTTTATTTTATCTTGCTTTGTTAAGGATTCAAACCCTTTCCTTAGGGAAATTTTCCTACCAACCGAGTGCCCTTTCCATGCTTCAGATTCGTAGATCCAAAGTCTAACTTCTTTTATTTAAATTTATGATCGATCTTAACAATGTACCAATAGGCGATGCTAAGCAAGGATATTTCTAGGAACTCCATCTCATCCTAGATGTATTTGTGTAGACAAACATGGTACTTGCGTATGAGATGCCGCTCAAAATACTTTATTCCCAACTTCATGTGAAGGGAATGAAAAATATTTGTGAACTCCGGCACATCTTGGTCCCTTCCTTATCGCAGTGTGGCCCACGTCATGTACTTACCTTCATAGCTCCCAACAGGGAATATTGTTCCTTGATGGCATCTTGGAAAGAATTCCAAGTGGTTGTAGCTGAAAATGGCAAGGGTTCCCTCTTGTCCCTCTACTCACAATAGATTTCCCACCAGTCCTCGAAGTGGGGGAAAACTTTGAGGAGTGAAAATGTAATCTTTTCCATATTGGAAAAATCATGAACTGAAAAATATCCTTCCAATAGATTTAACCGTTTATCTGCAACATCTGCATATATTTAGCATTCAAATATGGGAATGTCAAATTTGACTTGTACCTTAAAGGGAGTGGAGCCTCCAGGGTGCCTGTTGAATGAAGATGTGTCACCTGCAGGCATCTGTCAAAGGATCTAGACAAAGCTGTCCATCATCGCATTCCTTTTATGCTTGAGGTCTTCTTCGAGCAATATTTTGAAAGTATCTCTCATCCCCTAATCTTTCTTTTCTTCCACCATGGGATATCGTTAGGGTCGGTGAGACTAGTGTTGCAAAAGTTTAATCAATTCAATCCCTAATTCCTTATACCCCAACCTTGTTGGGGAAATACACAGAAAAACAAAGAAAGTGTAGAGTGCTCTGATAAAAATGCTCCATATTTATGCAAGAACAAAATGAAATATAAATTTAAATAGAAACATAGAGCTACAACAAAAAATCAAATTCAATTCATTGATAACAAAATACTAAAAATTGTTTACATGCACAATGGAAATAAACTACCTCACGCGATGGTAGCTTATCTCTGAGAATAGATGTGGTGGCTAAATTCCTATTTATTATTGAGAAACAATGGAAAACCAGTAAACATCCAAAGACCTAACCTTAGAAGATGAAGCACCAAAGTTTGTGGGTCCCGTTGGAGTAAATTGGTACATCAACTTTCTGGGGTCATAACTTTGGCACACAATATCGATTTGACTTGTGCAATACGTCATTAGAAAGATATATCTGAGGAATACAACTTTTGTATTTAGGCTATTAGTTTTCCCTTATTTTTTTTAAAACATCATTTAGGGCCTCAAAATGGCTCTGGAATTTCAGGACACTCAAAACTGCAAAAAAGAGTAAATTGTGCTACAATTAAGGAAACTAAAAGAAACACTGGAGGAGGTACAAGTGAAATAGGCAAGTGGCCACCAATATCCAACTCGATCATTGTTCCTACTATATTTCCAAGGGTTCAAATAAGTAAAATCTATTTTAATTTTTACATATCATATATGGTTTAAGAACTAGCATAAAGTAGAAATTATAATTTTCATGTTTGCATTTTATTGTGAACAATAAATAAAGTATATTATATATATGTTTCACACTAAGTAAATCAAGAGATGGTATGGTTATTATAGTTATGTTAGGTGTGATTATTTTATATTTAATAAATTGGATATTTTCCAAACGTTTTGTTCCAAGTTGTTTTATAGTCAGGCAAAAGAATTAAGTAGGTATAGTGTGGCTGTAAGCACATGTACCCCATAACTACCTTTTGCACTAGGTGTATTTAATATTTAAGGAGAATAATTATTGATGGGAATTATATGAATGGTTTTAGTTTAAACTACTATACATTCAAATCGAAATACTTAAGCATGTTATGCATGTAGTACCACTTGAATGGGAAAAACTCTTTTTGTAAGAAGGTATATAATTGAATCTTACAAGTAACCTATAAATACTCTTTTTTTGAATAAAGATTGCTAAGAAATACTGAAACAAACACAATACTAATAGATGTAAACAATGTATGTCTTCAAATCAGCAAACATTGAATAACTAGATAGGAATAACCATACATATTCCTAATTGAGGTATCAATGTGGAAATTGTTGTACAAATAATGAAATTAAAGATAAGTTGCATGCACACACCATACTTAACTCATTTCTTAAGAAAAAATTATATTATGAATGTATAAATTGTGAAATCAAGAACTTCAGTTACATAATAGACAAGTATATAATGTCTACAAAACAAGTAGCTAAAGCATACTATGGACTCAGGTTGAACATATTGTTCAATAGGAAAAACAATTACTTAACAAGATTGTAATATTAAAACTAATAGCATAACTTATGACTGGACATGAAGTAAACATAAGCATTAAAACTAATCATAAGCCTTTGTGGCTATTTAGTATTGGCACCATACTTTGTTACCATTTAAGTACCTATATAAGAAATGTAGTGCTATATGAAATTCCTACCTCGAGAGGAAGATGTAATATGCTTAGTTGAGGAAAAATTTCAGATGGGGTTTGGAGTTCAAACATGATATAAATCTAGAAAATAAATCTACGTTAATACATTATCTAAATAATTAAGCCATAAAATATTTTCTGAATTGAAAATTTTATAGTGAATTTACATTGGAGAATTTGTACACAACAATGATTGGAATTACTAGTTGAAACCACAGAAGTGATTAGAAAAGAAATCATTTAACCATAATATAGCATCTAAAAGAGAAAAAGGAAAAAATTCATGGATTAAACTCATTTTGATAATAAGATAATAGAAACTTTAAATGAATCCAAGTATTAGTGCAATATCGGATAACTCTCGAGCCACTTTGACAAGGGTTTTCACTTGAATTGGTGTTTTATACATTTGAAAACGTATGAATAATTTGAGTATGAAACGCTCTCCTTTATAAACAATTCACAAGAACCCAAATGAAGTGAATAATTAGAGGACATAGTGTTTATAAATTAAAATACTACAGAGATATGTTACCTAATAATAGTCATGTTTGTCCAAGGTAAATTTGATCCTAGGTCATCATGAGTTTTAGTTTAATAGGTCCATACCTGCCTTGAAAACCCTATAAAATCAAAAATAGGAGAAAAAACCTATAACAAATCTCAAGAAAAAAGAGTATTGAGAACAATTATCAATATGATAATAATAGCTTAATATAAGGGTCTGTAATACCCTTAAATATTAAATGTAAATGTTGTCTAAAGGGATCAATTAATAGAGAAAAGAAGGACAATAATATGAAAAAACATTATAGCTCATACTTGAACATAAGTCCTCTATCCATGGTACACCTCGAATGTAGCCAACAGATTATCTCCTCAACAGAGCTTGTCTATAATTGGAATTCGAGAAGAAATTTATCTTGTGCATCTTTCAGAATTTTTCTTGATAATAAACCGTGGAAGGATTCCATTTAAAAATAAAAAGAGCGTTAAAATTCAACGATTCATATCTTGTATAATATAGAAGAAAAATCCATTTAAAATAATATATTGGGATTCTAAGAATCAATTATCAGCATAACAATGATGACCATGAGCAAGAGTTTGTGATGTTAAGGTCCTATATTTCATAGTATGACTTGATTGTAGTTGTACTTTTGTATATGAGATGTTGTAAATAATCTTCCATTCTACAAATTTATTTCCAAAGAAAAATAAAAGGAAAAAGAAAAATGGGGATATAAAAAATATATAAGGAAAAAAAAAAAAAAAAACTCAAAAAATGAAAGAGACCAAAAAGAACAAAAATACCCCATAAAAAATATATATATGGATGCAAGTGAGCAAGTCAAAATGCCACTTAAAAAGTGAAAAATAAATCAATATTACCTTTGAAATTTTCATAAGATGTGAAGCTTGTTTAAATGCCACATTGATTAGGATAATTAACTTAGTTGTTTTAATCACAAAGTTTAAGCATGATTAAGATAGATTAAATAAAATTAGTTTAGACTAGTGAAATAATCAACCATACAGTTTAACCATGGTTAAAATTATATTAGTTCGAATAAAAAATAATTAACCATAGTGTTTAAGCATGGTTAATCAAGATTTAATGCTAATTAAGTGCAAAGTTTAATCACAATTTGATTCGTGAATGAAGTATTTTATGCAACACATTTTGTCGTTACACGACAAAGGTGAGGCGCACCTTCCAATGTCTCAAATCCACCCCACCTGGATCAACGGGTAGGGGATCATATTTGCCCCCCCACGAGCCCCTGCAAGGTTTAATCGGTGAGGGGGATTCAAAAATGTGGTATCCTTTAGCGACATGGCAGCTCCAGAGCATTTCACACCCCTCCCTGCTTATTCCCTCTTATTGCTCCAACCACCCTCAAAAAACAGCCATATTGCCTTTCCCTTTCGCACTCACCATCGACCCCACGTCGGCTTTCATGCCACTTCCCTCTGATCATGTAGACTTCCCCATCCCCTTATTTGCTCCCATGTCATTCATACTCCTCCACTGCTTGTTTACCACCTCCTGCCTATGGACCCCACTCCCCTTTCGCCAAATCACCTTCCCATCATTACTCTTCTCCTATAGGATGCTACCACATGACACTCCTTCCACTACGTCAACAAACTATTTCTCAATTGGTGAATTTCTTGTTTCCATTGACAATAGACCCACCCCGTTCTAGCGGTAAATCAACAACTGTAATTTCCCTTTTCCTTATAATCCGCCATAAACTTGTTATGACCCTCCTTTCACAGTTTTATGATAAGAAGGTAATAAAAAATTGCAATGTACAGTCGAACAAACTGAGTCCATCCAACATTTAGTTAGTGACCATCATAACCAGCTACTGCAACCAATTACCTACCTTTCAATTCACATCCGGACATCAGTTTCACCTATTTTTCCTGGTAACTCTAAATTCCCTACTTTTTCCTCTTCAATAATGGCACCTAAAAAATCTAAATCCTCTGATGATTACCCTATGGCACCCCCTAGCATAGACCTAGATCACCAACAATTAGTGGACCAACAATACAAGATTTTTGAAACCAATTGTGATTTTGACTTGTATTAGCTTCACAGTTGGTTGAAGCAAAAGTATATGGACCTTAGTGATGAATTGGGCCTGTGGGAACCTTCCTTGCCCTAATTAATATTCTCACAGACCTATCATTTCCAAGAATTCGTATCCTGGTGCCAATTTCTACACATCCCCAGTGAAAGAGAAATTATGGCCCATAACGATGACATCATTTTCACCATCACTGCAAAATCTATCTCTCATATGCTACAATTTCTAAATTACGACTCCCTGAAGCCAATTTCAGTAGATACCCTCATGGAATTCTACAAAAACATGACCTTTCCATAGACAGCAAAGATTTTTGAGAATTTTCTCTGAGAGGATGCAAAATTACCTAAGAAAAATCCGTCGTACACATCCTCTATGTTCCCTAAGATCACTAACCATGTAATTTCCATCATTTCATGCATACTTGGCTATAAATCTGATCAATGGGTTTATCAGACCATTGTTGGTTTCCTATCAGTCTTTACAACTGGTGAGAAACCCCCTATTTTCAATTACAATGAGTTCATTACAGAGGCAATTCATGACCATCTCTTCAAGTTCTCTATTGAGGGGACTTTTAAGTATTCTTCAATGCTAGTGTATTTATTTCTTTACCATCAAGAAGATAGATTTTCATTTGCTTTGCAAAAGTTAGATGATCAGATTAATCCACAGTCTAAAATCCTTTGGACCTCCCTAGTGGGAAAAATTCTACTGAGTACACCTTCTCAGATTATGTTGATCAATTCTTACATACAGTTGTCGACTTACTAAACAGTGATGTAGAGCCTAGGATAGTACTAGAAATTCAAATAATTCTACATCTCAGTGGGAAGACTAAAATACGGGATTGGTATTTATACCAAAATCAAAATTTATGGGTGTGATTTTCCACCCTACAGGCTTCCTAGATTTCTTCCCATGAGAATTTTGTCATTGGAATATATCAGATAGATGATACATATGGATGATTTACATTTTGTTACAGCAAAGAAAAGGTCCCAGTTCAAGATCAAGGCACAGGCGGGACCATTTATTTGTAACACCAAGGTGGCATACAAAGAAGAAGATTCAGTCCTTAAACAAATTAACTTCAAATAGATTTTTACTTGGTCATATGACCCTTTCGAAATCATCTCCAAGATAAGACGAGAAAAAAAACCACTCCCTACACTCACACTCCAATACCATAAATAGAGAAGTTCATGAATGAATGTCAATGGGAGGAAAACACACTACAGGAGGTAGAAAAATAGGTCAGATATACAACAACCTCACAGACTCCATTACCTCAAGAGAAAAAAGGCAAGAGACCAAGGGAGAGGCTTCCCCTTCAGTGACAAATATTGGAGTCAAAGAATTCCTGATTTACAGGAAGAAGCACAAGACTAGTTCTAATCCAGTTTTTCAGTAGGAAGATGAGGGGAACGCCACCACAGTCTTGACAAGCCATCATGCTTCTATCAAAGGAGAATATATATTCAGGGGATCTCCAAATTCCTCAACTTCTCAAGACCCCCCAGATACAACGCAGACGATAGAATTAGTTCAGGACCAGGGTGAACCAAATATATTTGCAAAATAAAAGGAAATTAAGAAGAAGAATGAGCAACTCAAGGCCATCACATACACTCAATTCTAGAAACAAACAACTTCCTCACAACACAAGCTTCTTTCAGACTTTGATATAGAGAAGGGGAAAATGCAAATTGCTTTCCTCCAAGCACAGATTCCATTTCCCAAGACTCCAATTGATTACAAGAAATTGGTTTTCTCATTTGATGTTGAGAAGATTCACCCTGTCAACCAAATTCACCTGCATAAACAAACTAGAGAAGTGTTATACTCTACCTTGACCAACACTTCCATGACAACTTCCAAGTTGCAGGCCTCACTCAGCAACATACAATCACAATTAAAACTAGAAAAGATTTCATCTTTAGCTAAGGACACTAGGATTAAATCTTTGGAGGACCTCATGATTAAACTGGGGTATGACCTCAAATATGTAAAATTAGTTGAAGAGATTGTAAGGAGGAAAAATTCAGATATAGCAACATTAGGAAAATAGATCAAACTTCCCTCCATTTAGGATCCCCAATATAAGGAAGTTGGGGAGCTAGAGAAAGAAAAAGAAAACATATTCAAGATAATAATTGAACAAAGAAACTAGATCAAAGATATGGAGGTAGAGATGGAGAAAATGCTCAAAGAAAAGGATAATTCATCACAGCTCGCTATAGTGCCTCTAACAATAGTCCTTATTTCAGTTTCTACAACAACAAGATAATCTACATCGACTGCAGCACCAACGCAGATTAGAGATTCTCCAAATGAGTTAGTTAAATCCATGGAAAACCTCTCCACTCAAGGGCCGGGAATTGAAAAGTTAAAGCCTCATCTTAAAACCATGTCAGATCAAAAACTCCAAATAGGCAGTTCTTATGTAGCAGGGTTTCAGAAAGCTCACAGAATCACTCAAAATATTGAACAGTTAGAAACTGAGTCATCCATGGCCCAGTCTTTGGCATAGGCAAAGGAGGCCATATGGATAGAGATTAATGAGGCCATGAATGAAATATGTCCCTCAATTCAGATTATATTTGAAGAGAAATAGTTGATTAAGAAACCAAAAGAGGTAGTTGTAGATATAAAGGCAGATTTGGGACAAAAACCTGAAGAAGCTACAACACTGATAATAATCTTAATTTCAAAAACCAAGGGGGAGTTAGAAGAATTAAAAGATGAAGATAAAACAAAAACAATTTTAGAAGTAAGAAGTGTCCTGACTAAGAGGAACCTGATGATGCAACTAGAAAATAAATGTCACAAGATGGAGTGTAGTGTTCAGAAATTTCATAGAAAGTTTAATGCAATGAATTTAAAAGAACTACAAAGATTGATAGGAATGGGAGACCAGCTAATCAGTTTGAAGGACTACTACCATAAGCTATTCACTATTTCTTGATATAAATCAAAGTTTGTAGGCATTAAAGGAAGCATCACATGGAAGGGTTTTATGGAGGCTAGAGAGTTTGACCTATTCATTAAGCACAAGATCAAGCACCTATTTCTCATCCAGCCTACTTTTAAGAAGTATACTGAGGAAGATGAAACTTATAGGAAGTTAATAAAGTTTTATATCCCAAGTAAAGAGAATTGGGATAAATTATGTGAATTGCTGGTGTAAAATAGTTTCACATCCAACAATAATACATCAAGACAACACTTCTTCAGGCCCACTCATCAACAACCTTCCTTGAGAATAGTGCTAGCAGCTTCAGCAATTTCAGGTTTCCTATATTTTAGTTCTATTTTGTAAAAAATCTTTAAGATGTTTTGTAATAAATATTGATATCTTATGTCAACATATTTAGATAGAATTTGTATAAATACTTCAGAATTCAAAGTATTGATGTTGGGATTCATACTCATAAAGACTACCATTGATTGTAAAGTCTTTTACTGAGTTTAAGTGACCTTTCTCATTAATGAAAGACAAGTTGTTTCGGGATTCCTGTGTCATATCTATGTGGCAAAGTGCTTCTTACTATAATATTTTATTTCTCTGTTTTCATATGTATTTCTATTCTGTATTGTTTTAAAGAAGATTGAGTTCAGAATTTGTTTCAAAACACATTTTTTTGGCTTAAAACAGTATCAATGTTTTCCATTGAAATTTAAATATAGAATTCAAGTAACAATGCTCTATATTTAAAGTGAATCTTTATCTATTCTTCCTCCTCCATTTCACAAACTACAAGGATCCAGTAGTATGCATGCCTTGCCATGCTACACTTAAGCTTGGTATTTCTGCAAATTGATTACTCTAAGTTCATTTAAATCCATTTTCACAATGGCTTTCCTTTATGTTCCAACCAAACCAATTTAAAAGATAAACTCTGAACTCTCACATGTAGCCTAAAATCTTAAAAAAAGAGCAAAGCTAAATCTGACAAAGAGATCCCTCTGTGAGTTTAGAAGGGTTAGCTTCTAAACTTAAAAGTGGCTTTGTGGTTACCTTTGAAATTTCTGTTACATCGTTAAGAAATCATGGAGTGCTAACATCCTAGTGACCATACTAGGGACTCAAACAAATCTGATTTGTATTTCCCTGGTAAATTTTTTTAGTACTTAAAGCTATGTCTAGGTTCTTTGGCTTAGAAATTGATTTTGTTATAAGAATGTATTCCACTTCAAAAGCCCTCTCTCTCTCTCTCTCTCTCTCTCTCTCTCTCTCTCTATATATATATATATATATATATATATATATATATCTTATCCGTGAATACTTAATAGTAGATCTGGCTCCTAAAATAATTTATATTATAGCTAATCTAGATCCAAATCCACCAAAAATTATAGATAATCCAGAAAAAAATTCTTAGAAAGAAAACTTTAGCTGTGAGTGAGGCATGGAAAATTTTAAGGGTTAATGTTCGCCCAGTGGGCTAATTTTCCATGATTTTTCCACAAAAATGATTTGTCAATTTCCAATTTTTATAAAAGATGATTCACCCAAATTTTAGAATATAAATTATTTTACCTTAAAAATTGCCAACATTATATAGAGGCCACATATAAAATAATTATAAATTTGAATATTTTTACAAATATATCAATAAACATTTTATAGTTTTCATATTAGGGATTAGTGAGATTCGCCAATGTTTTTAAACTTCACGAAAATTTTCCATCCTTAAAATTTTCCTTGGAGCCAAGCAAGTAATAATCCTCTCCCTAGGGTTAATTCTCTGCCTGAAGGCTTTGAAACAGTAGAAGACATAAATTTGATTTACCATTTGAACATAGTCTCTTCCAAACTAAATCAAATATTTTTGTGGTTGAAACTGTTTTTTATCAAAACATTTTAAAACCCTACACTTAAAAACATACAACTGTGAAATCAGACTCTGAGGATGATGTCATCAAACAATTTAACAAACTTGAAGTGTTCATGTCTGAACTAGATCAAGCTGTACAGAAATATCTTGAATCACCAAAATCCCCACATTCGTCTTCCACTGCTTCATCCCCAACCCCTCCATTAATTCCACCAATTTTTTCTATTCCATTTGAAATTCCTATTGTTCATACTAAAAATTTAGAGATTCATACTAATTTTTGTCCCTTTAGAATTTCTTGTTGCTTCTATTCCTATATAAATTCTTCGATTCCTACTGCACATCTAATAATCACCCCCATTTTCGCTACATCTATTTCATCTTCTTCCACTACCACTTCTACATCAACACAACAAAGTGTAATTACACCCCCTTTCATACCTTCCATACCCCATACTTATTGTAATCCCATATGCATCTCAAGCACCAATCATGGTAGCTCGATATGCCCCCTTGGTCCTACCTCCACAAGTCAATGAAATGCCTGAAATTACTAGAGTAGGATTCCTCAATTTGATAGCACTGGGCCCATAACTGCTCAACAAAATATTAATAAAATGAATGACTACTTAGACCTCCAAGAGATAGATGATGTTGATGTGAAAATGAGATTGTTTTCTCAAAGTCTCACTAGTGAGGTTAAAAAATGGTTTAAAGGGTTACCAGCCAAATCTATCCCGAACCTTTCCCAATTTAATGACATTTTCCATAGAATATGGGAAGTGAAAAAGAACCCTCTACAAATTTTAGCAGAGTATGAAAGTATCAAAAGAGCCCCAGGTGAATCAGTCCAAGACTATTATATCAGATTTAACAATATATATAACTGTGTCCCTACATCAATACAACCTCCTCAAGAGCTAGCCTTGATTAAATTCTGAGATGGTTTTGACCCTGATATGTCCTACCAATTAAGAGAAAGAAACCTTACAAACCTTGAGGAAATGCAGAGAAATGCAGTTAGTGTTGAATCCAATCTGTTAGTAAAGAGAGCTAGAATGAACACTGAAAGGAGAGTTACTATAAAAGAGGAGCATGCTTCTTCTTCCTCTGATGTTAAGTTGGATATTTTATTAAGAAAAAAGGAGAAAATGATGGAGAGAATTTCTATAGCTGAAAAAACCCCTCCAAGGGAAAACCAAGGTGGTTCCTAAATTAGAAATCCAAATTTTAGAAAACCCAACCTCAAAATAAACGATGAGAGAAAAGAGGCCAAAATGATCAGCAACAAACCATACTTCCATTTTAAGAAAAATATGTAGATGAGGAAGGTGGCATACTTGAAGATCTTAAGGAAAATCAAATAAATATGTTTAAGGAAATTGCAGTTGACCACATTTTTCTAACTAAGGAAGAGCAAGAAATTTTCTTACTCTCACAACCAGAAACTATTCCATTAGACTCTGAAGACTATAAACAAGGATATCAGAAAAAAATTATGGAAGTGCATAGATAATATAACTTGAGGATTAAAAACACTGTTGATACTCCTCCCAAAATGACTCCTAACACTCCTCCCAAAAAGGCCCAAAATGATACCCCTTCTATTAGTTAGCCTAACGATGATTCTTAGAAGCGAACTTCTAAGAAACATCATGAAGCTACTCAAGAAATAGAGAAACCTCCTACATCTTTTAGCATTGAAAATGAATTGGCTAAAGTAAAAATTTCCATTCCTCTCACCGAATTAATCAATAAAAAAGCATACAGATCACAATTTATAAAAGCCTTGAAGATAGGGGAAGGCACTGGCACAGTCAATTTGCTTATGATCAACCTGAGTTATTGTTTAGGCATAAGGTCGAAGGAAAATCTCAGGATGGTAGTGTACCCCCTTTCTACATTAGTGTGAGCATTTACAATAAAACTCTACACAATGCTATTCTTGAGTCTAGAGCCTCACATAATCTAATTCCTAGAACTATTATGGAGAAACTAGGCTTAGATATTACTAGACCTTACAAAGATTTATATTCATTTGATTCCAGTAAAGTCATATGCTTAGGATTACTCAAAGATTTATGTGTTACTCTAGTTCAAATACCAGAAAAGACCTTGGTAATGGAGATTGTGGTAGCAAACATACCTCCTAAGTGTTACACCGAACAATCCCTCTTACGAACAAGAGCGATATCCCTAGATCCTAAATGGAAACTAGAAACATTCATGACAAATGAACCGACTCTTTCCCTAAGTTGAACTTATTCGAATTATAAGCAGTCTAAGTAATGGATAGACCTCTTACCGATTTCACAAAATACCTGATGAAGATCCCTAGTTGTGACTTGATGTAACTCTTTAATGCTCAGTAGAACTTGCAAACATAAACCATAAAAAGGATCAAAAGAACTTGTGATATACTAATTCAGACAACTTAGCCTAATGATCAAGGACATTAGGGATTGAACTTGCCTTAATGAACATAACAAAAAATTTCAAGCTATTCATCATTCACAAAAGACAAAAATCAATGGGAGAATGTACTCATTTGTCTTAATCAGAAGATAAGAGGAGCCTTACAACATTCCCCTTGATGTCATGAGGTCCCTCAAACATTCCTTCAATATCCTCCTTAGATAACAAGCGCTCCAATCTCAAACTAGAAATATAAGTTTGAATTCTATGAATTCTGACCTCCTTCATCAATCAATCCTCCAATCCTTTTATAGATAAAAGAGGGGGAAGTTTCAGATCCCTAAGAAGAGGATGAACCTCTAGTGAAGGATTAGGTTACCATGAGGAAAGGGATGAAGATGCATCTTATGAGGGTTATAGTTCAAATAGTCATCACTTGGAAGCTTTCAGTTGGAAAATATTCAACCAACTAGGTTTCTATAATGTACTTTTCATTTTTACTTTTTAGAGTTAACTTGCACTGGTTTATGTAGAATTTTTCTACAAATCAGCTAGCTCTGATACCATGTAGAAATTCCCACCTATAGATCACCTGATAATGCAATAGACTAAAGCAAAATACATGATCTACTCCTACAACCAATTTAGCGGAAGCTTAATCGAACATGAGCAACATCAATAAGAGCACATATAACTGATATGGAGAAATCAATCACACATAACATAGAAGAATTTACCCGGGGAAAGCCTCAGCCTAAAACCCCAAATCTGTATTATCATACAAGTGGAAATATAGCCAGTATTACAAAAAGAATCAACTCAAAAGCTATCCTTCTCTCTCTGCAATACCATTGCTGCTCATAGAAAGTCAAAGGCCTCTATCTAACCTTTGGTCTGCCCTCCAAGCCTCCTATTTCTTTGCGCAATTTTGATTGGGGTCTAGTGCAGTGACTTGTGGGAATTTGCCTCTTCACACACTCACTAACCTCTGATCCAACTATGCAGTCTTGAAGGAGATAAATCCTCATCATGTATGAGCTTCCTTTATAGGAAAAATATTCATCCAATTGATAGTACATTGTCCCTTCTCTGATCTCAACTGGGTCTCTATCTGAACTGACATGCATGAGTTACCCATGATTGAATACTCAGTTATCTGAAATACAGTAGTTACATTCAAGAAAGCATTAACTAACTGAACTCTCATTAATTTAACAAACTGTTAAATTAATCTAACTAGACTTGAATCAGTTAACTAAGCCAACTAATTACAACTCAACATTACAACTCATCCTTATCTCTTTAATTGATGGATAAATCCCTCAATTAATAGATAAACTGTTACATGTCCTCACATTGACTTCAAGTTTGTTTTTCCTTAACTAATTAACTCAAGATGAATTAATTAATTAATTTACAAACTGCTGTTAATATCAAATTCGAATTTTACTTCCTATGTTTAGTCCAAGGACTAACTAAAATAGAAATCCATCCTGAACTGCTAAAAATAGAATGTTATTTTTAGCACTTCCATTTTTCATTCCTTGTTGCCCAATCCAGCACTGGTACTCAAACTGCTATTTTTAGCAGTGCTATTTTTAGCACTTCTATTTTTAGCATCTCTTGTTTCCATTTTTAACACTCCCTCTCAACAAGAAAGGCTTCAACTCGAACACAATCCTATACCTATGGAATGTTCTGCATGCAAGACATCTACCAAGTGTGGTTGCTCCAACAACTCTCGAAACAAGAAAACCCCCAACTGACCTCTCTGTTGGGCTAGAAACATATTCTGATGTTGAAGCTCTACCTGCTGCTGAAGTGCTCCCTCTCTGACCTCTGAGCTACTGCAACACTCCATGCATCTCGCACTGTTGCACACCTCTTTGTTCCATCCTACACTGATGCAACACTCCTATGCCTCTCGCATTGTTGCAGCCTCCTAGCTCTACACAGTCCCAGGACTCCTGTACTATAGCTCTACCTGCCACTCCATCCGCATCTGTCTCTACCCAATCAGTCAATCCTGCTACTCCTCATCGGGGATCTTGTATTAAATTCGAATCAAAGAGGTTGGTTACCTCAAGGATCCTGCCCCTAGCCTCCATGGGACGACCACTTCACATCGCCCGACCTCCTACCTGGAGGTATGGCTGCATGTGATCCCTCAGCCCACCTGGCTCGAAGTATCCCCCTACTAGAGGTCTTTACATGAGTGGATGCCTCCACTCTGTCTCATCTTGTACCTCAAGTGCATATAGGTTCTTGGCTAGCACACCAATCTGTTTCAACTTTCCCACCGTCATGAAATTTTCTGGAAAAAGCGTTGATTTTAAATCAGCGATATCTCCCTCATCCGAACTTCGATTCAGCCAATTTTTTTTTATATTTTGTTCTTTTTCCACAAGGAATCCAAATCTTCTATTTGTTTCTGAAAATTTTGTATAGAAATTTTCAGATCTTCTCTGCAAACTCTTGGCCCAAAACTAAAAACATTGAAATCTCCTCTCAATATACTATTTTTCCTTGATCAACTTTACTCCGATACCATGTAGAATTTTTCTACAAATCAGCTAGCTCTGATACCATGTAGAAATTCCCACTTGTAGATCACCTGATAATGCAATAGACAAAAGCAAAATACTTGATCTACTCCTACAACCAATTTAGCGGAAGCTTAATCGAACATGAGCAACATCAATAAGAACACATATCACTGACATGGATAAAACAATCACACATAACATAGAATAGTTTACCCGGGGAAAGCCTCAGCCTAAAACCCCAACTCTGTATTATCATACAAGTGGAAATATAGCCAGTATTACAAAACGAATCAACTCAAAGGCTATCCTGCTCTCTCTTCAATAACTCTACTGCTCATAGACAGTCAAAGGCCTCTATCTAACCTCTAGTTTGCCCTCCAAGCCGCCTATTTCTTTGTGAAGTTTTGATTGGGGTTCAGTGCAGCCACTTGTGTGAATTTGTCTCCTCACAAACTCATTAACCTCTGATCCAACTACGCAGTCCTGAAGGAGATAAATCCTCATCATGGATGAGCTTCCTTTATAGGAAAAATATTCATCCAACTGATAGTACATTGTCCCTTCTCTGATCTCAACTGGGTCTCTATCTGAACTAACATGCATGAATTATCCATGAGTGAATACTCAATTTTCTGAAATACAATAGTTACATGCATGCAAGCATTAACTAACTGAACTCTCATTAATCTAACAAAATATTAAATTAATCTAACTGGACTTGACTCAGTTAATTGAGCCAACTAAGTACAAATCAATACTATAAGTCATCCTTATCTCTTTAACTGATGGATAAATCCGTCAATTAATAGATAAACTGTTGCATGTCCTCACATAGACTTCAAGTTTGTTTTTCCTTAACTAATTAACTCAAGATGAATTAATTAATTAATTTACAAACTACTATTAATATCCAATTCGAATTTTACTTCCTATGTTTAGTCTAGGGACTAACTAAAATAGGAATCCATCCTGAACTGCTAAAAATAGAATGCTATTTTTAGCACTTCCATTTTTCATTCCTTGTTGCCCAATCTAGCACTGGTACTCAAACTGCTATTTTTAGCATTTCTTGTTGCCATTTTTAACAATTTATAGTTACAGACAGAGCGCAGCTCTATGCTATTCTTAAAGTGAATTTCACTTCATGCATGAGAAATATTAGAGAAATTGGCTTAGGTGGAACTTAACAAGGTGTGAGAGCTATTTGACCCAAACTTCTCATGGATTTTAACATATTTTGAGTTGTTGGACTTCTAAGGGAGATATTTTCAACATGTTCACGGATGGTAATGTTATGCTCTTAACCTGCAAAATGATACCCAAATACAGAATATGCGAAGAAAATATACCCAGAACACAGAATAGCAATGATTTTATTATTCAGAGAGTAATGTTCACTTGCCTCTTCGAGGGGGCAACCTCCAATAGAGCAGAGCTCGACTACAAAATAAGACACAATGCTCCTCGTAGGGAGTCTCTATCCTTTATATATGACTCATACATGTAATACCACGAGCCAATACCGTGGGTTTTATAAATACCATCTATCTAATACTACGGCCCATTTGCAACTAACTGTGGTCCCGTCATTAATTGCGGGTTAACCACTTACAAATATTAATATGGGCTCTATTGACTCTTGGCTATGACGTGATCCCATGACATAAATAAGGGGGTTAGGGTGGGACCCTAACATGCCCTCCCCCTTAAGACTAGCCTTGTCCTCAAGGTTGAAGCTACGGAAACTGCTGAAGAATAGTGGCTGGTTCCCAAGTTGGATCTTTCGGAGAGGTGTCTTTCCATTTGACGAGGACTTCCTTAATCATGCGGCCGTGCAGGTGCTTGTCTCATGTGTCTAGAACCTGTTCGGGTTGAAGCCAGATTGACCCTTCTTCGTCCAATTCAGGTAGACTGGTTTGAACTCGGCAATTGTTCCCAATCACTTTCTTGAGGTACGATACATGGAAAACTGGATGGATTTTTGCCGTAGGTGGCAAAGCCAACTTGTAAGCCACTTCTCCAATGCGCTGAAGTACTTGGTATGGTCCGTAGAATTTTGGAGAGAGCTTTTGACAACCCTTGTCTTTGAGTGATGTTTGCTTATATGGTTGCAGCCTCAAAAAGACCTAATCCCCTTCTTGAAATTGGCGCTCTGAGCGATGCTGGTCGACCTATTGCTTCATGCGGTACTGAGCTTGATGAAGATTCTCTCTAAGATGGGCGAGCATGGTTGCGCGGTGTTGTAGGAGTTGATCCACTGCTTGTACTTTGGAGCACCCCTTGAGATAAGAAAGAGGGGAAGGCGGAAGTTGACCATATACTGCTTCATAGGGAGTCATTTTGGTGGTGGTGATGAACCCCAAATTTGGTAACATTTTGGGCTCATTTGGCCTAACTACCCTTGCTCAACCCTTTATTTTTCATAACTTATGCATCATTTTTTAGTATATTTATGTCATTTTTACGAATGAGGGAAGTCATTATTCCTAGGTGGCTAACACGTGCTTATTTCAGGTTTTTTTGACATTTAATGGAGCAAAACCACGCAGATGAGGGCTAGGAGACAGCCAAGATGGGGTTGAGGATTCGTAGGAGGGTTGTCCACAGCATTAAATGGCCTTCCTCGGGATTTTCACCCCCAACTCCGAGCTCTGACAGCCACCACAACCGGATCTAGAAGGCAGCCAAACGGATTTTGAGGAAACAGCAGTTCACTCTTAGTTTGGTCAGCCAAGCCCCACTGATTTAGGAGGCCAGCTTGGGGCCTCGAGATGTATAAATGATAGGGCTTTAGCCTTCGAAAAGGACTTTTGAAACCTTGTTGCACATTCTGGACTACGAGCTGCTAGCTCTGTTTTGCTCTTTTGTAGCCATTATTGGCATGTTATTTGACTTATGATTATTATCTTTTAATGGAAAGCAGGCAGATTTGAGTTCAGTTCTGAGTTCTTAAAGGAGCCATAGCTCTCGGGGTTGGGCCCAACCTGAGAGCCTAAGGCCTCCTTCCTTTGTATTGTTATCTTTCTTTCAGCATTATGGTTTTTATCTACATGCATTTGAAACACAGTTGTTGAATCAGATTTCTTGGTATGGTTAAGTAGGTCATTGGTAGAAGATAGAGTTGCTTTAGCTATTTAGAATAAATTGGAGAGATTAGAGTTGATAAAGGTTCCAGAAAAGGGTTGCTTGCACACTCATTTTCACCTCTTTCTAGGGGCTAGAATTGTAGACAGTGCTACCCACCAAAAACATCGGTTTACATGTTCATGCAATCTTTGATGCAATATCTTGTTTGTAGAAGTGTCCATGCGTTCAGATCTCTTGGAATGTTTCTTTGTTTCAGTACCATGCAGGATTCTCCTTAGAAATAACGTTGCTGTTCATTGGTTTTATTAAATAGTTAGAATAGGCTAATGATATTTCGGTTATGTGCAGGACATGGATGATTTGTTTCATTTACACTGTGTCGTGCTACCCCCTCACTCTCTTGTCCTTCTAAGCTGTGCCCAGGCCAACTACTCATCTCACAATTAGACCCCTTGTCTCTCAACTATTCTATTACCCACGTTATTCTACCTTTTCGGCCTGCCATTCCTTCTACCCACTTCAAGACAACCTAGCTTAGCACACCCCCTCTTCATCTCATCTCTCTGTCACTGAGTCACTACAAACTCCTCCCCTACCTCCCTATCCATCCATGCAGCCTCTTCCACTCACCCATCACCCAAAAATTTGATTATAGGACATCCTATAGGAATTACTGAACTTCCTGTAGAAATTCTGAACATCCTGTAGAACCCCTGCAGACTTCCTGTAGAAGGTCATAAACACGGTTGATTTGCATCCAAACTTTGTGAAACTCTCTAGAAGGATGTTAGGGACTCCTTAGACCCTCTATGAGCCTTCCTGACCTCTTCCAAGCATTTCCCCCTTGATCTACCCCTGCACAGTAAAGATCCAGTTAGAAGCACATGCATAATAATTCCAATCACTTGAACAAAAATACAAAAATATGTTCTCTTCAGATCAAAGTAGTCTAGACACATGCATCTCACCTTCCTAGAAGTAATGGCATCTCTTTCAGTAGTTTGCATTCCCACCTTTGCATCAGTAGGACTAGCCGGTAGAATTAGGGTTTGCTAGGGTTTGTGTTCGTTGTTGGATTTCAGTTCCTTTCTGCAGTAGGTTAATTTTCTTTGAGTTAGCTTTCGTTCATCGGTTAAAAAGCTTCTTCTAAGAGCTCATAGAATTTGGCTTGAGGCCCTAGCGGACTTGTGCCAGCTGACCAAGTAACAGCTGCGACAAGAGCTAGTACTTGTGCATACAGCACCGTCGCTTCCAAGTTTGTTACGAACTACCGGGTTGATAAAATTAGAGAAGGAAGCTCCAAAAGTTGTAGCATTATTGCTACAATACTGGAGTCCACCATCTTATTGGCGCCGTTGCCGGGGAAGCGTCAGAGTATTAGTGATTGTTGCTTTTCTTCTACTTTCCTACTCTCGCCTTCTGCTAAGTAGTATTTCATTTCCATTTTGCAATTTCCTTTCTGCAAAAGTAGCCTAGACATTTCCTGCTTTCATAGATTAGAATTTCAATTCCGCAATTTCATTTCTGCAAGCGTAGCATAGCATTTCATTCCTGCAATTTCATTTGAGCAAAATAGATTAGTTCTTTCATGCTTTCATTGCAATTCCGCATTTCCATTTCAGCGAGTTAGTTAGTTGTAGTTCAATCTGTTTTAGTTTTGCAGGTACCAGAAAAAAACAAAAGCAATCAGAAGTCTTCTCATTTCATGCCTCGTAGAAACCGAGATAAAACAGGCAAATTCCTACCCAACACCCCCACCACATCACTAAGTCACCCTTCTCTCTTCTTTGGTGACAGTGATCCAGAAGAACCTATAGGTGAACCTCCACAGATATACGAAGATCCTATAGCAAAAGAAGAGTTAGAGACCACTCCATCTGAAGCTATGGCTGACAATAGGGGAGAAGATGAGAGAATTGAAGGTGCCTTCCCCATCCGAGAGACCAATGGGGACATGCAAATGAAGAACATCAGCCCCTCCGCTTTACCTCACTTCCATGGGCTGACTACTGAAGATCCTGATACCTTCCTGTTTGAGCTTGCCGTCCTTTGTCGAACCTATGACTATACCGAGGATGAGCAAAAACTGAAACTCTTCCCCTCTAGCCTTAAGGATGCAGCACTACGCTGGTTCATGGGCTTACCTGGGAACAGTATCACCACTTGTGCCTAGATGCAGCAAGCTTTCAATACCAAATACCGGGACTACTGTAGGTTCAAGGAAACCAAGGGAGAAATCTTTCGGATGACCATGGGGAACGATGAGTCTTTAGAGGATTACGAGGAAAGGTTCCAGGTTAGCTATAAACGGGCTAGGTGCACACTTGACCCTAAATCTCTTAAGTTGGTCCTGCTCCGAGGAGTCCCGGAAGACCTCTTAAATACCCTTCACATGCTAGCTGGAGGAGATATTTACCAACTGCCTTATGAGGACATAAAAACTGTGTTTAGAAACCACTCTAGGGCAGCCCAGAAAAGAGGTACAGGAAACCCCCTCTCAGCTGGTATTCCTTTCTCGAAACATGAGTTTGCAAATCAATTAGAGGATCTCAAGAGTCAGGTGAGACAGACCATCGCCATGCAACTTGATACATTCCGAATCCAGCAGAAGAAAGAGGAAGCTGAGAGGGCTTTGGCTATTTTCTGCCCTAGGTGTACAAGGAAACACCCTAAGAACGAGTGCCCATTACATTCGGTTGAGATATGCTTTGTCTGTGAGGAGGACCACCCCACAAACCAATGTCCAACCTTACCTGGGCTTAAAGCCATGTATCAAGGGACAGAAGCACCCACTGAACCTCTCTATTTCCTCAACCAAAGGAGGCCACATGGACCTAGACCTTACCAACAGGGGATGCAAGGGACACCCCAAACCTATTACAGCCCCAACCAATCTGCTCCTATGCCTTCCTGGGGACCCCCTGTTCATCCTTCCTGGTCTATACCTCCTCCATGGTCTTACCCACCTCAGTACCATACTCAGCCCACTACTCCTTCGTTTCACTCACATGCCCAGCCACAGCCTCAGTGGAATGCACCTCGAACGGGGTGGAGGCCCCAGTACAATACTCCTCTCGCCATTTTGCCTCCACCACCGGCTCAACCACAACCATTAACTCCTGCTCCTCCAAGGCAGCCCCAAATGCCTGCTCAACCGAACCCGAACCCCAACAACAGACAGGCCCAGCAGGTATATACTGGGGAAACATCATGCCCTACCTATGTTGTGGAGATCCAGGAGATCAATCTGCGATCTAGAAAGACTCTTCCGGATCGCCAACCTCCTCCCCCAGAGGACGAGGAAGATAAACAGGAAAGTGAACCAAAGGCCATTCCACCCTTTCCTGAGAGACTAACAGCCACCACACAACCCAACCCAGAGGAGGATGAGCTTCTGGGAGAACTCAAACAGTTGTGTGTGAGAATACCACTTCTCCAAGCCATCAAAGATGTACTGATATACAACAAACTAGTTAAGGAAAAGTGTTTTAGACACCCAGGCAGGCGAAAGAGAGATGCTTCAACCATCAATGTCATAGGACCACTGTTTGATCTTATGTTGGGAAAAGTCATCTGCCCAAAGTATTTGGATCCTGGGAGTCCTGTAGTTGATGTCCACATCAATGGCACCATCATCCCTCACACATTGATTGATCTGGGGGCTTCCATTAATGTGATGACCAGAGATACTATGCTCAAACTCAACCTTTAGGGTTCCCTGAGAAAGACCTCGACAGTCCTGCAACTAGCAGATCGCTCCACTGTGACTCCCGAAGGGATCGTAGAGGATGTCTTGGTCTCGGTTGACTCTTGGGAGTACCCTGCTGACTTCTTGGTTCTGCAACCAAAGGCAAAGCTTACTGGATACCCTCTCATTTTGGGAAGGCCTTGGTTAGCCACTGCATATGCTTACATAAGCTGCCGTGCAGGAAACATGACCATCAAAAATGGTCCTATGTCCAAGTAGCTAGTCCTGTACCCTCCTGCCCAACCCTTATTAGAGCATGACTTACCACTTTGGTTGGAGGAAGGAGAAGAGGATGAGGTGTACTCAGCACCTTTGTGCACCCTAGACACCACTAGGGGAGGTCTCCCAACCGAGGATGATTTGATTGAGACCTTGATCCAGACTCCACCTCCGAGTGCATTGTCCTTAGAGGAATTGGTGGAGGATGCCCAAGCCAGCACCTTAGTGGACCTTTGTGTGACCGACCCTCGCACTCCCAGAGTCAAAAATGTGGAGTTCGGTCCTGAGAGAACATTAAAGGTCAGCTCCTCCCTATCTCCTTCCCAGGAAAAGGAGTTGTGTAGTCTATTGGCCAGTCATCTAGATGCTTTTGCTTGGAGTTATAAGGAGATGAAAGGAGTCCATCCTTCAGTCTATACCCATCACATCTACATCAAAGAAGGTTGTAAACCGGTTAGGCAACCCAAAAGGAGAATGAATCCAGCCCTTAAGGACATTGTTAAGGAGGAATTACAAAAACTGTTAGATGTCGGATTCATTTACCCCATCTCAGATAGCGAATGGGTGTCCCCTTTGGTGTTGGTTCCCAAGAAAACGGGAAGTGGAGAATCTGTGTGGACTACCGAGAACTGAATAAAGCTACCAAGAAAGACCATTTTCCTCTACCTTTCATAGATCAAGTGTTGGATGGACTGGCAGGAAAGAAGTTTTTCTCTTTCCTGGACGGGTTTAGCGGGTATAACCAGATCCAAATCAGCCCGGAAGACCAAGATAAGACCACCTTCACTTGTCCTTGGGGTACCTTTTCTTACCAAGTTCTTCCTTTTGGACTATGCAATGCTCCTGCCACCTTCCAGAGAGCCGTATTGAGCATCTTTTCTGAGCTGGTCCATGATTCGGTGGAAATCTATATGGATGACTTCACTCCTTATGGGTCCAACTTCCAGGAAGCATTGTCCAGTCTGGGAAAAGTCCTCACCAAGTGCATTGAGATGAACCTGTCCCTTAGTCCTGAAAAGTGTGAATTCTTGATGACTGAAGGGACCGTGCTAGGCCATACCATTTCTTGCCAAGGGTTACAAGTGGATCCTAACGAAATTGCTCTCATCAAGAAGGTTCCACCTCCTCAGAAGGTAAGAGATGTTCGAAGTTTCTTAGGATTAGCGGGGTACTATAGGAGATTCATTAAAGACTTCAGCAAGCTAGCCTCGCCATTGTTTAGCCTCTTGGCAAAAGATGTTGAGTTCAAATGGACTGACGATTGTCAGAAGGCTCTGAATGAATTAAAGGACAAGTTGGTGTCTGCCCCAATCCTGAGAGGTCCAAACTGGGTCCTACCTTTCCACATCCACACTGATGCCTCGAACAAAGCCATAGGGGCAGCCTTAGGACAAGTTGAACAAAAACGTCCATATGCCATCTACTTTGTCATCAAAAACTTATCCAAGGCAGAACTGAATTACACTGTAACTGAGAAAGAATTCTTGGCTGTGGTCCATGCACTAAACAAGTTCCGACATTATATCACTGGCTATAAAACATTTGTACATACTGATCATGCCGCAATTAGATATTTAATGAATAAACCAGATGTGAATGCTCGTATTATTAGATGGTTACTTTTGTTGCAGCAGTTTGATTTGACTATCGTTGACAAACCAGGTAAAGAGAATGTTGTTGCTGACTTTTTGTCTAGATTGGATTTACCTGCAGATGAGGATGGAACAGTGGATGACCAGATGCCCGATGAACATCTGTTTGCTATTTCAGTACTCTCTCCATGGTTTGCTAATATAGAAAACTACCTTGTTTCAGCACAGTTCCCTCCGCACTTATCCTCAAGAGAGAAGAGCAGATTCGTCAGAAAGAGTGCCTCATTCACTTGGATCGGGGGCAACCTGTTGAAGCTTGGCCCTGATCAGATCTTAAGGCGTTGTGTAAGGGAGGAGGAAGTCTTTGATATCCTCCTCACCTGTCATGACGGGCCTTGTGGAGGACATTTTGCAGCAAAGAGGACTGCCTTCAAAATCCTGTAGGCAGGCTACTATTGGCCCACGCTTCATCAAGATGTCAGAAGATATATCAGTCAATGTGACCGATGCCAAAGGATGGGGAAACCGACTCCAAGGGATGAAATGCCTCTCCAACCTCAAGTGACTCTTGAGCCATTTGAGAAGTGGGGTATGGATTTTGTGGGTCCAATCAATCCTCCTTCGAGGAAGAGGTCTTACATCATTGTGTGCACAGACTACCTGACAAAGTGGGCAGAAACCAAGGGAATCAAAGCAGCGACATAAGAAAAGGTGGCTGAGTTCTTAAGAGAAAACATCTTCTACAAATTTGGCTACCCAAGTGAGCTAGTCACCGATCAAGGAAGCCAGTTCACCTCCAACTTAATTGAAGACCTGCTAGCTCATCACAAAATCAAGCATAGGACTTCCACCCCCTATCATCCTCAAGCAAATGGGCAGGTGGAAGTCACCAATAGAGCATTGGAAGGGATCTTGACTAAGGTGGTGAGCAGCAGTAGAAAAGATTGGGCAGATCGCCTGGTTGAGGCCACATGGGCTTACAACACCACTTGGAAGACCACAACCGGCTTCACACCTTATGAGCTGGTCTATGGGAAGAGAGCTCTGCTGTCAATTGAATTCGAGTACAACACTTTGAGGATGGCAGCTCAGCTGGACCTGGATCTCAGCCATGCCCAACAAGAAAGGTTATTGCAGCTGAATGGATTGGACGAGCACAGAATGCAGGCCCTTCTTCACTCAGAAGTGGTTCAACTTCAGAGGAAGGTGTGGCATGACCAACACCTCAATGACAAGCAATTTCAGCCGGGAGATTGGGCACTGTTGTATGATTCCAGGCATAAAGATTTCAAGGGGAAGCTGAGAACCAGATGGCTGGGACCATATGCAGTGGAAAAATGTAATGACAATGGATCTGTTCTTATTCGGACCATTGATGAGGAGGCCATCCCTATGCTTGGCAATGGGCATCGCCTAAAGATCTAGAGAAAGCCTTTGTCAAGGCAAGAATTCATCAAAACTGTGGAAAAATCGGTGCTGGTCATCGAGAAGGGTTCTGCCTTTGTTTTGGGCATACCTTGAAGATCTTAAAAATAAAAAATAAATAAATAAATAAATAATAAAGATCCTTGGGTGAAAACCTTTTTGAGGCTCCCAAGGTAGATGGTAGGGGTGAAAACCTCATTGAGGCGTCCCTACTATCTTTCTGAAAATGGTTGAAAAAGACCCTTGAGTGAAAACCTCTTTGGGGCGCTCAAGACAGATGGTAAGGGTGAAAACCTCATGGAGGCGCCCCTGCTGTCTTTCAAAAAAAAAACAAAAAAAACAGGGACAACAAGTTCACAATGTGGCAATGCATGCATGTTGTAGGTATTCTATGAAGGAAAAGAGGTCCCTCAACTCAAAGACAAGGGTCCTTATTATGCTAGCAGGTGACCTCACCAGCACCCCCTCCGAAAACACTCATCTTCTCTAAGGTCTGGGCACGATTTGATCACAGTTTAGTCTTCTACAGGAAGCTACAGACTTTCTACAGGAAGTTCTGTATTTCTACAAGAAACTTCCTGTAGAAGTTTTGGACGGCCCAGAACTAATTGTGTGGGGAGATCCAACGACTGAGGTCCGGCATGGAGGCATGCAAGCTACTATTTTCTCCATCACACACTGTTGTCGCCTCCTTCTACCACCCCAGTTGCCATGCAATGAAAAACCTGCACAGTCAAAACAGAACATTGAATTATCAGAGGGAGCGATTCTCAAATAAATGAAAAAGATGCAGAGATACAATGCAATACTTATCAAGGCCATCCGAGGGCCCTGCAATCATGACTGTGATGCCACCGTCTCTGCTGTCTCAGCATGCACCCGAGGAAGAAAAACTGCTACAGGACATCCTACAGGAATCCCGTAGCAGTTCATCTAGCTAGGGTGTACACCATCAAAGCGCCTGCAACACATAGAGCGGGCACATGCACCATCCGCAGCCAGGTAATAAGCTCCGTAGCCAGCAGCAGTCTGCGAGGAGGAACCTCTGTGCCTGTGCACGAAGTAGCAACAAGCAAATCCAATCACCATCGTCCTGAAACCTGGAAATCATGTCGCGGCTGCACAGGTAAGTGTCTCACCCTTCTTTCGTCAAATTACATGAATCATACTATGAAATGTTTGCAAGTGTGGGAATGAATGGGTTGAGCAGTCGAATGGCCATTCAACTGGCCACGACGACCAGTCAGATGGTCTAGTCGGATTTGGAAAGTGGCGGTCATGGCAAGCAAAACGGGGAATAGACACGTGAGAAGTGTCCAGTCGGGGAGAAGCGGCGTTTTAACAGAAATGATGGTGGCAGATCTGTGGAGAATGATGCAGCAGTCAGGGAAACTTGCAGTGGAATGAGTAGGTGACGTCGTCCAATGGTCCAGCAGGGACAGCTCACCCCCGCGCCACGAATTCTGCCGGGATTCAAATCCATTGGCTAGATCGCCACCCCACGCATTTATCATCAGCCGTTTTGAAGTTGAGTGAGCGTCCAAATTTCTCTGAAGCTCATTACTCCAAGTCTTCGGCTTGTTCAAATGTCTGGTAGCGACACAGAAGGCGCAGAACCACTGTCGTGCTCTCCAGAACCCGTGCGCTACTCCTACAGGAAAGCTACGCTACAGGAAGCTCACTGCCACAAGGAAAATTGGTCTCTTCACGTCAAGGGTGGCGAAATGGAAAAGGTAAGCCTGAACCTGTTCCTCCCATGCAATTGGTTTCGAGGGTGGCGGAGTCGACGTTCTCAAAAACGTAAAACTACAGTCTGATCATAAAAATTGCAAGCATTGTCTTCCTTTTGCATGAATTGTCGTCGAAGTATATGTGGGGTTTTCTACAGGATGTGATTGTAATTAAGCCTTGTTAAGGCTCATCTGTAGATAGTCTTCGTGAATTGTGTCTGTGGCAGAGGCGTAGTTCTACGCTCTGTCCCAAAAGGCTAGTTTTTGATACGCACCTGCCACCTCCAGCTAACATAGCAGGTTTTCACCATGCTAGGTGGATTCATCATAAAGGAACCGACCGACTCAAAGAAACTAAGGGAGAACCCTGAGGTGGTAGAACTATTCACTCGTGCGCGATGGATGTCGTTCTGCGACAAACTCCAAGGTTATGATGATGAGGTGGCAGAAGAGTTCTTGCGAGCTCTGAAGCCAAAATCAAAAACACTGGCCACTGTCAATTTCAGGGGTTTGAGTCTTAGACTCACCCCACAGTTCATCAGTAGAGTCACTGAGCTCCCAATGGGGGTACCGTGGGACAAGGAGGAGAGGAAATTAGGCCAAAAGGCTAAAAAGGAGTTCTTCCCACCAGAGGAGCAATTCTCAGAGGATAAGAACGGGGTTCGCAGAACTAGCTTGCAGCCACTTTGGAGCGAGGTCAACCTCCAAATTATGAAATACATCACATGCGAAGGACGGTTCAACATTGTATATGGGTACCATTTCCGGCTACTCACAGAATTAAGACATCAGATGGACCTACCTGCAGAAAACAAACTAAGTATTCCCTACTTTCTACTGCAGTCTATGACTGAATGTGCCACCAAGTTAAAAGAAGGCACGCCAGACCAGGTAGCCCACCATGGGCTCATTAAGCTCCTCATGGAGGATGCACTCCACACATACAAATTCCCTCTCTCATGGGAAACCTTCTGAAATCTGACTAAGGATGGCGATATAAAAATGTTGACCGAAGAGCTTGGTTCCTCCAGCAGCGAGGAGAAGGAGTCAGTACCCACAAAGAAGAAGGGAAAAGGCCAAGAACCCACGGCCAAAGCACCGAAGAAAGAGAAAAAGGGGAAACAAGAGAAAAAGGTTGCCAAAGAGAAGGATGACAAGTCCATATTGACGCCCAGAGAGAAAAGATTACAAAGTAGGCTGGACAGGACTGAGCCAGTCCACGTCAGTAAAGGCACCTCGACAGCAGCTTCAGCAAAGTCAAAAAGCACAACACCCTCAGCCAAACAAGCTAAAATGGTGCCACCTGTTTCTACAGGAAAACCAAAACCGGCTTCTACAGGAAGCTAGAAATCATCTGATACAGGGCCTTCTACAGGAAGCCGTGAGAAAGGAAAACCAAAGGAAAATAGAGCGAAATTCTTGCAAGGGAGGCAGCCGCCGTGCTGGCCACCCTTAGTACACCTCCTAAGCCGAAAGAAAAATGAAAGAGGGAGATCCCTCTGTATTTTAAAGCCCGGAGAAGTGTGAGAATCAAAACAGGGAGGCCACAACCTCCATCCAGCAGCCCAATTACTATAGAGGATGCCCCTACTTCGCCCAGGGAGAGGTCCCCCTCAAAAATGTCAGTCACTTATGAGCCGGGGAGCCCGAAGACAACCACGTGGAAAGAAAGAATGGACAGGTTGGCTTCACAAGGCCAGCTACAGGATGTTGAGGCCGCTCTACAGGAAACCTTAGCACGGCTTAAGGAGATGGAGAGAATGGAGGGAGAGGCACCCCCATCACCACCTAGGGAAGACGAAGTAGAGCCACTAAGAGAAGAAGAGAAAGAGCATATTCCGGAGCCTAGTCCTCTGCCAAGTCTGAGCTCATATTATAACTTCTTAGAGGCTGGAAAGATTATACCACAGAAATTCACTGTGCCACTCTTCTTCGCGTTGGAGGAAGAAAGAGTGAGAACGCACACGTGGATGAAAATAGCTAAATCAAAAGGCGTGGCAGATATAGGCCCCTTGGAGGAACAACTAAAGGAGGCACGAAAGGAATTAGCTATGGACAAACACGTGGCAAACTACCAGCGGGTGTTCCTACAGGAAGAAAACGAGAAACTTAGACTGCAGCTACAGGATCTGAAGAAGGACAAGGGCACATCCTCGGGGGACACTACAGCAGAACATCAAGGCAGAGAAGGACTGCAAATTGGTCTTGGGGAGCCAACCTCGCATCTACAGGAAGGGGAACTGCAAGCACAAATTGAGATACAAGCTCTCAAACAACAGTTGCAGCAAAAAGAGGCACAACTGGCTTGCATGGCCAGTTGGGCCATGGATGTTATACAATGCAGACAGCCGGCCAAATCTTATGGCCTGTACCTACGAGACCAATGGCTACAATTTCAAATCAACGCATTAGCGCAGAGGGGTATCTCCCAACTCCAAGACCCGCAGCAGTTCACAACATTATGTAATATCAGCTCATCAAAGGATAAGGCCAAACTCTCGGAGTTCTATCTCCATAATTTGGCCCTTGCTAACGTGACTACATGGGATCCCAACACAGTTGTAGGGGATATGCAATTGATGGCATTTGCCTCATGGTTGAACCATGAAGAGAAGAGGGCAGCAGAAGTCAAGGAGGTCATGGACCGAGAATTACATGAGCCACTACTGATCAGAGCAGAGCCAGGGGATCCCACTGCGTTGATAACGGCCCACCAACACTTAGCCACCAACACTTAGCCACCAACCCTCAAACTTTACTGAAATATATGGATCAACAGGCACAGGCCATAGCACATTTCGAGGATATGGAGTGACTATTAGGGGACAACTGTGTTCATGCTTGCACCCGCCGATGGAACTCATTGTCCCACAGCCTTAAAACCAGAGAATACCATAATACTCCAACTCGAATGAGGGAAGCTCTAGCACGGGTGCCCCTCTACAAAAAGTCCATACAAAACCTTCAAGCCAGCTGGATTGGCCTCAAACTAAGCCCACCTCTGCTGTTAGGATTGATGGAAGGCAGCACAGAAAAAGAAGAGAAAAAGCAGTGGGAGGAAGTGGAAAGGAAGGCTAGGTTCCATGCCAGTGAGGAAGAGACCACTTCAGAAGCCTGGGATGTGAGGGTGGCAGTGAAAGCAATGAAGGATGAGGAGCTGGATTAGTTTCTCAAGGATGAGCAATCATTTTAGCTGGGGGGTGATGATGAGCCCAAATTTGGTAACATTTTGGGCTCATTTGGCCTAACTACCCTTGCTCAACCCTTCATTTTTCATAACTTATGCATCATTTTTTAGTATATTTATGTCATTTGTACGAATGAGGGCAGTCACTATTCCTAGGTGGCTAACACGTGCTTATTTCAGGTTTTTTTGACATTTAATGGAGAAAAACCATGCAGATGAGGGCTAGGAGACAGCCAAGATGGGGTTGAGGATTCGTAGGAGGGTTGTCCACAGCATTAAATGGCCTTCCTCGGGATTTTCACCCCCAACTCCGAGCTCTGACAGCCACCACAACCGGATCTAGAAGGCAGCCAAATGGATTTTGAGGAAACAACAGTTCACTCTTAGTTTGGTCAGCCAAGCCCCACTGATTTAGGAGGCCAGCTTGGGGCCTCGAGATGTATAAATGATAGGGCTTTAGCCTTCGAAAAGGACTTTTGAAACCTTGTTGCACATTCTGGACTACGAGCTGCTAGCTCTGTTTTTCTCTTTTGTAGCCATTATTGGCATGTTATTTGACTTATGATTATGATCTTTTAAGGGAAAGCAGGCAGATTTGAGTTCAGTTCTGAGTTCTTAAAGGAGCCATAGCTCTCGGGGTTGGGCCCAACCTGAGAGCCTAAGGCCTCCTTCCTTTGTATTGTTATCTTTCTTTCAGCATTATGGTTTTTATCTACATGCATTTAAAACACAGTTGTTGAATCAGATTTCTTGGTATGGTTAAGTAGGTCAATGGTAGAAGATAGAGTTGCTTTAGCTGTTTAGAATAAATTGGAGAGATTAGAGTTGATAAAGGTTCCAGAAAAGGGTTGCTTGCACACTCATTTTCACCTCTTTCTAGGGGCTGGAATTGTAGACAATGCTACCCACCAAAAACATTGGTTTACATGTTCATGCAATATTTGATGCAATATCTTGTTTGTAGAAGTGTCCATGCGTTCAGATCTCTTGGAATATTTCTTTGTTTCAGTACCATGCAGGATTCTCCTTAGAAATAACGTTGTTGATTCATTGGTTTTATTAAACAGTTAGAATAGGCTAATGATATTTCGGTTATGTGCAGGACGTGGATGATTTGTTTCGTTTACACTGTGCCGTGCTACCCCCTCACTCTCCTGTCCTTCTAAGCTGTGCCCAGGCCAACTACTCATCTCACAATTAGACCCCTTGTCTCTCAACTATTCTATTACCCACGTTATTCTACCTTTTCGGCCTGCCATTCCTTCTACCCACTTCAAGACAACCTAGCTTAGCACACCCCCTCTTCATCTCATCTCTCTGTCACTGAGTCACTACAAACTCCTCCCCTACCTCCCTATCCATCCATGCAGCCTCTTCCACTCACCCATCACCCAAAAATCCGATTATAGGACATCCTGTAGGAATTACTGAACTTCCTGTAGAAATTATGAACATCCTGTAGAACCCCTGCAGATTTCCTGTAGAAGCTCATAAACACGGTTGCTTGGCATCCAAACTTTGTGAAACTCTCTGGAAGGATTTTAGGGACTCCTTAGACCCTCTCTGAGCCTTCTTGACCTCTTCCAAGCATTTCCCCCTTGATCTACCCCTGCACAGTAAAGATCCAGTTAGAAGCACATGCATAATAATTCCAACCACTTGAACAAAAATACAAAAATATGTTCTCTTCAGATCAAAGTAGTCTAGACACATGCATCTCACCTTCCTAGAAGTAATGGCATCTCTTTCAGTAGTTTGCATTCCCACCTTTGCATCAGTAGGACTAGCCGGTAGAATTAGGGTTTGCTAGGGTTTGTGTTCCTTGTTGGCTTTCAGTTCCTTTCTGCAGTAGGTTAATTTCCTTTGAGTTAGTTTTCATTCATCGGTTAAAAAGCTTCTTCTAAGAGCTCATAGAAGTTGGCTTGAGGCCCTAGCGGACTTGTGCCAGCTGACCAAGTGACAGCTGCGACAAGAGCTAGTACTTGTGCATACAGCACCATCGCTTCAAAGTTTGTTACGAACTACCGGGTTGATAAAATTAGAGAAGGAAGCTTCAGGAGTTGTATCATTATTGCTACAATACTGGAGCCCACCAGGTGGCATGATAGTTGGTGTTATACCACCATTCAGCCAGAGGTAACCACTGTACCCAAAGGTGTTGCTTTTCTGAAGTGAAACACCTAAGGTAGGTTTCTAGACATTTGTTGACGGCTTCGGTTTGACCATCTGTTTGCGGATGATATGAAGTACTGAGTTTGAGTTGAGTGCCTTGTATTCTGAAGAGTTCCTGCCAAAAATTACTGGTGAAGATCGGGTCGTAGTCAGACACAATAGAAGTGGGCATGCCATGCAATTTGAAGATCTGATCCATGAAAGATTGAGCAACCAAAGTTGGTGTAAACGGGTGGGGTAGGGCGCAGAAATGAGCATACTTCAACAGTCGGTCCACAACCACCATGATGACTGACTTGTTCCCTGACTTTGGAAGACCTGTAATGAAATCCATAGAAACCTCCGTCCAAAGTGATGCCGGAATGGGCAATGGTTGTAATGTGCCTGGTGTGTTGACGGTTTCCCCTTTGTGACGTTGACAGACATCACATTCTGCTACGATGGTAAGGATGTCCTTTTTCATGCCTGTCCAAAAAAATGATCTTCTGGTGCGAGCATACGTCTTCTGAAAGCCCGAATGTCCTGCAATGGGAGATGAGTGAAATTCTGTCAAAATGCGACTTTTGAGGGTGGATGTTAGTGAGATTACGATTCTGTCCTTGTAGCGAAGAATATCATTCTGCCAGGAGTAGACCTTGGTGGAATTAGGATCTACCTGCAATTGAGAAATGAGTTGGGAGAGCCCGGGGTGTGAAAATCATTCCCTGCGAGCCTCTTCAATCCAGTCTGGAATGGGGAGGGAAATTGCGAGCAGAGTACTTTCCTCCTCAAATTGGCGAGATAATGCATCTGCTACACTATTGTCTTTCCCTTTCTTGTAAATGATCTCATAATCATATCCCAGAATTTTGGCTAACCATTTATTTTGTTGTGGGGAGGATAGGCATTGCTCCAAAAAATATTTAAGACTGTGATGATCTGTGCGGATTTGGAAACGTCGCCCCAACAAGTAAGGTCGCCAGGTCTCGACTGCATGTAAGATGGCCATCATTTCCTTCTCGTAGGTAGATTGGCCCAGATTCCTCCCACTGAGTTGTTGGCTTGTGAAGGCCAACGGTCACCCTTCCTGCATTAAGACCGCCCCAATACCTGTACCCGAAGCATCACATTCAATGACAAAGGATTTGGTGAAGTCAGGTAGTGCTAAGACTTGAGTGGAACACATGGCGTTTTTGAGAGCGGTAAATGCCTATTGTGCTTCCTCGTTCCAGAAGAAGGAATTTTTCTTTAGGAGTTGAGTGAGGGACTTCACTATGTGGCCATAGTTGCGGACAAATTTACGATAATAGCCTGAGACCCAAAAATCCTCTCAAGCTCTTCAAGGTCTTAGGTTGAGGCCATTCTTGCATTGCCTGGATCTTTTTGGGGTCCACCTTGACACCTTCACGCCTTACAATGTGGCCCAAATACTCAACTTCTTCCATGCCAAATGAACACTTGGACATCTTGACAAATAATTTATGCTTGCGGAGCAGTTGCAAGAGTAGATCTACATGCTGAAGATGTGCAGCCCAAGTGCCACTATAGATGAGGATGTCATCGAAGAAGACAAGGACAAATTTTCTGAGATATGGTTTGGGAATGTGATTCATAAGGCTCTGAAAAGTAGAGGGGGCATTACAAAGACCAAATGGCATGACCAGGAACTCATAATGGCCTTCATGAGTTCTAAAATCCGTCTTTGGAATGTTGACCTCCTTCATGCGAATTTGGTGGTAACCTGAGCGAAGATCCAACTTAGTGAAGAATTGAGCCCCATTGAGTTTGTCCAGCAAATCGTCAACCACCGAGATGGGAAATTTATCTTTGACTGTCAACTTATTGAGGGCCCTGATTTCGGGACAAATCCGCCACTCCCCATCTTTCTTGAGCATCATGACCACTAGGGATGAATAAGGACTAATGCTGGGACGAATGACACCTGCTTCCAACAGTTCCTTGATGATTTTTTTTATTTCATTCTTTTGGGTGAAAGGATATCTATATGGCTGCACATTTGGGGGTTGGGCCCCTGGAACCAAGGTGATGCTATGATCATTTTCCCCTCGCGAGGGTGGAAGCTCATGAGGCTTGTCAAAGACCGTCCGATGGTTATTTAAAATCTGTTGCATCTCATGATGAATTGGTAGAGACATGGTTTCGACTACCTGGATGGCATTAAATTGAGCTACTACTCCATGATGGCCATTTTTTAACAATTTTTCCATCCTATGCGAGCTAATGATAGAGGAGGCTCCCGCATGGAGTCCACGGAGGGTATGTGTGGAGTTTTTCTACTTAAAACTCATATATAACTCCTGGAAATCCATTGTGATTGGCCCAAGTGTGCGGAGCCATTCAGCACTGAGGCAAATGTTGCAACCCCCCATGTGTATGGCAAACATGTGGGTTTTCAACTCATAATCCCCCATTTGAAGTTTGAAATTTTCACAGCGGCCTTCACATTTCATTGTGCCCCCATCCACAATTTGGACTTGGAAGTTAGAAACTTCTCATACAAAACAATGCGCTGCTTCTGCGATTTTTTGATGGATGAAATTATGGGTACTTCCACTATCAATCAAGACTACTACTGGGCGATGTTTAAGGAAACCCTGGATTTTGAGAGTTTGAGGGGAAGAAATCCTGGCCAACGCATGCAGTGAAATAACTGGTTCGTCAGAGACATTCTTCTTTGGGTTTTCTTCTTCTAGCGCCTCATGTTCCTCAAGTGGTGGATCTTCCTCTATTGAGCTGTAGTCAGTGGCATCTATTTGAAAAAATTTAGGCTCCTTGCATTTATGACCTGGGGAGTATTTTTCATCACAGTAGTAACATAGTCCTTGCTTCCTTCTTTCGGCCATTTCCACAGGTGACACCTTTTGGACCTTAAGTGTTTGAGTTGTGTTGTGAGCCTGTGGGGGACGACCTTTAGCGGGGAAATTTGGGCGACTGTATTGGGCTGCTAATGCACGTTCCACCTTATGAGCTACCTGGCAAGCCTCCGTCCACGTGGGAGGGTGGTGAAGTAGAACTTGAGCTTTGATGGCTTCTTTAAGACCACTGATAAAACATTGCGTGTAGAACTCATCTGTGAGACCCCTAGTGCGGAAGGCTAAGGCTTCAAAAGCAGTAATATATTCATCCACTGTACCAGTCTGTCGGAGCTTAGTGAGATGATCCAAAAAAGAGTCTTTCAGTTCAAAGCGATCTCGAAGAGCTTTGGTAAATTGGGTCCAAGTCCTAAAAGGTCCATTGCAACGCTGATGCCATTCCCACCATTGCCACCGTTCATTGTCCAAGTACATGCACCCAAAATAAGCTTAGTCGCATCATCTGGGATATGATTCAATTTGAAATACTACTCCATTTGTGCTAGCCATGCGGACGGGTGAGAACCATCAAATTTATGCACATCCAACTTGGGAGGTCGCTGACTGGGTGGTGGATGGGTGTGCCAGACGTGAGGAGAGTGGCTAGACTCACCCTCATTGTATTCATTTCCATTATACGCCTCCTCGTGGGCTTGCTCCTTGCCCTTCGGAAGTAATTGTTGTATCTGGATACTTAGTCCGTGAAGCTCATCTTTGAGGGATTGCACGGAGTCTTCCAGTTTGTCCATCCTTTCATTTGCCATCGCTTGAGGTCTAGTCTCTACCATACACCAACCTGATGAAAAATTGGGACCGCCGAAAAAATTTGACTAAAAAATTGAATGGTACCACCTTGCTCAGCTCGTCGTCCTGATTCTAATGGGCTAGATCACCAATAAGCGCCCCGGAAGATCTCAGACTCGTTTTTTTTTTTTTTTTTGAAAACTCCTAACGGAGTTTTACTCCTTCTTGATCAATACTGCAGTCGCCAAATCCTCAAAATGTCAATGCTGCCAAAAGTCCTGCGAAAAGTGTACCCCGGTATAGGAACCCTTCACAACAACTCCGATCTGGTGGGTCTGAGAGATCTGAATGGTGGAACAACTGCTGCGGTGGATCTGATGGATCTGCGGGACTGATGTCTGCTGCTGCTGCACCTCTTTGCACACGCGGATCGGGAATAGATGATGTGTGATCCCCCGATAGAAAACGAAACTATGGTCGTGAGGAGTGTCAGGTGCTACAGATCGCAATATACATAAGGGTCTGGTAGTAGTACTCGACCCAATGTTTCAGGGCTCTAACTAAGGAGGATCGACCATACCCTTAGCCGTACAACCCGACTTCCCTATCGTACGGGCAAGTAATCTCTCCGAGTGGTGTTCTCGGTGTACTGTAGCCACAAGATGGCCGACGGTTTATCTATGGCGAGGTTTCAAGGGAGCCTAGGGGGCTTCCTATTTTCCCAGAGGGTACGTGGAAGACAGTCCATGCGCAGTTCTGTCTAATGCGCTACTACTCGAAGGGGTACGCATAGGGGTTACAAGGGAGTCCAACAGACGTGACCACCTCTTGTATTTCCTACGTGCATGCCTCCCCAAATCCGCAGGTTTATGCGCTCAACGACAGATCTCGTGGTTTGAAGACGCCGGAACACGTCTCTAGCCGAATTTTTTTTTTGCTAAGAATTGGATATCCCACCAGCCCTGGAAAGTGCTCTGATACCACTTGTTATGCTCTTAACCTGCAAAATGATACCCAAATATAGAATATGCGAAGAAAAGATACCCAGAACACAGAATAGCAATGATTTTATTATTCAGAGAGTAATGTTCACTTGCCTCTTCGAGGGGGAAACCTCCAATAGAGCAGAGCTCGACTACAAAATAAGACACAATGCTCCTCGCAGGGAGTCTCTATCCTTTATATATGACTCATACATGCAATACCACGGGCCAATTCTGTGGGTTTTATTAATACCATCTATCTAATACTACGACCCATTTGCAACTAACTGTGGTACCGTCATTAATTGCGGGTTAACCACTTACAAATATTAATATGGGCTTTATTGACTCTTGACGATGACGTGATCCCATGACATAGATAAGGGGGTTAGGGTGGGACCCTAACAGGTAATAATATCCATAAATTTACCAAGTACCATGGCGAAAAATTGACGTGTAACAGATTCCCCCCTAAAGTGCGAAGTCTGAGAAATAAGTTTAAAATATTGAAGCACTTTATCATTCCAAGGATCGAATCAGAGGCAATGATCGAAAACCTATAAGGAACATTCAAGGGAACATAGTGAAAAATATATATCAAAAATTATCTTTGAGGTAGGCATTCCCATACTCAGAGTAAAGCAAACTCAACGAACAAGCATGGAAAAACTAAGATCATATAGATTGTATACACGGCATGGACACAACCATTTGTCTACATAATCATGAATATAAAATCTCCTCACAACCCGGATTGATGAAACTAGATCTAGGGTCTTGATCTCCATCACTCGATTCACAGTACGATTGTAACCATGCGAGTGAATGTCTCAAAGTCGAACATGGTAGATACCACTTGATTACCATTCAATGATGTGAGCCATTAACAAGAACAAGAGAAACCACCAATAATGACAATGGTTCTCAGGGTACCCCAGTACAATCTATAAAGTGTGAATATGTGATCTGAAGTCAAACACGCATAGAATTGTTCGATCAAAGGTCAATGATGAGAACCTATCGTCAAAAGCAAAAAACCTGTCGTTAAGTCATGAAGGCTTCAAGGCACTCAAGGCTTCTAAATTAGCTTCCTAGATGATGAGCTAAAGTTGATAGGAAGTGATTTGTTGTAGGAAAGCCTACAACACAAAACATGATATCAAGTTTTGAAAATAATTACAAGGACTAACTCCAGGATGGCCAACATGAATGAAGGCGAAGATTTTGTAAAAGGATTTGAACCAAGGTTGAACTTCTCTTGAACACATAATGACACATTAATTATTTGGCAGCATTTGACTCAACGATAATATTGAAAACAATAAAGAATTTCAATGAGGTTTGATTAACTATAAGGAAAATGGATTTCCCAACTTGAACATGAATGTGATGGAGTGTTGTGTTCAAGAGTAACCTGCTACCTTTTAATTAATGATGTAAAATGGACACCTTCCCCAATTTCCCCCCACCATTACTGGTAAGTACCTCTTTATCTTTTACAAGCTTGAGGAGGATAAAATATGCTTGGACTATAAGCTCATCCTTCGGATGAGTCCATCAAAGTATTTTTAACAAACCCTAAGAAGGAATGGTTTGGTCTCATTATTCTTAATGAGCCCTATACTCTTTAATTTTAACGAGTCTAGTAAAGGTGTAAATTGATGTCATTTTCTTTTAAGAGATTTTGAAAAAGACATAAAAATAAAACTCATTCAACTCTTTAACCGTAAAATTTTAACGAGCCCGAAGAAAGTTAAGCTCAAAGTTTTTCATTTTTAGAGAGTCAGAAGAAAAACATGAGTAGACTTCATCAGGTTCTTTTTCGTCAGTTTAGTCTCTTAGGTCTGAAAAGGGATAAAATAATACAAGAGATAACTCTACTAACCATGTTCAATCAATGTATACCTTTTTCGTAAAAAGTCTTGTCTCATTCCGTAAAAGGTATAAACCTATACTGAGTGGAAGGTTGTTCATTTACTTTTACAAGTTCAAACAAGCAAGTACTCGAAAATCTTTTCTTTTTTGAAAAAGTCTGAAAAGGGCTTCAAAGAAGATTTCATGATTTTTCACTTTTCGTAATTTTTAAAGAGCTTAAAAAGTAATAAAATTCTTTTGAAATGTCAAAAATGTTCTATCTTGACTCTGTAAACAATCTTGTGCATCCAAACTCAATAACCTATCATAACTGCTCAAACAAATGTTTTCCCTCTTAAAAAAATCCAAAATATAAAAATAATATTTTTTTAAGCTTAAAAATCTTGAAAAAGTGGGAAAAAGTAATCTATTTTTACCATTTGAATTTTCATTAGTTCAGAGTAGAGAGAGGTGTTTTTACCATAAAATGTCCAGGACTGATTCCAATCCAACCAATGGATGAAATCACGCGGCATTTCCTCCAGGTAGAGGATCTCTTCATAACTTAGATTTCTATCCATTTATTTTTTCATTTTAAGCTTGAATTCAATTTTTTGGGACAAATATTTGTCCAAAAATGTGCCGTTGGCCCTCTGCGGGTTTTGTTCAATCGGGCCCATGGAGGCGAATAAAATTTTCCATATGTAAATTCTCGGCCTGTGTGGAATTCTGCTGGAAATTTCCACACAGCTGGGCCCTGTCCATAAAAGGGCAACCACGGACGTCCATGGGCTATTTTTAAAACAAAATTTGGGGTCCAAAAATATGAAATGAATTTCAAGAAAGATTCTAACTGCTTTAAAATGGTCATTTTAGGTCATCTTGCTTGCTCAAAAAAGGAATGGAGGGAGAGAGAGCACGAAGCCAATGATGTGGCTACTTTGACAGATCTCACCACTTTGCAAGCTCTCAAGAATTGCAGCCTCTTGAAATACTAGCTAATCCCTGGGATGAAAACCCAGGTAGATTTGATGATATGGTTGGTGAGGACCTGGATTGTCCAAGAACAGTGTTTCATGGCCTGATTATCGCCTCACCATTGATGTTGATGACATATATTTCTTGACTGGGTTATCTCATCAGGGAGCCAATCTTTTAGTTTTTGGATCGAGAGAAGGGGAGACACTACTGATGGATACTTACGGATCTTTTGTAGGGGTGCACCTCCCAAAGATGGACGGATTGACATTCAGTCCGTCGAATTTTTAACCCTTGAGGACCATCGTTTTCACTCTTTTCAAACTATGTGGCAGTGCAGCCCTCTATCTAGCCACTTGGGCACAACTGTAGATGGTTTTGGAATGTTGGGAGTCCATGGTATACAACTAGTGCGAGGTAGTAGTGGTAAATATGAAGAGCCAACTGACTAAGCACAAAAATGGTAAACTGAAAAATTTTGGTTATGGTGCCATTCTAGTTGGTTTTTCCCTAGAAGGTGTTCCTATTCTTCAGCCACAACAGATTTAGGTAGATGAGGTGGGTTCGAGGGATCCACGCTTGATGAGCTGGGTTGCATTGATGGCACACCATGGCTGTGATGGTCCTATAGTGAGGTATACGGCAAAGCTTTTTGACAGGATGAGCGAGCAAATTGTTCTGGTCGAGGACTTTCTGTATGCCAGGATAGATTACAAAGGTGACCCTAATATCCCACTTTCAACCGAGGCTCAGTGGGGTGATCTAGGTAATATTTTCTCAGTTTTGGCATATTTTCAAAGTTTTTTAATTTTTAAGTGTTTTTCTCTTTAGAGGCTAATTTTCTGAAATGTATGTACAGATGTGTGTGTAACCTAACCAGCGGAGATGAGATGGTATGATAGATGAGAGGAGCATCCTATGCCTACCGTGGCAGTGAACCCAGAGGCGGATGACATCCTAAAAGAGTTGGAGCACAACCTTGAGAGGTTGACTACCAACATCCCAAATACTATTGATGACATTCCACGCGCCTATCCGAGGCACGTAGTTGGGTTTCCAGGTCTGCTCAGAAGTTTGCTACGTCAAGTTGCTCATGCTATCGTGTGTTATCATGAGCATCACCATGCCTAGCTGTTGTACTTTCTAAGACCATTTTTTACCTTTTGGAGTCAGTATTATTGGAAAACAAAAGGCTATGGGGCCTTACGTCCTCGGATGACATATTTTATAGACATACCCAAGCTCTATTTTAATGAAAAATCTGCTACTTCTATCTATGTTTATCTCAATCAATGAATGAATGAATATTGTTTTTAATTTACAAATGTTGCAAATGTTTGTTTAACATGTGGCTCACCAATTCATTTTTCAATGTGTTTAAATATGTCAGAATGTATTGATATTTGATATAATCAAATCGTATTTCCAAGAGATAGACTCGTAAAAACATCCTTAAAATGGTTGGACTCCTAACTGAATAGACACCATTTAATTTTAATACTACGAGCTATAAATCTAACCTAACGATCAAACGCTAGATACCAAATGTGATGGCATTAACAAATAGCTCAATGACTCCACTATATTCTGCTATATTGTTCATTTTTTGACCGAGACATATCCCATGAATAGAAACTAGCTCGTTACTGGGTGAATAGATAACCAGGCTATGGAAAATAAATTTTGAGCACTAAGAATAGCGCTAGTAGCAAATCCAATGTAAGTTGGAGAAAACTTTGACATCTACAAATCAAGTGTAAAAACAAGATAAGCAGAAGAAGTAGTAAAGAACACTAATATACCACACTCCAGTGAAAATGGTAAATAATGTACAAATATTCACCAAAATTTTATGCAAAATATTTCTATAGGTAAAGACCATTTGTTGGCTTTCCCAAAGGAACACCATCTTAATCAATTAGCTCATAGGCACCTTTAGCTAATACATGTTTTATGATGTAAGGGTCATGCCACATGGGCTTGAATTTCCCTGCACCTAGCTTGTCATGAGCTTGATCATATACCAAGACTAGGTCAGCTTCTGAATATGTACAAGGATTAACGTTCTAATCGTATTGGGATTTGCCATATTTTTGGTGAGCTTCACTAGCCAATACGGCAATATGGCGATATTCATCTAGATGGGCTAAGTGTACAAAGCATTCTTCATCTGCAGAGGTAGTATGTAATAATTCGATAGCTAATTTAAGAGATGGAAATTCACATTCAATAGGTAATGTTTCTTCTAATCCATGAACGAGTTGAAAAGGGTAAAACCAGTCGATGTTTTTATAGTAGTGCAGTAAGCCCACAGTGTTGAAAAGAGCATAGAGTGCGAGTTTCCTTTATGGATACCAACTATCTGTTTAATCATATTGGTTAAAACTTTATTGACAGCTTTGACCTAACCATTAGCTTGTGGATAATATGGAGTAAATATATCATGGCGAAGACCAAGTTGCGTGGACAATTCAACCATCATAAAGTTATGAAAATGACTACCATGGTCTGTAACAATAGCTTGTGGGACACTAAACCAGGAAATCACATGATTGAAAATGAAAATAGTTGCAGTTTCTCTGTCGTCTCTATATGTAGGCATCGCCTCAGCGCATTTTGTAAAGCAATCGACCCTCTTGGCTGAGTGAGTGTTACAAGTGACAAAGTCGATGCCCCATTTAGCAAAATGACTAACATCTATGATTGGGTGAAGAGGAGCGAGAGGTGGTCGCATTTTGCGATCATAAATTTGGCAATTATGGAATTTTCGGACTATAGTGATGTAGTATTTAAACATTGACGACCAAAAATAGCTAATATGTAATATATTTTGGGCAGTAGCATACACAGACATGTGACTGCCACATGCTCCAAAGAGGTAGTCAGTCAAAGTTTTTTTAGCTTATTCAAGATTTAAACAACGTCGAAATACAAAATCGGCACCACAGAGATAAATAGTGTCGCCAATAATGTTGTATTGTTGGGAATGGTATCGGATTCACTGATGATCATTTTTGCATAACTCCAGCCTAAAAGTTTGTGTTTGGAGATATACAATGATATCTCCATACCACGGATCATATACACTAATAAGAAAGAGAGATTTGTCATCAAAAGAATCTTCTACTATAGTTTCTATATATGTGTGGAGGAAGTCACATAATAATTAGGTGAAAACCAAGGATTTCTTTCATTTGGATTTCTCAAGTTCCAGATCAAACTCTTGTAAAATGACTATCTTCTTCAATATTTTCACCCTAGCAGTTGCTTCATGAGAATATACATCATAGGGTTGTGTTGTAGTAGCTACAACCACACTCCAAATTTTTTCCTTAGCTTCATTTTGGAGCCTCCCTACCAACCTTTCACAACAGCATATCTTGCCTTGTCAAGTACACAAGCTTTAGTGATTTTATTGCAGAATAACAACCTATCCATCAAATCTTGTTGCATCCCCCTCACAGGCTGTTTCTACGAACTTGGTCCAGCTGTAGGCTAAGCAGATCCCTCAAGAAATCATGCACTTCTAGAGGGGAACCATCCTTCCCTATAGAAATTGTGCAATTTTGTCTCGCAGCCTGCTAGGCTCCAGAATTATGCAAATCTTCTTGTCACTGTTCACCAAGAAAATTCTGCAATTCCTCCCAGCGGGGTTGCTTAGCCAAAAAATTGAACATTTCTAGGCAACAGTCACCTGCTCTACTCAGAAATTGTGCAATCCCTCTAGGCAGCCAGCCCAACTCCCTCCCAGAAATGTGCATTTTTCCCCTCAGCCGAGTAAACTATTGCATGTGCAGTTGGGTTGATCGGTTCCCTCCAGGACTAAGAAAACCTTATTTGTATGCATGGACTGCTCCTCCCAAGGCATCATGCAAAGGAATCCCTTGTTTCAGGGATGTATTTTTAGCAGCTAGAGGTTACATGAAAGGATCATTTCAGAAACCTCCCACCAAGTGTCACTTTTCCTAGATGCGTGGCATGCACGTCGCAACCTTGATTTTATTAAAACTCATAAACCAAGCACAATAGAGCTCATTCCTCACATCAACCTTGCAACTCTGACATCCCACATTGCATCTAGGAGTCGTTGGCACATTCTGCTCAACTGTTTTGGGGTAAGCCTACTTTTCATGTCTCGCACTGCATTTCTGTCACTTTTTCTATTTCACTTCATGTGAGTATTTTCTGCTTGACTTCAGTGATCACTTGTTGTTGATTTGATGTATGTTAGCTAGTAGAAGCACAGTTTTAGTTTTTTTTTCGCATCTCACTGTTGTCACATGCATCACATTGTTTTTCACGAACGGTCGTCGTTGTAGCAACTTGTTTCGCACACATGCATGCTTTCCAGTTTTCTAAATCCTTCACTTGTTGTTTGCATGTATAATCATTCAATCTTGTTTGCACTCATCTCATCATGCATTTAGACTTCTCATGTTTTCAGTCACCCGCCAGCTAGTCTAGGCTACCTTGGCCCGAACTGTGCCTATCTCGGCTAGCACTGCACATTTCTGGAAGCGAAGGATCTTCCTCCACTCCAGAAATAACACAAGTCTTCACAACACTAACCTCCAGGCTTAGTCTTCACAGCACTAACCTCCAGGCTTACATTGCACAATTCTTGGAGGCAGTGTCCTCTTCGCCCCAGAAACTACGCATTGTAGTTTGTTGATTGCATGACGCTGCTGACTGAAATTGTGCATTTCCTAGTTTCAATCCACAACAGGCCAGGCTAGATTGTGCGTCGTGTAGTTCTAGTAGACAGTCAGCCTCCTGACAGCCCGGACTATGCCTTGCATAGTTTTGGTAGTTAGTCTCCTGACCTCCTGATGGAAATTGCGCAACCTTCATGATCAATCACACAGGTATGTTGCAAGTCAGTGGTCAAGTTCATTTTGGTTTTTTACTGACAAGTTTCTTGCCATGAGTGTTGTTATGTCTCCATGTATCATCAGTGTTCTTCTATCTCTCAGCAACACAAGTACAATGGCCTTCAAGAGAGCAGAGTCAAAGGACACCATGGAGAGCACAATAGGGTTGCAGCGAAGCAAGGATCTATGAGCTTGCCTACCTATGAAGACATCAAGTTGTTCATAGACAAGGACATCAAGATAATATGGCAGAAACATCATAGCAAGCAGCACCATCAACAACAACAAAAGGTAGCACACCTGCACACAACGAATGCAAGAGAAACGTTGTTGACGACATAGCGACGAAACAAAGTTGCAAGCTCAAGGATATCCACTTGTGATGAAATCAACTTTGGAGATTGAGGCTATGAGGTGACATCGCGACATGGAGATCATGTGAAGGCATAGAATGGAAGAGATAAGGAGTTGCATGTGCTGAAGCAACAACTCAAGGAAGGACAGGAGCTGCATAGACAAGAGAATGAGTTACAGTAGGAACAGGTACAACAAGGGATGCAACATGCACTCATGGATGAAACTACACCCATAAAAGTTATAGATCCATCCCAACAGTTGGCATGGAGCAGATAAGGTGAGAAGTGATGTTAATTGCATGCAAGGGAATGCAACAACGTGCATGTCATTGTGCTCATGCATGTGATCCCACCCATTCGGCACACTCACCAAGGTAAAGACAAAAAGCAAGTCCAACTAGAGGTGAACATGTATTTTGACAAGTTGATGCAAACAGCCACTAGCACATGCTTGGAGATCAACACAGACACTATGCATCAACATGTTGCTGGTTTGGCCGCACCCAAGAAGACCATGCACATGCTATCGGACGAGTTAGACAGAGGAGTCATATCAGTGCACTCGGATGCCATGAAGGCAAGAGTTCGCTTCAGCAAGATGTCACCTTTGAGCACATGGACACAATCATGGAGGACCAAGCTTGGCATAAATTCACCACCTTCAACCATCACAAGCATGTCAAAGAGTTGGTCTCACCACAATGATCTGAGTGTCAGTGATGCCTTGCATGTCTTGATCAAGCCATTTTCTCTCACATGGGCACATGTGCATTGTGATGTAACATCTTGTCAAGTGGAAGTTCAAGTGTCGATAGTTGAATGTAACAGTCATAGAGTAGTTGAAGAGTCATGAGGATAGATGAACGGTATCAAAGGGGAATGTCAAGGGTCACCCCACCCTTTACTATAAATAGTACCTCATAACTCATTGTATAGGCTTTTGGTCAGCCAAGCTTTGATAGGAGTATCTTAGAGAAAGCTTGGACAATATTCTAATGTGCCTTGGCTTCTCCACTACGCAGAGCTACTATATCTCTTTGCAGGAGCAGGCGGTTGTGGCTATAACATTCCAGTATTGGAACTAGTGGTTGGGCATGGCTGTATTGTATGACTGGAACTTAAACTTCTTAATATAATAAAGCCATCACGTTTTCATGCATATGTTGTTATTGTATTTGGACTATTATGGTCGCTGTAGCAATGTATGTTATTTAACTTACACATTTATGTATGAACTATTTTGTATGCAATTGTATTAATCTTGTTGCAAATGTGCTACTGGTTTAACCGTCACTTTGGATTTCTCTCTATCTTGCTTTCCAGCTAGTGATGCATCTTTGCTCGTGTGTTCGCTTCCAAGCCCAGTACTATTACAGGTTTCCAAGGGGCGCACTCACCTCACCCTCAGTGTGTTAGAACCTCTCATGCACCTTCCTTGACTCATCGCAGCTATCACACCCTTTCTACCAACAAGGACATCTTACTTACCTCTATGTGAAACCACAATCAAGGAATTACCTTATGACCCACTCCTGAGACTCCTACACCAAACGGTCTAAGGTCTAATTGGGACTTCTTACTGAGAGATCCCCTAACATGTTGGTTGGTCCAGCACCGTCAACATTTCTGGTGCTAGAAGGAGGGCCAGATGACAAGCTCAACACTCATCATTTGTTTTGAATTTTCGCACATCTATCATGGAGTTTGTTATATTTTTCCCTCTGAAATGTTTGTCCAACAGAAATATCTTTCACATTGAGAGGGATTTCTAGGATCACCTATCACAAATCACGTATGATGGTGAAGGTGAAGTGTCCTAGCCTGAGCACTTAGATGACTTCCATTCGCTCATGGAGGGTATGGAAGATTTTAATGAAACAAAGGTATTTTTGCTGCTCGCACTCACACTTCACAACCACCCATCACAATGGTGTGGCACACTACCTCATAACTCTGTGCACTCATTCAAGCAGTTCAAATATAAAATCGAATCTATTTTCCACAATTTTTATCCTAAAGTACTCGATAAAAAATTGTTAAAACAACGGAAGGCCCCACACGAATCACCTATGGAATTTTCATAGCGCTTCCATCTATTCATGTTTGAAGCATCGAAAATTCAGATGAAATTCCAGTATCTCATGGACAGATTTGAATGTTGCCTTATCCAATCTGTCAATCCCAAGAAGAAGTTCAAGCTAAAGCCCCGCTCAGCATACTTCGGTGATGGAGTTGCACAATCACGGATGGACACGATCTCTGTCACAAGTGATTGTCCGCCATCCCCTCATCAAATAGATCCACCATCGCAGAGTGATGTGGGAGAGCATGAGCACAAATCTATTCAACCGTCACATCCAACCCGACATTGCTCCTTCCAATTTTTATGCAAGCTTGGTTGTGAATCCATTGGGTTATCACATGTATTTTGTACCTCAACCTTCATCTTAGTATTCTGATCATCCTTCGAATTGCATTGTCTTGTGTTATTTCGTTCTAGACTCTACACTTGTTTTGAATGAGGATCGATCTATCGATGGAGTTGGTGTTTCACAACCAACATGCACTGTCATTCACGAAGAGTATGACTAGGGGCTTGAACATCCACCGGTAGCAGAGGACCATCCTTGTTTGTCTATACCTCCTCTATTTTTTCTTGACCTCCTTGGTGATCCTACCATCCCAGATTTTTCATGTGTATCTCCATCTACAGAAGCACCCATTGTTGATCATTCACAGGACACACCGGATGTCAGTCCATCATCTAACAACAGAGAGGACCAATCATTCTTCGAAAATCCACTTGATTCTTCATCTATATTTTCTGGAAACGCAGAGGATGAACATTGTTTCTTCTCATCTACCCCTCTGTGTGATTCATCAAATCATGAGGATGCCGACCAACATCCTCGGTTTTCTAATCTTGGTTGTCGTGATCTCTTTACCTCATCATCTGATCATGATGTTGATTCACTCGTTGTTAATCCATCTAAGCCACTGGTCTACGATGATCCATCTGTCAACAAAGTCGAAACCTCACAGACTGTCGAGGCACTTCAGCCCAAGTTGATGGTTATGTCAATCCCTCGCTCTCCTAAGGATGGTTTCACTTCTAATCAAGAACTTGTTCCAACATGTAAGGCCCCTCATCACTCATCTGTATGCATCGAAGATCAATCTAACACTCATATTCCACTTCCTCCACTCAAACCACATGATCCCATCGCTCATGCATTGGAGGAATCTTACTCAATAAGCACACTTGTGCAATGAAAGTGGTCTACCTTCCTCACGTGTGCTTGCATGTCATAGTCAAGAGTGTGTGTATGCTTAACATCTGGATGTAGTGTCACACAGCATCATGGTAAGTCCACAGAGTGCATGCCATGCATTTTTACTCATTTTTGTTCTGTTGATGCTTGTAAGCTCAGAGTGTGTCTGTCTTCATTGTTGTATCTTTCACATCTGTTGGTTCACACAATTGTGTTGCTCGCGAACAATGCCTTCACTGACATGGGTCAGCCAATGCATCGGTGGTTGCATTGGAAGTATCACTTCATGTGAGATGACCCATGCACTGTTAACTTAGGAGTAGGACTACTGTTTGTTTTTTGAGTTTCTTGCTTGCATGCATGTTTGCTTCATTCTTTGTGTGTTTTCCTTTTTGATTGTTTTTTTGCTTACTCGCTTTTATTTCTCATTTTCTTATGCTTCTTTCTTTTCTCTTTTTTTAATTTTCTTGTTATTGTATGTAGGTTGTTTTCTAACTAGTATCACCTACTCTAGTCTATTGTTTTTGGGTTAATCCTTGTCAGCTGACTCAAGTAGAGTAAGGTGAGGAGGAAAACCTTAACAAGCACATGAGAGGTATATATAAACTACTTCTCTGAAGTAACAACCTCTTCTTCTCCCAATAAGTTAGGATCCCTCCTCTGCCTCTGAAATGAATAAGTTCTATGCACAGTTATGAAAACAAAAAAATGAAAAATGAATAAGGTGAAAGAAGAGAAAGACTTCCTATGCATAAAGGTGATGCAAGTAACTCTATCGGGGTACTAACCAAGTTCTCTTGTAGCAGAGCGATGCTTGTGTTCCTATGTGACTCCGCCGAGGTATCGTCCAGGCCTACTGGCAGCGGAGCAACACTAGAGATGAAACTAAGACTCTGATGATTATATCGCTTGTCCACCAATAGACCCCTCAACCCCAATCGAAACAATAACGCTGACTTGGCTTGGAATGTGTGTCAATTGACCAAGGGGTTAGTAGATGCTACATCTTACAATCAAGCAAGTGTGAAAACCAAGACAAACTAAGAACTGAACAATAGTTCCGGAGGTGTTAGACTTACTTTTCACGAACAAGGCCCATTTAGAGAGATGGAATTCTACCAGTGTGTCACCAAGTGTTGTAGTGGCTGCAACCACCCTCCAAAATTTTTCCTTATCCTTGTTTTGGAGCCTACCTAACAACCTTTCATAGCAGCATGTCTTGCCTCATCAAGTACACAAGCTTCAGTGATTTTCTTATAGAATGACAAATTTTCCATCAAAGCTTGTTGCATCACCCCCACAAGTTGTTTCTCCACACTTGGTAGAGATGCAAGCTGAGGAGCTCCCTCAAGAAATTGTTCAATTCTAGTGGGTAACTAGCCTTAACTCCAGAAATTGTGAAATTCTATTTGGAAGCCTACTCAGCTCTAGAATTGCACAAATTTGCCTGTCATTGTTCACCAAAAAAATCTCACAATTCCTCCCAGCATGGTTGCTTAGCCTAGAAATTGTGCAATTCTAGGTAGCAGTAAGCTTCTCTAATCAGAAATTGCATAATCCCTCTAGGAAGCCAGCCCAGCTCCCTCCCAGAAATGCAAATTTTTTCCCCTCAGCCGAACACACTATTGCATGTGTAGCTCGGTTGACCATTTCCCTCCGGGACCAAGAAAAACTAATTTGCATGCATGGACTATTCCTTCCAAGGTAGCATGCAAAGGCATCCCTTGTTTCATGGGTCTATTTTTAGTAGTTGGAGGTTACATGCAAGGATCATTTCAAAAGCCTCCCACCAAGTGTCGCTTTTCTAAGATTCGTGGCATGCACATCATAACCTCAATTTTATCAAAACTCATCAACCGGGCATGGAAAATCTCATTCCTCACGTCAACCTTGCAGCTCTAACATCCTACATTGCATCTAGGAGTCGTCGACACATTCAGCTCAACTGTTTTCATGTAAGACCGCTTTTCATGTCTCCCACTGCTTTTTGTCACTTTTTATGTTTCTCTTCGTGTGACTGTTGGCTACTTGATTTTAGTGAGCGCTTTCTATTGTTTTGATATATGTTAGCTTGTAGAAGCACCGCTTCATTTTTCATTCAAATCTCACAATTGTTGCATACATGACACTATTTTTCATGAATGGTCATTGTTGCGACGACTCGATTCGTACACATGCATGATTTCCAATTTTCTAAATCCTGTACTTGATGTTTGCATGTATGATCATTCACTCTTGTTTGCACCCATCTCATCATGCATTCAAACTTCTCATGTTTTCATTCACCCGTCAGTCGACCTGGGCTGCCTTGGCCCAGACCATGCCTTGCTCAGCTATCACTACAAATTTCTGGAACCAAAGGCTCTGGCTTCCCTCCAGAAATTGTGAAAGTTTGGCCCAACACTGACCTCTAGGCTTGCGTTACGCAATTCTTTGAGGCAGTGTCCTCCTACCCTGAGAAACTGTGTAATGTAGTTTGCTAGTTGTATGACACTACTGATTGAAATTATGCATCGTGTAGTTTCATTCCTCAGCAGGCCAGCCTGGACTGTGCATTGCGTAGCTCTAGTAGTCAGTCAGCCTCCTGATAGCCCAGACTGTGCCTTGTGTAGTTTTGGCAGTTAGTGTCCCGACCTTCCGACGGAAATTGTGCAACCTTCACGATCAATCAATAAGTATGTTGCAAGTCAATCCTCAAGTTCATTTTTCAACTGAAAGGTTGCTTACCATGAGTGTTGCTATGTCTCCAAGTATCAGAGGTGTTCATCTATCTCTCACCAACACAAGTACAGTGGCCTTTAGCAGAGAAGAGTCAATGGACACCATGGAGATCACAACGGGGTTACAGCCAAGCAAGTGTCTTTGAGCTTGCCTACCTATGAAGACATCAACTTGTTCATAAACAACGACATTAAGATAATATTGTAGCAGCATCACAATGAGCAACACCATCAGCAACAGAAGAAGGCAGCACACCTGCATGCAACAAATGCAAGAGAAAGGTTGTTGAAAACACATAGGTGGAACAAAGTTACAAGGTCAAGCATATCTACTTGTGATGAAAGCAACTTTGGAGATTGAGTCTATGAAGTGATGACACGACATGAAGATCACATGAAGACAGAGAATGGAATAAAGAAGGAGTTTCATGTGCTGAAGCGAAAACTCAAGGAAGAACAAGACCTGCATAGGCAAGATAATGAGTTGTAGCAAGAACAGTTACAACAAGGGGCACAACATGCACTCACGAATGGAACTGCACCCGTACAAGTTATAGATCCATCCCAACAGCTAGCACTGAGAGGACAAGTTGAGCAATGTTGTTTATCACATGCAAGGGAATGTAGTAGAATGCATGTCATTGTGCGCACGCATGCGATCCCACCCATTCAGCACACTCACCAAGGTGAAGACAAAGAGAAATTCTGAGTGGAGCTGAACATGTATTTTCACAACTTGATGCAAATGGCCACCAGCACATTCTTGGAGATCAATGCAAACACTATGCCTCAACATGTTGTTGATTCAGCCACACCCAAGAAGACCATGCACATGCTATCAGAGGAGTTGGATAGAGGATCCATATCAGTGCACCCAGATGCAATGAAGGCAAGAGTTCGCTTCAGCAAGATTGCACATGTGAGCACACGAACACCATCACGGACGACCAAGCTTGGCATCAGCTCACCACCTTTGACCATAACAAGCATGTCAAAGATTTGGTCTCACCACAATGGTTCAAGTGTTAGTGATGTCTTGCATGGCTTGCTCAAGCTATTTTGTCTCACATGGGCACATGTGCATTGTAATGTAATGTCTTGTCTAGTGGAAGTTCAAGTGTCGATAGTTGAATGTAATAGTCATAGAGTAGTTGAAGAGTCATCAGGATAGATGAATAGTATCAAAGGGGAATGTCAAGGGTCACCCCACCCTTTACTATAAATAGTACCTCATAACTCATTGTATAGGCTTTTGGTCAGCAAAGCTACAATACGAGTATCTTAGAGAAAGCTTGGATAGTGTTGTAATGTGCCTTGGCTTCTCCACTGCGCAGAGCTAGTATATCTCTTTGGAGGAGCATATGGTTATGGCTGTAATGTTCCATTATTGGAACTAGTGGTTGGACATGGATGTATTGTATGACTGGAAGTTACACTTCTTAATATAACAGAACCAGCACATTTTCATGCATATGTTGTTATTGTAGTTGGACTATTCTTGTTTTTGTAGCAATGTATGTTATTTAACTTACGCATTTGTGTATGAACTATTTTGTATGCAATTGTACAAATCTTGTTGCAGATGTGTTGTTAGTTTAACTGTCACTTTGGATTGCTCGCTATCTTGCTTTCCAGCTAGTGATGCATATTTTCTTGTTTTTTCCCTTCCAAGTCGAGTATTATTACAGGTTTCCAAGGGGTGCACTCACCTCACCCTCAGTTTGTTAGAACCTCTCATGCAGCTTCCTTGACTTGCCACAACTATCACACCCTTTCTACCAATAGGCCCATCTTACTTGCCTCTGTGTGAAACCGCGGTCAAGGCATTATCCTATGACCCACTGTTGGGACTCCTACACCAAATAGTCTGAGGTCTAATTAGGACTTCTTACTTAGCAGATCCCATGACATGTTGGTGGGTCCAGCAACATCAACAGGTTGCAATGGTGGCATCAAATGCGGCTAAGTACAAAAATTAGTCTTGATGATAATCAGGTGGATGTAGTAAAGGCGCATTAGTCATTGCATGCTTTAATGCATAAAAATCTTTATTAGCAAGCTCATCCCAAAAAAATGGGATAAATCGTTCTTGCGGACAAGACCGATCTCCCTAGTATCAATAGATATCTAGCAACAAGCAGGACAAGCAAATCTATCTTTCTCTAAATATATTTCGATTCATTAATAAAAACTAAGAGGTGTTTTAGACCCTACCTTAAGTCCAACGCTAGTTTGTGGCAGCCACGCTTCGACCGTCCAAAAGAGTTTCCTTTTGAGATCTTGCAATCACAAACAAGCACACATCAAATAACACCTGCATAGCTAATATAATAAATCATATTCATCATGGTGATCAAGGAATCCATGAAATAAACCATAAAACACAGCTTGTTGAGAAAAATAAACTTGATTGTATTAACTTTGAAAATAGAAGAACTTTACAACCTTTGGTGCCTTGATGTTGTAAAAGCTCCTCCCAGGGTCCGAAACAGGAATCTCCTCTACTTTGAAAAGCCTCACACTCTTCCAAATGAGATCAACAAGGTATGTGATCTTTCCTCACTTAAGCTCAATTAGGAAGACTAAGTTCTAGTAGCATTTCACCTCAAAAATCTTTATCTTTCAACCTCCTCAGTAACCAGCCCAATGCTTCATTTTATAGTGCAAAGGAAGGAGGTTACAGGTCCACCTATGAAGGGATAGAGTCCTCCTTCAAAGGGATAAGCTCCTCACATCAAGGGGTTAGCTCCTTAAGGTATGGGATGCATGAACCTTAAAGGAGCAAACTTGCCACCTCAAGATTCCTTCTAGAAACTTCTAGAAATGACTCAAAGTGAGTTTTTAAGAATGTACTTGCGCCTTTTTTACTTTTACAGGGATCCTCACCCATTACACAGAGACAGAGCGGTCAGGTACGCAGGGGACATGACCAGTAGGTGCGGGACCGCAGTTAATGCTAAGAGAAAGTGCGGAACCAGAGTTTTAGAGACTTTTAAGGGATTTCTCTTATTTTCAAGGCTTGACATGAAGAACTGAGGTTTAAGACTTACAAAGGAGGAAAGTATGAGTGGTGATAGACTCACACCGATTGTAGAATTTGATGGTGACAATATTTTGTGCAACAAATTACCCCCTAATGTGCAAAGTCTGTAATAGATGAGGATAGCATTTGTCATCTAAGAAGAGTGAAGTACTTTATCATTTCAAGGATCATCCTGTGGACACCCCAGTTGGAACCTATAAAAAAATTCAATACAAAATATATATATGTGAACATATCATCGCTGAGGTAGGCATTCCCATACTCAGATCAAAACTGACTAGAAGGCTAACTAAACTGCTCTAATATAGGAATGATTTTGTAATATATCACAAGTATAGACATATGTAGACACAGTATGTGTGTAGCCATCTGTTTATGAGTAGTCCACTGTATAATGAATAACAAAATTCCTCACACCCTGGATGGTGGAAACTAGATCCAGGGTCTTGATTTCTACTTCCCGAACTAGTACGCTTCTATCCATGCGAATGAATGTGTCGAAGTCGAACATGGTAGAAACCACTTGATTACCAGTCAATGATGTGAACTGTTAACAAGTGTGAGAGAAAGCACCAGTAATGTCAATGGCTCTCAAAGTACTCAGTACAATCCATGAAATGTGAATAGATGAGCTGATGTCGAACATGTCACAGAATCCTTTGATCGAAGGTCAATGATGCAACCTGTCATCGAAGACGAGAAACCTGCCATTATGGCATGAAGATTCTAAGGTACTGATGATTTATAGATCATCTTCCTAGATAATGAACTGAAGTTGATAGGAGCTGATCCATCGTAGACAAACCCACAACACAAAATCATAGATCAAGTTTGAAGAAATATATTTGGCAATGACTAACTCAAGGATGGTTAAGATGGATGGCAGATATTTTGCAGATGAATGGTTTATTTGAACTGACCTCTTGAACACATAATGACACTGCAGATGGTTTCGTGAAAATTGACCCAAAGCTAATACCTAGAAACTGGCTGAAGACTTTCAATATGGTTTGATTAACTGTTAGGCAAAGGATTTCCCAACCCAGGTGAACAAAAGTGTCATGTTCAAGAGTTGTTGAATGCTTTTCTAAAAGACAAAGTATAACAAACAGGCTCATTTTTCTCTCTTTTCCCCCACCATTTCTGGCAAGTACCTCTTTATTTTTGACAAGCTTGAGGAGGATAACATTTGCCTGGCTATAAGCTCATCCTTTGGATGAGTCCAATTTAGTTTAAAATTCGAACCCTAAAAAGGAGTGGTTCGTTCCTGTTTAAAATTGAACAGGTCATTTGCTGTTCAATTTTAACGAGTCGAGTATAGGAGAAACTCGGCGTTTTTCAATTTTAGGGAGTCAAAAGAAAAGCTTAAGAAAACTTCATGGATGTCCTTTTTTGTAAATTTGTGTCTCCCAAGCCTGAAAAAGTAGAAAATAATACTTGAGAGAACCGCTTGACCATTACGATCAAGGAGTACTTTTCATAATTAGTGGCCCTGATCTGAAAAAGTAAAAAAGTGATCAAAGACATGTCATTTTATAACCAATATCGAACTTGAAATGACAAAAGTCTGGCAATATTTTCATGTTTATATGGTCAAAAAAGAGCTGTAAGTGGACCATCCTTTTAATTTTGTTTTAACGAGTTTAAAAAGAAAAACTCAGCAATCTTTACATATTTTACAAGTCAGAAAAGAGCTTAAAGAGGACTCCTCCTAGAGGAACGAGTGGTATAAAAGGTAGCAACTGGTTCCGGTAATGGAGGAACTGCTCAAAACATGTAATGGTTAAGAGGCTGGCTAATAAAACCACTCATAGATGCGGTCCCTCAGGAAGGGTAAACAACCAAGTGAAAGCATATGATTAGCCAAAGAGATGGGGGCGATGGAATGAAAACAACCAAGGTTCATCTAAGAGAATTTAGCGGATAAAAATGGCAATCACGAGATGTAGATCAGGTATAGGTTCATTTTTACATAAGCTTGAACCATAGAGAACTCTACTTGGATTCAATTTCATTTTTATGCAAGCTTGAAACGAAAAACTATGCTTGTTATAAGTTCGCATACCCCCAGCATAATGATGCAAAATGAGGTACATGCCCCCCAAGCTTCATTACATTCAACCAGGTGGATGGAATGAAGGTTCACTTTCGAGATCTTGGAAACGCAAGGAGTTGTTTCATTTTTAATGAGGTTGACATAGGAAAAGAACTATCCTCAAAACCTTTGTTTTATTTTTTAACGAGCTTGACACAAGATCAAGAACTATGCTCATAACATCCAGTTTCATTCTTTTAACGAGGTTGACATAGGAAAAGAACTGTCCTCGCTGAATCCTTGTTTCATTTTTTAACAAGCTTGACACAAGACCAGGAACTATGCTCGTGACTCCTTGTTTCATTTTTTAACGAGGTTGAGACATGAAAAAACTATCCTCGTTGACTCCTTGTTTCATTTTTAACGAGCTTGACACAAGACCACGAACTATGCTCATGACTCCTTGTTTCATTTTTTAACGAGGTTGAGACAGGAACAAACTATCCTCACACTCACTAATTCATTTTTTAACGAGGTTGACACAGTAAAAGGAACTTTCCTCGAAATCACTGATTATGGCTTCCAACTGGAAGAAAGACATGTCAATGGACACACCCTGATCATGGCTTCCAAGAGGTCTTCATCAGAAGGAAGAATAGTTCTCTAGAGGGAACACATGTCAAGGGAATCAAAAGGGATAAGAAAATCGCGTTCAAGTGATCCCATAGAGTTTTCCATGTCAATTACCGGATCTAAATCAAAGGAATATGAGCAAACAGTGAGAGGCTCACTTACATCGGTAACTGAAAACATGGGACTAGTTGCCACATAATTAACCCATGTCGGGGTAGATACCACTTTAGAATCAGGAACATTTAGGGGTGTCATATTATTGGTAGTTGAAACAAGACTAGGGAACATAAGCTGGTCTACAGTCACAATATTTCCATTGTGAGGGAAAGACATCACACGAAAGAGTGTCGATACGACAACTTTCATTGCATAAACATAGTCTCGCCCAAGGAGTAAATTGAAATCCAAGGGACCTTGAACTACCATAAGATCAATACAGAAAGTTTTACCTTCCAAGGTAATAGAAAACTTAGGAAGGATCCCTAAAGGTTCACTAATGGTTCTGTTAAAAGCTTTCAGATTCTACGTAATAGGCATAAGCTGAGGGGAACCCAAAGCTTTCCAAGAAGTTGCGGATAAAATACTAGCAGAAGCACCTTCATCTACCTGTGTGCGGTGTATGTCCCTACCACTAGCCTTGACAATGATTTGGAAAGGGATGGACGAAGGAAGACGAGGTTTTGTCAATCTATTCCAATCAAAGGAAAATACCTCAGTACTTGGAGGGGGTTATGTAGAAACAGGTGAAATGCCCCCCGGCGTAGAGGAATCTGATGTAACAAGAAGAACCTGAGCGGTATGAAGTTCAATCTCTAAAGGGAGAGTGGGATCGACCGAATGTGAAATTGAATTGACCACTTGATCAACTAATGGATCATCAACCTAAGTGATATGAGTTTCACTCTCCAATGGAAGAGTGGGATCGACTATACTTCAAATTAGATCAATCACTCCGTTAGTTGATAGTAGGTTGGGAGAAAGTTTACGGTAACTAGTTGGAATTTCTGCCTGTGGAACAGTAAGGTTTTCCAACAATTTTGAGGCTTCATCCATGTGAGGGAAAATGTGAGTTTGATGACTCCCTTGGCATAACTTACAAGGAAACCTAACTTTACCCTTTTTCCCAGGAACCTGACTATCACTGGTTGATGGATCAATGGAAAGTTGATGAGATCTTTCTGACCATACTTCCAAGACCTTTGGAATACCAGGATAATTGATAAGGAAGTGGTCACCCTTACAAAGCCTGCAAGGGTATTTGGGTTTACGATGCATGTTGGAGGTTTCCTCAACACAACTAACACTTACAGCCATGGTTGGTTGGTTGACTTCTTTCTTATCTTGCTTCTTCTTCTTCTTCCCTTTCTTCTTCTTCTTAGCCACCTGGTTACTAGCGTCAATGATTTTACCAAGAGAAGAGGAAGAAATGGAGGAATAAATATTAGGCGAAGAGGGTAAAGGGTCAACAGAAGGTTGGTGATGTTGAGATGGTGAACTCTGTTGAGGTGAAGCAGTCAGTTGAGGTGGAACAATTGGAGTATTTGGGGCCAACGAAGTTGAAAACAACCATATCAGTAAACCTATTGTAAATCCAGTTAATGACAAAGTAGCCATATAAGGAGGAAAAACATTTCCAAAGCAAGGAAAAGTACTAGGATTCTCGTTAAGAGGGGTTCCTTGGTTGGTAAATTTCGGAACAGTTGCCATGATATTTAACTTCAGTGAATTTTATTAACAATTTAAAACTAAAATTAACAATTCACACCTATGGTCTCTAAAAGTAAAAACAAACAAATTAACACGCGCTATCAAATCTAGGAGTCAAACCACACACAAACAGTAACTTCCCATACTAAAAACACTAGTTGGTGATGAAATCCAACTTAGTAAAAATTTAATACAGAAAGGGCGGTTGGAATAGTTACCCCGACAACCTGCTTAATGAAACAAACTGGCACAAGTTTCTTCACAAAACCATCTCGAGTGAAGAGAACCCCCCAGAGAGTCCAAGTGAGTCTAGTCGATGTCTGCTCCAGGTACAGTGGGATCTTCCCTCCACCGTCACCTTAGGAAAGAATCCTATAGATTATGGCCACTAAGGTTACCAACAGAAACAAATATACCTGGGGGAATAGTCTACGATCCGATACACACGCAAGGGCAGAGTAACAAAGCTCAATCCCCTTGAAGGCTCCTTGACATAATCCAAGGTTTACCAACAAGTGACCCTAGGCTCCTCAACAATGGTCAATCCAAGGTTTACCATTTTTAATACATGTATATATGCTATCATTCCCAACGAGTAAGGATTGATTACCTCACTGGTTCAGATATGATCTCGTGCTTGACTCATTTAGGAGGAGCTTCCCAGATCATACATGCAACAATTGGAATTTTTCCTACCGCAAGATTGACTACTTGTTTGTTTTACTATCTTGGAGAGTTAACTAAAACCTATTCCAAGGCACTAGCCTAAGCTAGATTGGTGGAAAGAGACCTAAAAATGTAAAAATTACTAGATGAATTTTAATTAAGCGTTGTGTTATGTAGGTTGTTATTACTCAAAAGAGTAAATGGATATGAAACCAATGGTGTTATGACCCGACCCAAAATTGAATGCAATCGAATATGATAATGTAATATTTTCAATTCGATGAATCCTAACTAAAGTAAGGAGAGAGTTTCCATTCACTTCCAACAATGCAAAAAATTGATCACTAAGAGAAAATATAACAAATTCTCTAATGAACTAATTTCATCAAGAAAAACTAATGCAAATCAATTCCAAAACAGTTTTTATTTTTATTTTTGTGTGTTAAAAACAAGCATAAAAATATTTAAATTCAAATCAAAGAAAGCTGATCTAAATCTACGATTGATTTTTCAGAATGTAAACTATGCAATTGTAATCTATGCACAATTCACTTGAAAAGTATGCAAATGTAATCTATTCACATTTTTCATTCATATTCTGAAAATGAGAATTCTAATTATGCAAATGTGATCTATGCAAGAGAATTCTCAAACACAAGATGATTCTAATGTAATCTAAGAACCAATCAAGTGCAAGTCAAGAAAATTGGGTGAGAGTTCCAAAGACCAAAAAATAAAAAACACTCAAAGGCGATTAACACTCATATACAAAAAGATGCAAAATTGTGAAAAGACTGAGACAAACCTCCAAGTAATTACCAAGTGAAATCAAATTAAGAATTTCTCAAAAAAGAGACTCAAAACACCCAATTAACTTAATGGAGATTGATGAGATGAAGAATTTGTTGAAAGAAACTCATAAACAAGGCCTTTTGACAAAAAAATACAGATATGGGTAGATGCTAAGAATCCTAAATTAAATCTAAACTAAAATGGGTGAAAACATTTTAAGTTTTCCAAGAATTTTGACAGGGTCCGTAGGCTTCCAGCATAACCAGATGCGGTATCTCTCTGTGCACTAAAGGAACAGTGCCTATATGTTCACACTCTATTGTAAACAGAACGTGCGGTCCTCTTAAAACTTTCGAAAAAACAAAAAACAATCCAGAACCTAAAAACTACCCAATCCCACACACATCAAGCAAAAACCAGAAACAAGAACAAGTTTCGCAAGTCAAAGAAAAGGAAAACCAAAAACCAAATTCAGTTCCCCAGCGGAGTCGCCAATTTGTTGGCCGGATAAATAGTTCTTGCAGACAGGACAAGACCGATCTCCCTAGTATCAAAATATATCTAGCAGCGAATAAGACAAGCAAATCTACCTTTCTCTAAATATATTTCGATTCATTAATAAAAACTAAGAGGTGTTTTAGACCCTACCTTAAGTCCAATGCTAGTTTGTGGCAGCCACGCTTCGACTGTTCGAAAGAGTTTCCTTTTGAGAACTTGCAATCACAAACAAGCACACATCAAATAACACCTGCATAGCTAATATAATAAATCATATTCATCATGGTGATCAAGGAATCCATGAAATAAACCATAAAACACAGCTTATTGAAAAAAATAAACTTGATTGTAGTAACTTTGAAAATAGAAGAACTTTACAACCTTTGGTGCCCTGATGTTGTACAAGCTCCTCCCAGGGTCTGAAACAGGAATCTCCTCTACTTTGAAAAGCCTCACACTCTTCCAAATGAGATCAATAAGGTATGTAATCTTTCCTCACTTAAGCTCAATTAGGAAGACTAAGTTCTAGCAGCATTTCACCTCAAAAATCTTTAGCTTTCAACCTCCTCAGTAACCAGCCCAATACTTCATTTTATAGTGCAAAGGAAGGACATTATAGGTCCACCTATGAAGGGATAGAGTCCTCCTTCAAAGGGATAAGCTCCTCACATCAAGGGGTTAGCTCCTTAAGGTATGGGATGCATGAACCTTAAAGGAGCGAACTTGCCACCTCAAGATTCCTTCTAGAAGCTTCCAGAAATGACTCAAAGTGAGTTTTTAAGAATGTACTTGTGCCTTTTTTACTTTTATAGGGGTCTGCACCCATTACACAGAGACAGAGCAGTCAGGTACGCAGGGGACATGACCAATAGGTGCGGGACCACAGGTAATGCTAAGAGAAAGTGCGGAACCAGAGTTTTAGAGACTTTTAAGGGCTTTCTCTTATTTTCAAGGCTTGACATGAAGAAATGAGATTTAAGACTTGCAAAGGAGGAAAGTATGAGTGGTGATAGACTCACACCAATTGCAGAATGTCATGGTGACGCATTTGTGCATATTCAAGTGAATATTGTAATGCCTACACATAATGAAAATCGCTTTTAAGTGCATTGGGTGATCCCGCCATTTCATTGAATGAACCGAGAGGTCATCTAAATATGGTTGAACAATATGCTTGATATCATGGAATGCGTAAGACATTTCTTGTTGAAAATTTGTGCTAGCATTTTTTAGGCCAAATGGGAGTTTGCAATAACAAAAAGTCCCCCGTCGACATATAAATGTGGTTTTATATTGATCTGCAAGGAGTATTTTTATCTAATTGTAGCTAGAAAATCCATCCATAAAGGAAAAAGTTTCATTTCTAGCATAGTGGTTGACAATTTGGTCAATGTACGGAGTTGGATAATTGTCCTTGGGACAAGATTTATTGATATCTTGGTAATCAACACACACTCGAATGGTTCCTTTCTTTTTATTAACGGGCACAATATTTGATACCCAATCAATTAAAGGAATAGGGTAAATGAATCCTCCTTTTAGCAATTTCTCAACCTCAATTTTGATAGCAAAAACTTTTCGTGGATGTATAGGATGTAATCATTGTCTAACTGTCTTAGCATCCATATAGGTTTTTATTTTATGTACAACAATACTAGGGTCAATTCCTAGCATCTCTTCATAGGACCAGGCAAAAATGTCATAGAATTCCCCAAATAAGGCTTTGTAAGTTGAAATATCTTCTAATGAACAAGAGGCTCCTATATGAATATTTTCTATTATTCCAAGTTTCATTGAGGTATCGATCGGTAATATTGCCAATATGTTCCCTAAATTCTGTTAGAACTGGAAGAAAGCGTAGAAATTGGATTTTGAGGATCGCTAAGGGTCTCAGATGAAAATAATTATGAAAATTATTCTAAATCTTATAAAAGGATGGTAAGAAAGTTGAACAATGATAAGTATCATCCCATGGGATTTCATCCAAGGTCATAACCTCCATAATCCCTTCATCAGTTAAAATTTTTTTGTTAAAAGCATAAGGCATAGAAATTGGTTCCAAGTGTGACAAATGAGAATATTCATCAATGATCATATTCATTTGATCATCATCAGATGTTGATGGGTTTGAAAAATACTGAATCGCCTCATAGGCTAAATAAAAGGGACTACAAGGAATTTCATCACCATATAAGATCATTTCTAATTCTAACAATACTTTCCATGGATCTCCCATCTCGAAAGTACTTGTTGTAATCATGTTGATCTCTGCTTCATTCTGAAGAAGAATGTGTGGAGGGAATGCGAAAGTTCCCATCAAAGATGAGTCTTTGAGCAGGCCAACACCAACTTCCTCATATAGAGTGGTAAAGTTTACAACAAATGGGATATTACTAGTGGAATTAGGGTCAAAGGTATAGTAGGATAATTGATCCACTTTCACAATTCTACCTTTATGAATAAACATAATCATCCTAAAATATGACGAGACTACTTCCACCATGGCTGAAGTCCAGCTCTGGCCAAGCAAAAGGTTGTAATCAAGTTGAGCATCAACAACCTCAACATCTATTGCAACTTTCTTACCTCTAACTCGATTGGCAAATCATTTAAAATTCCATACATACAAAAACCTCTTCCATCGAAGGCTTTAAAAGTCCTGGGAGATTAAATTATTTTTGGAGAATCGAAAGTTGTCCAATAGGAAATGGACATAATACATGTTGACGCTCCTTCGTCAATCACTATTGGAAAACTCATAGAGTTTTGACATGAACTGGTATCTGAAAAGCCAGTTGGCGTGGGAGACGCGGGACATGATTCTCGAGATAAAAAAAAAATCAAATGGGAGTCTTGAGGATCTATAGCTCCTATCACTGATAATAATAATTTCCTTTGTGCAGGAAAATTTTGGAGCACTTCAAGGGGAGACATGGCTGAAGGTGAAATAGCCAGATCTTTGACGATGTTATAATTTTGGGTAGCCCTCACATGAGGATTAGAGGTTGACTTACGAATCATACCCTTAGGAGGCAGACGAATTACTATATAAGGATTTGGTTTTTTAATGTGTAATGGTTCAAAAGAAGGAGGAGTGGACGCAGAAGTTTGACCTGATGAACTGGAGTCATCTCCATTTCCAATAGGATTTGATGCATAATATCTGGATCTCGTTGCTACCATAACTCTGCAAGACATCATCATGATATCTGTAGATGGTGATGAGGAGGATTGGTCGTGAGAGATGATTTTACTGTATCGAGGAAAAGGATCCTTCAAAACAGCAGGTGTGGGTGAAATTTTAATGAATTTGGAAACTTCAGCCCGATGAGTGCACTCCTTAGTGTAATGATCTTCCTCAAAAATCAAGAAAGGATATCAAGGTTTCCTCTTTTCATCAGATGGCTCGTTCTTGGTTGATTTCTCCTTAGCCTGGTTGTCTTGTTTAGTTTTACCTTTTCCCTTTTTCTTATTTCTAGATGAATTACCCTTGCCATTAGATTAATCTACCGCATTGATTTCGAAAGTGATTTTGGGAGAAGTATCTTCGTCAGGTGAATCAGATAGAACCAAAACTTGAAAATTCATAGAATTTTTCTTTTTGTTCTTAGTGTTCTGGCTCATAGAAGAAATCATGCCATATCCAACATGTGATCTTGAAAGAGGTGGATTATTTGTAGTAGATTGGTGCAAATCTGGGATCTTTTCATACAAAGTACCAGACTGTGTATAAACAAGATCAAGATATTGAGCGCGGGAAATTACATGCTCTTCAGTTACAACACCCCCTTTGGCCACCTATTTAGTTATTACTAGTAAAAGTGATTTTATAAACCATTCAGCCATAATCTTGTCTGGAATGTAAACTTTAACTAGGTGACATATTCATCTCCATTTGTGAATGTGATCTGAGGTATGGGTAGACGTTGACTGATTTAACAAGTAAAAATTTCAGTTCCATTGTCATACCGAACAGGTAACTGAAAATGAGTCAAAAAGGCTATAGCAAGGGCATTGAACATTTTTAAAGAAGCACGCGGTAATTCTACATACCATTTGGCTGTCGAACCAATTAGGGTTCGTTGAAAAAATCTTAATCTAATAGAATGGTCATTTAACAAGTTGGATGCGCACCAAAGATTGTAGGCCATGACATGGTTGGACAGATTTTCAACTGGTAAACTTAGTGGGAATGGATGGCAAATAAGATAAATAAAGAAGTGGATAATTTGTTAACTGAGAGAAGTCAGGAAAATCCAAAGTTGCAATTAAAGGAAACTAGCGATTGGGGTCCTACGATGGATATTGATAGCCCTGAGGGACGAGTCTCATACCAGGAGGAGGATATCCAAGATATCCTGGGAGAGCTTGAGCAGTTGGAATCTGCATACCTCATGGGTATCTATGATATGCCATACCGTATTGTGGTTGAATAGGTTGTTGAAATGTATGACTTGGGTATGGTTGATTCTGAAAGGTTAGATTCTCACCCATTTGACCTTCAAAAAACTATCCTTGAAAGGGTTGGCCTTGCAAGGGTTGATCTTGGAGAAATTGATTTTGAAAAGGTATATCTTGAACAAACTGACTTTGGGTTAAACCTTGGAAAGACATCCCTTGAAAAGGTACTTGCATATATGAAATGCTAGGCTAAACAATAAGATTTGAGGTGCTGATGGAATTGTAGGAATGGATTGAATGATAGATTCCTAAGGTAAAGACTGAACAAGAGGTTGCATAGTAACATGTGACATAAGCCCGATAGTTATTTGAGATACACCTATAATGGGAGTTCTAGGTGAACATGAACCTGGGTCTGAACATATGTTTCCATAGCAGACTGCCCTACAGTTTGATGGGTACTTTGCCTCGATTTGTGAAGCAATTGTTGGGCAGGTGTTGATGAGGTAGCCTGAAAGGTTAGTTGAACTTGAGAAGACATACCTTCGAAAGGCAGATGTTGCATAGGTTGTTCAAGAGGTTGGTTTGGTTGATATAAAGGCACTTGAGAAGCAACAGAAATTCACTATTGAGAAGGGTTCTAAATTATATTCAATCTAGGGTAAGGAATTCCATAGGCAGATTGAGGTGTAACAGGATGACCAAAACTAGTTTGAGGCATTTGAACATACTTAAAGTAGTTTCTAGCGGGGGGTTTCCCCCCAGCTGCAGGGTAAGGTCCACCAAAAGGCTATCCTCCAGGTGGAGGATACGATAGTTTCCCCCAAGGTAGATAATGACCACCTGTTGGGTTAGCTTGTGGATTACCAACATTACCAGAAATCATATTAATGGCTTGTTCAGATGCCAAACCTTCATTGGTAGGGTTAATTACACCAATTGACATGTTTGAAGATGAGTTTGAGGAAGAAGCTCATGGATAAGCTCCTTTGAGAGAGTGATATCTAGGCGGTAAAAGACCACCATATAATATGGACCCTAAATAAGTAGAATACATGGATGTATCTGTCACGACACTTCTTGGAATCATTGTGGACCAGTCAAAACCAGGCATAGTAGAATAAGGAGTCATGTAACGCGGAACCCCTTTCCCTAAAAAGTTCAAGGGTGTAAAATACTAAGGGTCAGGGTGAAGAGATCGGAACAAAAGTTCTAAGATATCTATAGGTTCACTGGTAGAAACTAGAGGTTCTTCCTCTTTGCTTGAAACAAGTTCTTTAATGGCAATAAGCCCAAGAGGAAGACAATCAGTAATGATAAGTTTCACATGCGGTGAAAGTGGAGGATCCAGAATATGTGTTGTAGTAGATGTAAGAATATCAAGCTCAGAGATATCAGACTTAGGTTCGTCGATATCTGGTTTTTAATCTGGGTTTCTATCGGAAGATTCTTCAGTATCTGATTCAGTTTGAACGACTTTAGTAATTTGTAAATCAGTTGTTGTTGAGTGTGATTCTAAATTCTAAGTTTGATTATATTCAATTTTTGTTACTTCAATGCCTGGAATAGGAGATCTTATAGGTTTATTAACTTCAATTCCTCTTACATCAGAATCTATAATAGCAGAAGTTGGAGTTTCTGTTGTAGTTCTAGTTTCAAATGATTTATATTTTTTTCTTTAATATTTTCTAACTAACTTGGTGTATACTCAGGGGGATCCTTGAGTATCCTACATTATTGTCTTGGTAGTTCCACCACAAAGAATTTTTTTAAACTAAATTACACCTAAAGTCTCTAAAAAGTAAAAAAAAAACAACAGAGAAAGTAACACGCACTAAAAATATAGGAGATAAAACTACACAAACTTACTCTTCACAAACATCAATATATACGAGTTGGTGATGAAATCCAACATCGAAGAGATCAAGGTGATAATTTTTATAGAAAATGAGTATTTGGACAAGTTATCCTAACAAACTGCTTAACAAAATGGTCTCATGCAAGTAACTCTGCTATAAACTATCCCGAGCAAAGATTACCCTCCATAGAGTCCAAGTGAGTCTAGCCAACGTCTGTTCCAGGTACAGCAATACCTTCTATCTGTCATCACCTTAGGTAGAGCCCTAGGATTATAGTCACTATGTTCACCAAATACAACAATTTTCCTAGGGGGACAGTCGTAGATTGGACGTACACGCAAGGGCAGAGTAACAAGCTCAATCCCCTTGAAGGCTCCTCCACATGATCAATTGGAGGTTTACTTTCAAGTGACCCCAAGTACATTTCAACACCATTGTAATACATGTAAATCATTGTATCTAGGCCAATGAAGTGGGTCGGGTAACTTCACTAGATTTAACACGATCTTGTGCTTAACTCATGTCTAAGAAGAGCTTCCCAGAGAAAAATGGAAATACTTGGATTTTCTCTCCCTAACTCAAGATTCTATTGTATGTTCATAGCTTTGGAAAGTTTACTTCTTTCCATATTCTAAAGCCCCACACTTAAGCTACTATAGATGAAAAGAGCCCTAGAAAATATAAAATTCTAAGTGAATTTTAATTAGCACTATCTTATTAAGTTGTTGTTTTACTCAATGGGTGATGAAGGTGAAACTTGTGATGTTTGTGACACGACTCGAAATCTTAATGCACTCTAAAATTAAAAAGAAACTTTCAATTTTCGATGAAATTCTATTTAGATATAAGAAAGAGTTTTCTTTGATTTTTGAGAAATAAAATGCAACAACTCACAACTTTTCAACTTTTCTCAAAACAACCAATTTCACTATTTTTTAATGAAAAATGCAGTCAACAAACTAATTTCCAGATTTTCCTTAATTGTCAAAATAAACTAAAAACTTTTTTCTTCTAATCACTCGAAACTTTCAAGCACACAAAAATCAATCAAGAATATGGAGAAAATACATATTCTCCTATGATTGCTTTGATTTGGTTACAATAGCAGTGCAACCGCGAAAATTTTCCCAAGATGAAAGTGACAACTTCTTTTATCAAGAAAAAATAACTATGATTTTTTCACAAAAGCACAAGGTCTTTAGAAACCCTAACTTGTAATTCAAAGTAATTTTGACTACAAATAAACAATTTTTAAAGCTTAACCAATGTATTTGACAGAACAAAATAAGAACATCAATGAAAAGAAGACATTCAAACTTGTTTTGATCAATCAACAAATCAACCAGTCGAAACCCTAAGGTATTCTTCCAAAAAGACATAATCTTCATAAAATCATCAACAAAGCAATCAAGTGAGTTTAGAAAAGGCAACACACAGTCCAAACAAATAGAATGACACTTTTAGAAAGACATTTTCAGGTCTGGGTTGAATCTATAATGAAATTTTCAAAAAAATTCAAGGCCTGCGCGGGTCTCTAGTAGGCAACAATGCGCATGCGCTCAGTTTCTATGGAAAAAAGGGCGCAGAGCCACGCTCTGTGTACAAACAAAAATAACGCAGCGAGGAAAACTTAAAGAAAAAGTAAAAAACTTAAAAATCAACCCATCAGATCTAAAAGGCCATTAATTTATGAAGACTCGGGACTGGATAAATTAGAAAAAATAGAAATCAAGGCTAAGGAAAAAGACGAGAACAGAGACGTTCCCCAGTATGGTTGCCAGATTGTTACACCAGACAATCCCTCTTACAGACAAGAGCGATCTCCCTAGATCCTAATTGGAAACTAGATACAATCATGACAAATGAACTAACTCTTTTCCTAAGTTGAACTTATTCAAATTAAAAGCAGTCTAACTAATGGATAGACCCCTTACCAGTTTCACAAAATTCCTAATGAAGATCCTTGGTTTTTACTTGATGTAGATCTTTAATGCTTAGTAGAACCTGCAAACATAAACCATAAAAAGGATCAAAATAACTTGTGATATAGTAATTCAAATAACCTAGCCTAATTATCAAGGAAATTAGGGATTGAACTTGCCTTAATGAACATAATAAACAATTGTAAACTATTCATCATTCACAAAAGTTGAAAATCAATCAAAGAAAGTGCTCATTTGTATTAATCAGAAGATAAGAGGAGCCTTACAACCTTCACCTTGATGACATGATGTCCCTCCCAAATGTAGTCAATATCCTCCTTATATAAAAAGCTCTCCAATCTCAAACTAGCAACATAAGTTTGTATTCTCTGAAGTCTGACCTCCTTCATCCCTCAACCCTCCAGTCCTTTTATAGATCAAAGAGGGGGAAGTTTCAGATCCCTAAGAAAAATATGTACCTCCTTTAGTGAAGGCTTAGGTTACCATGAGAAAAGGGATGAATATGCATCTTATGAGGGTTATAGTTCCAATAGTCATCACCTAGAAGCTTTCAGTTGGGAAATATTTGACCAGCTAGGTTTCTAGAATGTACTTTTTATTTTTACTTTCTATAATTCACTTGCGCGAGTTTATAGTTACAGATAGAGCACAGCTTTGTGTTGTTCTCAGAGTAAATTTCAACGCATGTGGAATTTAACAAGGTGTGCGAGCTATTTGACCCAAATTTCTCATGGAATTTAACATATTCTGAGTTGTTGGAATTCTAAGGGAGATAGTTTCAACATGTTCATGGATGGTAATATAATCCATAAACTGATCAAGTGTCATGGCGACCAATTGACGTGTAACACTAAGTATAGAATGTTTCTCTCTAGATCCAGGGGAGAAAAATTACAAGGCACTTTAAAAATGGATATGGCTTATGCTACTGTTTCAGGGAAAACTAGTATCGGTTCGAACCACTAGTCCCACTAAGTTGGGTAGCTATCTTAGAAATAAACAATGAAAGATTTTTAAGAGTTCCTTTAAGTGTGATATATGGAAGAGAAGAAAAGAGGACCAACCTGGATCTTTCGCTTTGATCCTAGCTTGATTTCTCCTTTCCTTGATAGAATTTGGCACTCCTCTCCTACTTGTCCCGCTTCAATGAGTACCTGTAGAGTCAAAGTAACAACAAACTATCAAAGCATCTCTATCTAAAATATCATAAACAATGTAGAATCAGAAACACATTGGCCATACAATTGCATTCACAAACAATAAGATTCACAAATACAAGATTATATGGAGGAAAACTCAAAGAACTTTATTAATAGTAATGTAAGAGAGGATTACAACCCAGCTGTTTGATCCAGCATCATCCTCCCAGTTGTAGAAGCCCTCTGCACCTCATGAACAATCAAATCACCCAACAATGCAATGTCGCTTCTCGCCAACAAACCAACAACACTTCCTTACAAAATACAAAATTCCAACCTCCTGATCTCTCAGATGAGGGATCCATTTATAGATGTCTTGCAAGGGTGTGAGTCAGCTTTGGGTTTTTGATTAGTGTCATTCCACTGATAGTTCTTGGTTCCACTTGGAGATTTCAATGATCTCTTACTCATCCCTGGCCGAATTCAGAGAGGCAAGTGTCACAGGAGAAGTTTATGGAAGATTCCATGATCATCCACATTGAAAACTATCTCTTCCATTTGTCTATTCTCACTCATCGCACCCCACAGAATGCCATTTCAATATGTATCACACCTGGCCAATTAGGCAGTCAGTATGCATCACACCTTGCCTATGGAGTAGTCTATATGGTCCAGTTTTGGCCGGTTCTGAGTAGTTTTTCAGGTGGAACTTCTGGGAAATGATGTAATCAGTTGACCATGATCCTTTAGGGTAAGAAACAACACTCTTAGGGACTTAATAAGCCCTTAGTTTATGGACATATGAGTTTGGGGTTGTAGTGCCCAAATATGTCTATAACAGCTACCATTCCAGTGTTTGGTTAGCTAAGAAGATTATACAAGGAAACACTAATGAAGTACATGGTTAGTATTCAAGACAAACCCAACAATTATCCCTTGTAGTTAGTACATTAAAACATGGATTCATTCATCTTGTACAATAATGAATGTGTAGTAAATGAAGTTTCGCACATAGAAGTTGAAACAGTGATACAAAGGAAATAAAATTCAATACTGAAGAAAGCAATGTAGAGGGAGAGGATCCTTGGAATATGAATTCCGATGGGGCTGTAAGTAAGGAGGGAGTAGGGCCAGGTGTTTTCATTGCAAACTCATCCACAAATATGGCAAAGGGACATGGTTACAAACTTAATTTTCAGTGAACTAATAACATAACTGAATATGAAGCACCAATATTAGGGCTACAAATTTTAATGGGATTAGGAGAAAAATGAAATTTCTATGCACGGGGATTCTGAGATAACAATAAATCAAATTAAGCGTGAATATTCTTTCAAAAACGCTAGACTCAGAGCTTATAGAAATGTAGTTTTTGATTTTTTGCAATGCTTTTCTGAATATGATTTGTGTGTTATACCTAGAGGCCAAAATGTTTTAGTTGATGCCTTGGTTGTTTCAGCCAACACATGTGAAATTCCTTTTCATTCTAATAGGAAATATGTGGTGGAAGTAAAACATAGGCCAGCTGTGTTGATACTATAAGATATTGGCAGGTTTTCGATAATGATAAACAAATAGAAATTTTTTTACAAATGAAAGCTGAATTATTGTCTGTAAATAATTATATAGAATATGATATAGATGAAAATGAAAATGAAAAAGAAAGAATAGTTAATGAAATTGATGATAAATGAAGAAGAACTTGAGGTTTTGCAATTAAAGGACAATGTGTTACCAAGAGGATTAGTACCATTGGAAAAGATTTTTGACTTTGATGATGTAGCCAAAAAGCCAAAAATAGAACTTGTAGGAGTTGATGTAGAGGACTCTAACATAGGAACTGTAGAGAACCCCAAAATTATCAAATTTTCCAAGTCCCTACCTCCTAAAGAAAAACAAAAATACATTGAGAATATTAAAGAATTCACTGATGTGTTTTCCTAGAGCTACGAAGAATTAAAATCTTATGATACAAGTATCATTCAGCACGCCATTCCCATCAGGGAATATCAAAAGAATTTTAAACAGAAATTGAGAAGAATAAATCTAGTTTTATTTTCATTTATAGAAAACAAAGTTAATAATCTTTTCAATCCAAAGATCATTGTACCCGTTAGACTCTCGAAATGGGTCTCAAATATAGTACCTACTAGGAAGAAAACAAGTGAAATTAGGCTTTGTTTACATTTTAGAAATTTTGACAAGGTTTCTCTAAAAGATAATTATCCCATTCCTAAAATGGACCACATCCTAAAAAAGGTAGTTGGCTCCAACAAAATCTCATTATTGGATGGTTTTTCAGGATACAACCAGATTCTAGTTCATCCTGATGACCAACACAAAACAACATTCACTACACCCTGGGACACTTCTATGTATGTAAAAATAACTTTTGGCCTTATGAATTTTAGGGCCACCTTCCGGAGAGCAATGGACATAGACTTTGCTGATGAAATTGATAGATTCATTCCGATTTACCTAGATGATATAACTATGTTTTTAAAGACAAGCGAAGAACACTTAATACATTTAAGAAGAGTTTTTGAAAAGTGCATAAAATATGGTATCTCCTTAAACCCTAAGAAAACTATTTTTCGTTTAGAGGAGGGAAAACTTCTAGGTCATATCATTTCTAAATAAGGTATTAAAATTGATCCTAACAGAGTCGAATCCATACTGAAAATTGACACTCCCAGAAACAAGAAAGAAATTCAATCCTTCATTGGTAGGATAAATGTCCTTAGAAGATTTATTCCTAACTTGGCTGGAATTTTAAGATCTATTACAAATATGGGGGTTCTTAGTACCCTTGCTACTCGGGCCCTGAGGATCTCGGACAAGAAGAGCTTTGAAAAGGAGAAATCCCATCTGCTGGATGTCTTTGTGGAGAATGGTTACAGTAGGTACATGGGTCATAGGGCTTTCCTTAAAGCTTCCAAGAATTCTCTGGTGAAAATAGAGCCAAAAGATCGTGTTCCTGGTGTCCTTCTTCCTTATGTTCAAGGGACCACTGATAGAATTGGTAGGATTCTCAGGAGACATAGTATCCCGGTATCCTTCAGGCCCCTGAACACCATTCGTTCATCTCTCAGATCGGTGAAGGATCCCATCGACCCTAAAGATATGAAAGGTGTTTATTTGATCCCTTGTTCTTGTGGGACCCCCTATATTGGGGAGACTGGTCGTTCCATTAATCAGAGGATTAGTGAGCACGCAGCGGATCTGAAGCATAGGAGATTTAAGTCTTCCGCTTTGGCTGAACATGTGGAGAAAACCAAGCATCAGGTTTGTATCGAAGAAGCCAGTGTTATTGCTAAGGTTCTGCATTTCCATCATCGAAAATTCAGGGAAGCTCTAGAGATTGAAAAGAGACCTAGCAATCTCAATAGAGACGATGGTTGGAAAATCAGCAGATGCTGGGTCCCTGCCCTCTCCTCCTAGACATTTTTCCGTCCTCTGTGGTTTTTATTGTTTTTTCTCTTATTGTCATCCTTCTAATCGCCTTTCCTTTAGGTTTCTGATTATTTAAGGACCTGATGGTAACTTATTTCCTTATATTATTACTATTTTACTTGCAATTTAGCTGTATTCAGGACTCTTTTCTTCTATTTTCCCCTTTTATTTTGATTTAGTTATTTTATTTATTATTATTAATTCTGTTATTTTTTGGTTTTTATTATTTATTTATTTAATTTATTCGTTTATTTATTTATTAGTACTATTTAAGTTATGTTTAATCCCTTTTAATTATTCGATTCTATTTATTCATTCTTATTTTTACTAATTCCTCGTGTTTTGTTATTATTTTATTTTTATTTAGTTAGTTACTTTATTATTATTATTATTTTTAGCTTTTATTAATTAATTAATTCAATTAATTTATTATTTTTTAGCTTATTATTTTATTTTATCCCCTTTGAATTATTCATTCTTATATATTTATTATTATTTTATTTCATTTTTCGTTGTTTTATTAGTACTTTTCATTCATTTAGTTGGTTATTTTTGTTATTTTTATTAGTAATTTTCATTATTTTTATTATTATTTTTAATTTTTAATATTATTAATTAATTAATTTATTACCGCTTGATTTATTATTATTATTATTTTTTTTTTTTTTTGTGCTTTGTTTTATCTATTTATTTTTATTTTTTCTCGATTAACTCTTAGTCAGATCCAGTGGTCTATTTTTGTTTGATTTCTCTTTAGTTTATTTATTTTTATTTTTGTGTTTGTATATTTATTTTTACTATTTTAGTTCGGGTTTTTATATATTTATTTGTTATTTTAATAGTTTACTTGGTTATTCTCCCTTAATTCCTTCTTAGAAGCGGTCCTTTGCAACTAATTTTCTTTTATTAGTAATTTGACCTTTAATTTTTTATTATTTATTGGTTATCTTGACTTTGATCCTGGTCCTCTGGTCAATATTAGCGGTTAGGTCAAACTAGCCGTTGGAGGCTCTGCTCGGTCTATATAGCATGCTTAGCTAGATCTGTTTTCTTCATCTTGTCCTAACGATGAACCACACTGGTTGGTTCGAAACGCGTCGACAAATGACTTTTCATGTGATTTACGCCAAAATCTTTATCTAACCTAATATGGATCACAGAAGCCTAAACTCTACTATTACAAATATGTTAAAGAAATACATGGAAATAAAATGGAACTCTGAAGCCAAGAAATCCTTTAGTGAAGTAAAGTTAGCTCTAACTACTACTCCTATTTTGATAAGACCTAACTTTACAAAGGATTTTATTATTTTTTCTTTCGCATATTAGCATATTATTGATGTTGTTTTCTTGCAGAAAAACAATGAAGGCCATGAACAAACAATAGCTTTCTTCAGCAGAGCTTTGAGGGATACATCACTCAAGTACACCATCATGGAGAAATAAGCCTTTGCTTTGGTAAAGGCATTAAAGGATTTTAGAGTGTACATCCTCCATTCTCATATCATAGTGTTTGTCCCAAGTGCTGTGGTGAAAGATATTCTAACACAGACTGGCCTAGATGGCAAAATGGGGAAATGGATTGCTATAATCCTAGAGTGTGACATTGAAATCAAACCAACCAAACTCATCAAAGGTAATGGATTTTCAAAACTAATGGTTGAATCCAATTTTCATGCACTGGATATCAATTATATTGTTGCATTGGATGAACATGAAGAGTTGGCGACTCCATAGGTATCAAAGGCCTTTGGTACTTCACCATGGTATGTAGACATTATTTTTTTTCTTTACAAAACTTAGAAGCTCCTCTTGGTTTAACCAAGACAAAAGCTATATTTTTAAAACTGAAAGCCGTGAAATTTTGTATTTTAGATTAGAATGTATATTGGAAAGATTCTGGAGGTATTCTACTAAATTGTTTACTGAAAGATGAAGCAGACACAGTCATGGAAGAATTTCATCAAGGAGATTGTGGAGGCCATTTGTATTGGAAAACCAAATTGAACAAAATCCCTAGGGCTAGCTTTTCTTGGCCTACCTTGTTTGCAGACGTACATAATAAATTCATAGCTTGCCAACAACATCAAATCTTTGAAGGCAAGATAAATCTTTTTTATTTACCATTGAAACCCATTTCATTTGAAACTCCTTTTCAACAGTGGGGTCTGGATTTCATTGGTGAAATCCATACCAACTCCTTAAGCCAACATAGGTGGATCCTAACAGACATTGATTACTTTACCAAGTGGATTGAGGTTATCCTAACCTGGAAAGCCACAGATACTGTCATTATCCAATTTTTAGAAGGTAACATTTTGTCTAGGTTTGGATGCCCCCATCAGATTACCACTGACAATGTTGTTGCCCTTAAGTCAAATAAAATGGTTGATTTTTGTAACAAATACCACATAATATCAAGACACTTAACTTCCTATTTACCACAAGGAAATGGGATAGCTGAGTCCCCTAATAAGAGTTTAGTCAACATCATCAAAAAGCTACTGCGGGAGAAAAAAAAATCCTGCCATATAAAGTTGATTAATGCCATGTGGGCTAACCGAGTTATCACAAAAAAGTCTATTGGAATGTCTCCATTCCTATTAGTAAGTGGATTTGATGTTGTGTTTCCTATTTCTCTGGGAATTCCTATGTTAAAATTGTTACAAGAATCGCAAGTGGAAACTAATGATTTACAAAGAAGGATCAACCAGACTATACAATTGCAACAATACAAGGAAGAGGTATATAACAAAAATAAACTTGTTCAAGACAACATTAAAAATATCTATGACAGGAGAACAAAAAAAGATGACTTCCAGTTACTTGACTTGGTGTGAAAGTGGGACGCAAGGAATGAAGACAAAGGTAAGCATGGTAAGTTCGCCAATTTGTGGAAAGGCCCATATAAAATTGAAACTTTCAGAGGAAATATTGCATTTTTATTGAAGGACTTCACTAAAGAAGCACTGCCTGGTGGACCTGTAAATGGAAGACTTCTCAAATACTACCTTCCTCAAAGTTAACTTAGTTTCATTTAGAATAACTCTACATATTATTTTACTATTTTTGTTGCAATAGTGAGGGTGGCTCACATCAGAAATTGAAGCTTGGAGAGAAGACTCTAAGTTTCTGATGATTTGTTACCCATATTTATGATTGGAAACAAGTGGATCATCTTGAGTTGCAGAATAAAGATAATTTTCCCAATGGATCAAGGCTAATGAGCTACAACGTTCTTGACACCTCACAAGGAGGGTGCCATCCCCATTGGAGCCACTATTAGGGTCCTATATTTCATAGGATGACTTGATTGTAGATATAATTTTGTATATGAGATGTTGTAAATAATCTTCCATTCTGCAAATTTATTTCCAAAGAAAAAGAAAAGAAAAAAGGGGATATATAAAATATATAATTGAAAAGAACAAAAAATCAAAATATGAAAAAGAAGAAAAAGAACGAAAATACCACATATCAATGTATATATATATATATATATATATATATATATATATATATATATATATATATATATATATATATATATATATATATATATATATATATATATATATGGATGCAAGTGAGAAAGTCAAAATTCCGCTTAAAAAATGGAAAATAAATCAGTATTACCTTTGAAATTTTCAGAGGGTGTGCATCTTGTTTAAATGCCACATTGATTAGGAGAAGTAAGTTAGGTGTTTTAATCACACAGCTTAAATGTGATTAAGATAGATTAAACAAAACTAGCGTAGATTAGGAAAATAATCAGCCATTTAGTTTAAACATGGTTGAAATTATATTAGTTTGAATAAAAAAAAAATAACCACAATGTTTAAGCGTGGTTAATCAAGCTTTAATGCTAATTAAGTGTAAAGTTTAATCACAATTTGATTTGTGAATAAAGTTTTTTATGTGACACATTTTGTCATTACGTGCTAAAGGTGAGGCACACCTTCCAACAACTCAAATCCACCCCGTCTGGATCAATGGCAGGGGATCATCTTCGACCACCCCCCCCCTCCCCGAGCCCCTCCAAGGTTTAATTGGTAGGGCGAGAGGTCCAAAAAAGTTGTATCCTTTAGCAATGTGGTGGCTCCAAAGCATTTTGCACCCACCCTACTTATTCCCGCTTACTGCTCCGATCCCCCTCTGAAAACCACCATCCCACCTTTCCCTCTCGCATTGACCATGGTCCCAACGTCTGCTTCCATGCCACTTACCTCTCGCCATGTGGACTCCCCTATCCCCCAATTCGCTCCCATGTCAGTCATACTCCTCCACTAGTTGTCAGCCACCTCATGCATGCAAACCCCACTCCCCTTCCGCCAAAGCACCTTCTCGTGATTACTCCTTCCCCAATAGGATGCTGCCACCTAACACTCCTTCCACCATGTTAGCAAACCCTTGCTCAATTAATGACTTTCCCGTTTCCTGCGAAAACAGACCCACTCCATTGTAACGGTAAATCAACAAATGGTAATTTTGATTTTCTTTATAATCCACCATAAACTTGTTATGCCCCTCCTTCCTTTGTTTTATGATAAACAAGTAATAAAAAATTGCAGTGCACAGTCGACCAAACCAAGTTCGTCTAGAATTTGGTCAGTGACCAACATAACCAACTATTGCAACAATTACATACCCTTCAATTTGCATCCGAACATCAGTTTCACCTATTTTTCCCGGTAGCTATGAATTCCTTGTTTTTTCCTCTTCGATAATGGCACCTAAAATATCTAAATCGTCTGATTACAACCCTATGCTGCCCCCTACAATAGGCCTAGATCACCAACCATTAGTGGACCAACAATACAAGCTTGTTGAAGCCAATTGCAATTTTTACCTGTATGAGCTTCGCAGTTGGCTGAAGAAAAAGTATCTTGACCTCAGTGATGAATTAGGCCTATGGGAATCTTCTCTACCTTAATTCATCTTCCCATGGACCTATCATTTCCTAAAATTCGTATCCTGGTGCCAATTTTGCTACATCCCCAGCAAAAGAGCAATTGTGGCCCATAACGGTGACATTCTTTTCACCATCACTGCAGAATATATCCCTTAGATGCTACAATTTCCAAATTATGAACCTCTAAAGTCAATTTCAATAGATTCCCTCATGGAATCCTACAAGAACTTGACCTTCCCATAGAGAGCCAATATTTTTGAGATTTTTCTCCCAAAGGATACCCAATTACCTAAGAAAAATCGTCCCTACTCATCCTCTATGTTCCCTGAGATGGCTAAATATGTAATTGCCATAATTTCATGCATAATTGGCTATCAATCCAACCAGTGGGTTTATGAGGCCATTGTTCGTTTCCTATCAGTATTTACAACTTGTGAGAAACCTCCTATTTTCAATTACAGTGAGTTCATTGTAGAGGCAATTCATGACCAACTCCTCAAGTTCTCTACTGAGGGGACTTTTACATATTCTTCAGTGATAATGTATTTATTTCTTTACCATCAAGAAGATATATTTTCATTTCATTTGTAGAAGTTATATTATTAGAGTAATCCACAGTCTGTAATCCATTAGACCACCTAGGTGAGGAAAAATTCTACCAAGTACACCTTCTCAGACTATGTTAATCAATTCCTACATATAGCTACTAGCTTACTAAAAAGTGATGTAAAGCCTAGGATAGGACCAAAATTTCAAATAATTCTACATCTCAGTGAGCAAAATAAAATAGGGTACTGGTATATATACCAGAATTATACAGAAATCATAATTTATAGGTGCGAGTTACAACCCTACGAGTTTCCTCAGTTTGTTCCCATGATAATTTTTTCATTGGAATATATTAGGCAAATAATACATATGGATGATGGATGATTTAAATTTTATTGTAGCAATGAAAAAGTCCCAGTTTAATATCAAGGAACATGAGGGACCATTTATTTGTAACAACAGGGCAACATGCAGAGAGGCAGATTCACTCCTTGAACAAATGAACTTCAAATTGAGGTTTCCCTGGTCATATGACCCTTTCATACTCATCTCCAAGCTAAGGGTGGAACAAAAACCACTCCCTACACTCACACTCTAGGACCAAAAATAGATAAGTTCACGAATCAAATTCAACGTGAGGAAACCACACTACAGGAGGCAGGAGAACAGGTCATATCAACAAAAACCTCACACACTCTAGTACCTCAAGATAAAAAAGACAAGAGACCAAGGGAGGAGGTTTCCCCTTCAGTGACAGAGATTGGAGTCAAAGAATTCCTAATTTACAAGAAGAAGGAAAAGACTAGTTCTTATCTTGTTTTTCAACAGGAAGATGACGGGAAAGCCACCATAGTCCTAATAGGTCATCATGCCTCGTCAACTACCCAAGGTCCCCCAGATACAACTCAGATATCAAAATTGGTTCAGGACCAGGATGAACCAAATATATTTGTAAAATACATGGAAATTAAGAAGAAGAATGAACAACACAAGGTCTCTACATACACCACATTCTGGAAACAAATAGCTTCTTCACAGCACATGCTTCTTTCAGCCTTTGATACAGAGAAGGGGAAAATGCAAATTTCTTTCCTCCAAGCATAGATTCCATTTCCGAAGACTCCAGTTGATTACAAGAAACCAGTTTCCTCATTTGATGTTGAGTAGATTCACCCCATCAACCAAATTTACCTACATAAACAAACTGGATGAATTTTATACTCTACCTTGACCAACATTGCCACGATAGTTTCCAAGTTGCAAGTCTCACTTAGAAACATACAGTCACAATTAAAACATCAAAATATTTCCTATTTGGCTAAGGACACCAAGATTAAATCATTGGAGGACCTGGTGATTAAACTAGGGTATGACCCCAAAGATGTAAAAGCAGCAGAAGAGATTGTAAGGAGGAAAATGTAGATATAGTGGCATTAAGAAAATAGCTCAAACTTCCCTCCACTAAGGATCCCCAAGCTAAGAAAGTTGGGGATCTAGATAAAAGAAAGAAAACATGTTCAAGGTAATAATTGAATAAAGCACCTAGATCAAAGATATGGAAGTGGAGATGCAAAAACTGCTCAAAGAAAAGGATAAGTCATCACAGTTGGCTATAGTGCCTCTAACAACATTCCCTATTTAAGTTTCAGCAATAGCAGGAGCATCTACATCGACCGCAACACCAACACAGAGTACAGATTATCTAAATGAGTTAGTTAAAGCCATGGAAGACCTATCCATTCAAGGGCAGGAAATTGAAAATTTAAAGGTTGAGCTTAAAATTCTGCAGGATCAGAAACTCCAGATAGATAGTTCTTATGTAGCAGAGTTGTAGAAAACTCACAGGGTCACTCAAAAAGATGGAACAGTTAGAAAGTGAGTCAGCCATGGCCTAGACTTTGGCAGAGGCAAAGGAGACAATATCGATAGAGATTAATGGGGCCATGAATGAAATATGGCCCTTAATTCAAACTATATTTGAACAGCAAGGGTTGATTAAGAAATCAAAAGAGGCAGTTGCAGAGATAAAGGAAGATTTGGGACAAAATCTTGGAGAAGCTACAACACTGATAAGAATCTTAAATTCAAAAACTAAGAAGGAGTTAGAAGAATTAGAAGTTGAAGAGAGAAAATAAACAATTTTTGAAGTGAGAAGGGTCTTGACTAAGAGGAACCTGATGCTATAATTAAAAAATAAATGTCACAACATGGAGTATAGTGTCGAAAAATGTCATGGAAAGTTTAATGCACGTAATTTAAAAGGACTACCATAACTGATAAGAATGGGAGACCAACTAATTAGTTTAAAGGACTACTACCATAAGTTGTACACTATTGCCCAAGATAAACCAAATTTTTCAGGAATTAAAGGAAGCATCATAGGGAAGGCTTTTCCGGAGGCTATAGAGTTTGACTTGTTCATCAAGCACAAGATCAAGCACATGTTTCTCATCTAGCCTACTTTTCAGAAGTATATTGAGGTGGATGAGACTTACAGGAAGTTAATAAAGTTTTCTATCCCAAGACAACATGAAATCACTTCTTCAGGCCCAGTGATCATCAACAATCCTCGAGCATAGTGCCATTAGATTTAGTACTTTTAGATTTCCTATATTTTTGTTCTATTTTGTAAAAAATATTTAAGATATTTTGTAATAAATCTTCATATTTTATGTCAATATATTTAGATAGAATTTTTATAAATACTTTATAATTCGAAGTATTGTTGTTGGGGTTCGTACTAAGAAATACTACCATTGATTGTAAAGTTGTTTACTGAGTTCAAGTGACCTTTTGTATTAATACAAGACAAGTTGTTTTAGGATCCGTGTGTCATATCTATGCGGTGAAGTGCTTCTTACTATAATCTGTTATTTCTCAGTTTTCATATGTTTTTCTATTTTGTATTGTTTTAAAGAAGATTAAGTTCAGAATGTATTTCAAAACACTTTGTTCGGCTGAAAACAATATCAATTTTTTCCACTTAAATTAAAATATAGAATTGAGGTAACAATGCTCTATATTCAAAGTGAAACTTTATCTATTCTTCCTCCTCCATTTCACAAACTACAAGGATCCAGTAGTATGCCTACCTTGTCCTGCTACACTTAAGCTTGATATTTATGCAAATTGATCACTCTAAGCTCCTTTGACTCCATTTTCCCAATGGTTTTCCTTATTTTTCCAACCAAACCAATTTAAAAACTAAATTCTGAACTCTCACATCTAACCTAAAATCATACAACACAAACAAAGCTAAGTCTGACAGCGAGATCCCTCTCTGCGTTTAGAAGGGCTAGATTCTAAACTTAAAAGTGGTTTTGTGGTTATCTTTGCAATTTCTCGTACATCCTTAAGAAATTACGAAGTGCTAACATGTGATACCATTATAAATCCCAAGTCAGATACCGTAACCGAAGGGAGAAAGAAATAACATGAAATTTCAAATCCTAATAATAGTAAATAAAGGAGTGTAATGATGAAATGAAATTGGGGTTGATACCTGGCCGTACATTTTAAGAGACTTAAGAAAATTAATTAATGTTGAGTCAACATAAACCTTGTTATCTGATAACGCCCATATAAAAAACATTGAAAATAAGTACGGTGACAAAACCCATAATTTAAACCCTCAAGAAGTGAGGTACGAAAGGTTTTTTATTATCAAAACCCAAATGCATAGGGAAATTACCCACAAATCTAGGTTAAAGTTTAAGTCAACTTGCAGCATGGTGAAATAAAAGGGCATGGTCAAAATATTCTTGGCCAACCTACAAGAAAAACCCTATGAAATTGCAGTTAGTGGAATATGAATCATAATAATTCTGAATGAAATGGAAAATCTCTTGACAACTCTTTAAGTAGATTAAAAATTAGGGAAACCGTAAAACTACTTAATGATGGAGGTTTGATTCTCAGCCACAAGAAGGAATGGAATTTGTGCATTGTCAAAAACATAACCACCTTTCAATATAAGGAAAACCCTAGTTTGGTGCGACAAAAATCTCAGGCAATAGAGAAAGAACCACGATAAATGAAGACTGGGTGGGTAGTCAATCCCACCATTTTATTTCTCGAGAAACCATGACCATTTGATTACTTAAGGGCATCTAGACCATCCACCTATGACATCATCACATGGGTAGTCAACGTGACAACATGCATGCTTGAAATGAGGGCAATGGATTGCATGTTAAATTCCATATGTAACTAAGTGAGGGAAAGGTTGAACAATGGTTTCATGTAACCTTATATGAAAAAATATTCATATAAGCCCCTAGGGTCCCAACGATGGTAAAGAAATGTTAACATGTTTAATGGAATACAATACTTAAGGTCAAGTAGTCACAATATAATATTGACTTGGGATTATTTGCTAATGCCAAACTCTTTTATTTGCAAATCCAAATTACATCAAGATGAAGAGATATAGTGCATAGGTATGGTTTTTTAAATGTTGTGGAACCAAGATTAATGGGCTTAAATCTGATCCCTGTCATATGTATAACATGTTGGCTTTTGAAAATAAATAGTATTAATTTTTTGTGTATCATATTGGGGAGACATTACATTTTTTTGCTGACTTTTTTTTGGAAATTCAACAAAGTTTTTATAGAGTTGCAAATTTCAATAGTGCAGTGTACATAATTGTAGTGCCCATGCTGATTTTAGAAGCGTTGAATTCATTCCTACATTCAAACATGCACTTTAGTCATTATATATATATATATATATATATATATATATATATATATATATATATATATATATTCATTTCAATCACAGTTCTATCAAGCTCCACAAGGTATCAAAGCTCCAAAGATGAAAATATTTTTTCAAGTTATATATTTTAAAAGAGGTTTTCACCTCAAAAGATTTGATCCTGTTGTGCTTAATAAATCTATGGTTAAAAAAGATCCTATTTTTGCAAGTATAGAAGGACTCTTCAAAATCTTATGTTGCAATGTCAAGAAATGTTTTCAAGATTAACGATTTTATCATTAAAATTATCAAATTAATGTAAATAATCTGAATTGAAATTTATCCATTTATTAACTTTGCTAATTAAAGAATATTTAACATTTAAAAATAAAAATAAAAAAATTGTAAATTATTAAATAACATAATTTTTCTCTTCTAATTTAAAATAATATTTAACATTTAAAAATAATTTATTTTTTTTGTAAATTATTAAATAACATAATTTTTCTCTTCTAATTATTAATATAATTTATTTAAAATATACGCTCACTAATTTTAATTAAATAAATTTATTTAATAATAATAATAATAATAATTATTTTATTTTATTATTGAAACTTAGTTATTAACCAACCAAGCGGTGGAAAAAGTGGGGGATATCTTTTTTTCTGGAAGGAAACGTAGAATTTCCTTATGCTTGGGGCTATGACACCACTTTCAAACAATCAAACAGAATCTTATGCATTACTTAAATGCTTAATGTTAGCAATATATTTACATATCTCATAGATAATTGCAATTAGCGATTCAAAGATTATTATTCATCATATAATAATTCATTTACTCATGAAAATAGGTTGAAGAACATACTAAAAAATCAATGGTATCATTCCCATATTTCTCTCCATTAAATTTTACCATGTTCTTAGGGTCAATAATCAAGAGGTTGACGCAATGGAAAATAAAGGGGGTGTAAATGAATATCGATGAAGTGAGTGTAAGTGGGTATGTTTCTTTGTGCGCCTTTGATCAATCTTTTATGAAGTTAAAAAACCAAAGATCCCTAAGGGCTCATATGTCACATCAACGAATAAGAAATGTGGCTCAAGCTAAGTGTGGGTTTCACATAATGGAAACCTTCATGGTTTTCTTGGACATGATATTAAACCCTTCGTTTGTCATTTCTATGATGTGTACGATGATCAATAGTCATTATGGAAAGTGTGAATTTCAAGTTATGGTCATCTCAAATATTCTTTTGAACTCAGATGCATGTACAATAATATTCGTGGTTAATATGGAAGCATGTGATGGAAAGTGGAAGGATATTCGCCATACTCTTGCTCCTTTACTCTTATTAACTTCATTAAGATGGATTTCAATACATTTGTACAAAGATGGTGTGGATTGCAAAAATAATGATTTGGCATACTTTCTATAAAGTTATGAAGTGGGTAAACAACATGGAATTATAGCTAAGGCCTAATTTAGTGGTCCGCTTTAGGTTACAAACATGCAGCAACAAGTATGGCAAGGAAACATGGATTTATCTTTGGAAGTGACTTTATATGTCACATTTTTGTGGCACTCAGTTCATACGTTCTTGTCGAATGGAAGTTTACAAGTTCTATTAAAAATATAGTCTATGTTGGTGGAATTTATATTCTTTTAAGATAGATAAGTGTGGATGTTGGTCCTAGGTTAATTTCTTCATTCTTTTATTATGTTCTTGTGAAACATTCTTTGGACAAACATGGTTTGGGAAAAGCTAGAATTGGTATCATGAACATTGTAAATCATTAATTCTAATTCCAATTCAGTGGCCTTTTGGAGGTTTGGGAAATCTTTATTTTATTGTATTCTAGGATTCCATAGTGCATCGTGCTTTTAGTGGTGATATGCTTTCGTTTATATCCTTAACTATTTTTTCTATTCTTATATGTTGCGGTCTTGTGGGCATATGTAACATCACAATTTAGTATCAGTTTTCGGCTAGTCCTTTCCAATATGTTCTGGGGATAGTTTGAAATTAGAGGAGGATAGTCTGCATTCAATTATTTGTTCCATAGCTATCTTCTTCTTCAATGTGAAGTCTGTTGGGTTTCTATTATAGTGTCTCTAATTTTTGGGGGGAATTTGGGTCTCAATGGAATTGATAATAGAGTAATTCTAGACTACAAGGGAGTTGAACAATGTTCCTTTGGCATCTCCCCCGCATCCATGAAGTAAAAAATTGGTTTTGGAGCACTAGATGCTCAACAATAGATTTGGATGCAAAAACTGTAAGAAGATATTATTTTCCTTCAACTTAATCAAAACGAGATAGTATCCAATTTGTCATCTTCTATCAAAATTATGATTGAACACCATACTCTGATACAAAAGTCAAAAGATCTAGCATTAACTAGAAATTGGTAAATCTTTAATCTACGATAGGAACACAATGTTCAAAGCATGGAAAATTTTAGGGGCTAATGTTCGCCCAATGGGCTAATTTTCCATGATTTTTCCACAAAAAAGATTCGCCGATTTTCAATTTCATAAAAGACAATTTGCCCAAATTTTAGAATATAAAAATATTTTACCTAAAAAATGGCAAACACTATATAGAGACTATATATGAAATCATTATAAGTTTGAATAATTTTACAAATATATCAAAAAACATTTTATAGTTTGCATATTAGGGATTAGTGAGATTCGCCAATCTTTTTAGATTTGAAGAAAATTTTCCATCTTCAAAATTTTCCTTGGTTCAAAACTTTTTCTAAGAAACACTTGAATCAACTCTCCTTTGCTCCTTGTCCCAAATCTAAATGAACCAATGATTGGTATTGACTTGTGTTCTACCCATGATGTTTTGTCCTCTTCTCAGGTATTTAATATTTGTATAATTTTAGGTGTGTCATGGAAACTTTTTACTTTCTAATAAACTACTATAAAGGTCATTTATAAGGGACATTTTGAAACTATACTTTGGTTACAAATATCTTTTCGTTTAAAACATCCAATAAGCTATATTAATATTATGATGTTTGTTTAGAATTGGTACGGTTAAATTTAAATTTGAAAAAAAAAAGAAGTAATTGATATATAAAATTTATATTATTTATAATGCAAGTCATGGTATGGGAATTGCTTTTTCTTGGGTAAGAATTTGTTTTCTTTGGATCCAACGAAACCGCCTAAGACCTAGAGGCATGTGGCAGGAGTGAAAGTGTGCCTTTTTATAGACTACCAACTAGTTATTCCAGGTGATGTGGAAAGTGTACCACCTTACAGACCACCAACAGGTTATTCCAGGTGGCGTGGTTTTCCTTAAATAACAATGATGAGTCACCCTGCATTCGCTGATAACATTGAGAGATAGCTGTCCTCATCACTAGTTTGACAACTAAATTATGATAAATTTTCCCAAATATAAAAAAAAATACAAACCATGGCAAAAAATTGAAACACAAATTGATAAAAATCACAGCCAAAACAAAGTAAGACCCACTTCAGAAAAGTAGTTGTACATAGAAAGTACGAGAGAAATCATGAATGGTCATTGCTATACCTCCTCATACTTCTCATGCCCAATCTTATTTTGATCCCAACAATTTATATACCCACTGCGAGAAGCTTGATATGTCAACATTATTCCGGTGACCACCTTAAAAAACTATTAAAACATTTGACTTATTACATTTGTAAGGTTACATCATGAAGTCTGCCAAGTCAATTAGGGAAGGCTCCGGACACCAAATTCAACCTGGTGGTTTCTGACGCTTTCTTTTCTGCCAAATTTGACTTGGTCCTTTCTTCACATTGGGCCGTCATCGTAAACTAAACGCACATGAAGGTCGGCAGGGTCAGCGGACATTTTTGTCGGGCAGTGCCAGGACGTGCAGCTTAATCATTTCTGCTGTTTCGGAATAATGTCGCCCTCCTTGAAAGCCCGACGTGTCCACATATTCCCATGGACCGGACCGGGTAGGTGATGGTAAAATTTTGGTTTAGCGGTTATGTGTGGAAGTTTGGTTTTAGAGAACTTAACTAACATCACATAAAATGTTTTATGAATAATTTTTTAATAAAAAAATTATTTACTAAATTTATGAAACTTTTAAATATTTCGTTCAAATTAAATCTTCTAATAGCCTTCATTTTGATCACCTTTTTAAGAAAAGTCGAATGTTCATCCAAGTCTATAAGGCGTGGCCTTGCTTGATAATTATCATCAATTAGAAAGAAAGAAAAAAAATGACCACTGAGTCTGGTTTCAGTTACAATGAAGTATGACCACTGAGTGTCCATTGTGAAAAAGTTTTTGCGATTCAATTGGTTTTCATTTCTTAAAAATATTTTATATTTCAAATTGAGAAGAATAACGATTAGAATCAAATATATTGATTTAAATGGGTTTGGGAAAATATTAAATTTAATTTTATAATTACAAAAATAAAAATTTATTTAATTAAAATATAATTTTAATTATTTTTATAAAATAATATTTATTAAATAAATACAAAATTTAAAATATTTAATATTTTTTATTTAATAGAATGTAATTTTAATTATTTATTTTTTATAAAATAATGATTAACTAAATAAATTAATTGTTAAAATATTTAATATTTTCTAGTTATATAATTTTCTTTATGCAGTTTTTTATTTTATTATATATATATATATATATAAAATAAAATAAAATACTGTAATTAATAATTACACATAATTTCTTTTTTTTTTCAACATCTGAAAATAATATTAAAACCTGTAATATCACAATCTTTATAGTCGTACCAAAAATTCCCATGTATAGAAAATACTGCTGTATGGAAAACTATGAGGAAAGGTTTACGCAATAAAAATAATAAAATTGAATTTTGAAATTTAAAAATAAGTATTATTTAAATTTTTATATAGATAATAGTTTCATATGCTTAAATTTTTGAAATTAATATTAAATTTTATAAATAAATTAAAAATTAAGATATTAAATTTTTAAATGTTAATATGTTTAATAAATATAATTTGTCATCATTCAAATTAAGAAAGAGTAAACTAGGTTGTGGATTCGGAAGTGTGAAGGTAACTGGTGAAATTTCTTTGATAAATTATTAGTTATGGAAAAAATATATATATAACTTGATAGTAAAATATGTGATTATGGCTATTTAAATAATTATTTATATAAAATGATATTACCTCTATATAAAGATATGATTTATAAAAGAGAAATTGAAAATAAAAACATGTGATAATATATTGCTTAAAAAAATAATTATAAAAAAAAAAAAACCTCATTTAATTTAACCTAAACATTTAAATAATTTACATAATTTATAAAAAACCAAATAATATTTATTAATTTACATAATTTATAAAAAGAACCGACTAATATTTATTAATTTACATAATTTATTAAAAAAAAACGAATAATATTTATTAATTAACATAATTTATAATAATATTTATTAATGCACTAGAGAAAAGATTGAATAATTATTAAATATAAAAAAAAAAATATTCATATAAAATGATCATTATGTTACTTTAGGATAAAGGTGGTTGTATATTAAAATTTATATATTCATATTGTTACTTACCACTTATTCTAACTGGTATAAAACAGTGCTTTTGTTGGAGATTGTTAATATTTGAGATTCATTATGGTTCGTATTGTAATTGTTATGTGATTTGTTTGACTTATTTACTGTAACTAAAGTAGGGTTTTTATTTTAAGTTTATTTTTATATATTTATTAGGTAAAATTATTCATATTTAATTAAATATATATATATATATAAATGGTCATAATATTTTCTAAATTAATATAAAAAATGTTAGCTCTTGGTGTAATTCCGTAGGAAGAAAACCGAAAAATATGTAAACGTTGTAAATTAAAATAATGCAGGTTCGTGCGAGCAGATTTATATGGCCGTAGTCTTTAACGCGACTTTTTGAAAGCCTTTCCGGCGATTTTTTCCCCTGAAAATCCGGCAGTAATTTATTGAAATCGAAGTTTGATAACTAGTTTCTGCACAATGAAAGCGTCCCAGGGGTTTTTCAGGGTGCTGAATCCGAATATGCAGTTAAAAAACCATTTTAACTGCAACAAATCATGATTTCATCTCAATTTCTTCGCCGGATTCCGTCACCGGAATCTCAAAAAGTCGCATTATAGACAACTCCGATTTAAATGTGAGGTGTGGGATGTTTTCTTGTCATCAAATAAGCCGATGAAGAACCGAACTGATCTCCTTGTGGAGTCAATGCACAGCGATTTTCTATTTTTTTTCCATGACGAAAGTCTACTCTATGAACTTTACCAGAATCTCCATGAATTCCAATGGCGTTATAACTTATGATAGATTTTTTTAATGAGGAAATGAGTGACACAGTGTCAGCAACATATCATATATCGTAATTAGAGCCGAGTAAGAAAAGTATGGTCAGCAGGGTAAACAGATGAGGTTGAGCGACGTTTCCGACAATGCCAATAATAATGCAAGATACGGTCCCCACAAGTTGACAAAGGTGGGATGCCTTTAAATAAATAAAAATTATGAAAAAGGAAACTTGAGTTTTATGAATGACAGATTTCTAGAATATTTTAAAATCTATCGTATACATGGTATACGAAAATATTTATTTTAAAATTTATCTAAAAATATTTATTTTAATATCTATCTTATATAAATGACGTCAAATATTTAACTTCACCCAAATACATAATATCCAAAAATATCCTTAGATCATGGCTCTAGGGGAGGGTCGTCATTACCTGTGCACCCTCCCCGCCACGTCGGAAAACCATGTGACAAAGCGCATGGAACTGGTACGACAACTTGTCCACCGTGGAGCTCCACGTGTTGGGCATCGTGTCATTACATAAAACTTTGTGTCTGCACCACTTCCTCTGTTTGTTTGGGGTCATTGCTGCGATATTCCATTTTCCCTTTGTCTTTCTGCTCAGGGCCGGTTGTTGGGCAAAGCCCCCCGCCGAAGATGGCGCAGGGTGGCCCCAGAACCTACACACATCGTCTGTTATGAATGTGTTGTTGCAAGCGTTTGTTCGAGGTTTAGGGTTTGTGGACCTGCACGCTTCGTCTGGTATGCAAGTGCTAGTGCGAATGTTTGTTCGTGGTTTAGTGTTTGTTGTTGGAACATCGCTTCTGCTTTTCTTGTGGTTTTTTGCCTGGATTTCTTGGTCGTTCTAGACTACCGGTTGTTTAGGGTTCCTCTGGTGATGGTCTTATTCGTAGTTTTTGTTGTTTGGGGAGGAGCCTATTGCAGTTTTACCGAGCTCAAGGTAATTGTTTAAATTGTTGCTTTGTGCAGGTGTTTTTGTTGGTTTTCTATTGTCTAATGGATTTTTCTTCTCGTTGCAAGTGTGGAAAAGGTCGTTGCAGGTGTGGAGGTGGTCTAGCGAGCTCCGGGGAAGGTCAGAAACTATCACCGGTAGGATTTTAATCCTACCAGCAATTTCTCTGTGTTTTTCAACACAAACAACTCTGTTTGGATATTTTGTGAACTTTCTATGGCAAGGTTTAGGGTTTTGTGGATGAGGGTTTAGGGTTTTTGTGGATATTTTGATGTTGATTGTGGCTTTCAATGATGGTATTTGTGAATTTGTGAATTTTTGCTGTTTTCATTGTTATTTTCGCTGTTTTCGTAGTCTATTTTGTTATGGCAGGACCTATTCGCATAGGCCTAGAGGAACAGAGCATTCCATTCATCTCTGTTATAGCCCGAACTTGCTCATTCCCATCCCCAAATGTTAAAAACCCATATCCTTTTGAACGGACTGTAATGTTATCAGTAATAACCTTTGCCCCTTTTACAGATTGGTATACAACTCTGAAGGTCTCTTGTAGCAACTCCTTTGTGTCATCAGATGCCAAATCTCCCACGAATATAGTAAAATCTTCCGAACGCTTTTCTATACCACTATTCGTTGTCCAATTTAACCTGTAAAATTGTTCAGCCTTGGGCATCTGTATGCCATTGTAATTTTGGAGACCCATCTGGGCCACTGCCTGGCTCCCAAACTCCAAGAAGCCATAACCCTCTGATTGCCCAGTCTACCTATTGCGAATAATCTTAATGGAATGAAGGTCCTGGGCAGAAGCTAAACATCGGTGCAGATAATTCTCATCCATCCAATGCTGCAAACTACCGAACGAGAGGGCCCTGATCTCCTCGGCGGAGCTCTCTTGTTGCAGAGATTGCCGCACCATAACCTGAGGTCAAGGTTGGGGTTGGGGTTGGGGCTGGGGTGGCTGGGGCAAAATCCAAATACAGTAATGTGCACTCTAGTAAATCAATGGCAGCGCGATCGGTATGATAAAATTGTATTAAGGCTGAGGAAATTTTGAACCAGAGCCTGCCCCGAACAAAAAGACAAAGCGAAAATGGAGCATCACAACAATGACCCCAAACAAATAGAGGAAACCCTCCTGATATGCATTATCATCCAATATAAGATATTAATATTTTGTGAACTTTCTATGGCAGGGTTTAGGGTTTTGTGGATAAGGGTTTAGGGTTTTTGTGGATATTTTGATGTTGTTTGTGGCTTTCAATGATGGTATTTGTGAATTTGTGAATTTTTGTTGTTTTCATTGTTATTTTCACTGTTTTCGTAGTCTATTTTGTTATGGTAGGACCTATTCACATAGGTCTAGAGGAACAAAGCATTCCATTCATCTCTGTTATAGCCCGAACTTGCTCATTCCCATCCCCAAATGTTACAAACCCATATCCTTTTGAACGGCCTGTAACCTTATCAGTAATAACCTTTGCTCCTTTTACAGATGGGTATATGGCTCTGAAGGTCTCTCGCAGCAGCTCATCTGTGTCATCAGATGCCAAATCTCCCACGAATATAGTAAAATCTTCAGAACGATTTTCTCTACCAGTATTCGTTGCCCAATTTAGCCTGTAAAATTGTTCAGCCCTGGGCATCTGTACACCATTGTAATTTTGGAGAACCATCTGGGCTGCTGCATTGCTTACAAAATCCAAGAAGCCATAACCCTCTGAATGTCCAGTCTGCTTATTGCGAATGATCTTAAGGGAAAGAAGGTCCTGGGTAGAAGCAAAACATTGGTGCAGATAATTCTCATCCATCCAATGCTGCAAACTACCGAACGAGAGGGCCCTGATCTCCTCGGCGGAGCTCTCTTGTTGCAGAGATTGCCGCATCATAACCTGAGGTCGAGGTTGGGGTTAGGGTTGGGGCTGGGGTGGCTGGGGCCAAAACCCAAATACAGTAACGCGCACTCTAGTAAATCAATGGCAGCGCGATGGGTATGATAAAATTGTATTAAGGCTGAGGAAATTTTGAACTAGAGCCTGCCCCGAACAAAAAGACAAAGGGAATATGGAGCATCACAACAATGACCCCAAACAAATAGAGGAAACCCTCTTGATATGTATTATCATCCAATATAAGATATTAATATTTGGTAGTCCATCATAATGCCCAAATTGGTTGAAAATTTGAGTTCATTATGGAAGAGGAAGGGATAATAATTGTTACATGTATCCATATTTGACTTTGAAGATTGAATTTCCCCATCCCCTTTAAGCCTTAGATTGAATATCCTAAGGAGTGCATCCACCTAGGATTAAGAATAATTTTGAAAGGGGAGGCATATGACTGACTTGGAAATTATTTAGATTGCCAAGCATAGTTTTTTGTTCTTATTTGTTGATGCTTGTCTGGCCTGTTTAAACTGCAAGTTAAGCCTTGAATGTATGTTATGCTGATAGACATGATTATTTTTTAAAAATTTATGATTCATTAGAAGCTGGAAATTACTACTTAGTTCTATGAGAAAGAAGCTTATGATGGATATTGTCTCATACTTGTCTTAAATGGGACGAGATGGGAAAATTAAAGTAGAAATACCAATATTTATTTTATTTTTTCAATACTCATTCCTGTACCGTAAGCACATATGTTCATGGAAAGGGATCTTCAAGACGATGATAAATTATTTTGGCTTGGCACCATTCAGTTCTTTCACAGATGGGTGAAATTTCATTTGCCCCACCCATGAATGGTTGTGGTTGTGTTTTCTTGCGAATGAATGATATCCATAGTCCTTTTCTGCTAATGTTTGACTTGCATTAGAGTACTTTGGTAATTGAGTACGAGCTTCCACAGGTGTGGTTGCTCATTGTCAAGGCCTCATTGAGCAACTTTATAAAATTTTACTTTGAAAACACTCAATTGTTATTAGTACATTATTTGTTATTTTTAGTTATGTTTTCTCTATTCTAGTGCTATGTACCTTCAGAAGTATATGGGAATCGAGTGTCAAATATGTTATTTTATTGTAAGAATGAGATGTTGGAACTATCTTTCTAATGGCTTGTTATGTGTTACATTTAATAAGGTTGTGTCCATGTAACAGAAGTTGCGAGTTATGCTTGCTGAGTCATGAATCAACTCTAACTCAGATCAACATCAAATCAATTTTCTTTTTTTTGAAGGAATTCTACAAATATAGTTGGTCATTGTCAAGGCTTCATTGACCACATTTATAAGATTTTACTTGGAAAAGGGTCATAAATGTTATTGGTACATTATTCGTTATTTTGAGTAAAGTTTGCTCTTTTATAGTGCTGTATATCTTTAGAAGTATATGGGAATTGTGTATTGAATCTGGTATTTTATTGTTATGGTCTGTTATGTGTTGCATTTCATAAGGTTGTGTCCATGACTCCATCTAACAGGAATTGTGAGTGAATCACGAATCAACTCTGATTCAGATCAACATCAAAGCAATTTTCTTTTTTGGAGTGAATGTTGCATATGCAACGCTGTCAAAATTGACCAACAACTTATTTTCCAGTGCTCTATTCCTGCTCTGATCCAAACCTCGATTATTAACGTTGAAATTCCCTATCTCAACACTTTAAGCCTTAGATTGAATATCCTAAGGAGTGCATCCACCTAGGATTAAGAATAATTTAGAAACTCTAGGCCACAGTGACTAGGGGGGATCCCTTAAAAACCATCCTTTCCATCAACCTAACTAATTTGACCACGGGGAAATAACAAAAAAATAATTTATATTGTTATCACCCATTTATAACTTAAGACGAATCAATTCAATATTAGTAATTAATGGTTTGTTCCCCATGACATTAAAATTCCAAATCTATATATCTTTGTTGTTTCCTAGAATCCATGCCCTTGGAGTGAGTTACATGTGTACCATCTCTTAGAAACTTCCAGATATGGGAACCTCTTTAATTTTCCTCCATATTGGTAATATGTCTTTTGTTGCTCTCCTTGAAATATTTTTTCAATGGTAGCCACCGCAATTGAAATTTTTGTGTCCTGTTTATTTTTGGGGATGAGAAGATGATTAACTGATGCCAGTTTTACTCAACTGTTGCAGTTTGTAGCCACCTCAATTGAGATTTTTGTGTCCTGTTTTTTTTTGGGGTTGAGAAGAGATTTGGGTTTAGGTATGGTTATTGGTCATAAATGCATAGGAGGATGATTAAACTTCATTTTCTTAAGGATTTAGTTTATTCTCATATTTACAGCAATTATATTGACATGGGGTGTTGTTATTTTAGTGTTCTAGGTTTGGACATGGAACTAGGATTTTGAATATCTGAATTTAAATTTGAAGGTTTTTTCCTACTCTACTTAATAATGAGTGCTCTCAAAAACTTATTATGAGATAAGACTATCTGGTCATGTGATTTCTGTATTTAGCCTTTTTCATATGCAACTTGATAATGAGTGCTCTCGATTTCTCAAGTGTCCCCTCAATGAATAAAATTATCAATGGCTTTTTGACATTTAATAAAACTTATTATGAGGTAGATTTCCTCCTCATTTGAGACTGTTTGGTCATTTGATTTTTATATTTAGCCATTTTCCTAAGCCTTTGGCCATTATCTCTGGTCCAGAGTTGGAATGGAATGTTATTATTGAATTCCCAAACATCGCAACAATGACCCCAAACAAACGGAGGAAATGGCATCGACACAAATTTTTATGTGATGACACGATGCGCAACACGTGGAAATCCACCGTGGACAGGTGTCGTACTGGATCCATGTGCTTTGACACACAAAATAACTTACACAAATAGTTTTATCATAATTAATATTTTACAGAAAGACATATTCCATTGAAAATTTCTTTTCAACACACAGTTAGGTTGCCACAAGAAATCACTACTAGGTTGTAAGACAAAATGTTTCTGTGACAAGAAAAAGATACAATCTAGTGTTGTAAGCCAAAATGTTTTTGTGCCAAGAAAAATATACAATCTAGTGTTGTAGGCTAAAATATTTTTGTGCCAAGAAAAAGATACAATCCATCCAAAATCCACATCATAATGTGGTTAGAACCAAAAACATATGACACCCCTATTCTTTATGGCCCTGAGAATCTTGAGTGCCAAAACTCCCCGAGTTACCTTCTTGAGCCAGGTAGGTTGGCCTACCAGTCAAGGTCTGATTAGGAAATGGTTGATTGCTTCCATATGATTGATTCCAATTTGCAGCTTCCAACCATGGAGGTACTGAGTACCCATACCTCACATTTGCACTACAGACCCCTGCATTAAGTGGAGGTGTGTAACGAGCATACAGAGAATTGACACCAACTCTGGTAGGAATAAGGCAAGTGGGTAAACCCTCAGTTTGATAGTGGGGCACTTGAATGTTTATGAGATCTTGGAATAATGGTGTATTATCTACAATGGAGTCCAATGAGTTTGAAATAATCCTGGTTTCATTAGCTATTCTTGTATCATTGATCATCCCTTGTTCCTTTTCAAGCATTTGTTGTGCCTTTCATTTTTCCTTTTCCTGTCTTGCCATTTGCTTTTGTTGGTCCTTAACTTGCCTTGCTTTATCTCTTTCAATCCTTTCATCTGCTCGACGTTGTGCTGCAACAATCCTTGCTGCCTTCTTCTCCTTGACTAGATCCTTCTTTTTCTGTTTTAATTCTTGCATTTCAAATTTCTTTTTTTCAGACTCAACTAACATGTTTATATAGTCCTCTGAGGTGAGTAACTGTGAGCTTTGGCCCAGACGAAGACTACCTGGTGCACCTTGCTTTTTTTTCATTGATACTCTCTCTATTGGTAGCTTTAGGAACCGTCCAAGTGTCTTCTCCACCCCTCCCACCTGCATGTCATTGCTTGGTACTTCCCTTTCAGCATCTGTTGGAACTGATTGAACTATATCATTATCTTTATTTAATGCCTCATTATGTCCTTCATCTTCTTCCATTGATCTATTGTCCACAAAAAAATGAACAATTTCATTATTCAATTCTGCTGGTTGTGAGGGTGTGTCTATGTCTTCTTCATTGGTTGCTAAGATACTATGTGCATTCATATTGATCATTGCTTCTGCTAGCCATGAAGGTGGGGTTAGTTGGCTTGGCAATTTCAATTGGTCATTGTCAACTGCATGTTCAACAATATCATTAACAATATCAGCAACAGGAATTTCATGCTCTTGAGTTGGTGGAACAATCTCCATGTTACTATGAATTTGTTCATTGTTATATTGTGTTTCACATACAGTTTCATCATCTTCAGCATATAAGTGTCCTTAAGACAGGGAAATCATATTACCAGCTGCAACAACATCATCGTGGTCATCTACTTCTGGCACTTCAACACATGTTTGGGCATTCCCTTCTTCCTGACCATCCACATGAAACGCTTGGCTACAACCAGTATCATGCATAAGAGCATCATAGTTCAGTGGCTAGATTCATATCCTCCTAAAGCCAACCTTGATATTTGATGGTGTCAAAGCCCTTTTAAAAGCCTTACTTGCAAGCTCTGCTAGCTCAAACCTTTTCACCTCAACCCCTGGATTCTTTGCCATCCATGCAGTGCGCTCCGACCTGAAATAGTTCTTGAAAGGGCCAAACACACTAAGAACAAGGGGTTGTAGTCTGTGACTGGTATGAGCTGGAAATGTCAATAGGTTGATGCCTAAATTGTTTTCTTCCTCAATTGTTTGTACAGCCATGTGGCTCCCATGGCCACCTAATATCAAAAGGTGTCTGTTATTAGGTGAGACGCCACCTGGTACCGATGCAGCAAAGTGAAAAAGCCAACTTAGAGACAATTCTTTAGTCATCCATGCATGGGGATGTGCAGCCATGCATGCATCTGGTTCACAGTTATGTATATAGTTTTTCAGTTGATTTTTACCTTTGAATAGATAAAATCCTGGGATTGAAGTACCAATTGCATTGACACAACATAAAATAGTTATCCACTCTCTGCTCTTGGGAAAAATCTTTGGCACATTTCGGCTCCCTCTCTTGGCAATTACCCGCATGCCACAATTCCTCCCTACCTGTAAACCTGTTTCATCACAGTTCCATATATGGTCTGCTCCATAAGAATGCTTATCGTAAGCACTAGAAAGTGTGTCATATAACTTTTGCACAACTGCAGGGTGCAAATTTAATGCTCTGTCTCTATCAAGGCCCTCAGCAGTATGCAATACAAGTTCTGGATGCCTTTTTTTAAACCCAAACCACCATGATTTACCAGGAAACCCATCTTTGAATGGGTTTGGCCTCCCTTGACAGATTTGAGCAACTGTTGATTTGAGTTGTATCAACTCTAGCCAATGTCCTAGTTGGGCCATCTCTTTACACCACTCAACCACCTCGGCCTCCTCCTTCTCACTCATAGCTATAAGAGGCCCTCTACATTTTGTATGATTCGGTCCATTTGTCCAATAATGTATTGATGAGGGAGGAATACCATGTTTTTTGCAGATGCCCGAACTGAGTATCCATTAAACTCTATGTCCTCAATTGCAACTAACATTTGTTCTTTTGCCCATCCTCTTATAGCACTGATCTTTTTAGTTGATATTGCCCCTTGGATTGTTGTTGATGGTGGTTCTATGGCTGATGGTGTGTTAACATCAGTTGCTGTCACATGGTCATCCTCAACAATATTCCCTGGTTCATTGTTGGCATTGACATCAGCTGGCCTGTCATCATCAGACAATGTGCATCGCAACTGTGCACCCCTTGTCACTCTCCTGCCACTTCTCCTTGTACGAGCAGAGTAACTTCCTTTTGCCATAGATGCAACAACCTGTAAAATTATTGCATGCATTTAGACATTAGAATATTTGTAAATTATGATTTATTACTTCTGCAAAAATACTTTTCCTTTATTACAGGAAATTAGCAACTTTTATATGGATTCAAGTAGGATTCTATGATAGTTGTTTCAAATATCATTTTCCATTTCTTTTGTTGTTTGGCATTGCCAAAAATGTCTCAGTACTGCAACTTCTCCATTGCAGTCCATGGCCACCATTCCAGGCATAAATTCTATGTTGGGAACAACTTGTAGCTATGATCAGCCTTGTGGTCTCTCAATTGCCTGCCTGTTCATCAGTTTAGCAACTTTTATATGGATTCAAGTAGGATTCTATGATAGTTGTTTCGAATATCATTTTCCAACTTTTTGCTTTCTGGCATTGCCAAAAATGTCTCAGTACTGCAACTTCTCCATTGCAGCCCATGGCCACCATTCCATGCATAAATTCTATGTTGGGAACAACTTGCAGCTGTGATTAGCCTTGTGGTCTCTCAATTGCCTGCGTGTTCATCAATTTAGCAACTTTTATATGACCAATGACACAACTATGAAATTGTATATCCAATTTCAAAAGATTCTCTTTCTCAAGCTGTTGAAGTTTGGATATGGGAGCACCAGAAGTGATAAATCATATTAATATTGCACATCAATATGAATTCACATTTTCCAGCCTTCGATTTAATGCAAATCCTCTTTCCACAGGGAACATATCGAGCATTTCAATATTCTCGAGTTACTCTGAATATTTAGTATTTTTTTCGTTTACACTGGATTTTTCCATGTATTCATCTGTTTTCATAATGAGAGTAAATGTTTCACTTTCATAGGGAAGTGTCAAAATTTTGCAAATGTCATTCAAAGTAAATCCATAATTCATCAATTTAGCAACTTTTATATCGATTCAAGTGGGGTTCTATGATAGTTGTTTCAAATATCATTTTCCATTTTTTTTGTTGTTTGGCATTGCCAAAAATGTCTCAGTACTGCAACTTCTCCATTGCAGTCCATGGTCACCATTCCAGGCATAAATTCTATGTTGGGAACAACTTGCAGCTGTGATCAGCCTTGTGGATTTTCAATTTCCTGCCGGTTCATCAGTTTAGCAACTTTTACATGGACTCAAGTAGGATTCTATGATAGTTGTTTCAAATATCATTTTCCATTTCTTTTGCTTTTTGGCATTGCAAAAAATATCTTAATACTACAACTTCTCCATTGCATTTCATGGCCACCATTCCAGGCATAAATTCTATGTTGGGAACAACTTGCAGCTGTGATCAGCCTTGTGGTCTCTCATTTGCCTGCTTGTTCATCAATTTAGCAACTTTTATATGACCAACGACACAACTATGAAATTGTACGTCCAATTTCAAAAGATCCTCTTTCTCAAGCTGTTGAAGTTTGGATATGGGAGCACCAGAAGTGATAAATCATATTAATATTGCACATCAATATGAATTCACATTTTCTAGCCTTCGATTTAATGCAAATCCTCTTTCCGCGAGGAACTTATCGAGCATTTCAATATTCTCGAGTTACTCTGAATATTTAGTATTTTTTTCGTTCACACTAGATTTTTCCATGTATTCATCTGTTTTCATAATTAGAGTAAATGTTTCACTTTCATAGGGCAGTGTCAAAATTTTGCAAATGTCATTCCATGTAAATCCATAGTTCATAAATTTAGCAACTTTTATATGGATTCAAGTGGGATTCTATGATAGTTGTTTCAAATATCATTTTCCATTTTTTTTGTTGTTTGGCATTGGCAAAAATGTCTCAGTACTGCAACTTCTCCATTGCAGTCCATGGTCACCATTCCAGGCATAAATTCTATGTTGGGAACAACTTGCAGCTGTGATCAGCCTTGTGGTCTCTCAATTGCCTGCCTATTCATCAGTTTAGCAACTTTTACATGGATTCAAGTAGGATTCCATGATAGTTGTTTCAAATATCATTTTCCATTTCTTTTGCTTTTTGGCATTGCCAAAAATGTCTCAGTACTGCAACTTCTCCATTGCAGTCCATGGCCACCATTCCAGGCATAAATTCTATGTTGGGAACAACTTGTAGCTGTGATCAGCCTTGTGGTCTCTCATTTGCTTGCCTGTTCATCAATTTATCAACTTTTATATGACCAGCGACACAACTATGAAATTGTACGTCCAATTTCAAAAGATCATCTTTCTCAAGCTGTTGAAGTTTGGATATGGGAGCACCAGAAGTGATAAATCATATTAATATTGCACATCAATATGAATTCACATTTTCTAGCCTTCGATTTAATGCAAATCCTCTTTCCGCGAGGAACTTATCGAGCATTTCAATATTCTCAAGTTAATCTGAATATTTAGTATTTTTTTCATTCACACTGGATTTTTCCATGTATTCATTTGTTTTCATAATGAGAGTAAATGTTTCATTTTCATAGGGCAGTGTCAAAATTTTGCAAATTTCATTCCATGTAAATCCATAGTTCATAAATTTAGCAAATTTTATATGGATTCAAGTAGGATTCTATGATAGTTGTTTCAAATATCATTTTCCATTTTTTTTGTTGTTTGGCATTGCCAAAAATGTCTCAGTACTGCAACTTCTCCATTGCAGTCCATGGCCACCATTCCAGACAAAAATTCTATGTTGGGAATAGCTGATTCTATGTTGGGAACAACTTGCAGCTGTGATCAACTTTGGAATGGACTTATCAGTCATAAAAAGTTTTAGAAAATTGAACTGAAAAAATTAATTATGTTGAAGGCATTCATTTTTATTTTATTTTAAGGAATGGTTTTAACTTTTCTGAATAGCTGTATTTAGAACCTACTTTTTATTCAATGGTTGTTTGTGAAACCATCCAGGTATCCTTTTAGCAGTTATGGCCAGACAGATCATGTAAGAACTCTGATAAATGAAAACAATGAAAACAGAACTGTAAGAACAATGACTTTCAATGGTTGTTTGTGAAACCATCCAGGTATCCTTTTAGCAGTTATGGCCAGACAGATCATGTAAGAACTCTGATAAATGAAAATAATGAAAACAGAACTGTAAGAACAATGACTTTCAATGGTTGTTTGTGAAACCATCTAGGTATCCTTCTAGCAGTTATGGCTAGACAGTTCATGTAAGAAATCTGATATATGAAAACAATGAAAACAAAACTGTAAGAAGAATGAGTTGTAATTCATATAACTAACTTGGATATATTGGCAACTATTTTGTGATGTTGTCTTCAAGTTTGATGAATAGTTTGAGAGCATAAGATGCAACTTCAACAGTGGGTGGACTTCTTTTATAGTTTTGGGCACTTGAATTTAATTGGTGGACATGGATGCACATGGATTGCAATGGCTTCATTTTGAATGTGTGGTCTAGATTTAATTTGATGTGATCTAATGGTCGGGAATTGGTTATTTGTTGATCCATGTGCTTTGATCTGTTTTAATGAGAAATAGAGTGAGTTGGGTGTCATTTATTGAACAAAGTGGGTTTAAATGTTATTGGGTTGGGTGACATTTATTGAACATAGGGTGTTTAGTTGTTGAACAACACATCGGTTATGGCTGACATACATTCCCTTTTGTTATGTGCAGGTAGGCATATTTATTTGGGATGCAAAGCTGTAGTTCTGATGAGTGGGGGTTGAAGTGACTGCTGCTTTGTACTTCTAGAATAGACAATTTTGGAAGCCTTTATGGTTTTCACTGTTTTCTAGTTGGGTCAATACAGTTTGTAGTCTTAAGTAGTAAAATACTATTTATGGACAGTTGTGGGCCCAGTCAATGTATGGGGAAATTTTGAACATAAATTAATACTTATTTATATTTAATGTTATTTACTTTTGTTTAAATATTGGTTTCAAAAGTCTCAATTTATGGTAGTTTGGTGGGACCAGTACTATATCAATTATTGGTCCCTGCACAACATTAGGATTCTCTCCCCTATATCACCTGGAAAAACACAGAAGAGGTATTCTATGTGGCCTCTATGATAGCACAATTAATAATGCATTAATAACACACCCAATCATTACCTATTTAAAATTGTGTGAATATCAATTAAATATTATATTAATAAAAAATATCACTTTTATATAAAATATCAAATAATAATTATTATATAAAAATAATATATATTTTTAAAAATAAATAAATATTTTTTTGAATCTCAGAATATGCCTCTCAGAACACATAATGTCTATCAAACTAAGTATCAAATACATGTGAAATAAAATAAAAATAAACTGGCCCCTTAAACGTCTATGCTCAACCAGAAATAATGGGCTTAAAGATGAAAGCATGTCCCAAAACTGTTCGAAGTAATAAAAACTCATGAGGTAAAGGTACTAAACTTAAAAGATATTGGAAAAAGTAATTCTCACGTGGTAATTTCAGAAACTTAATCTTATTAATATATTTTATAATGGTTTAAGGTGACTTATAAATAATTAATTTTAAAAGATAAATATAAAAACATTATTAATTGTCTTCGGTATATATTATAATTTATTTTCAGAATTATTAATTTAATTATATATTTTTTTAAAGAAATATATATATATATATATATATATATATAAATAAAAATAAAAATAAAAATAAAAATAAAAATAAAAATAAAAATAAAAATAAAAGTAAAAGTAAAAGGTTCTTTTTATTTACTCGTATTCATAAAAAATGCAGAGTTTTAAAGGATTATCTTTTCAACTAATGCATTTTCCATTATGATTTTTTATAATTTAGTTATGGGTGAAGCTTGTATATTCCTTAGTCTAAAAACTATCTATGACTAAACATAGCCACAAGAAAATATTATAAAAACATAACTAAATACAATAGGTTCGATGGCTTTCCTCTAACGAAATTTTGAGTGTTAACTCCCTTTTGACTTTGCCCTTGGATTGTTGCATGGAGTCGTTTTTTAATTGTGGCACTACTAGTTGAGCTCCCTCCAAGATAACCATAGAGTTTTCATAAATCCCATTAGATCTTCATGAACTTTCTAGTTCCTCCACTTTGAAGGATTGTTTCTTGACTTACTTGGCACATATGCCTTCCTCAAATATTATTTTTTTAAAATATTCCTTTAAAGTTGATGAATTGATGATTTACATCAACAAATATTTTATAGAAATTAATTAAGCTAACATTGCATTCATAACCCAAATATTTCTTCCATTATAAAAAAAAAACGGTCTTGCAAGTCCTTAATGTCCTCTCATCCACAAAAATCTTTCTTCTCAACCTAACATTACATCCTCTAAATTTCCATTACAATTTTATCTCTTCATCCGACCCATCTATTATAGTAACCCTGTTTATAGAATTCACACATTTACATAATGTAAAAATATTTTTTTTTTTAAATGTTTAACTAACAATGGCCAACAAGAATCACTTAGGATTTTGAATTGTTTCAACCACCATAGGAGTAACCTTATCGTTTTGTTTTATTATTTCTTGGTGGATATTGTTGATGGGAATTTTGAGATTTAGATGTTGCCTGATTAGTTGTTTAGTATCTGAATTTTAGCATGATGATAAAATAATACAATCCTTCGGGTGCTTCCAGTATGAATATTAATGCTTTATATGCACATATTTGACCTCTTTATTACATACGTCCATGAAAATGTTTGTTAATGCCAGGCTGGTATAAGATACCTCTCAGATGCTTCTCATTCCTTCTAAATTTATTCCCTAAGGAACTTGAGTGGATATTTTGGTAATATTCTATTAGATATTTAGACGAAGTCACGAATGGAGGGAGTTTGAGTTCTTGCAGAGGGCCAAATAGAAATGGATTAAACCATTGGCCATTTGAATAATCATATTTCCTTTTGTGTAGTTGTCAATTATTCTATTGGATTTTTAGATTGTATCGCTAAGATCTTGCAGTTTGTTGGGTGAGAATTCATGAACGAAAATCTTCTTGCAATTTCTTGATTTGGACGGTTGGATTTTCTGTATAACTGTACAGTGCCTCTCTTGGCAAAGCTGTGGTGAATTCCGCCTCCTATAGCTTCTAGATATTTTAAGTCTGTGGGCTGAAATCAAAATACCATTCTTCAAAATGGAGGCCAACCCAGAAAGATCAAGATGGTTTCGACATAAGAATGAAGGGCTATCTAGCTAGAAACTATTTCCATGTCGGTGCAGTATCATGGCTTAGAGTTGTTGGGAATCGTTTCATTTCCTCCTTCCTCCCATGGTATGAAGAACAAGATCTCATGGTGTGAGTTAATATCGTAAGAATATTTCATCGTTATTGTAACACCCTTCTGCTGCATGTAAATATTTTTATGGATTATCTTTGTAAAACTATTTTTGTAACTCGCTTGGGCACAAGAAAAAATATTGAATGTTAGATAAGATTTTGAATAATAAACACTTAACTCAGTTGAAGATGAGAAAGTTAGATTTTTAATCTGTTGGAGAAAAAAACACATTTTTCCTTGTCTTTTTAAGGGAAGGAGGAAACAATGTAGGCTAAGGGGATAAGAAGATCCGTGAAAGGCAGGACGCTGCCAAAGAAACATAGTCTGACAGTCATGTATATGATACATGAATTGGAATCAACAAGAGGTTGTTGAAGAAAGGAGGACAAGCTTTCCGCTTGAGGGGAATCAAAGGACCTGGTTCTCCATAGTTTTGAGGAAAATCATTTCTCTCATTACATTTTCCATCTAATACATCGGTTAGAAGTTCATTGTTGTTATTGTTTTTAAACTGCTCTCTTGTATTTTTCAGTTGTTGATAAAGAGTCAGATGAGTTTCTTTTGTATGTTGTTACTTATGGATTGAATATTGATTACAAAAGAAATGAATTATTGAATGGAAGAAATTGAACTCGATGAACTTGTAATATAAAATAAGATCGATAGTAGAGGAGGAAAGCAATAGCATCATTGTACTATTTAAATGCTTTATATTAAATGGTTTACAAAATATTATTTTTGAGTTTAATTTTCCTATAATTGCTAAATGCCAATTTCAAATATGAAGAAGGAATGTAGATTATTTTATTTCTGCTTAGATTATTAGATTAGAAAGATTGTGATTCAATTTCCTTAATAGGATTTCCACAATGGAAGCAGATCCCATGCTAAAATTGTCAAGGTAAATATATTTTTTTAAGTTATAATATGTCTAAATCCGAGGATAGAACATATTTACGACTTTATATCATGGCCTATCTTACAATCTAAGCAGGTGACGTATTTTACGATGGATTTATACTTGTGGTGAATGCTAAAAGCATGAGGTGCCAACACTGTCTGGGGGTGGAAGGGGAGTAGATCATTTGATGCAAGAGCATTCAGCCCAAGGAAAATTGTTGTAAATAGTAGACATGGGGCATCATGCATTTTAGGAAATAGTTTTCCTAAGTCTCAAGTCAATGTAAAATTTAGGCTTTTAAGTGTGATTTAATTAGATAATGGCAGAATATGTAAATTCTCTCAAAACAAATAAATAAGAACATGAATGGTAGAAGTCAAATCCAACTCTCTAGGAACAAGAGAGTGCTTTTAGGAATTAATTAGAGTACATAGGGACCATTGATCTTATAAGGAGACTTTTTTGTTTTAAAACAGAGAAAACCTAGAGTGGATAAAGTCTACCACATATATATGCATGCATATAGAGCTTTAGGGCTTTATTTGAGTGATTTAAGGAAAGGATGGGATCAGTAATCCAATCCCAATTTTTATATAAACATATGTAAGCCTATGGGCAAAGAAGAGGCCACAAGTGTTGAGAATCAGGCCTGTGCGAGAGACTGAGCGTCTCAATTGTAATCAATTGTTCTTGCTAATATACATAGATTCATTTGGAACTTAATAGATGTGTGAATGGATAATAAATGATTGGATTACATGTAAATTATGAACTCGTAGGTTCTGTTACATGAAGTGTGCAGGTAGAGTTCTGAAGTACGCAAAGGTGTAATATGATTTAGAAGAATTGAATGGATCATTGAACCCAATTGGAGAAGCAGAGCGAAGCTCTGGAGAGACAGAAAGCTAAGAGATCGAAGACCTAAGCTCAGATCAATGTGGCACAACAGAAGCAGTGAAGGATCAGAACCTTCATAAGAACCAAAGCATAGAAAGAATTGGAGAAAACGCGAAGAAATTCCAAGTAAAAGGAATTGCGAAGAAGTGTAAGTGAGGAATAGTAGCCATTAGATCTCGTAGATCTACGGCTGAGATCAAATCGCAGCGGGGAATCCCTTTTTAAGTTATCGGAATGAGCCGTGGAGATTTACGAAGAGAAAATAACGATTAATCATGGTGTTGGAAATAATATTGAGAGGGGGGTGAATCAATATTATCAACTCAAATATTCCTTTTTCAAATTCAAATGATACACGCTACTTCAATTAATTAAACCCGCATATATACACAACTATGCAGAAGGAAACCCGCATATACAATGCCAACTTTTAAATGACTTTATCTTCCTAATGTTGATTATTAATCTGTGTTTGAGAATCAAATAACCAGTAACCAGAAACAGTAAAACAGAGTAGAAAGACAATCGCACACAAGAACACAAGATATAAGGTGGAAACCCAATGTGGGTGAAAACCACCTGTTGCGATTCGTCTCTATCTTCTCTTTAATTAGAAACTTCTTTTTACAATTGTATTGTTGCAGTCCTTTACCAGTCGCAGGCTGCAACCTGCAGAGAGCTACAACTCTCTCTCATTTTCCAGCTTCTCCTGGAAGGGAGCTCCAACCCCCTTAGCTCTTACACTAGCCAAGATACTAGTATGTAGGTGCTGGCCTACAGAAGGCTACAACCTTCTCTTTCTTTCAGGGACCACGTTTCATGAATTTTCAGACTGGATCCACAAATAGCATCAATCAAACATCAAGAATTTCTGCATCAACCAATCACCTTTTCACCAATCAAAACTGAATCAAAATAAACACTTCTCTGACGACTGTACCCATATCACAGTAACAGTAACCACACACCAAATCTGAACCCAAAACACTGCAGCAATAAACAGAAGCAACAAGATCACAACTCAAAATATATACGCTACTTTAATAGCCTGAAACCTGTGTGCATACGCTTCTGCGTATGGAACAACCTGCGTATATGTTGTTTTACTTCACTGAGACAGCGTGTATACATGCCTTCGCTTCACTGAACCTGCGTACAAATCTATAAAGGATAATTTTCTCTTTCAGATATTCAAACACTAATTCACCCAGATTATCAGTTTTATAGATCAAGTAAGCGCCACATATAACAGATCAAAATCATACAAAAATACTATCATTGAAGCTTAAGGATTATGATCCATCAATAGAACTTATCCACTCTTTGCGCTAAGGTTTCTCCTTCATTCAGATCAAGATCTGCACCATAACCCGATTACCAGTATTCCAGATCTAGTGCTTTATCAGATATTCAATTACAATTCCGATTCCCCCTTGCCACATGATCTCCTTCCTTTTTTATAGTTTTAGGCCTTCCACAATACCACGTTCCAAAACCAGAATAAACCAATACCACAGACCATACTTGCGATCAACACGTCTGACGAGGTACCATGGTCCAAAACCATAGGTTCAAATACCAAGGACTAACTACCACGAACTAAAGGTAAGTTCTCCGACATATACGAGCTTTTCCTTGCATGAAAGTGCATGTATATGCACACGCACCTTTGAAACGTCTAAACTGCGTGTATACGCGTCTTCGTCTAAATTAACCTGTGTATATGTCTTTTCCTTCATTCTGAAAGTCTGAACTGAGATTTGTTACTAAAGAGAGTTGCCATCAAGGACAACACCTGTGCCATAGCTCCAAACATATGCCATAATGCCAACAATCTCCCCCTTTGGACTTGATGGCAACCCAACATCCTCAAAGTCATTCTCCCCCTTTGTCATCAAGGGCAAAGGGTTGTGCTCCCACTGAGTACATGCTGAAATTTCGGTCATGCTGTGCTGACCATGCTCCCCCTGACTGTAGGCAAGATCTGCAAAAGATGTTCTTCAAAAAGAACCATGACTTATACATCATAAAAGACCTTCCTATCACCAAAAGATTCAATACATACATCCATCACCCAACAACTAGGGATCATCCACCCAACCAAGTGGGAATACATCAGATATTTACATAAGACAACCAAGTTCATTACATATTCATCCCAGGCATAATGGGGAAACCAAAATATGCCGTTACATGACCTTGACACCATAAAAGAGATATCACAAAAGAGATACATGACATAGAGATGAAATATTTAGAACAAGACTTATGAAAGTCACCAATAACTGATAGCAGCAGCATATGTCAATCACCATTCAGATCAACAACCAAGATTTCCTTATGTTATTCCTCTTCTTTTGTTCCACCTGAAACCAACAATAGTTGTGAACTAGAACCAAAAGCTTCTAAGATAATGCCAACAATGCATTATTAGAAGGTTATCTGCTCCCCTCGAACCTATGCCGGATGGTCTCTATCAGACCCATATCAGAACATCTTCAACCAGAGCGTGTCCCTACTTATATCCATCAAACCTCCATATACGTGATTGTCTCTGCACAAATCGGCGTATGTACGCAGATCCTCCTCAGGGAACTCGTGTAGACCCATTTTCTTTGAAACAGACAAGATTTAACAGCAAGATCATGCATCAACTACTCCCAACTTCTATCTAAGGTATTCAAATGTCTCCCTGGGTAGTGGTTTGGTGAGAATATCAGCAACTTGTTCCTTAGAAGGAACATACTCCAATTTGACCTTTTGTTCCAACACTTGTTCACGGAGAAAGTGATACTTGATCAGTATGTGCTTGGTCTTTGAATGCATGACTGGGTTCTTTGAAATGCTGATTGCACTTGTATTATCAAATAAGATGGAGATAGGTGGTGTACAAGTGATTTGAAAGTCCTGCAAGGTTTGCATCATCCAAAGAAGTTGAGTGCAACAAGATGCAGTAGCCAAATATTTCGCTTTAGCTGTAGATAAAGCAATCAAACTCTGTTTCTTACTGAACCAAGATACTAATCTGGAACCCATAAAGAATGCACCACCACTTGTGCTCTTCCTGTCATCCATGCTTCCAGCCCAATCTACATCTGTATAAGCATGAAGAGTGAGATCTGTATCTTTAGGATACCATAAGCCATAATTTTGAGTTCCTTGAAGATACTTGAAAATTCTCTTCAATGCCTGAAGATGAGTTTCCTTTGGATTTGCCTGAAATCTTCCAACTGTTCCCACTGCATGCATGATTTCTGGTCGGGTACCTGTCAAATAAAGTAGACTTCCAATCATAGATCTATAGGTTGGTTGATGTACTGCTGCTGATTCATCGTTTGCACTGAGACTGCATCCTGTAACCATAGGGGTACATACTGGTTTTGAATCTTCCATGCCATACTTCTTCAGAATCTGCTTGAGGTACTTGGTTTGAGACAAGAAGATACCGCCTTCATTTTGTTGGATTTGCAATCCAAGAAAGTATGCCAGTTCTCCAAGCAAAGACATTTCGAACTCTTTCTGCATCACCAAGGCAAAGCTTTGATTCATAGTTTCTTCATTGCTGCCAAAGATAATATCATCTACATACACAACAAGTATTTGCAATTTGTCATTTTCAATTTTTATATAAAGATTGTTATCTGCTGATCCTTTTGAAAAACCTTGTTGATGAAGGTATTTGTCCAAACGATAGTACCAAGCCCTTGGAGCCTATTTAAGACCATAGAGAGCCTTTTTCAGTCTGCATACAAGATTTGGATCATTCCCAAGAATGAAACCATCTGGCTACTCAATGTATACTTCTTCTAAATCTCCATTCAGAAAGGCTGATTTCACGTCCATTTGAAATACTTTGAACTTCTGAAAGCTTGAGAGAGCAAGGAACATTCGGATGGCCTCAAGTCTTGCAACAGGAGCAAAAGTTTCTTCAAAGTCTATTCCTTCTTGTTGAGCATACCCTTTACAAACAAGTCTGGCCTTGTTTCTAATTACTTCCCCATTTTCATTCAACTTATTTTTGAAGATCCATTTTGTCCCTATGACATTCTTATCTTTTGGTCTAGGAACCAACTCCCAAGTGTTATTCTTTTCGATCTGCTCAAGTTCTTCATCCATTGCCTTGACCCAGCATTCATCCTTGCAAGCCTCTTTTACATTTTGAGGTTCAGTGGAGGAGAGCAATGCCAAATAGCTTGAGGCTTCTGCAATTGTTCTTCTTGTTTGTACACCTGCCTCTTTTTGTCCCAAAATCTGAGATTCTGGATGATTCTTCTGAACATACCTGGATGGAGTCTTCTCTTCTATCCTTATCTGTTCCTCTGGTGCCTCTTGAGGTTGTTCTTCATCATCAGTCTGATTTGGAGAGTAGTCTTCATCCTCTTCGATATTTTCATAATTTACTTGCCTAGGAATGTATCCTTTTTCATCAACCACTACATCAATGCTGTCAACAATTCTTCCAAGTCTTTTATTGTAACACTTATATGCTTTGCTGTGGGGAGAATAACCAAGGAGAATGCCTTCATTTGCTCTAGGTTCAAGTTTGTGAAGCTGTTCATCATTATTCTTAATATAGCATTTGCTTCCAAAAATTTTGAAACGCTTTACCGAAGGAGTCTCACCATACCAGAACTCATGAGGAGTTTGAGTGTTGTTCACTCAGACATTTGTTTTGTTGAGAATAACAACCGCAGCAAATGCAGCTTCACCCCAGAAGGTTGTGGAAGTTCCAGACTCATCAAGCATAGCACGAGCCATTTTTTGGACCGTTTTGTTCATCCTTTCCACCACTCTATTTTGCTGAGGAGTCATAGCTGTAGAGAATTCCCTTCTTATTCCATGTTCTTCACAGAAATCGAAAAATCTGTTTGAGGTAAACTCCCCACCTCTGTCGGATCTGAGGCACTTAATTTTGTGATCTGATTCATTTTCGACCAAGGCTTTGAAGGATTTGAATTTTTCGAATGCTTCGTCTTTGTGCTTCATAAGTCCTAACCACACCATCTTGGAGAAGTCATCAATGAATAATATAAAGTATTCTTCTCCTCGAGGTGACCTTGTCCTAAATGGACCACATACATCTGTATGGACTAGTTCAAGAGGCCTGCTGGCTGATCCTTCCTTCTCAGGGAAGTTAGTTCTGGTTTGCTTACCAAACTGACATGATTTGCATATAGTGTTGTCTGGAATTTTGATATCTGGAAGACCATGAACCGCCTTGTATTTGCATGCTTTCCTTATTTGTGAAAAGATTAGATGCCCCAACCTCTGGTGCCATAACCAGTGTTCATCATCCTTGCTAAAATAGCATTGTTGTTGTCCTTCTTCAAATATGTATAGATTATTTGGAGTTATTCTACCTTTGATCATTGTTTTTCCTGTATCAAGATCACGAACACTACATCCATTTGATCGAAATATTACCTCGGTTCCTTGATCGCACATCTGACTTGAACTCAGTAAATTATACTTCAAGCCATCAACATACAAAACATTTCCATCTTTGACCTTTTCTTTCAACTGAGCAGTGCCTTTTCCTTTTATGGCTGCAGGAGTATCATTTCCAAAAGAAACTTTCTTTCCCTTTTCTAAAGCAATATATGATTCAAGTTTTTCTTTATCACCTGTCATATGCTTCGAACATCCACTGTCAATGTACCATATATTTTCCTGTCCTTCTGCATAAAAAGCTATCCCACATCTTTCTGGTTGTGGTTCCTTTATTCTCCATGTTCTGGCACTTGAGGTTTGTTCCTTCTGAGTTGTCTTCCAAAACCTGCTCCTGCATTCAAAATGTTCATGACCGAAGTTATTACAAATAAAACATTCAATTTCATTTTCAAGGGCGGAAAAGTTGTTATAAGTCCTTTATGTGATTCCAGTCATACTTCTTTGTTTTTGAGCTTCTCTAGTCATGATTTTCCTATAGGCAACACATTGAGCTATTTTGTGACCAAAGTTATGGCAAGATAAACATTGGCCATTGAAGAAACTTATGTGATTATCAAATCTACCAGCCAAACGATTGTAGTTTCGATTGTCATCCATTCTTGAAGCAAATTGAGAAGTTTTTACCTGTGGCTGGTTGTAGCTTTTGTGCACCCTTAAGATGGATTGCCCCTGATTTACCTGGTGGTCTTTGTTTATTCTTGATGTAATTCGTCCCTGTTTTACCTGGTGATCTCCATTTGGCTTTTTCTCATTACTTCTTGCTGCATCAAGATAAGTCTTTAAGGTGGATGCTTGAGATGCTTCTCCATTATACCCCAGACCTGTCATGATTACTGGAGAACGTTGTACATTGATAATCTCATCCAGAGTTTTATATCCTTTAACAAATTTAAGATTTAGAGCCTTTGTTTTCTCAATTTCTTTTCTAAGGCCAACAATTTCACATTCTAATTTCTCAAGCAATTTTTCTTTTTCATCAAGTTGGAATTGCAGAGTATCAATGATCATATTCTTTTCTTCTAAACATGTTTTGAGTCTAGAAATATCTTCATAAAAACCATCTACATCTATAGCATCCATGTAATCATCATCTTCAAAAGCCATTAAAAGTTTATAATCATTACCTCATTCATCTTCGTCACTATTTGATAGGCCATCACTGTCTTCATGAGTGTAGTAACTTTTCTTAGTTGCATTATGTTTCTTGTTCCATCTAACAGGTTCCTTTCCTTTGTCAACCTTATCCTTATGAGGACATTTGGCAGCATAGTGACCAACTCTTCCACAAGAAAAGCATTTGAAAGGTAACTTACCTCGGAACCGTCTAGTACCCCGTTGAAGATTTCTGAAAAAATTTGATTCTTCTTCTTCTTCTGACACATATCCTTACTCATAGTACTCTCCTTTGCCTGAAGCCTTGAAGGCAGCATCTCTCTTGTCTTATGGACCTCCTTTCCTCATTTCATAAGCAGTTAGAATTTCGTGCAGCTGTGACATTTTAAGGTTTTGTAGATTCTCTTTTTCTTCTATTGCAGAAACTTTAGATTCAAACCTAGGGGACAAAGATCTTAGAACTTTTTCAACCACAACAACCTCTTTTATTTCTTCACCCAAATTTTTCATACAATTAACAATCTCATCTACACGAAGAAAATAGTTAGCCACACTTTCATCATTATACATCCTGAGATTTTCATACTGAATCCTGAGGGTTTGAAGTTTCGCTCGTTTTACCTGATCATCTCCTTCATAGCTCAGAAAAATCTTGTCCCATATCTCTTTTGCGGATTTAAACTGCATTACCTTGACAAATTCTGATTGAGATAGGCATCCTAATAGAGTATTGACCTCCTTTGCATTTGTTTCATATTTCTTCTTCTCAACCGGATCTGTAGGAGTTGCTGATGGAAAAGTATACCCTATTTCTATGATATCCCAGACTTCTATACCAAGAGATTGAAGATAGGCAGTAGCTCTTACCTTCCAATAAACGAAGTTTGTCCCATCAAAAATCGGTGGCCTGATTGATGCTTCCCTCTCGTAGTTGCTCATGATGAAAGATCTTTCTTCAAGCGATCAAGCTTCTTCTGAAGAACCTGCTCTGATACCAATTGTTGGAAAAATGCTGAGAGGGGGGTGAATCAGTATTATCAAGTCAAATATTCCTTTTTCAAAATCAAATGATATACGCTACTTCAGTTAATTAAACCCCTGTATATACGCAACTATGCAGAAGGAAACCCACGTATGCAATGCAAACTTTTAAATGACTTTATCTTCCTGATGTTGATTATTAATCTGTGTTTGAGAATCAAATAACCAGTAACCATAAACAATAAAACAAAGCAGAAAGACACTCGCACACAAGAAAACAAGATATAAGGTGGAAACCCAATGTGGGTGAAAACCACCTGTTGCAATTCGTCTCTATCCTCTCTTTAATTAGAAACTTCTTTTTACAAGTGTACTGGTGCAGTCCTTTACCAGTACGCAGGCTGCAACCTACAGAGAGCTACAACTCTCTCTTGTTTTCTAGCTTCTCCTGGAAGCCAGCTACAACCCCCTTAGCTCTTGCACTAGCCAAGATACTAGTACATAGGTGCTAGCCTACAGAAGGCTACAACCTTCTCTTTATTTCAGGGACCACGTTTCATGAATTTTCGAACTGGATCCACAAATAACATCAATCAAACATCAATAATTTTTGCATCAACCAGTCACCTTTTCACCAATAAAAACTGAATCAAAATAAACACTTCTCTGACGACTATACCCAGATCACAGTAACAGTAACCACACACCAAATCTGAACCCAGAACACTGTAGCAATAAACAGAAGCAGCAAGATCACAACTCAAAATATATACACTACTTTAATAGCCTGAAACCTGCAGGCATACGCTTCTGCGTATGGAACAACCTGCGTATAAGCTGTTTTACTTCACTGAGATAGCGTGTATACGTGTCTTCGCTTCACTAAACCTACGTACAGATCTATAAAGGATAATTCGCTCTTTCAGATATTCAAACACTAATTCACCCAGATTATCAGTTTTATAGATCAAGAAAGCACCACATATAACAGATCAAAATCATACAAAAAACTATGATTCGAGCTTAAGGATTATGATCCATCAATAGAACTTATCCATCTCTTTGCGCTAAGGTTCCTCCTTCATTCAGATCCAGATCTACACCATAACCTGATTACCAGTATTCCAGATCTAGCGCTTTATCAGATATTCAATTACAATTCCGATTCCCCCTCGCCACATGATCTCCTTCCTCTTTTATAGTTTTAGGCCTTCCACAATACCACGGTCCAAAACCATAATAAACCAATACCATGAACCATACTTGGGATCAACACTTCTGACGAGGTACCATGGTCCGAAACCATAAGTTCAAATACCAAGGACTAACTACCAAGGACCAAAGGTAAGTTCTCCAACATATACGTGCTTTTCCTTGCATTAAAGTGCATGTATACGCACACGCGCCTTTGAAACGTCTAAACCGCATGTATATGCGTCTTCGTCTAGATTAACCTGAGTATATGTCTTTTCCTTCATTCTGAAAGTCTGAACTAAGATCTGTTACCAAAGAGAGTTTCCATCAAGGACAACACCTGTGCCATAGCTCCAAACCTGTGCCATAATGCCAACACATGGACCGTTGGATCGTGGCCAGATCAACAGTCACGATTAAATTGTATATTGGTTATCGGAGGTGATAAGGGGCACCAGTTACCGGAATTGCGATATCGCCGATAGTGATATATCGGCGATCGGCAGCGAAAGCTTCAGAGATCGGAAGAGTAGTGTAAAGGGAAGGCGGATCCAACGATATTCGTGAACGTGAATATGTAACATTTGAAATCTGGCATAATGGTTCAGAGGGGAATTTCCTTTGTATTCCCGTATATTATCATGCCCGATAGTTTATATGGCATGGGATTTTTAATGTGAAAGTATGTGTTAGCGTTCTGATAGTGGAATATCGAAGTCGGAGGGATGATGGCTCATATGTATATGACCATTGAACATTGCGATGGTCGATTGCGATGAGGTTTTAACCTTGAAGTCTGTGTTAAGGCTGTAACCGGAGCGGAAAGTATGTGTATTGTGTTTTAATCCTTTGTATAAGGATTACGAAAGGAATAAAAGTGCCGATATATGGGATTTCATGTATAGTCCTGAGAGAAAGTATTGGCAGAGTGATTGAAGTTCCTATACATAGGAACTATATAAGAGGGCCACTTGACCATTAAAGGTCTGAGGATTTAACTCCATTGAAGATTTAAATATCCTGGGGCAGTTGTGGATGCATTATTGTTGCTAATGCATATTGTGGGTATATATGTCGGGTTTTACCCAGCATCATCATTGTTACTAGAAATCTAGTACTAAGTGAGCTCATATAGTTGAGATTAAAGTAGAAGAAGTGTAGTCTAGGAAGGATGAAGGGAAGATACCTTAGATAACCCCATTTTCCCCCACGATCAGGGACATACGAGCCACTCGGTCAAGGATATAAGACTTTAGTTGGAATCAATAATTTCTAAAATAGATTTAAGCAGAGGAAGTAAAATAGATAGAGATTACCGAATTAGGAATCACTGTGAAAGATTCTAAATATAATCAGGTACAGAAATCGAACTTAAGTTTCCAATGAAGCTAAGGGTGAAAACTCTTTAGAAAGGAACATAATATTTAATATGCAAGAAAAAAGAGGTAAGTACCTCAAGCTCAAAATGTAGTGAGTGTATTCCTGTTAACAGTATAACATTATTTGAAATAGAAATTAACTTTTATTTAGATATAGTTTTCCTGAAGGAGAGTTTGTTGTGTGGCTTATAGGGATGAAATCGAATGCATGCTAACTAAAATAGCTAAATCAAACAACTAAAATTACATGCATATAAGACCAACCAAATAGGAGTTTGCAAATCCTAGCAATATCTACACTATGCTAACAACAATATGAAAAATCAACAAGTAATTATGTTATCAAGAAGACAAAAGAAGTAGGAACATTTTGTACCCGGAAAAAAAGAAGAATGATACAGGCATATGAGGCTATCGAGAAGAAAAAGGAACATATAGATTGATTCTGCATACGCTACTACGATTTCCGGTCTAGAACTCATAAATCTATGTAAGCACAAATTTATCCTTACTTTTGGCAGTGTTAGTTTTATAATAACAAGTTCAACATATATATCATTTCTTAATAAAATAATAACTAAATAACATTTTTCCATTTCAGGAGAAACAATAACAAAAGGAAAATGGGAAACGAAAATCAAATTCACAATTTGTCAATAGTCATATAGTCGTGTTGAAAGGGGCATGATGCCAAACCCTTCTAAAAACAAATAATCTTGCCTTGGTCATGACAACCACATAAATCCAATCTATAAACGAGAACCTTATAAAATTTATACAAAATTTATTGATAATAGTCTAGCTAGTACATGGCCTAAATATGGCTATAATTAAACTACAGTATATTCAAGGGGAACTCATAAGAAGACTCTTCCTCTTAAACCAAGTTCCTTATGTCGGACAACACTGACCTATTCCTCCCTATACATGTCACAACAATCAGCATGTATGCAGAGTAAGAGTTTTAAGTGACCAAGGGTCATGATAACACACAAAAGTGGCTAAGGCTCTACAAGAGTGAACTATTCGACAGTTAGTAACTTTGAGAAAGACACATGAAGGGTACCCACCTAAAAATAAGACAGAATATGGGCAAGGAACCTTTACTCTGGGATCCCGAGGAGACCACAATGGAGGGAGTGCCCAAGCTCGATACCTGTCCCAACGAAAAAGAAAACTAGAAGATAGGAAGGGCCTAAAAAATATTAAACAAATGTAACTCAAAAACGAATGATTCTAGAGTAAGCCTTACCTGAGCGAAAATAATTCCTAGAAGAAAGGACGTTTCGCGTGCCTGAGACCCAACAAGGAGAAAATCATAAACTAGGCCTCGAAGGAAATTCCCCTGCGTTAAATGTCGATGAGGGTTTGGAGGGAATTGGAACTTACTTGTGAGTTGTTGGTCAACCACCATTTTCTCAGCCATGGAGCTATTCTGGGTCGAGATTCGTTAGGAAGAAGGAACCCTGAACACCCTACATTAAACCCCAAATTCACTTCAAAATCCAAGGCAGAAATCGAATGAGGGATTGAACGTAAAATTTGGGTCTTTTTATAATAATGCCATACCTGTGAGATGATGGAGACATCCAGGAATTGAAGAGCCACTTGCCCTCTTTCCTCCAAGACCCCCTGCGCTACAGAGAGAAAAACCTCATTAAACCCTGGAAAATTCATAAGCAAGAAGCAAGTCAAGTTATGGGTATAAAATACATTATAATTGCTTGGATACCTAAGATGACTGCATGTTAGAAGGATGCTCACTGAAATTGCTAGGAAACATACCAGATTTACACCTTCATCTTCCATGTGAAGGCTAGGTAGCCAAAACGTTATCCTTGCCACGAACATGGAAAGAAAAAACAAAATGAGCATCAAAGAAGTCCAAACGATATTAGGGTAATGTCGCCGCTGCAGGAGAATAGTTGATCTGCTGACAAAAGATCCACACCGTGGATCTCAATTCCAGCCTTGAAAATGGAAGAGACTTAGAGGGGGGTGTAAAGACCATGTGAGATGCCCAAGATGGAGGAGTTTGATTGGCGGAGCCAGTAGGCAGGTACAGTCGAAACAAATGGTAGGCGGGTACAGTTAAAACAAATGGCGGGTTTGGGAAGTATTTAATATGGTTTGTAAATTGGAATATGGATATATATGTATACATATCGCGTCCATAGTGGTATAGTAAGGTATGGGTAGGATTTGAATTTAATTTAAGGTTTTATGATAATGATATTAGCTATGGGTGGAAAAAACATATAGGAATAACATGTCCACCCTTACACCCAAGTGTATCCATTTTTTGGTCATGCGCTTATAGTAGTAAAGCATCATTAACAAATATTATGATGCATCTATTGTAGTAAAAAAGAAAAAAATCTTTCTTAAATTGATATTGCATACATTACTATGAAATGCTTCTATGGATGGTAGATAAGGGGTTTGGTAGTTATGTCCATAGAACAGTAAACTAGCAATTGCACCAGATGTTGCAAAGGAAATGCCTTAAGGAAATGGCATAGGAACTAGTATTATAGAAGGAAACGCCGTAAGGAAATGGCATAGGAACTAGTATTATAGAAGACGCAACGAGAGTACTTTATAAGGAGATGGGAGATAGGGGCATCCTACCTACCTAAGTAAATGTCTAAACCAAATGTGGTGTGATCCTTTGCAATGGTGTGGCCAATTAAGCGAGGCGGGGAATTGTACCAAACCTAACCATTTCACATTCACCATTGTTCTCTCCACATGTGCTAATTTGGTAGATCAATAACATGGCAAGGAGTCCACCATGACATAATTTCTAGTGGATTGCAATGTAATGCCATTGTGGGGAGTGCTCTTGTAAATATGTATACTATTTGTGGTTACATAGAGAATGCACAAGTATTTCACAAAATTCCTGAACAAAATGTAGTATCTTGGAATGTTACAATATTAGGGTATGTAGAGGATGGAACTTAGATGAGGCCATGAAAGTTTTTCTTCAAATGGTTTCATGGACTGAAATACTTTATGGATATGCGCATAAGGGGTATCTTTATAAGGCTATGGAAATATTTTTGCAGATGCCTAAAAAAATCCCACATTCATAGAATTCATTGATTGCAAGGTATGCTCAACATGGAAATTTTAGAGAAGACCATAATCTCTTTGATGAAATTCTTGAATGAAAGCTGATATCATGGAATTCAATGATTGCAGAATATACACATGGAATTCAATGATTGCAGAATATACCCAGGGGGAATTTTGATGAAGCTTTGAGGCTCTTACAATTTATGCAATTACGAGGAGTGAAGCCAAACCCCATCACCTTCATGAATATTCTACCAACTTGTTGCCATTTTCCACTTTCACAACATGGTGATAAGGTTGATGCATATATTATTAAGAATGGAATTTAATCTTAGGAAGCTCTTTGATGAAATTCCTGAACGAAAGGTGATATCATGGAATTTAATGATTGGAAATGGAATTCAATGATTGTAGAATATACACAGGGGGCATTTCGATGACGTTTTGAGGCTCTTACCATTTATGCAATTATCAGGAGTGAAGCCAAACTCCATCACCTTCATGAGTATTCTACCAACTTGTTTACATTTTCCACTTTCACAACATGGTGAAAAGGTTATGCATATATTATTAAGAATGGAATTACCAATATGCATCATGGTTTACCCAACATTTATTAGAAGACACCTATTATGCTAGGGTGTTTTAAGAAAATGAAGTGTGGTTCTTAGTATAATGCAATACCAACACTGCAAATAGCTTACCAGGTATCTTTCTTCAAGAGTCTTCAAGAGATGCACAGTAGAGATTTGGTTGTCACTATAAAACTATCTTTCTATAACTTTAGGCAATGCTTTTACCATAAAAGATTTGATTATGGTATCTTTCTTCAAGAGTCTTCAAGAGAGACACAATAGATATTTGGTTATCACTATAAGACTATCTTTCTATAACTTTAGGCAATACTTTTACCATAAAAGATTTGATTATGGTATAGATTTGATTATGTAAGTTTCCACAGTGTGAGAAGGCAATGCTTTTACCATAAAATATTTGATTATGGTATAAATTTGATTATGTAAGTTTCCACAGTGTGAGAGAGAATTGCAGCGTCTAGAAATGAAAATGTTTTACACATCCTTGCAATCCTATTCCAGTGGATCAAAACAAAATTCATTCCAATGGATGAAAATAAGCCACTCAAAACACACATATTATGCATTTTTCAAATTATTGAATTTTTATAAGCACATCTAAATTGTTAAATAATTGTAACTCTCAAAATAATTTCACGAGAAAAGAAAAACCTATGAAGCAGTGATAACTAACTCATTCAATTAATAATAGAGTGCAAAAATTCACCAGAAAAAAAACCTATGAAGCAATGGTAACTAGTAAAAACATGTTATAGGTTAGCTAAAGGTGATATCATGGAATTCAATGATTGCAAAATATAAACAAGGAGCATTTTGATGAAGCTCTGAGGCTCTTACCATCTATGCAATTATTAGGAGTGAAGCCAAACTCCATCACCTTCATGAGTATTTTATCAACTTGTTTACATTTTTCGCTTTCACAACATGGTGAAAAGGTTATGAATATATTATTAAGAATGGAATTACCAATATGCATCATAGTTTACCCAACAACATTTATTAGAAGAAACCTATTATGTACGCTAGGGTTTTTCAAGAAAATGAAGTGTGGTTCTTAGTATAATGCAATAACAACACTTCAAATAGCTTACCAGGTATCTTTCTTCAAGAGTGTTCAAGAGACACACAATAGAGATTTGGTTGTCACTATAAAAATATCTTTCTATAACTTTAGGCAATTCTTTTACCATAAAAGATTTGATTATGGTATATTTCTTAAGAGTCTTCAAGAGACACACAATAGATATTTGGTTGTCACTATAAAATTATATTTCTATAACTTTAGGCAATGCTTTTACCATAAAAGATTTGATTATGTAAGTTTCCACATTGTGAGAGAGAATTGCAACATCTAGAAACAAAAATATTTTACACATCCTTGCAATCCTATTCGAGTGGATCACAACAAAATTCATTCCAATGGATGAAAAGAAGCCACTCAAAAAACATATTTTTCTATTTGTAATGATATAAATTTCTAAATCCAAGGCCATTGTAACTCTCTAAATAATTATTTTCCATTTGTAAACATAAGAATTTATAAATCTAAGACATGATTGGAACTTTGAAAGTAAAAAACTATTTTACAAACTCTTAGATCATGTATCATCCATAATTTGCAATATTTTAAAGAATTAAAATTCATACACCCAAATTCCAATATAGAACAGACCTATCTAGGTAAAAACATCTTTATAAAAATATATAGAATTAACAAACTAACCATTAATAAACCACCTAAATTATAAAATTAACAACTAATTAATAACTAATTAACTACCTAACTCATTCAATTAACAATAAAGTGCAAAATTCACGAGAAAAGAAAAACCTATGAAGCAATGATAACTAGTAAAAACACACTATAGGTTAGTTATTTTTATTTTATAGAAATCCACGAGGGAAAGTGAGTAACCATAAATATACAAGGAGAATATAAATGAAATCTCCATATAAAATTAAAAATTTAAAGCTATTATGCATGTGAGAGATAGTGGATGCATGTGCGTTAAAATATTTCATCGTTGCCTTTGTGTGAGCGTGACAATACATATCCCTAAGTCATATGACAAGATTTTAGCAACATCTTATCTCTTCCATGTAAAGTAAGCAAGCAACTTTTCAGCTTGAATCAACCCACTCAATGATAATTGGTATGATCAATAGCAAGATTTTAGCAACATCTTATCTCTTCCATGTAAAGTGAGCAAGCAACTTTTCAGCTTGAATCGAACCGCTCAATGATAATTGGTATGATCAACAATAAGTCTTTTCCTAGTTTTCCATGGCTCATTTCAAACTCAGTCGTTGGAATAACTTCGGCAGTCATTTTTTCCATATATTTGGTGATCTCAATTTCACAAGGGCCCTCTTGAACTGGCTATAATCTCACATGAGAGTCCTGTAAAGTGCTTTTTTGTTTATGAGTCCTAGCACTTCCCCAGAAGTCCATGCGAAACCAGAAATGCAGTGTCATTGGCGATATAATTCGAAAAAGAATCGACCATGGCAAAAAAACCATCTACCAAGCAGACAAAAATTGGAAACATGTTTAAAAACAGCTTAGGGATGACAATCCTAGTAGAAGACATTGAAACAAACATGATTATATATTGACAATATATGAAAAGTATATAAAACTGAAAAGCAATACCCATAACCATTAAATTTCTTCATTAAAATTAATGTGAAAGTTATTTCTACCATCTTTGCTTTCTATATTCACCTTGAGCTTCCTCTAAAATGCAGAAATAAAAATAACAACCTTATTAAAAACCTTATTTGAAAAAAAAACCACTCCACATATAAAAGTAAAATTAAGATAAAACTTTGATCCTCAAATATTAGATCATCTCGTCATAAAATGCAAAAAGATAAAGATAGTAAATACTGAAATTCTTGCTCATGGGGTAAAGGAAAAAATATTCTAGTTATTTTAAAGGAATCATAAAGTTAAACATCCGTTGTTATAAGAAATTTTATTAAAGTAAATTTAATATATTATTATAAAAGATATTTATAAAATATTTTAATATTAATAATATATTTTATATAGATAAAATATTTAAAATGATATAAGTATAATAATATTTTTTTGATTTTTAAAAACAAAAAATAAAAATTTTAATTAATATTTTGATAGGGATATTATCGTTGATGGATGCAGATCAGCGTGAACATAGATTTTTAGTGTAAACCTTTATTTTGCCCGACAAAAAGGACATTGTTAACACAATTTAAACAATCGAGATATTTAAAACTTTAAATGACCCGTTTTATGTAAGGTTGCATGAATATTTGGGCATTTCTGCACAGTTGGAGAGATTTAAAATAAACGTTGTATTGAGAGAGGGGACCAATTAGTGAGACTCTATATTTGTCGCTGGTTCCATATAGTGAACATCTCAATGACAATTGAAATCATACATGCTTAAATAGAGTCTTATTAAAACTCAGTAAATTTTTCTATTCTGAAGCCATTTACATGTGATAATACCAATACATCTAACTGTGGGTTACCAACACTGTTATCTGCAAACCGGGCATTGGCATGAGAGTTGATGATAAGACCATTAAGTAGTACAGTCAGGGAAAATTTTAAGAACCCCCCTAAATTTATAAATATAATAAATGGGCGAATCTCCATGGTATATAGGAAAAATGGAAGGTGATTTTATCAATAATATAATATGTATATATAATTTTTTGGCGAATCTCTCACTAGGCATGGCGAATATTTTAGTCAATTATAAAATCGTGTAAGATCTTGGCGAGTCTTTCACTAAATAATAAAACGTTGTAAAGTCCTAATGAATCTTAGCATAGGCTACATGCTGGTTTAATTCCCCCATTTAAATAGGCTACATTCCAGGTGAATACCATGGGTCAATACCATGTGCCATTTTGGTCAATACCATGGGTCAATACCATGTGCCATTCTTATTTTTATTAGAATATTTTACTCAATTATAAAATCTTGTAAGATCTTGGCGAGTCTTTCACTAAATAATAAAACTTTGTAAAGTCCTAGTGAATCTTAGCATAGGGTACATGCTGGTTTAATTCCCCCATTTAAATAGGCTACATTCCAGGTGAATACCATGGGTCAATACCATGTGCCATTTTTATTTTTATTAATTCTAATATTAAGGTTAATAATGGTTTTTTGCATGGTATTAATAAGTTTCACCTAAATATAACCCATTTTTTGAGTGTTCGTAAATATAAGGTGACTTATGGAATAAATATAAAAAAAATGTTTTATTTGTTTACCATACCTCTAGTTTATTTATATTTTTTATTAATTTACCATACCTCTTTTACAAATATGGTATTTGGCCCATAGGATTCACTTAAATAAAACCTCTTTGAGGGTTATGGACTAAATATAAAAAGAGGTTTTATTTATTTACGATACGTCTAGTTTATTTATATTTTTATTTATTTACCATACCTTTTGAGTAAGTATAAAAAGACGTTTTATTTATTTACCATACCTCCACTTTACTTATATTTTTATTTGTTTACACCCTTACATGTATATAAAGTGACTTATGGAGTAAATATAAAAAATGTTTTATTTATTTACCATACCTCTTATTTATTTATATTTTTATTAATTTACCATACCTCTTTTATAAATATGGTATTTGGCCCATAGGATTCACTTAAATAAAACCTATTCTTGAAAATGGGCGAATGGATTCACTTAAATAAAACCTATTCTTGAAAATGGGCGAATGGAAGGTTGTAAGTCCTAATTTCAAGGGCTAAATTTACCTTTTTTACCCTCTCCCTTAAAATAAGATGGGCTATTTGAGGTGATTTGTAAAAATGTACTATGATACAAAATATTCGCCCACTAAAAATTTAAAACCCCTTAATATCGCCAAAGGGCGAACATTCGCCCCTAAAATTATCCTTGAGTACAGTTTACATGGCAATTGTTTTGCATATTGTCCAATGTAAATCATTTCATGATAAGTTGCACATATCAATCCGTCACCATCGCACCCCAGCACTTACCAAATCGCGAGAAAATATAACAGATACAGAAGAATCAGCCACTGAATTGTGACAGTACCACCTTTCCTGGACCACTGAACCATGTAAGGGAAAGCTCTATTTTTGAAATCATGATGTACGAAAGTTTCTGTGCGCAGCTCCCTTTGTATATTGCTTGCAATATCTAATTTCCAATCATAAATCGTGGGGTAACGCCTTTGAATCCTTTTTTTTAGCGTTCCATGGCGAGCCCATGGCATCCACAAGTATTTGAGGAAGAAAAGTAGCAGAAAAGGGGATATTCCAGCATGAAATAGGGTGGACAGCAGACCATTAACGAATTGTAACGGATTCATACCAGTATTTTCAATTTGATTACAGTCGCTCTTTCAACGAATTGTAACTGATTCAGACCGGTTTTTTCAATCTGATGGCAATCGCTCTTTCCATTGTCTAACCTGTGAATCAAAGGATGTGGCATGGGAGGAGAGTTTGTTTTATAGGGAACGCCTTACGGGCGTAATTAAATATCATAGTTTTTATGAAAATATTGCATGGTTCTTGTGTGTTAATTTCTTGAAAATATTGCATGGTTTTGTGCGTAGAAAAATGAATTAATTGTGTTAATATCTTTGAAAAAAATTTCATGGTCTTGTGCATATAGAGATAACTTAACTATATTGATTCCTTGGAAAGTTTTCATGGATTCTTTTGAACAAAGATTAGTAACTATGTTAATTTGTTTCAAAAAGGTTTCACGGTTCTTGCAGATAGATAAGTTTATACGTTAACTACGTTATTTTTGTTAAAAATATTTCATGGATTATTGTGAACAAAGGTTAATTGACTATTTTAATTTATTCAAAATATTTCATAGATTCTTGCGAAGAAAGATTAGTTAACCTTATTAATTTCTTGGAAGTGGTTTCATGGTTCTTGTGCACAGAGAGTGATAGAGTTGACAACATGGATTTATTTGGAAAAAAAATTGGTTCTTGTGCACTAGGGTAGAGTTAACCACGTTCGTTTCCTTAAAAACTTAAAACATCTATTTAATGCATGAATAACCATATTTTTATAATTATATGCATTTACCTAATGCATGTATTAAATATGGATAGATACGCATACTTTTATAATATTTATGCATTTTAATTAATGCATTTAAGAGGTGGATAAATAAACATGTTTTTGCAATTGTGTCCATTTATTAATGAATTTGAAATATTTGAATATAGACATGCAATTATAATTTTGAGTTTTTTAATTACATTTTGGGAATAAAATACAACAAGATTAGTCGTATTTTATAGTACTAAACTATGTTGTGGCATTGGAAAAGAAAATAATAATTTTGTATTAAATGGAAGTATATTGTACCAATGTTTTTGTATTAAAAAGAACAAGTAGATTGTTAGCCATGGTTTTGAAATAAGAAGAACAACTTAAAAATAATATCATAGTTAGGAAATTGATTCCCATGAATTTTGCATTTGGAGTAAATGCATTAAAATTGTGATTTTACAAATAATGGTTAAGGTATTGCATATATGAAATAGTCATGGTTTGCATGTGTAAGAATGTATTTCGAGGCCAAGAGGTATAATCTATGGAAGATTATTAGTGATGCACACATTAAAATTGGTAGATATTGAATATTTGAGATTTTGATTCTCTCACTTTATTTTTTTGATGACATGACCATAATCTTCAGGGTTTTAATAAACTGATATTTCATATAAACATGATGTTAGATTTGTTGGTGATAGTGTTTGCAAGAAAGAATTATGACTTTCGTAAAGAATAGAGTGATAGTTTATAAACTAAACCATTTTGAAACAATCCAAAGATGGATTATAATTACTCTATTATAGGAGATGAGGTCATTATGTATCACTATTGTTACATGCATAGTGGAGTATCCTCAACCGCAGTTTACAATAGGTAACTTACTGCAGTAAAAAACCATGCCGTGAAGACAATGCGGTTGAGGAACAATGGGGTAATTTGTTTGAGAAACATGGAAGAATGATAAATGTAACAAACTATAGTTAATTATGCTTGAATTAAATATTATGTTTCTTTTGTAAAATTAAACAATGGATAAGGGATGAACTCCTTTGTTGTCATTGACTGAGGGGTGAACACCCTCATAAAACATTTAATAAAATAAACATTTTCTTGTTTTTCCCATAGGGATTTTCAGGGTCATATTGGTGTTCATTTATGTGTTTGTCTATTTGATTATCTTGATAATATGTTCACTTACATAATTTTGGAACTTACATCATCCATTATGTTTTTTATAATCTAAATTAATTGAACATGAAAAGTTGCAGCAGAAAGCATTATGTTAACAAGTTGCATTAATGATTATTACCTTATATAAAAGTCATTCCAATTCTATATTTACTTCATGTCATGATGGTGATTTTATCGTGTGATTATTGGTAAAGTGTGGGATAATCCATTAGTGGGATATTATACGCTGGTAAAATTTGATAAAAAAAATGATTGACTATATGTATTTTGTATGATAGATATCGAGGGATTCTGCAAGTGGTATCAGAGCAAAGGTTGTGGCACTGACGCCTCTTGGGTTCTGTAAGAATGAGCGGTACAGGTATGATGCTATTGAATATAAGTTAAAGTATGATACTAATGAAAATATGTGTTAATATATACAGTTAATATGAAATTCATGATAGTGTTAATGATTGGTTTGAAGAATAACAGTGTTGATGGAATTTGAGTCCTTATGTTGATAAAAAGACAATTAGAAGCTATGTTGCATTGAAATATAGCTAAATATGGGAAATATTGAATACTGACACAATAAATAGTAATAGTGTCAATTAAAAACCTTTGTGTGCTTAATTTTATGATAATGTTTAGTGGTTTAATGCAAGAAAAATGCTTGGAATTACAATGCATTCCTTATAATTTTAAGGAGAAAATGAATGTAGGTGTCCTTTGTCAATAATAAAAAATTATATGATAATGAATGAATGTATTAAGCTAAGGGTTACCCTTGTTAGCATGCTAAAATGTGTAAAAACACGAAATAATCCTCTTGAATTTTGAGAATAAGCAACATGTAAAGTGGTAGGTCTCGTGACTAAACTAATGCTTATTATGACAGTAACGACTAAGAATTGATTTCATCTTGTTTAGGAATTAGTTTTAATGTCAATTGAATTTATGATAATTGGTAGAATTGTCTATTTAGTAAGTTGCATTGTCCTCATGTGAATTAGCATGGAAAATATCATATGATTTGATAAAAAAATAATGAAATTATTCTAGGAGATGCAATGCTAACAAATTGTATACGACATGTCAAGGAACTATTAGACTTTTCCCTAATGGAAGATTGCAATAGATCTATTGGAATATGCATGATTTGATTCTTTGATTGAAGATTATTATTAAGTTGTAAACAATGTGATAGTGGTAATCCATACTTATATTATTAGTTTAATGGTGGCAATATGTTTTTGAGTCTATTTATGACTTCTAAATTGTTGCTTGTATTTGTTATCGACGCTTACTTACTAATGGTAAAATTTGTATGATTAAAGTTTGTATGGGTTTTTATGCATATGGAAAAAACTAATATATCTATGGAAGTGGATATTTTTTAACCATGCATAAGAATTTCTATAAATTGTTGAACGTTTTAAAAAAACTTAGATCAAAATACAATAGTACCTTACAAAGAAACTAATTTAATAGAAATGCATTGTTATGTCAATAATAAAAATGTGCATGAATGGTAACTGCTAGGATAAGAGCAAAAAATATCATTTGATAACTTAATATTGTATTTCCTAATAATGGGAATGCATGAGATGAAATATATTATGAATATTCTACAAACTTAATGATAAAACTAGTGGTAGTTACATATTTCTAATTACAAGGATTATTCAAACATCAAACATGTCAATGTAGTTCTACAAGGTGATTTCTTAAGGACAGTGTTAGTATGAGTAGCTTGTATATATCACACATCTAACAAAGTATTTCATTTTCATCCTTTAGGTAACCATATAGTCTATGTGAATATTATTGGTTACACTACAGATTAAACTTAACCAGTCACATCCAATATGTTGTAGAATTGTGGTGTCTTCTTTGTCATTACCAAACAAAATATGGATGGCATTTTGCATGATTGACTTCAAGTTAGTAATTCTTCCTAATGAATAATGATTAGACACATATGCATGAAAATGAAATATAATTTTGCAATAGATTGGAACTGTGGTGGGTGATAATGTTTAGATCAGAATGCATGTATCTCTTAAAAGGTCTTGTTTCCTTAGTGATTGTTATGAAACATCTTAGTGGAAAATGTGTTTTGAATTTCCTGAGATCTATTGTCAAGGTGATGTATCCCTATTTTCTATGCTTACTCTTGAGGGATGGAAATGGTTTATATTTATGAAAAAATAATAGGACCACTACCTTTATACTTTTTAAAGTATTGAGAAACATTGATGCGTGTGAAAATTGAAATATATCTTGATGTATATTTGACAAGATATTTTGTAAATAATATTATTTTGTGAAGGACATGGTTTTATGAAATACAATTGTGACTAATGATGTCAATGTGATTGAGCAACGATAACTTAATTACATCATAGTGATGTCACCAAGATTCAAGCAGCACAAAACATAAGAACTAATGAGAGGTCAAAGGTTGCAATAATATTTTCCACTAGAAATGTGAAGGTATAATGTTTACTGTTATGCAAACATGACATGCAAGATTTGTGCATAAAATATATAAAGATGTTTATTTCTAAAATGTATGTTTATTATTAGGTGTGGGAAACTTGAAATGAACACCACTTGCATGAAATAAGATATTAGTCATGAGTCCTATGAATTATTGGTTTTTTGTGGATTCCCAAATTTAAGGCTGAAACCGTGAGGTCACTCAAGTAGTAGGGCCTAAATCATTTCAAGAAATCATGAGTTGGTAATCACAAAAATGCTTCAGTGAAGCATTCTATGATAGTGGAAATTGAATGGTAACTCTAATTTTTAATTTTTAAAATGGATATTGACAAACAATGTCATGGTAGAGTGGTAAATTTGTTTTTAAATAACTTTTATGATTTAATAATATGATGTGTGGTTGAAGAACCAAAAAATTTAAATGTGAATATTATTTATGATAATGTAAATATTTATTCATTTTTGGAATATTAGAGGAGCCACCACATGAAAGGCTATACTCCCAACTCCCAGGAAAAAGTGAAAATTAGTTATGGTCCAAGAAGGGACCAGGAAAAAATCCCCCATTTTTCCAAGAGGGATGACCCTATTTAGTTGAGAAGACCACCAAAAGCTAACATGGCTAGAGATAAATTTCATGGGTGGAATACCACCAAAAGCTAACATCACTAGGAGATAAATGCCATGGGTGGAAGATGCATGAAAAGGATTATGGGATATAAAGGAAATATAAATTTTAAAGATACCAATGGGATAAAAACACTAGACCTTTACCTAGATTCAACATGACACTGCTTGGGTAGAGGAGGTGTAAATCTGTGAAATATTTTTGATTAGTTTTCTCGAAGAAAGGAACCCTGACACTCATGGAGAAACTATCAGAATTGTAGTTCAAGGGATGTCTATATTGTATTTACATGAATTCATGATACAAACTTCTGGATTCCCTTAGAAAGGGATAAGACAATATGGAATTTATACAATTATCACTATGATCATTTATGTCATTGAGAACTATATGCTATATGAGTTTGAGTACTTGTAGAAGTAATGTGATAAATGATTGATAGTTAAAAATATTACCTAGCATTACATAAATGACCAATAGGTGAAAATATTTGGATTAATATCTGGTTTAAAATGTTGTGATAAATATAATGTGATTATCATTGAGAAATACTAACTGAATTTTTTCGTCATACGCCATGAGGTCATTTCCAATGGAGATTGATAAACCTCCCAAGGTGCTTGCTTTTGGGTTGATAAACCATTCTCAAAATCCTTTCCGTAGTTGATACACCAACTGTAATTAAAATATTGGATGGAGTGGACATGGTTTCTAATAATATTGGTAGGTAATAACATGTTTTTATGATGACTTTGTTGTTTTGTTTTTACATAATTGAACAATGGCTAAAGGTTGAAAGTAAAAATTGAATATTTTTGTAGCTGTAAATATTTATGATTAATAATAAACATAATTTCTTTTACTTATTGGTATTTCCCGAAAACAAAATATTTCATTTTGTTGGGGAAGGATCCTCTTTTGGTTATTCTAGTTATAGAAGTATCATGACTGGAGATAGATGTCATGAGTTAATGAGGATCCAAAAGGCATATTATGTGAAATAAAAATAATCTAAATCAAAATACAAAGTCACAGTGGGATATAAATATTGGGCAAAGTAATGATGATGAAAAGAGAAGGAATGAACACTAAGGTTGGTGTTATCTTTCAAAGGGGGATAATGTAATATCCCTATCTATAGAAATTGTGTATTTATATAATATGAAAATATTATTTATTTAAAAAATTTAATGAAAAATGGCCATCAAAAATTGGTTATGGTTCTAAACGATTGCAACCACCATAGGAGTAACCTTATCATTTCATTTCATTATTTCTTGGTGGACATTGTTGGTGGGAATTTTGAGATTTAGATGTCGCCTAGTGGTTAGTTATTTCGTATGGGAATTTTGGCATGAGGATAAGATAAGATCACTTAGGGTGCTTCTAGTATGAACATTAATGCTTTATATGTGCATACTTGACCACTTTATTACGTACGTCCATGAAAATGTTTATCATTGGCAGGATGGAAGAAGATACCTCTTAGATGCTTCTCATTCCTTCTAAATTTATTATTCCCTAAAAGAACTTGAGTGGAGATTTTGGTAGTATTACATTAAATATTTAGACGAAGTCATAAATGGAGGGAGTTTGAGTAAATGTAGAGGAAAAAAAATAAAGGGATTAAATGATTGGCCATTTGAAGCATTTTATTTCCTTTTGTGTGGTCTAAATTAGGTTGTTGGTTTTTTGGATTGGATCATTAAGATCGTGTAGTTTGTTGGGAAATCATTCATGAAACAATATCTTCCTATGATTGTTTGATTTGGACCGTTGGATTTTCTATAATATTGTGCAATGCCTCCCTTTACAAAGTTATTATGAATGTTGCCTCCTATAGATTATAACTATTTTAAGTTGTGTGTTCAAATCAAGATATTTTTCTTAAAAATAGGGCCCAACCCAGAAAGATCAAGATGGTTTTGACACAAGAATGAAGGGCCAGGTAGCTAGAAATTATTTCCATGTTGCTACATCTTCATCATTTGGAGTTGGTGGGAGTCATTTCCTTTCCTCTGTATGTCCATGGTATGAAAAACAAGATCTCCCTGTGTACATGATGTATGAAAGTTAATCTCTTGAAAATATTGCATTATTTTGTGCATAGAAGGATAAATTAACTGTCTTGATATTTTTAAAAATATTTCATCATTCTTGTGAGTTCTTATTTTGAAATGATTGCACAGTTCTTGTGTTTTGATCTCTTGAAAATATTCCAAGGTCCTGTGCGTAGAAAGATAAGTTAACTATATTAATTCTTTGAAAAGATTTCATGGATTCTTGTGAACAAATATTAGTTAAGTAGATTAATTTCTTGCAAAAGGTTACAAGTACCTCATGGTACATGTAGAGAGATAAGTTAACTAAGTTATTTTCGTTGAAAATATTTCATGGATTCTTGTGAACTAAGATTAGTTAAATATATTAATTTCTTGAAAATATTTCATAGATTCCTGTGAACAAATATTAGTTAACTTAACTTTATTAATTTCGTGGAAAAGGTTTCATGGTTCTTTTGCACAGAAATTGATAAAGTTAACTAAATGGATTGATTTGGATTTTTTTGTGCTTCTTGTGCACAGTGGTAGACTTAACCACATAAATTTATTTTAAAAAAATATGCATCTATTTAGTGCATTAATAACGATGTTTTTATAATTATATGCATCTAATTAATTCATGTACGATATGGATAGAGAGGCATGTTTGGTTAATCTTTATGTATTTTATTTAATGCATGTGAGATGTGTATAAAAAAACATGGTTTTACAATTGCATGCATTTATTAATGTATTTGAAATATGGGAATATAGACATGTACTTATAACTGTGTGCTTTTGTATTATGTTTTGGGAATAGAAAACAACAAGATTAGTCGTATTTTGTAATACTAGCCTATGTTGTTGCAATCGAAAATAAAAGGATATTTTTTATTGAAAGGAACAAGTAATTTACCCTTGGTTTTGATTTTAAAAGAACATGTAGATTCTTAGCCATGGTTTTGAAACAAGAAGAACAACTAGGAAACAACACCATGGTTATGAAAATTGATTCCTGTGGTTTTTCATTTGGATTAATTGCAATTAAGGTGTGATTTTTCATATAATGGTTAAGTTATTGCATATATTAAATAATCATGGTTTTCATGTGCAAGAATGTGCTTCCAGGCCAAGAGTTATAATGTTGGAAGATTACTAGTGACTTTGACATGATAATTGGTAGAGATTGAATATTTGAGATTTTGATTCTCTCACATTATTTATTTGATGAAAAGATCATAACCTTTTTGTTTTTGATAAATTGGTGTTGTAGATAATCATGATGCTAGAGTTGGTGATGAGTGTGTTTGCATGAAATAATCATGACTTTCATAAAGAATGGAGTGATAATTTCTAAAATAAAGCACAATACACAAAATTGATTATAATTTAAAAAAGAACAATATTAGAACCACTTTCAAACCCATGAACACCATTATCAGATGCCTAAAATCGATCAAAGATCCCATTGATCCCAAATTCCACAAAGGAGTTTACACAGTTCCTTGTTCTTGCGGCAAAACCTACATTGGGGAAACCGGTCCATCTATCCTAAGTAGAATTCAAGAACATGTCGCTGACATAAAACACAACTGCTCTAAAACCTCAGCTGTCACTAAACATTCCAGTAAAACCAATCATCATGTCTGTATTGAAAACTCTAGTGTGGTGGCCAAAAGTGATCATTATCACCATAGAAAATTTAGAGAAGCCATAGAAATAGGTAAACATCCTAACAACCTCAATCGAGATGAAGGATGGAAAATAAGTGACAAATGGATTCCTACTTTAACCTCCTAAATTGCCCTCTCCTAACATCTCCCTTCCCTCTTCTCACTTGACCCTTCACCTCCATTTCTAACCTTGCTTCTCTCTCTACACCTCACATTTTAATTAATCACTAACCTTAATTTTAACCCTAATTTTAATTTTTGATTTTGATTTTAACTTAAAAAATTTAAGATTTTTTTATATATTTTTCAAATTTTAATAAAAAATTTAAAATTTTTAATAATATTCTTAATAAAATTCTAAATTAAAATTATTTAAACTTATTTTTCTTTTAATCTTAATCAAAATTTTAAAAATTTAAATTAATATTAATATTATATTTTTTTTTTTTTTAATTTTAGTAATATTCTTAATAAAATTCTAAATTAAAATTAAATAAAATTAATTATAATTATAATTAATTAAAATTAATTAAAAGTGTTTGTATTTTAGTCTTAAACTGAAATTCAATTAATTCTAATCAAAATAAAATTATTAATTGTAATAATTATTACGTACTGTTAATAATTATTATTAATTATTAATTATCATTTCTAAATTTATTATTAAATCTAATTAATAACCCACCATTAAACCTTTAAATAAGTAACCTTACATTTTAATAAGTATTTAAATCTTTAAACAAATAAAGTTTGGTTAGTATTAATTAACAACCATTATGATATATTGTCTATAGCATATATTTAACTAAAACAAACATTAAAGGAAAGTTTGTACAATTATTATTTAGTATGATATTAAAATATCATATCATTAAAGTATCATACTTCTTGATCCTAACTTTCTCTCTCCTTCCCTAAGACATGGTAGACTACCATCATTCTCGTTCCACCACTGTCTCATACCTCTATTTATACATTCCATAGAGACCTGTCTTATACACTTATTCATCTATCCTGATGATAAGCCACGGTGGATGGTTCGAAACGTCAATTCAAACAATTATGGATGCAATTATTCTGGAAGAATACTCTACACAAAACACAAATCGCAGAAGCCTCAAAACAATAATTTTAACCCTGTATGGAAGGGAGAAATTACAAGAAGTTCGGATATTAAAACAACTAAGATCTTTGATTACCAAGAAAAAGGTAGAACTCACCTTTCTTAAATGCTGTAGGGATACCTCTGTCATTCCTACATTAGCTAGCATCAAGAACAACCTCAAAAAGCCTATATATAATCACATTTTTATCAGAGCCAACCAATCCCTTCTCCATTCAGAAATTACTAAAACTCGCGCTCATCTTAACATATTAAATAAAAAATCTTCCGGTCTTCACCTTAGTTTATCTAACCATATCGATTCAGATCTTTGGTCCAAATTCAATGATTGCTCAGTGCTTAAAGCCCTTAAGATTTAAGAATGTAAATGTTTAAAGCATACCCTTAAATTTGAGAAACTTAATAAGATTACGAACCCTACGCACAACACTATAGTAGCCTTTGATAACCATCCTTAGCTCTCCAGAGTAAACTGTACACAGGTCTCCTTCTTAAACTCACTTATTTTGACCTCTATTCATGGTAGCACCTCCATCCAACCCGACGTTGAGCCTGTTGTTTCTCCAATGAAAACTGCAGCTGCAGTTGCTCAAACAAATGCAGAAGAGTCATTACAGGTGGAAGCTAATAGCGAACTCCAGATTTTCGGGCAATCTGGTTCTGAAGTCTGGAACGAGATCGAACGAGATGGGACGGTAGATGGAAATTTCAAACAAGTTTTTGGATGTCATAATAATCCTTCTAGCCATCCCGTGACCCAACCTGGTGTTACTCCAATGTTAGTTGCATCCACAGTTTCTCAAAAGTCATTGCAGGTTGAAGCTGACAGAGAATCCATGGAGTGTATTGCTAAAGTCTCCAGCAATGTGACAACAAATGGGGATTCCAACTCGGATCTCATAAACAAATCCGTGATAAGTGAAATACGCAACACAAGAATGACAAACATGGGATAGTGACATCAATAACCACATTGACATATCTACCCACCTTGATGAGAAAACACGTTGTGAATCTGTCCAGCAACCGAATTGAGCAAAACACTTTGGATCTCCTTGAAAAAGGATTAAATTTTTCTATTTCCACTCGCACCATCCCCAAAGAATACATTCTTTGCAACATTGGGTATGGGATTAAGGAATTACCTGACAACATTAAAGAAACTATTAGAGAGGACTATTCCATCATCCTCAAAATATCCCACCCTCCCAAAAGCAATATTTCCAAACAAGAAAATGTAGCACTCAAAACCTTAAACCAAAACCCTAATATTGTGGTCCTAAAAACTGACAGAGGTGGTGCAACTATCATCATGAATACAAACAATTATAATGAAAATATGATAGACCACCTCACCAATAGTGGCTGGTACATTAAATTAAAGAAGAATCTCATAACAAATATCTCCATAAATGTACAAAATATGATAAAAACAAGTAAAGAGCATAACATTAAAAATCTAATAGAAAAAAACCCCTACACCCCTAGGATCTATGGATCCGCTAAGACACACAAAGAAGGTATCCCCATAAGACCCATTGTCAATACCATAGGAGGTCCCACTTACCATCTGGAGAAATACCTCACTAAGAAACTTAAAGCTCTGGTTGGTAATACAAGTTCGTTTTTCAAAGACTCCACTCGCTTCATCAATGAGATCAAACATTTAAAACTTGATCCCAATGAAATCTTAGTTAGTCTTGATGTTAAATCTCTATAACAACATTCCCATAGATGAAGCCATGAAAGTGGTTCCTAAAATCGCAAACTCTAACATGGCCAAATTAATTGAATTTTGTCTCAAATCAACATTCTTTAGTTTTAAAGATGAAATTTATGAACAAACTTGCAGTGTAGCCACGGGATCTCCTCTATCTCCTATCATTGCCAATCTCTTCATGGAGGATTTTGAAACTAGAGCCATTGAATCATACACATTAAAACCCAAACTTTGGAAAAGATTTGTAGATGACACTTTCATTATTTGGCCTCATGGAAAAGAAAAATTAAACATTTTCTTGCAACACCTAAACAGTCAATCTAATTCTATCAAGTTTACCATGGAAATGGAGGAAAATGGCAGCCTTCCCTTTCTTGACATCCTAATCAATAGAAACCAAGATGGTTCCATATCTCACTAGGTCTATTGTAAGAAAACCCACATAGAACAATACCTACATGCCAACTCTCACCACCATCCATCCCAAAAAATTGGTGTTCTCAACACTCTAGCAACCAGGGTTGTACGTATTTTAGATCAGGATCACTTTGAAAAAGAGAAAAAACATCTTATGGATGTATTCGAAAAGAATGGATACAATAAACACCAAGTGATAAAAGCCTTCAAGAATGCTGAGAATCCTAAAAATAAACAACCTCTAGATGATCATGTGGGTAAGGTTCACCTCCCCTACAAATTAGGCACAATAGATAAAATTGCTTATATCTTAAAAAATAACAATATTAGAACCACTTTCAAACCCATGAATACCATTAGCAGATGCCTAAAATCAGTCAAAGATCCCGTTGATCCCAAATGCCACAAAGGACTTTACATGGTTCCTTGTTCATGCGGCAAAACCTACATTGGGGAAACCAGTCGATCTATCCTAACTAGGATTCGAGGACATGCCGCCAACATAAAACACAACCGCTCTAAAACCTCAGCTATTGTTGAACATTCCAACAAAACCAATCATCATGTATGTATTGAAAACTCCAGTGTGGTGGCAAAAATCGATCATTATCACCATAGAAATTTAGAGAAACCATAGAAATAGGTAAAGACCCTAACAACCTCAATCGAGATGAAGGATCGAAAATAAGTGACAATTGGATTCCTACTTTAACCTCCTAAATCGCCCTCTCCTAACATATCCCTTCCCTCTTCTCACTTGACCCTTCACCTCCATTTCTAACCTTGCCTCTCTCTCTCTACACCTCACATTTTAATTAATCACTAACCCTACTTTTAACCCTAATTTTAATTTTTAATTTTGATTTTAACTCAAAAAATTTAATATTTTTTTATATATTTTTAAAATTTTAATAATTAAAAAAAATAATAAAATTCTAAATTAAAATTAAATAAAATTAATTAAAATTAGTTAAAATTATTTGTATTTTAGTCTTAATCTGAAATTCAATTAATTCTACTCAAAATAAAATTATTAATTGTAATAATTATTAATTATCATTTCTAAATTTATTATTAAATCCAATTAATAACTCACCATTAAATCTTTAATTAAATAACCTTACATTTTAATAAGTATTTAAATATTTAAACAAATAAACTTTGATTAGTATTAATTAACAACCATAATGATATATTATCTATAGTATATATTTAACTAAAACAAACATTAAAAGAAAGTTTGTACAACTATTATTTAGTATGAAATTAAAATATCATTTCATTAAAATATCATATTTCTTGATCCTAACCTTCTCTCTCCTTCCCTAAGACATGGTCGGCTACCATCATTACCGTTGCATCATTGTCTCATACCTCTATTTATACATGCCATTGCGATCTGTCTTATACACTTATTGATCTATCTTGATGATGATTCATCGGGGATGGCTCGAAATGTCGATTCAAACAATTATGGATGTCATGATTCCATAAGAATACTCTACACTAAGCCCTTTTGTTACAATCAAATAATGGATTTGTTGGGTGTGGAGCCTAATTATCTTCTTGATTGTTTAGAGGAATTTTGTTTAAGACATGGTTGGATCTCAGTCCCTAACAAGGGGGTGTGGGGGTGCTTGCTCCCCTACTATTGCTACTAGGGTGGTCTAAGGGGTGGTAGTTTCCTTGTAAAATATTGTAAATTCGTAGTTTATCTGGGACATTCATTAGGCGAAAATTTTCATGTTAGAAGTTACGTTAATTATGAGTTTTTTCCCTAGAAGGATACTATAGTTGTGTATTATTATTCTGTGTGAGAAAAAGAGAGGAGACTATGGGAGATCGAAGAGGAAATTACAATGGATTTGTTGTAGCTTGTATCTCTTCATTTTGTTGGATAATATAAAAGGAAGGAATGGTTGTTTCAATGTAGACATTGCCCAAATTGGATGATCTATTTATATCTATCACTCTCTTGTTTTATGCTTTTTTGTGTTTTTTTTCCACGATATTTTATGTGTTCCATTTCTTTGTTAATTAATTTCTAACAACTCGCATTAGAGTTGAATATCTATTTGGCTGATAAGCTCACAGGAAATAAGGTTTCCTTGTTCGACTAGGAGAAATGACAGAAGATGGTAGATTTATGGTTGCGAAATTCAATGGAAAAAATACAAGCTGTGGAATATGCAAATGGAGAATTATTTGTATCAGAAATATCTTTACCTACTATTGATAGGAAAAGAAAATAATATTACAAGTATGATGAATGAAGAAGGGGATATTCCTGACAAAAGGCACTAGGAACAATATGATTGTGCATGGAAGTGTCGATTGCTTTCAACATTTCAAATGAAATGACAACATAGGGTCTAATGATGGCATTAACCAAACTATATGAAAAACCCTCAACATAAAACAAGGTATTTATTATGAAGTGTTTATTTAATATGAAGATGCTAGAAGGTGCATTTATTAATAATCAGTTAAGAGAATTTAGCATGATTACTAGTCAGTTAAATTCTGTAGGGGTAAATTTTGATGGTGAAGTTAGGGATCTATTATATCTATGATCATCGCTAGAAATTTGGAATGTCTTAGTCATGACCATCAATAATTATGTCTCTGGATCTAGTACTTTAAAGTTTGATGATGTTGTTGGTGTTGGCAAGGAAATGTGACGAAGAAGCTGAGATGAGACATCAATTAATGCTTTGACTTTAGAGACTAGCATAAGAAAGTTAGAGAGAGGAAAGAGCCTAAGAGACCACAGTAAGTCAAGGAAAGGCAGATCTAGAGGTTTCATTCCATTCCACACGTGATAGGAAACATTTTTATGACTATGTTCAAGTTTTTTTTGGACAGGTTCATTATGGCGATTATAAACCCTGTAAAATCATTGGAATGGGTAAGGTTTTTATAAATAAGAAAAAATGTAATAAATGGATTGAAGATAGGTTTGAAGCATGTTGATTTGGTTTTTTGTGAGAATTGTGTTTACAAAAAACAGAAGAGAGCCAAATTTCTCAGAGTTGGGAACAAAAAGAAGAGTGAAAAATTAGAGCTTGTGCAGACAGATGTATGGCGACTTGCTCATGTATCATCTCTTGGTGGCTCTTTCTATTATGTTACTTTTATTGATGATGCATCTAGGAAAGTTAGGTTTATTGTATTTGGAATAAACATGAGGTCTTTCATACTTTTATGAAATGGAAAGATTTCGTTAAGAATGAGACAGGAAATAAGTTGAAGTGTCTTATATCATATAATGGAGGTGAATAATACATCAAGGAGTTTGATAATTGTTGTTTCGACCATGAAATTCATAGAGACAATACAGTTCCAGGAACACTACAAGAAAATGGTGTGTCAGAAAGGATGAAAGTGAAAATCATGGAGCATGCAAGGTGTATGATATTGCATGTAGGGTTACCCTTACAATTTTAGGTAGATGTTGTGGATCCTCATGTTTATCTAATAAAAAAAGGGCCTTCAAGTTCCTTGGATAGTGTTATTCGAGAGGAGTCATGGATAGGTAAAGAAAACATAACAAAGATTGGGACAAAATTAAGGAGGTGTAACTTTATTGGATATGGTGTTAATGAATTTGGTTATAGTTTATATGATTATGAATAACATAAAATAATGAGAATTAGATATGTGATATTCAATGAAATGGTCTTGTACAAAGATCAATTGAAGGGAAAGAAACATGAAAAAGAAATCACAAAATACACATTGCATGATGAGTTCACGAGAAAAGTAAATTTAAAGGTGCAAGGAAATTATAATGATCAACAACAACAACAATAAAAACAAGATCAACAGCATGCATAACAAACCCCTACTAGTGTTGTTAGAAGCTCTACAAGGTTAAGTAGACCCCCTGAACAATATTCTCCTTCACTATATTATGTATTGTCGACTGGTTATGGTGAACTAGAAGGATCTGAAGAAGAAATGTAGGTATAAACCGGGAAAAATTGGGGGAAATCCATGAAAGAAGATATGGACTCCTTCGTATATTACCAGACTTGGGAATTAGTCAAGTTTCCTACAGATAAAATAACATTGCAAAATTAATGGGCTTACAAGTTCAAGGAATAATATGGAGGAAAATAGAGGTATAATGATAGACTTATGGTGAAGGAGTTTTCACAAAAGAAAGGTATAGACTTTGAATAAATAGTTTCTCCCATTGTTAAAATGATTTCAAACAGAACTACTTTATGTGTAGTTGTAGCAGAAGATTTGCATCTTGAATAGTTACATGTAAAGACAACATTTCTCCATGGGGATATGGAGTAATAAATATATATGGAACAACCACAAGAGTAAGAGGTCAAATGGAAGGAGAAATTAGCGTGCAAGTTGAAGAAGGGATTGTATGGCTTAAAACAAGCTCTAAGTTAGTGGTATCTAAAATTTGACAGGTTTATGTCAAAACAAGGTTACACTAGATGTTATGTTGACCACTTTGCTTATATTGAAAAAAAAATGATGGAAACTATATTATATTCCTATTATATGTAGATGGCATGCTTGTTGTAGGGTCTAACATGTAAGAAATAAATGTTCTCCAACGAAAATTGGCTAATTCATTTGCAATGAACGATTTGGGTGCTTCAAAGAAAATCCTTGGTATCAGAATAACTAGAGATATGAAAATTTTCAAAGTAACATTGTCTCAAAGTGAGTACATAGAAAAGGTGCTGGAAATATTAATATGCATAATGCAAAACCAATTAATACACCTTTGGGTAGCCATTTCAAACTAAGTAAGGATATGTGTGCCAAGGCCTAGGAAGAGATGGATTGTATGTCTAAATTTTTATACACATCAGCAACTAGAAGCTTAGTGTATGCAATGGTGTGCACAAGGACAAATATTGTACATGTAGTGGGAGTTGTGAGCAGGTATATGAACAATCGAGGAAAAGAGCATTAGATGGAATTGAAGTGGATTCTCAGGTATTTGATAGGTACCACACATCAATAATTATGTTTTGGAGGTTTAAACATTTCTCTACAGGGATATGTTGATGCAGATGTGGCAGGTGATAGAGATAAAAAGAGGAGCGCCAGAGGGTATGTGTTTACTATATGTGGAAAATTAGTTAGTTGGGTTTCAAAATCTCAAAACATTATTGCACTTTCAACAACGAAAGTGAAGTATGTCGCTGCTACAAAATATAGTAAAGAAATGATTTGGTTACAAAGGTTTATGGATGAGTAGGGAAAGAAGTAGGAGATGAGTAGGTTATATAGTGACCGTCAAAGTGTCATTCATCTTCCAAAGAACTTGTCATTTCATTCTAAGACAAAACATATACAACTCAGGCATCATTTCATATGGTCGGTTATGGAAGTTGAACATTTGAAGCTGGAAAGGATAAACACTAGCCATAATCCTTCAGATATGTTGACAAAGGTGGTAAATACAGAGAAACTAAGTTTCTACTCAGTTTCAATTTCTCTTTAAGTATTTTGGTTAAGATGATAAATAATGAGGTCCAAGTGGAGGCATTCTCTATCAAGTGAAGTGACAATGGAGTTGATATAATCAGTCTCCAAGCAGTAGGTTATTGGGTGTGGAACCTGATTATATTCTTGATTGCTTAGAGGTATTTTGTTTCAGCTATAGTTAGATCCTAGTCCCTGATAGGGGAGTGTGGGGGGTCTTGCCCCCCCACTATTGTTGATAGGGGGTCGATTTCAAATCTTTGGAGCCCCACCTGGTGGGGGTTCATGGGAATTGCCCTGGAAGCAAAAATTAGATGAAAATTTTCCTTGTGAAATATTATAATTTCATATTTAATCTAGTTCGTTCATCAGGATGACGACTTCATGGTAGAAGTTATGTTAACTTTGGATTTTTTTCCATAGAAGGAAACCCTTAGTTTATATTCAGGAATTGAATTTCAGCTATGAATTTTTATTATGTTCTAGAAAGAGAGAGGAGATTGTGTGAGAGAGGGGAGGAAATTATACTGGATTTGTTGTAGGTTCTATCTCTTCATTTTGATGGATAATACAAAAGGAAGGGTGGTTTTTTTCTTTGTGGAGATTACGTTGGAATTTACATCATCCATTATGTTTGTAATAAGCCTAATCAATTGAACATGCAAATTTGTAGCATAAATAATTATGTTATAAGTTGAATTAATGATTATTAAATCATATTAAAACTACTCCATTTCTATAGTTACTTCAAATTAGGATGGTGATTTTGTCCTCTGATGATGATTTAAGTATGTGATAAGCCATTAATGGGATATTACATGTTGGAAAATATGATAAAAAAATAAATAACCATGTGTATTTTGTACAATGTATATCGAGGGATGTTACATAAAAAATGGAACTTTCTCCTATAGGGTAGCCATTGAGGAATATATTATGGGTTCTTAACATGGGTTCCTAACATGGCTTTCTATGCCTTGGTAACATTACATAAGCTAGAATAATATTGCTTCATCTTCTTTCACGACTTGTTGGTACTTGAGTTCCTCCCATATTTGCTAATACATAGTGGTTCCATTGGTTTCAAAGCTTTGAGCTTTGTCACACAACTACCTCCAAACATTGCTCCACCTCTACTAAGTATTCCAACACTCCATAAATCCTAAATAGTCCTTTGCTAGTGGATAGTAACTCTTATTTTTCTTCATTTGACCTTGTCTAAACGGATAGCATCAAAATTTCCTGTAGCCAAAAAATTAGCTTGAAATAAAAATCCTTCACATACTATGTAGGTCATTATCCTTCCATAGTAATCTACATCATTCATGGACTAATCAACCATATTTATATTTGATGAGCCAAAAAGGGAGAAATACCTTGTTTTATCTAATCCCCTATATGTCACTTGTTGCATCGAATCTAGAGCATCATTTGCTAACAACCAACATGGCTACTAGAGTGGGGATGTGGGATTAAACCTCCCCACATGATTTCCTAAACTATGGTTTCTTAATTATTCCTTGCATAAATTATCCAAAAATCCTTCATTCACAATTGACACATGCTTTTAAGCATCTAACTTTCCATACTTTCAACTTAAAACTTGTTCAATAAAATAAATAAATTTAAATAAATTATAGTAATTTTAATGATAGTTCATAAAATTTATTTTGTAGTAAATTTATTAATTAAAAGTTTTAAAATAAATTACTTTACTTGGTTTTGGCATGCATGCCTTTGCATGTTGTTGGATGGTTCTCTTGTTGTCGGTGACATGGTTTTTCCAGGTTATAATAGTGGTTTTCAACCTAGCCTAGCCTTTTTTGGATGCCATGGTGTGTTGAGATGTTTATCTTGGTTTTGGGCTTTGGAATTTCCAGATGGATTTCACAATCCAGGGTGGAGGTGGTGTCAAGGTTCATTCCCAAAGGCCTAGGAATCCCTTGGCTGGTTTTGGGGAGATACACGGTAAAGCCTAAGGTAGGAGTCTCGGTTTAGGGCCTAGTGATGTGGGTTGCACTTGTGGTAAATCCTAAAATAATGATCTTGGATTAGGGACTAGTGATCTAGGATTGGATTGTGGTAAATCCTGAGAGACAAGGAGAAGGAAAATTCATCAAGGATAGTGATGGATTCTGGATGGCATTCCAAGCTCAGTTCAGTTTTATGATTAGAGCACGAGTTTCAGGGTGATCATGGTTTGGTGAGGGTGAAGGTGGTTTAACCTATGGATTCCCTTGGCTTTTTTTGGGTTGGTTTATCCATGAGATACCACATTCATGGTTGAAATATGGCATGCGGGTGACTAGCTAAAAGAAAGATTTTGTTTAGCCATGTCTATGGTCGGGTGGTAGGTGGAAGCCTCGAACCTAGTTAGATTTACCTATGATTAATGAAATCTAAGGTCTCTTTCTTTTGTAAATTTTTATATGTGGAGTTAATGGTTGTTATATATCTACTATTTCCATGGTTTTATGTGGGTTATAAGCATGGTTAATTGACTGGTTCATGTCATGGTTATTTCATGTATTTACTTGTAATTGTGAAAATGATAGATGAAATACCTAATTGATGTCAGGAAAATGATAGATGATACTTCTTGTCATGTTTCATAAGAGTTTTCAGTCACTCATGGTCTATTGTGTATCCTAGACCTATAGATTGCATTGATGCAAAATATTTGACAGAATGACAGTCCTAGTTGGGCATGGTTGGGCCTAGTCCTGAAGTTTACTTTTGGTTTATTAGTGTTTTCATCATGTGTTTGATGGATTCTAGAAGTTATAGCAGGTTCTGGGAAATGGCTAGAATTTTGGGATAGAAAAGTTCCTTAAATTATGCAGACGGTGGCAGAGATCTATTGGAAAATGTCCCTGGACAGAAGCATGCAACCTTGTGAGAGTGTCCAGAGGTCCCTAGATGTTGGTATGCCCATTGCATGAGAGCATCCATAGGTCAATAGGTCTAAAAGGGTAGTGGGACCCAAAGGCAGGATGTCTAAATGGTTGGGATGTCTCTTAGGGGTGTTGTTGCTCATGTAGAAGGTATGGTTGATGTTTTTCAGTCGATTCCATTTCCTTAAGGTCACCAAGGAGGTTGAATCATATCATAGTAGCCTCTTGTCACATGTTTACCCTAGTTGGTCAGTTAGTTGGGTAGATGTTGGGGGAGGGTGGTTACAGATTGGTATCAAAGCATGGTTTCGATCTCCTTGGGTGAATGTGTTGTCATGCATTCATGTCGATTGCACATGTGTCAGTCATACTTGAATGCTTGTTGCATATGCATGGTGTTGGTGATGGTCGCAGTGATGTCACCATGGGAATAAGGACATAATTGTGTTGAGTGTGTGGTCATGGGTGTATGATTGGGTACATGTTGTTTATGTTTGCGTACAATCAATATACAGTGATATGGTTGTGTTGTCATGCATGGGGTCATGGTATGTGTAGTTGATATGTCCATGCATTGATGACTGGACTCTAACTAGAATGATGGAAATATGGTTACATGCCTATGCCTTATATTTTATATGTTTCCATGATTATATTGTACATTTATCATGGTGATTTGTTGATCATGCAGACAAGGTATCCACCCTAAAGTATACTAAGGTATGTTGAATTATTGTGATTTGGTATGAAGATCAAAATGGCTAGAAATATGGTAGATTACAAAGACTCTCTCTATGAATCAGATGAGCAACGTGGTGTTGGGCACTCTTCTGATTTGGCAGACACATTGAGAACCTTGAAGGAAGAAAAGGGAGTTGTAAGGCGGCCAATGAAAAACTCATGCAGGCACAAGAGAAACAAGTAGAGGTTAATTAAATACTACTTCAGAGTTTTTCAAAATTGCAGCAACAGGCACGAATTTGGATTAGCCATGACTAGGAGGATATAACTAATGGGGCATATGGCAGTAGGTCTTATGTTTGTCACAGGTCAAACAGAGAACACACACCTAGAGATGGAATTTTGTTGGACACTCCAGATAGGAAAGGTGATGGACACAGGTACTATTCTAGTTCTGGTTTGGACAGGCGTCATGATCGTCATCATTATCATCCTTGCAAGAGTGATAGGGGATACATTTCAGATGAGTTTAAGAAATCAAAGCCACCTTCCTTTGATGGAGTGATGAAGAAATCATAGGATGAGAGGCATGGTTGCTTGGCATGAGGAAGTTCTTTAGATTGCATGAGTATTCAGAAAAAATGAAAGAAAAGATAACCACTTTCAGTCTCAAAGGTAAAGCAGATATTTGGTGGGAAGATGTCAAGAATGTTAAAGGTATACATGAGGATGATTTCACTTGGCATGAATTTTAGAGGCTCTTCAAGAAGAAGTATTTTTCAGAGAGATACATTGATGATAGAGCTAAGGAGTTTTATGAGTTTCGGATGGGTTCCATGACACCTGCTGAGTATACTGGCAGGTTCTTGGAGATATTTTCCTTACCTCAAGGAGCAGAAGGCTAAGGTTCAAAGATTCATCAATGGACTCCCTGTAGGATACAGAGACCAGATTTATCTCAATGACTGTAGATCATTGAAGGAAGTCATTCGAAAGTTGAAACATTGTTATGAGCAGTCAAAGCACAAATTTGAGCCTAAGCATGACTTGAAAGGAAATGAGACAAATAAAGGGATATGGCCACCAAAGCAATGAAGTCCTCAAGATGCAAGTGAGAAAGAAAATATAGTCCCTTACAAGACATTCAATATAACTGAGAAGGAATATGGAGGGAAGAATGTTAGAACAGGTGGTAAAGAACCATTGCAGTGTTTGATATGTGGCAAGGATCATTGTAAGAGGGATTTTCCATAGTATTACAGTGGTAGACCCCAGATCTTTAGTGCTCAGGAGGCACATAGAGTTGGTGATGTTGGTCATAGAATTCCTTGGATCTATGCAGTTGTGGACAACAAGAAGGAAAATCATCAAGCATCTATCATTGAGATGGATCGTAAGCTTTGTGATCAATTTGTTTCTATTTTGATTGATCCTGGATCTAACTATAGTTATATTTGTCCTTCCCTGGTTGATAAGTGTTTTTTGAGAAAATAAGTGCATGCGGAATCTTGGTTGGTACAGTTGGCTATAGGTACAATGAAGAGAGTTCACCATTGGGTAAGAGCTTGTGCATTTGACTTAAATGGTATGCCCACAGTAGCACATTTGAATATACTTCCATTGGGATCGTATAGTATGATTTTGGGTATGGATTTCTTGTACCTTCATAGGACCAAAGTGGATTGCTTCGATAAGGCCATTGAGTGTGTGGATGATAATGGGGGAAAAGAGAAATTTACAGGGGAAGAAGAATCCTACATCAATGAGGATGGTTACCACTATGTAGGCTAAGTATAATTACATAAAATGTTGTGTGATGTTTGCAATACATATATCTAATGGCAAGGGAAAAGATATTGGGGATGTAGAAATATTCAATAAGTACCCTGTATTGCAGTAGTGTCAGGATCTGTTTCCAGCAGAGATTCTAGAGTTACCTTCTCATAGAGAACTGTATTTCTGTATTGAGTTGGTGCTAGGGGCAACACCGGCATCGAAGCCACCTTACAGGATGAGCACTCTGGAGCTAGTAGAGTTGAAATTGCAGTTAAAGGAGATGCTTGACAAGGGATACATTAGGCCAAGTGTATCGCCTTGGGTTACACCAGTCTTGTTCATAAAGAAGAAAGATGGTACTCTCAGAATGTTCATTGATTACCGGCAATTGAACAAGATAACAATCAAGAACAAGTACTCATTATTGAGGATCGATGATTTGTTTGATTAGTTGAAGGGATCAGCAATGTTCTCTAGGATGTGATTGAGATCAGGATACCATTAGGTACACATCAATGAAGAGGATATCTTCAAAACTACATTTAGGACCAGGTATGGGCATTATGAGTTTGTTGTAGCTCCATTCGGTTTGACTAATGCTCCAACAACATTTATGTGTTTGATGAATAGTGTGTTGCGTTCTTATTTGGACAAGTTTGTTATTGTATTCATTGATGACATATTAGTATATTCTAAAAATGAGGAAGAACATGAGCATTTAGCAGGAGTGTTGAGATTGATAAGAGAGCATCAATTGTATGCTAAGCTTAGCAAGTGCAACATCTTTCAGATAAAGGTTCATTACTTGGGGCATGTCATTTCCAAGGAAGGCATAACAGTAGATCAAAAAATGATAAGGGCCATCATGGAGTTGGAAGCTCCTAATAATGTGGATGAGGTGAGATCGTTCATGAGATTGGCATGTTACTACAGGAGCTTCATCAAGAACCTTTCACACGTGGCATATCCTGTCACATCATTGCAGATGAAACATAAGAAGTTTGAATGGATGGAAGAATGTGCAACTAGTTTTGACCAGCTACAACAATTGTTGACACATGCACCAGTACTAAACATTGCATATCTGGACAAGGAGTTTGTATTGTGTACAAATGCTTGTAAGAGAGGACTTGGTGCAGTTCCCATGCAAGAAGGACAGGTATTGTTCTATGAGTCATGGAAACTGAACTAGCATGAGGAGAACTATATGAAACATAATCTTGAGGTAGCAGTGATCATAAATGCATTGAAGATGTGGAGGTACTATCGTTTTGGCTGGAGGTTTGCATTAATGAACGATCACAGTGGGTAGAGGTATTTGTTTGACCAGTCGAATCTAAATTCTGGAAAATTTATATGGTTGGTGACCCTTAGTGAGTTCCACTTCGAGATTATATACATCAAAGGAAAGAAGAATTGGGTTGTGGATGCTCTTAGTAGGAAAGTACATGTAAATCATATAGCATCTATGAGCTCTTATGGGATAGAGTTATAGGATAGGACCTTCCAGATAGGATAGTGGGATGAGAAGTAGATGGATATCATGCATAGGTTACAGTAGAGTACAGGTGCAGGTATAGGTACAGATATAGGTGTAGCTATAGATATAGGTATAGGTATAGCGATAGGTGATCTAGATGTAGACTATCATCTCACGACAGATGGTTTTGTAAGATTTAGGGATAGGATCTACGTGTCGAATTGTAGCGAACTCAAGAAGCTTATCTTGAGGGAGTTTCATGTGAATCCATACTCAGGTCACCTAGGATATCAGAAGATGTTAACGACAGTGAAGAATTTATACTATTGGTCGAATCGAAAGAATGAAGTGGTAGAGTTCGTGGCTAGATGTTTAGATTGTCAGCAGGTAAAGGCTACTACATCCTATTACGATTCCAAAATAAAAATGGGAGATCATTTCCATGGATTTCATTACAGGTCTTCCATGATAGTGAGACACCATGATTCAATTATGGTTGTGGTTAACAGGCTAAGCAAGGTAGCTCACTTAATTCCAATTAAGACTACATATATTCAACCAGTGAGGTGGCATAGGTTTTCATCAAAGAGATAGTAAGATTACATGGTGTTCTAAATAAGATTGAGTCGAACAGGGATGTAAATTTCACTTCCAAGTTCTAGAAGGAGCTACTTGCAAGTTTGGGTATATAGTTGGCCTTTAGTACATCTTATCATCCATAGATAGATGGACAAACATAGATGGTCAATATGATCTTGGAGGATTTACTAAGGATGTACGTGATGCATTAGCAAAGGAGATCGGAAGAGTATATTCCATTGGTTGATTTCACATACAACAATGTTTATCAGGAATCATTGAGGATGAATCCTTTTGAGGAATTGTATGGGCAAAGTTGTAATACTCCCATAAGTTGGAGTGATCCAGTTTATTGGATTGAATATGTTGGCAGGCATGGAATAGGAAATATAGGTTATAAAGAAGAATATAAAGGACACATAAGATAAAAAAAAGAGTTATGTTGACCAATAGAAGGTATTCAATGATTTTCATGTTCGGTAGCATGTGTATTTGCGCATCAAGCCCAAGAAGAGCTCTTTGAGGATTTGATCATGTGCCAAGTTTGCACCATGGTATTGCGGGCCTTTTGATATCCTTGAGAGTATTGGACCAGTGGCCTATAGAACTGCACTATCTCCAACAATGAAAGTCCATGATTTTTTTCATATTTCATTGCTTAAGAGGTATATAAGAGATTTTTATCATGTTATTGATTAGTCTGTATTGCAGGTGGAGCAAGAAGGAGAGTTTTAGCCAGAGACTCAATGCATATTGGAATGGAAGCATCTCATGCTCAGGAATAGAGCCATAGAGAAAGTTAAATTGCAGTGGAAGCACTTTGGGCCCGAAGAAGCTACATGGGAGATGGTGGATCAGATGTGGGGTATGTATCCTTCATTGTTTTCTGGTTGAGGCAAATTAGTTTTAGTTTGATGTTTGGTATATTTTTGGCATATGTTTTGTTGATGTTTTGGTATATGTATATATGTATATGGATGTAAATACTTCCATGAACTAAGTTATAAACCTCCAACAAGTGGTATGGTTTTTATCTTGTCATGTTGTCATTATTTTGGTTTTAAGAAAGCCTTTCATTGTAAATATTACAACGAGCTATGTTATCAAGCTCCATCCCTATTATATTTTCTTTTTAGTAGTTTTGTTGAGGTGTTGGTGTGGTTTAACACCAAGGATAGTGTTCCCCAAGGGAGAGGGTTCTGTAACAACTCTAGTGAAAAGTTCATGTAATAAAAGTTAATAAAGGAAAATTCATACCACAGTTAAGGGATATGTATTCCAAGCTAAATGGTGGGAAAATATATCCTAGTGGGCATCACTGGATGTGTTTATGGCTAAGGAAATTGGAAAAGGCTAAGGAAAAGGAATTAAAAGGAAGAAATTCATTTGTGGCACATTTATTATGAAAATAAAGGAAAATAGAAGAAAAGTAAGGTGAAAGGTCACAGGTTGCATGTGAGGAGGAAATTGAAGGGAAATAATGGAAAACGTAGAAAATAGAGGCCTCATTAATAAAAAGGCTTCTAAGGATCAGTTAGTAACCTTTTGTCAGTTCAAGTTTTGGAGCTCTCCCATTATTCCCTCTCTCTCACTCTTGGTCACTTAGAGCTTTCTTTGAGCACTCTAGATTTGGATCAAGGAAGGAAAAGCAAGAAAAGGGAAAGGAAGGAAAGAAAGGATCTGTTGACATTGCTGGACCTGCCAACATTCACAGGATCACCCTGGTATGAAGTCCCAACTAGACCTCACACCATTTGGTGTGGGAGTCCCATCCGGTATGATGGCCCAGTTGCCATTATCTTAAGTATTTGCATCAAATCTTAATTGTCAACTCAGGAGAGTGGTCTTCTTTGTCTTTGAGAAGCCAGTTCACATGCCTAGTGATTGCTAGTGTCACTTGTGTTAAGGGTTCTTTCACTGTAGAGGGAGAGGGTGGGAGTGAGTCTGAAGTTGGTTGGGAGGAAGCCCCAACTTAGTTAGGAACACACAACACAACAGGATGTACAAACCTTCTGGAAGAACAGTCCACACGAATGCGGAAGTCACAACACATAAGGGAAGATAACGCGTACAACACTAAGTGGATGATTATGCGTGAGTGTAATAGTTGTTATAGCAAGTTTTATGTGAAAGTTTTTTCTGGTGTCCGGAGAGGTAGCCACCAGGGGCAGAACAGCGTTAACAACATATACAACACATTTTCATTAATAGATTGTGTATTACAACAAGTGAATGAGTTCAAGAGTTCAACATAGGTTAAAGAAACATGCATTACAAGTGTTAAATATTAGTCTTACAACAGTTACAATACATGTGTGAAAATGTGTTTCCCTGTTAGTAGGCTTTTGAATTAAGCGAAAGTCCCAAGACACATTGTTACACCATACATCACTAACCCCATGGGCAGGTCATTGGAGCCACCACTTACTCCTCAAAGAAAAGATTACAGACTCTCTTGGCTATGTGGGAGGAACTGAGGTGAAAATTCCTTTGCATGTACAAATGAGGGGGTATTTATAGCCAAGGGTGAAACTGACCCTTGTGGTTGTTCGAGTACCCTAATGACTATTTGATTTCCATGACCTTTAGACTTCACATGACTCTTTGTACAACAAGTGGGTCTCTTGGACTTCCACGTTACATTACATTGATTGACAGTATGGCCCACAGTAGATATGTGGATGACATGACTCATGAAATGAATCGACATGACAGTGCTGGTACATTTGTGTTGTTGTTGTTGTCCATGTCGAGCTGCAGTGTTGCTGGGTGATGGATGTCCTCATGGTGTGTCATAGCTTCACCTCAACATGGAAAAGTGTGTGTAGTCTTCGATGGTCATTGGTTCGCTTAATGTTGCTTTTGCATGTTGCTCCTTGTTTGTATGTTGGAAGGCTTGACAAGTTTGTCTATTCGTGAAAGGTACATGTTCATCTGTCCATCTATCCGTGAGAACATCTTTCATGTTTGCTCATCCGTCCATCCATGAACACATCTTTGCATGATCATCTATTCGTGAGCACATCTCTTCGCATGCATCATTTGTTCATTCGTCGATGAACTTGTCCTTCTGCATGTGCTCCCTTCATTCATCCAACCTATCACTGCACCATGTTTTTTTGTGTACATATACCTATTGTCACTCATGATGAGATGACATGAAATCAAAAAACCTCCTAGTCTACCATGAGACATAATAATTTCGGATGTAGGTGACCGAGAGAGGTAATAAGGTTGCAAGGCAGGATGGAGGCTTTGGGTACTGCTGATGAAAATTGTGCAAGATTCACTAGATGATGAAGATGGGCAATCCAAATCGACAATGACCGTCCACGGGGTCTAGCTGAGCTAGAGGAGAAAACTGAGTAGTTTTTCAGAGGAACAACCTGAGCTGCAAAAAGCCTGGGAGGCCAAATCTGTGCAATTTTCGGAACGATAGGGCAGTAGGAGCTTGGCAGCCAAAATTGCACAATTCCTGGAGGGAACTAGAAGCTGGCTGCCACGACATTGGCAACAAAAACCGTGCAATTCCTGGAGGGAAACGAGAGTTTGTTGCTAGGACACTGGCAGGAAAATTTGCACAATTCCTGGAGGGAACTAGCAATCAACTACAAGGTCACTGGCAATAAAAACTATGCAATTCCTAAAGAGAACTGGCAGTCAACTGCTAGAGCTTGGTAACACAAAACTACACAATTCCTTAGGGGAACTGTTAGTCGGCTCTCAGGAGCTACTGGCAAGAAAAATTGTGTTGATGCTGGGAGGATGGCCTGTAGATCACCTCTGTGCAGTTTTTGAGCTGAGCGGATTACTAGGTAGCGGAGGGCTTTCTCATGAAAACTTCGTAATTTTCTTGGTGAGCACTCGGCCGAGTGTCGGGAGGCCTGGCTAGAAAATTATGCAATTTTCTGAGGGAGACAGGGAAGGGCACTGGGTGTTTGTCCAGCTTATCTGCATAATTTTCCCAGTCAGCGGAATGGGCAAGGTCTGCAGCCTCTACACAATTTTTTAGCGGAGTGAGTCCTGGGGTGGATGTCGGGTCAAACTCTCCGGTTGACCAGCATGAAGGCTGATTGATTTTCTTGCAGGTAGCACATCTTGAAATGACTTACTTGGTGCTTCTAAGATGTTCTGATGAAAGTTGATGGAGTTGATGGCAAGGTGATGGTCCGACTATCAGAGGGAATTCCAGTCATCATAACTTCAGCAAAATTACTAAGTTTGTGAACGAGTGAAAGATGCATATGTGATCCTGCAAATACACACTTACATGACTCGATGATAAGATGACTCAAACCATTTGCACACACATGTTGAACATGAATGACCGATGGTGTAAGAGACAAGCACGATACTTGTGATTGATTGTTGGTTGACAGTGACGATGATTATGTGACAGTGAATGTGACTCTGTGTGTGAGTGCGACAAATGATTTCATAGTGAACACAACATGTACACATGAACCAAAGACATTGAGCATGACTAGAACATGGTCGTAAGCATGACTTTGACATCAACATGCAAAAACTTGTGTGAAATGAACAAGTAAAGTGGGTGAAAAGACTCACTCAAGCTCACGAAGTGAACCCGAGTGTGTGTAGGCGTCAAGTGAAACTCTCAAGGGAGGCTTCGGAATTGCATCCACGCCAAAATTTTGGAGGGTGGTTGTAGCCACTACAACACTTGGCGACACGCTGGTAGAACTCCAACTTCTATGTTTTTGTTCATTGGTAGCACAAGGCCTTGGTCTTTTCAGGGAGTATTGAATCGTTGTGAAGGTTACTTCGGCTTCTCCACTTACCCCATGGTCATACATGGTTCACCTTTTTCCAACTGTGTCAAACACAATCAAAAGTTCAACTTGATCACAATGTTTTAAATCTCGGAAGGATAGTTTAGCTCATGAGTTGAAAATTTTTAGAGTATAATTTTTCATCTCAGGTGTTGCTCCACTTCCAACAAGCTTGGACAGTACCCTGATGGAGTCATGTAGGAACACGCGCATTGCTCCACTTCCAGCGAGCTTGGTCAGTACCCCGGTGGAGTTGCATGCTTCACCACTTTGTGCAAGAGTCCTTTCTCTTCTTTCTCCTTTATATTTGTTCAAGAGGACTATGCATAGGCACTTATTTATTTTTGGGGTGGAAGAGGGATCTTGACTTATTGAGAGTAGAAGAGGTTGTTACTTTAGATAAGCATGTAAGGCCTCTGACATAGGTTTTCTCATTTAGATTTTACGCTCCTCCGTTTCTACTAGTTGGATGATATTGAACACACAGAGTAGAAGGCTGAGTATAGGCATGGGGCTTCATACTATGGACACAAGTTCATGGTTCGACCAAGACTTCCCTTGCATACGGTTCATATTTTCCATCAAGACTTCATCGACTAAAGGTTATAACCAAGCACAGAGAAGACAAACACAAGACTGGCCAAGTGTTGTATTGTCACAAGTCTCTTCAAATCTCAACCACATACTTTATTCAGAAGCCAGAACGTAGTAGCTAGCAACACTTATTTCCAAAAACAAAAATAGTAAGGTATCAAGCAAGGAAAACAAATGTGAACAAAAATAGTAAGCAAAAGAAACCAAATAAAACAAATGTAGTAAGAAAGGAAAACAAGATGAAAACAACAAGCGGCAAGCAGACTATGTACATGGCATGAGGCGTGGCTTGGCCTATTGGAAGTAATGCTTGAGATCTTGGCCATTGAAAGGAAGGTTGTTAACCCTCATGTCAAGTGATTTCACATGGTACATGTGTGGGCCAAGTTTCTCATGGACTATGTATGGACCAATCCCTAGGGACTCGAACTTCGTATGTTTTCCTTTGTCTTCATGGGACTTATCCCATTTCATAACTAAGTCACCAACACTGAAGTTACATTTCCCTGCAGACTTCTTATCGAATCATCTCTTCATACGGTTTTGGAGGAATGTGAATTTTTCCTTTGCTTTCATCCTTTCTTCCTGAAGCTTATGGAGAGCATCCATCCTACGGTAAACTGGTTGGCAGGGCTTGCCTTGGGTTCTTGGGAAAGCTGAAGTGTAAGCAAGTAGATGTTTTGTGGAAGGATGGCTTCTTTACCGTAAACCAGGAAGTATGGTGGGGTATTTAGAGAGGTCTTGGGTGTTACACGGTCAGCCCATAATTCATTTGTGAAGGCAATATCTCAATTGCACTGCTTAGAGAAAACAATCTTCTTGATTATGCAAATGAGGTTTTTATTCATGGATTCTGCAAGACCGTTTCCTTGTGGGTAATAGTTAGATGAATGTTTCAACACAATACCATTCTGTAATGCAAAATCATAGAGTTTCAAAGATGAAAGTACGTTTCATTATCAAAAGAAAGTGATACCCAAACATTGAAGCGTTAGATGATGTTCTATTGGAGGAAGCTGATGACCTCCTAGTTGTTCACTTGCTTGAGCGGAACTGCTTCTGTCCACCATGTGAAGCAATCAGTTGTTGTTAGAATGTAGCGGTGTTGCTTTCATGAATGTGGGAAGATTTCCACAATTATGTTTAGGCCCCAATATTGGAATGGTTCTGTCACTGCAACAGGGTGTAATGGGGCTGCTGATCTTCATGTTTTGTCAGTGCATCGCTGACAGGTCAAGCACTGTAGGTTTTAACCCTATACAGAAATTACCTGCTTATGAAATCTAAAACACAGAAAATAAAAAATGTGAGAGCATAACACATAAAACACATATACACAGAGATTTTCCCCTGGATCCCAAAACCAGGACTACTAGCTTGATTTTTCATTATGTTCCTTTCAATGTTACAATACATATTTATACATGCTAAAGCATCCAATACCATGGACCAAAAACCATCGCATCCAAAAAACATGTGCGAAAGTCATGCAAAAAACCATAGGCAGGTCCACCCAACCTAATATAAGGTCCAAAACTAAAAAATTTTGGTTACTTGCACCCATCAAACACCCTGTGACCCCCTTGTTATGCAATCGGTGTGTCGAAGGGGGGGCTCCGCTACCCCTATAACCCCCCGGTTAACTACATGGGCTAGTCGTGGACAAAATATAACACAACCCAACAGACACTTGCGAGCATAAGCATGTGCATCCCTGAATAATGTGGGATAGTAAAAACCAGCTCACATAATTTTTTGCAGTGGTGTTTCTTGCAAAGTGACCCTCAGCAGGTCCGTCATGCAAATATTGAAGTACCTGCTCTGATTCATGTGTCTCCAGGAACCTGAGAAAAACTTTGTTATTGTGCTTTTTGTAAAGCACTCTGTGTATTGACTGATATGCTAAGGCTTTGAGGTGCAATGCCATCTTCTGTCTGATGGAAAAGTGAGAGGGTATGGTGTCATGCTCAAGTTACTGATGCACATATACGTACCAAGAGGTTCCTTCTCCAGTGGGTGTTGTTCGCCTTATATCATACATCTCAATTTCTTGCTCCCAACCGGTGAGCTCTTCATGGTTCTCTGGAGCATGTACTGCTTGAACTACAAGCTTGTAGAGCCCATGTCCTTTGATCGTGTGAACTGGCTTGATTTCAATATCGTACTCTTGAAAACTTATCATCCTGTTCACACTTCATTCACCCAGTTCTTGTTGTACAAGCAATGTGTAGACTGTTGGGTAAGGGATGAAGACTATGCACTAGTTCTTTAGCAAGTAGGACCTGAAGTGTTTCACTGCCTTGTACATTTCATACGCTTGCTTACCAATGGTGGGGTAGTTGATCTCTAGTCCCTGCATGCTTACGCTCATGAAGGAGATGGGATGTTCATATTTGGTTTCGTCCTTCTAAGTATTGCAGCTAATGAATTATTAGAGGCGAAGGTGTATAATAGGAAATCTTTCTTGAAGTCTGGGTTGTAGAGTGCAGGTAATATTGCAATGGCATGCTTGATCCAAGTGAATGCATACTTTTCCCTTTATCCCAGTTGTATATTGTATATTTCTTGATCATGTCCTGCATGGGCTTAACTATCTACGTATAAGCCAAGGTGAACTTCTGGAGGCAGTTTATCTTGCCCAAGAAGAACTGCATGGATTTCTTGTTGGCTGGGTGAGGGATTTGTGTAATAGTCTGGACCCAATCTAGATCTAATTTGATCCCTCTTTTGGAAACAATGTGTCTGAGGAGGTTCACCTCTGACACTACAAATACACTCTTTTTGGGATTCAGAGAAATCTCGTATCTCTGGCAACGCTCAAAGATTTTCTTCAGATGGCGTATGTGGTCCTCTCGTCTTCTTGAGAACATAGTCACATCATCAAGGTATACCACTACACTCTATCTGATGAGTCTGTGAAAAGCGACGTCCATGGTGAGCTAAAAGGTTGCACCTGCATTTACAAGCCCAAATGGCATTCTTTTGTAAGAAAACATACCCCACTTGGTACGGAAAGTAGTCTTAAGTCTGTCAGGTTCTGCTACCAGAACCTGATTGTATCCTAAAAAACCATCAAGAAGAGAAAACATTTGTGCCCTTGATATTGTTTGAAGAATGTGGTCCATAGATGGTATGGGGTAGTTGTCTTTGTTGGAGGCGCGGTTTATGTTTTGGAAATAAACACACGAGTTCATTTCTGTGGACATCTTGCGTACAGGAACAAGATTTCAAACCCATGTGGAATGACGAACTTTGTAAATGATCTATGCATCCAACATCTTAGTAAATTCTTTCTAAATGAGGGGTTCAAGTGACATATGTACTTTCCTTAGCTTCTATTGATATGGCTTGACCCCTTCTTGGATCGACATGTGTTGGATGATCCACATGTTATAAGTTTTCAGATCATCATACGTCCACACAAACACATCTTGGTACTATTTGAACAAGCAAACAAAGGCTTGTCGCTCTTGCTCTATGCAACATGTACCAAGATTGACAAAATTCGGATCTTGTTATGTTCCCAAGTTGATCAATTCATGGATCATGGTGGAACTTTGGGTCTTTTTGTTCCCTGGCCCTTGAAAACATTCTTGCACGTCATAAAGCTTTTCCAATGTTGCCACACCTTTTTGGATAAGGTGGCCTTCCCTATAACCAGCTTCTACTTGCAGAGAGCTCTGGTGCTCGTCATCATCTATCGTTGCATATTGAAGACATCAGTGTTGTCCATGAAATGTAGTATCTGTTGATTATCATTAAACATGTGTAAATTAGTTATGCTTTTGGGATAGATGTCTTGTACAAAATTTCAATAGTAAATCTATCCCTAATCGGTGGCATTCTTGAGGTTGTGTTTTCTAAAGCATTGGCAGCTACATTATGCGTACATGGTACATCAATGATATTAAATGCTTGGAAGTTAGAGATTAACTGCCATACCTCTTGCTGGTAACTTTTGAGATGCAGTGACAAACAATGAATGGTGTTATGTACCTGTCGTACCACTATATCTGAATCACCTACCACTTAGAGCATAACCACGTTGAGGTTGATCATTTTCAGCAAGCCTAACATGAGTGCTTCATAATCAGCAACGTTGTTCATGCACTTGAACTCTAAGTGACTTGAAACCAGATGCTTCCGGTTGTAAGGGTCGATCAAGACACACCTGACTTTTGAGCCGTCCTGTGCCTTTGATCCATCAAAGTACATGGTCCACAACTTCTCTATACATGAACCATTTGACGTGATAGTACTATTGCTACTACTACTGCTACTATTGGTACAATGCACTATACATGTTTCGTTACCATCAGTTGGGCAATGAAGGAGTCCCAATTGCGTGTCTGGTGGGGTTGAATCTCGCCGTGCAGGATAACACCCTAATGTTGTTTCAAGGAGGTAGTTGCCAAACATGATTTCTGCAAAGGCCAACAGTTCATTCTCATTGTTAAGGGGAGTGACATTATTCTTCATATACCTCTTGGATAAAACCTGGATTTGGTTGCATTTGCCCATGTACGGAAGCCACATTTGGGACTAGTCTGTAGCAAAATATCCATCTAGCTTGTTGGACTAGTCTCTACTGAGTAGTAGACCATGTGCTTACGGTATGTCCACAACAATTATGTTGATCCATTAGTGGACATGACCCTCATGAGATAGTCAGATGATCATGTCTCGTAGTTCACCAATGGCTGGTACTGATGTTGGATTAAGCTAGATTATTCACACAGATGTATCGCTCCATTGTGCATTGATACTTTTTTCAATGGAGAGTGGCATGACGTTGGGTGTCGTGCCAGAATCATCCAAGCAGTTGTGAACATTCCAGTTAAATATTTCAAATGATAGTAGGAATGTAGGGCAACATGAGTTTGATTCTTCCATTTGGACTATGTTGAGCACAAGAGAAAGTGATCCGTGAGGTGTGCTTGCTCCCTTACTGGTAGAGGTTGTGATGTATGTTGTTGTCTGTCCCAATGTGTGCAGGAGGATGTCTCACTAACTCTGGATATTAGATAACTCAAACAAATTGATCTTCTCTTGAGTTTTCTTCATGTCATCTAAAATTTTGTATTCGAGAGGTGGTAGACTCACCGAGGTTTCCGGGGTACAACGAATGTTTGTGTCATCCAGCGGAGTGTTTTGCAGCTTGCTACTAATGGGTGTACTCTTGTTCACCTCTGTCTTCCTAAACTTTTTTTATGTTTTCTTATTTGGGGCGGTCGGTGGATTAGCCTTCCTCATCAGCAGTCTCATCTTTCTGTGTGCATCCCCAAGTGTAAGGGGAGCCCCTTTACTCCTAAGATTGTAACGGTCATTTTTCTTTTTTGGCTACTTCTAATTGTTTGTCTTTGCCATTGCTTGCGAGCATTGATATACTTTCACCACATTCCCAGAACTTGATGCTTCATCAAATGCACCCTCTTTGTCATTATCAGTCTTCTAACTACTCCTGCATGCTGTTTTCCGCATCAAAAGTATGACTGCACACAGAGTTTGCGACTTTCTTCGAGTCTAAACAAGATTTCTGGGGTTGATGTTCTTCGTGGAATGAATAGAACTTATAATCTATGCATTGTTCGACTTGGAACACAAAGCTCTACACATTTTTTGGAGGGTATTGATTATTGTCTGATGAGCTACTTCCCTGTCTCTCTCTAGGTGGATGGTTGCTTGTAGATGTGTCTGTTTTCTGTTGTTTGAGCTCGAACACTTCCGTAGTCAGGTTCTTTGTCTCTACCCTTTCTTGGCATCGCTTGGGACTTATTGCCCGCATCTTTGGAGTCCTTTCTTGATTCGTCATCCTTGATGACTCCAACTGCGTGTAGGTCTTTCTCAACAATAATAGCCTCTTCATAGTTTTCCAAAAGTGTTGGTTTCGTAACTCGTTTGACGAACTGCACAATGTTAGTCGGCAGTGCGGATGTGTAATAATCAATACTGATCGAGTCATGAGGTTTGGTGTCTGGTTCAAATTTATTCAATATTCATGTAAACCTCTGATTGAAGTATTTTACCTTTTCTTTTCCCTCCATCTTCAGGCTTCCAAATTCTTTGAGTAGTATGGTTGGGGTCTTGTCATCAACAAACTTTTCAAGGAACATGCATTTGAATATACACCAGTTTTGTATGGAGTTTGGTGGAAGGTTGTGATACCATGCCATTGCACAATCATCTAAGGTACAAGGAAACAATCTACATGCTATGTTTTCATAACATACCTCAAGGGTCTGGAGATGTAGGTAGAAATTGTCCAAGTGATCTTCTGCCTTCACCGTGCTGTCAGGGTTAAACTTGATGTTCATTCTCTTTTCTCACTTCGGCATCTTTTGCAAGACACATCGAAGAGCCAATGGTACCTAAGTCATCCATTCCAGATTTGGGGTCAGCCATCTCTTATCCTTCTTCATCCTCCTCATCTCTTTCAGAGTCTGACGGTTCTAGCTCTGAGTTCATTGGTTCATTTCCACCTCCGCCTCCTCTGCTACCTTCCCCTCCACCTCCTACACCGAATTCTACTCCCAAGATCACAAGAATGTCTCGTTCGCCTTGTCGAAAGACTAGACATTCCTCTCCATCCTCAATAGCTTCTACCAGACCTTCAAGTGTGGCAAGCACTTCTTCTTCCACTGATGATACAACAACTCTTGTTGGAGTGGCTTTTGGCTTCCTTAATGCATATGGAAGATGTTGTAAGCCTGGGATCAGTCTGACTGCTTTCACAAACTGGAGGGTGATGGGATGGATGGAGTGAAGTTGATGGTATAAAATTTCATGTTCACTCTTAGGAGGTGATGAGTAACCAACTACAGAGTCGCGCGTAGGTAAGAGGGAGTGCGAGTTATTGCCTTGACCAAATGGTTGATGAATGAGTGTGAGAGGATGTTCATCCAAATACAAATGGTTGCCCTCCTTCTAGCGCCAAAAATGTTGACGGTGCTCGACCCGCCAACATTCATAGGATTACCGTGGTATGAAGTCCTAACTAGACCTCACATTGTTTGGTGTGGGAGTCCCATCTGGTATGATGGCCCAATTGCCATTATCTTAAGTATTTGCCTCAAATCTTAATTGTCAACACATGAGAGTGGTCTTCTTTGTCTTCGAGAAGTGAGGTTCACATGCCTGGTGATTTCTAGTGTCACTTGTGTCAAGGGTTCTTTCACTGTAGAGGGAGAGGGTGGGAGTGAGTTTGAAGTTGGTTGGGAGGAAGCCCCAACTTAGTTAGGAACAGACAACACAACAGGATGTGCACAACTTCCAGAAGAACAGTCCACACAGATGCAGCAGTCACAACACACAAGTGAAGATAACACGTACAACACTAAGTGGATGAGTCTGCACAAGTGCAATGGTTGTTATAGCAAGTTTTATGTGAAAGTTTTTTCTGATGTCCAGGGAGGTAGCCACCAGGAGCAGGACAATGTTAACAGCATATACAACACATCTTCATTAATAGATTATGTATTACAACAAGTGGATGAGTTCAAGTGTTAGACATATGTTAAATAAACATGCATTACAAGTGTTAAATATTAGTCTTACAACAGTTACAATACATGTGTGAAAATGTGTTGCCCTATTAGCAGGCTTCTGAATTAAGCGAAAGTCCCAAGACACATTGTTACACCATACATCACTAACCCCATGGGCGGGTCATTGGAGCCACTACTTACTCCTCAAAGAAAATATTACAGACCCTCTTGGCTATGTGGGAGGAACGAAGGTGAAAATTCCTTTACATGTACAAATGAGGGGGTATTTATAGCCAAGGGTGAAACTGACCCTTGTGGTTGTTCGAGTACCCTAATGACTGTTTGATTTCCATGACTTTTAGAATTTACGTGAATCTTTGTACAACAACTGGGTCTCTTGGACTTCCACGTTACATTACATTGATTGACAATATGGCCCATAGTAGAGATGTGGATGACATGACGCATGAAATGACTCGACATGACAGTCGTGGTACATTCGTGTTATTGTTGGTGTCCATGTCGAGCTGCAGTGTTGCTGGGTGATGGATGTCCTCACGGTGTGTCATAGCTTCACCCCAACATGGAAAAGTGTTTGTAGTCTTCAATTTTCATTGGTTCGCTTGATTTTGCTTTTGCACGTTGCTCCTTGTTTGTATGTTGGAAGGCTTGACATTTTTGTCTATTGGCGAAAGATACATGTTCGTCTGTCTATCAATCCGTGAGCACATCTTGCATGTTAGCTCATCCGTCCGTCCGCGAACACATCTTTACATGATCGTCCGTTCATGAGCACATCTCTTCGCATGCATCCTTTATTCGTCCATTGGTGAACTTGTCCTTCTGCATGTGCTCCCTTCGTTCATCCCACCTGCCATCACACGATGTTTGTTTATGTACTTGTACCTATAGTCTCTCATGAAAAGTCGATATCAAATCCAAAAATATCCTAGTATACCATGATACATGATCATTTCGGATGCAGGTGGTCGAGAGGGGTAACAACGTTACGAGGCGAGATAGCAGCTCCAGACACTAGTGATGAAAACTGTGCAAGAGTCACTGGGTGATGAACATGGGCAATCCAAACCGACAATAAATATCTGTGGGGTCTCGCTCAGCAGGAGGAAAAAACTACACAATTTTTTATAGGAATAGTCTGGGCCATAGGAAGGCTAGGCAGGACAAATCTGCAAATTACCGGAACGAGCGGGCAATGGGAGATTGGTAGCCAAAACTGCGCAATTCCTAAACAGAACTAGTAGCTGGCCGCCGGGACACCGGCAGCAAAAACTGCGCAATTCCTAGAGGGAACTGGCAGTTGGCTGCTGGGACACTAGTAGAAAGAACTGTACAATTCTTGGAGGGAACTAGTAGTCAACTGCTTGGTCATTGGCAGCAAAAATAGCGTAGTTCCTGAGGGGAACTGGGAGTCAGTTGTTGGAACTTGGTAGCACAAAACTGCACAATTCGTGAGGGGAACTGTCAGTCAGCTACTGGGAAAAACTACACTAATGCTGGGAGGCTAGCCTGCAGATCATATTTGCACAATTTCTGAGCTAAGCGGACTACTGGGCAACACAAGGCTTGCTCGTGAAAGATATGCAATTTTCTTGGTGAGCATTTGGTCGACTATCAGGAGGCCTGGTTGGAAAAACTGTGCAATTTTCCGAGGGAGATGCGGATGGGAACTAGGTGTCTATCTAGGCCTTTCTGCGCAATTTTTCCATTTAGCAGAGCGGGCAAGGTCTACAGCCTCTACGCAATTTTTTAGGGGAGTGAGTCCCAGGGTGGCTGTCGCGTCAAACTCTCTAGTTGACCATCATGAAGGCTGATTGGTTTACTTGTGGGCATCACATCTTGAAATGACTTGCTTGGTTCTTCTACACTGTTTTGGTGACATTCGATCGAGTTGATGGTGGGGTGATGGTCCGGCTGTCAGAGGGGAGTCTAGTCCTCGGAACTTCAGTAAAATGACTAAGTGTGTGAATGAGTGAAAGATGCATATGTGATCCTGCAAACACAGACTTACATAACTTGACGACGAGATGACTCAAACCATCCAAACACACATGTTGAACATGACTAACTGATGGTGTAAGTGACAAGCATGATACTTGTGATTAATCATTGGCTGACAGTGACGATGCTTGCGCGACAGTGAATGTGACTCCGTGTGGGAGTGCAACAGATGTTTTCATAGTGAACACAACATGTACACACGAAGTGAATACCTTGAGCGTGACCAGAACATGGTAACAAGAATGAATTTGACATCAACATGCAAAAACATGGGTGAAATGAACAAGCAAAATGGGTGTGAAGACTCACTCAAGCTCACGGAGTGAACTCGAGTGTGTGTAGTCATCAAGTGAAACCCTCATGGGAGGCTCCAGAATTGAGTGCATGCCAACATTCTGGACGGTGGTTGTAGCCGCTACAACAGGATCAAGTAAAAAAGAGAAGGATAAAGCATGTTCAACAGGAATACTTGCAGGTAACATATTGTTATTAGGGTTTGGTGGTGACCTTGAAAACTTTTGCTCCCTTTGATATTTATCAAGTTTCCTTCTCACTTGGTGAGCTTTTCTTCTTTTTTTTCACTGTATCTCAACCCAATATGTGATTCTTTGGGTGTCTATTCTTTCAATTTCTCTATTGTTATTTGCTTAGTGTAACGTATGCTCTGTTGTGGTGGCTAATTTGGGTTATTTGGGCTACTAGTTATTATTTTCTTGAAAGGGGCTATTAGATTGTATAATTTTTGTGTTTCAATTCCTCAGTCAATTGCAATTGAAGAGTTGTTTGGGGTTTTCTCTATCTTCTGAGTCATCGTTGGGGCTTACATTTCAGTTCCAGGACTCTAATTGAATGCTTTATAGTTCTATTTGAAAAGAACCTTTTAGGCTAACATGTTTGGTTATCAAAATTGCAATGTGGAGATCTTGATAACATTTTATCCTTTGGGCCTATCGAGTGGTTTTATGTTGATGACCTTATTATTTATAGATCAGGAGTGTAGGGACTCCTTCATCATCCTTCGTCATATTTCATTAGTAGAGGTATTTCTAGTGGATAGCCTCATTGTTTATATGTAGTTGTGATCTTTGCCCCAAGATAGACAATGAGAATTCAATGTGGTGGCAGAGGAAACATTGGTTTGAAAAGGGTTTGTCCTTTTTCTTATGATTTTGTGGCTACTTCTTTTGATTGTGTTCCTCTTTAGGTGCAAAAGGAAATATTGGTTTTGGAAAGAAAGGAGGCATGGGATCACCCCTATTATTCTGATTCTAAATTGGTGGGAGAAGAAGCTATATGGCTTCCAAACATTTGTAGATTTTGGTAAAGAAGGTTTCACTTCATGAGTTTGTTGTATTTAAACCGACAAAAAACAACCTTTCTACGTCTCCTTTTCTAGGACAAACAAGCAGAAACCTATAATGTTTTCTCATCATTAGAGGATATCAAAACGATGCTTCACAATGTGTGTTTATGTGAGGATAATTTTGACACTCATTTGGCATGGGTGAAGAACAATATTGTTACTATTTTTTTTTAGTTGGAGAGATATCATTTATCCTCCCATTGATAGCATTCAAACAACTGCATTGATATCTTCAAATAATTATTAGTATGGTGATGACAAGTATCTTTGCTTTTCATTTCTCAGTGGTACTTTCCTCTCAAATATTATGGATGGTCTATTTTGGTACTAGCTCGTGACATGCACTCAAAGCCACAGTGAAAACAATGGCCTTAGTTTTGGTTTTGTGACATGATGGTGTGGTTTTAATTCTAATGTTGTTGTGTTGTTGGTGTATTTATGGAACATAAAGTTGAAATGGGTTGCATATTTTTTCATGCTTTTCTTGACAAAGTGTTGTTTTTTTATTTTCTATGGATGTGGTCTTGAGTATTATTTGGGTTGTGGAAAAGAGGATATATGATTTTTTTCCTATAGAGTCAGACAATGTTTCTTTGTTGGCCTCCTCTACTAATGGTATTATAATATTAAGGTTGGAAGTCTAGCTAGATATGTCTTTTATGTGCAATGATGATTTTTGGTTTGTATTCTCTGGTGTGTTAAACCCTTTTAGTCTTATAGGGAATCTAGGTGCTTGTTTATTGTATCAAATTGGGATTGTAACAATTAGTGATGTAGTTTTCTTTACGTTTGATTCATCAGTTGATCTATTTGTCCATGTTCTGAGCCAACGCTTCTCATGTACTCTTTGATTTTTAAATGAAATATGAAGTCTTATATTTACAAAAGAAAAGGAGTGTTTAAATTTTGATAAAATAGGCCACATAATTAATCTTAATAGTTATTTTCTTTTAAGGTAAAGTTTAAGAAATATTACTTGAATAATATTAAATCAATGAGTTATTTTCACTTAAATTATGATAAAAACTTCTTATCTTTCATGCTTTACATTTCACTTATGAAGTTGGGAGGAACTATGGATTTAGTGAAACTCTATGTGATAATAATGTTAGAATAAATTAGTTCAATATAATCTATTGATGATTAGAGATTACACAAAGGAATTTTTTTTTCTCTTACATGGTGGATTGGATGCTCCATTATGTTATGACACACCCAACCTAGTGTCACTTGGTCCGAAATAAGACTATTCTCAAACCTCCTATTTTCTTTATGTCAACAATACTAGTTGCAGGGCCTCGCTCCTTATTTACGACTCAACTCATATCACTTGATTACCCCACTAGTACAATTTTCCCAAGACCCATAATCAATAGTCCTAGATCTCATGTCTATACCTTGGAACCCAATCCTTCTCCCCTCACAGTTATACTTCAGCCCCGAACCTAGATAACTCGTGGTCTAGCTCTTTCTCTGGTGAGACCTGACTCCTTCCTCCTCATGCACAATTATACCTCACTTATTGATGTGGGGTCCCAATCAAATTCCATGATCATTTCACTAAAATCATCAGCGATGGTGAATTACGAGGGGGATGGTGACCTCTAACGCCAACATAGAAGGGGGTATCCATAATAAGATCAACAATTATAAACCATTGATCAAATTAACAAATATCTTGAATTCCCATGGGGGAGTTTCCTTGTGACATAAGGAAAAGGGTCGGTTGTGGGGGCACAATGGTTATACTTCATTAATGGAAGTCGACAAATCACGATCATCCAAACACCTTGTGCTGGAACCCACTTATGGAACCACATGGAGAATCAAAATGCATTTTGACCTTCCAACCTATCTTACAACCTATGTTTGGTCGAGGCCAAAGTTTGAACACTTGATCACCAACATCGGCTCATTTGTAGTCCTAGCTTATCAGCGAAATCTAGTACCAGTCTGTTCATTCCAATGTACCTGTCTCGGATGAGTAACTCCATGTTATTTGCAGACTTTCAAAACCCTCACAGTTCCTCATCTCCAACTACTCAAGCTCTCGTCATAACTCTTAATATCCCTCTCCTACATAATAACGCTAACACTTAGGAGTAGTCGAAGATCCCTCCATCTTCCGATACTAATGATTATCTTCACAAGGCACTCTAGTATGTCAAATACCATACTTTCACATTTCACTTTCTCAAATTTTGCACATGGGCCATACGTAAAATAAAAAACGTCACAAAATTCTGGACATAGCACATAGACACTCGTAGACGAAATTCTAACACAGCAATATAATTTATTTTTTCCCATCAAACTTTCTATGTTGTTTGAGGTGAAATGTGGTGCCCTCAGAATAGACCATGTAACACCACTTGATTGCTCCTTTACTACATAGTCAATTTCTGCCATGTCACCTTGCATTTTCCATGTGTCAAACATAGGTGCTGCCACATGACCTTCCTTTTGCCACATTTCAAGCCAAGAAGTTACCATGTCATGATGTCTCCACTGCTACATGTCACGTCCATATGTTCGTTGTACTGGTAAGTTTGACCTTTTACCTATGGGTCAAAATCATCGAAAAACCATAAATTTTGTGTATGGATTTTGTTGGAGACAAATTAAATTGCATTTGAATCGCTTCATCTCGCTCTCTAACTTGACGTTGTTTCCGTAATAATTTGAATACTTCCATTTTTTAGGTTTTCTTAGATCTGTTAGCCTCACTCTCTTAAAAAATAAATAATAAATCCAATTATTAAATTAAATAAATAAAATCATGAGAATTCCTAAAATTGAGGAGTCTAGTTTGGATGAGAGATTCTCTCCAACTAGCTCTCCTAAATTAGTGTGTAAGTTGATAAATTGGCTCAACCAAGTGAGACTAAGATAGATGCCCTATCTTAAGAACACTTACTCATGTATTTAAATGTATTATTAAATTATTTGAATTAAAAAAAAGTGAATTACATGAGCATGAGAGACCACATGATGGCTCTTTGCCTTTTCCGCCAGTTTATTGTTTGTGAGTTAATTTGCTATACATATGGTTTTATGGCTTTGTGATATGGCTTTGTGATTCTTCTTCATGTGGTATCGGAGCCATGCTAAGATTTGTGAGAGCCCAACATGAGCTTAAGGTCTGAGAGTCGAATATTTTATGTTTGGAATTAAATAGAGAGTTGTGTTGTTGTTAATGAACATCAATGGGGAATCTATGCATTAGTGATAAATCTTCCTCTAGAAATAAGTGATTCCTATGATACTTTGGATCGTGGATCGAAGAACAGAATGGTAATTTTCCATGGAGCTGAGATTGTGAACCAGTCAATGTATTAATCGGTCAGCAGTGGTCCGAGGACAGTTGCAGTCAGGGCTTCCATTTCTCCATGAGGCGCCACAAACATAACAAAATTCATGTCAGCACCTGCAAGTAATGTGATTACATCCAAAGATCAATTCAACCATCGATTTTCACTTTCCATAGCAGTGCCACTTACTATTCTCGGCAAGCTTGAGAAGCAGAAAATCCACTTCGATTTTGTCGGTGGCAGGAAGCACTGTAGATTTGCATGCCACGGAGCCTTGCAGCACACGTAGAACAACCTGTTGTAGAAGGGGCATTCCGCCATTTCCATGTCCTCCACATCCAAGGTTCCAACACTTTCCTTGACAAGAAGTCTAGAGTAGTCAGAAAAGGGGCAATATATATGATGCCTCTGTTGTTTGAGCATCGAGTGGATGTATCGCGTCATGCACGGTTCGCAAAACCGTTGAAAGAAAAGACTACCCTCAAACATATCGCATGACTCCTCAAAGTAAATCTCGCAGAGTTGCACAGGTACAAATTACGATATTGTGGAGCGATCCTTGAATAGCTTCTAGAGTAAAAAAGATTTCTCTGTATTTGCCCATTTCTCAGCTTCAGCTTTTTCTTTTCTTTATTAGACCGCAATAAATATTCTGCCTTTGTATTAAATAGTTGGAAGTCTTGAAATTCGTACCCATGATTTCTCGATTGGGACTATCACATAGTAGAAGGGGTTGTGCATATTGGTGCATGGCTTAAGAAACCAATGAAAATTGTGGTGATATTCCTATTCTAGTATGGAAAAGGTATTTGACATTAAAGCTATTGGTGAAATCGAGAGCAATTTAAGAAGTTTTAAATCTGCCTATGGACGCTTCCAGCCAGCGTGAGCCATCTTAAGACAGCCAATAGCTAGCGTGGAGGACAACGAGAAAATAAAAAATAAAAAAATTCCAGCTTCTTAAATTTTTATTTTTTTTTAGGAAATTTAAAGTTGAATCTAAGAAGTGAAGAAGCCTTTGCTGGAGAGATAAGGTATATTTATTGTTTGTAAATTTTTGGAGTAATAAGGAGATTTTATTTGAAGTTTTTTAATGGAGAGATAAGATGTGAAGAAATAAGGTATGGTTTTTATTTCTAGTTTTGAAGTGATTTTAGTTTGTAATTTTTGGAGTGACTCAATCAAGTCCATTTCAAAGTCAAGTCAAAGTTAAAGTTGTAATTGTGAAGTTGCTTCAAGGGTGTGCGAGCTTGGAATTATCATTGTTTGAGAAGTTTCAATGATAATGTTGTGAAGGTGAAGAATGATGTACTCCAGTAATTAATAAAATCATAATTTTTGTGGTGCTCGTGTCCTAGATCTGCTCGAAATTGAATAAGGGGATCTTAGGTACACCGTGTGTACTGTATGCATGTGCATGACTCGTGTTCAGATTATCAAAACACTCTCTTTATTATGCTTAAACTAAACAACTACATGCACATAACAAAGTTTACATATACAAGTCATCAATCAAGCCCCTCAAATCAAAGCTCCCATATTCAATTAAGCTCATAAACACAAAGTGTCACATCATCGACTTGATAAAATTAATATTCTGCAACAATATTTCACAACAGCTAATTCACGCCATCAAGTTAAGGACGCTACAAAAATCAAGAATTTCAAGTCAAGGAATTTCTGCATCAACATCCAATCAAGTTGTCATCTACATCAATAATATTTGCAGCAATTCAACAACGTTTTTTGGAAATTGCACTTTCACTATTATCTTTTAATAAGCTCAATACAAAAACTGTAATCAAAGTCAAATTCAATTGAATTGTAAGGGTGCATTCTCGGTTGAAACCGACACCCACGCTTTGAATTGTTAAGGTGAATACATTAAGTCAAAGTAAGTCTTTAACTGAGTCATCAAGATTGAACTTGTCATTTGTATCTTGGGTGCATTTTCGACAGTGTTCGACACCCTTTCCTTTTTTAATCAGTGAATACATTCAGGAAAGCACAAAGTGTTAGTAATCAAATCAAGCATGTTCAAACAATCAAAGAAAGCAAGTGTGAAAGCAAGTGAGCATGCAACAATCAACCATCAAGCAAGCGAGTTCTACAAATCCAACAAGTATTAACAAGCGAGCGTGAATTCCAACAAGTTCACATGGCGAAAAGCATTCAATTGTTAAATATTCTTAACAATTTGATCCTCTCAACTGTTGAGGACATGGTACAAATCAGAAAATCAACTCTTGTTGATATTTCAATGAATCTACAACAAGCACATGAAACGATTGAGTTCCTTCAACTGGAGTCGCAACTGCAGAGAAATGAGTTGCAAGAGAAGCGTGTTGCTTCCAAGTCTTTGACCAATCCAGAGACAGTTGATCATTCGACTTCATTCATCCAACCAGCTTCAAGTGTTGAAGTTGTTCGAGTTCAACTTTCTTCCAAACCCATCATCAAGCCATGGGAAGAAATTCAAAGTAATCAAAATCAACACGGCTTGGGATATGTCAAAGATAACGACAACTTACATATCCCTGATTACCATTCAGTTCATTGGTGCCGGATTACTTGAATAAATCACCTCAACAAGTTCTCAGCAACTTGCAGACCGACGTCAATGCATACAAGTTGAAGTTGCAAACAAACTGAAATGTTCTCATTGTCAAAGAATCAGACATTTGGAAGATCAATGTTTTGATCTCCATCCTTATAGCCATTGCGGCAAGTCAAAGCATACATCAGAGAAATGCTGCAACCAACGACAGCCAGTGAGATTGAAATTATTCATGGATTAATCGTTGGGAATGGTCATCCATAGTGATTGTACAAGTTTTACAATCGGATTCACTCACACATATTGCAGGCAACAATCAATTGAAGATGGTAGTCTCATGCACCTGAAAGCGAGAGTACCACAGTGTAATGCTCCTACACCCGAAGGGGGGGAGTTCAAAGTTCAGATATAATTTGGAGAAGATTTCCTCTCCTTTCAACTGACAAAGGGGGGAAAATGTAAATGAAATTAACAAGTGGCTGTCATACTGAAAGTCTCAACAACATCAACACAGCAACCAATGGGCATCTTCATCAGCCAGTGGGCGATCATAATTAGCAAATACGCCAATGGGCGTTCATCAAATTGTGTCAGTGGACACCGGATGTTGTTTTCAAGCAAAGGACAGTTGGATCCTTTTGTGGATTGGCACATGACGGAGTTGTCAAGCAACATTCAGAGATGAATCAGAGATGCAGTTGATTCATGTTCTCTTCATATTTGATTTTTTTCAGCATCCAGCTTTGGTGGTTTTTCAGGCAAATGTTTTTTTGATGATCAACTTGAGAACTTAGAAGATGGTTCCTTGTTCATTTTGGATTTGTCATTGGGGGGGGGAATGTTAGCCTCACTCTCTTCAAAAATCAATAATAAATCCAATTATTAAATTAAATAAATAAAATCATGAGAATATCTCAAACTGAGGAGTCTAGTTTGGATGAGAGATTCTCTCCAACTAGCTCTCCTAAATTAGTGTGTAAGTTGAGAAATTGTCTCAAACAAGTGAGTCTAAGATAGACGCACTATCTTAAGACCACTTTCTCATGTATTTAAATGTATTATTAAATTATTTGAATAAAAAATGTGAATTACATGAGCATGAGAGACCATATGATGGCTCTCTACCTTTTCTGCCAGTTTATTGTTTGTGAGTTAATTTGCTATACATATGGTTTTATGGCTTTGTGATATGGTTGTGTGATTCTTCTTCAAGATCCTCTCGGAGTGAGAGGAATATTACAACTTTTGTCATCCAATTACAAGGATCTCGTGCTCCTCTTCAAGTTGTCTCTCTCTAAGCTCCGCTTCTAATAGAGTTCTAATTGCACATACATATATAGTTTCTTACTAGCTAGGAAATATCCTAAAAGAACAAAAGTAAATTAAGCATTTGTCCTAACTCCTCAAAGTGTCTAACACCTTTGCTTAATACTTGATATTTATCTACAAACACCCATAAGGCCAAAACACAAACTCGTTGAATAGCCTAACAACCCAGATACTTCTAGAATATGGACACATGCATTTGTATCAAAATCCTAATTTTAAAGAAATAAAAAATAAGGGAATTTTTTCCTCTTTGGAGAATTTCATGGAGGGATACAATCTCTCGAGTTGCAAATATCTTTTAGACTGCAAAACTTGACAAAATGCTTACACCACTATAAATTTGATCTTTGGCCTCATATTCAGTATAAAATTATGTTAGGTCATGTGAACACCATATTTTATTTATGCCCTAGAGTGCCAGTGAAACATTTTGACCACATATCTTTACATCCGATTGTTATATCAACAACAAACAAAAGGAGCTGAGAATGAAATTATTGATGTTTTATAATGATTTTAATTAACACTAACCAAATATGTATACTCATTTTTTTATTTTTTTACTATAATGGACAATATAATTTATTTAGATAATATTTTATTTTTATTTTAAAAAATATGCATTTAATTTGAGATTAACATAAAAAAAAATTACACATCTCTGTTATAATGAATTATAAAATATCTCTCTCAAAACAAAAAACAATACATACAATTTTGAAAAGAAATTAATTTTATAACATGTAATTTTTAAAAACTCATTTTATATATATTACACATCTCCCTCTCCGTTATAATGAATTATAAAACATCTCTCAAAATAATAAAAATAAAAACAATACATACATTTTTGAAAAAAATAATAATTTTATCACAAAAAGTAATTTTTTAAAAACTCATTTTATTTAAATATAAAAAACAAATTAATAATCTAAATTCTAAAAAATATTAATTTTATCACATATAGTAATTTTTAAAAACTCATTTTATTTAAATATCAAAAACAAATTAATAATCTAAATTCTAAAAATACTTGATAATAATTAAAAACATTGTGAATCACTACTAAATTATTTAAAAACATATATACTTACATTAGAATGATACATGATAACCTTCAAATTATACCCATAGAAAATAAACAAATTGTCCTAAATATTAAAAAAGAACATAAAACATAGAAGTATAACAGCCCTCATATATCACTCCTGCAACTTTATTTTATTGCAAGCCGTGGAGCCTTATGACACGTGATCTGTGAACTTCCTGGGATGAAGTAATTACTCGTACGAAACAAAAATCCAAACGTTTTGCACACCGTGTGTACGACATGCAAGATGCCACGTCACTTTCTAGAGACACGCATAATTTATCCGGTCGTTTTCTCAGCCTTTTCTCCTTCACAAATTTGTCCGTTTCGCTCCGCCAGATTTGGCTTTGCGTTAAAGCCGTAATCGTAGACGAAACGGACCTGAAAGACAACGGATTACCAGGAAGTTCTGTCGGATTGCATTTAATTATATCCGCTATTTTAGGGGAATATCCTTCACACCGACACTGGTGTTTCGAAATATGGGGCCCGCCGTCGGTAATTGACGGATTCCCGCGACCCATGTGAAAGAAGAGGCTATGGAAAGAAATTCGAAGAAAAGTTTTGTGTATTGTTTCCTAATGATTTCTTAAAATAAAATAAAATGTTAAAATAAAATAAAATGTTAAAATGTTTTCACCAAATTGGTCGGGGTTTAATGATTTCTTAAATTAAATTAAATTAAATTAAAATAAAATAAATATTAAAATATTTTAAATCAATATAGTTTTTCTTTAATTATTATCAAATATCGCCAAGAACAACAGTTTAGTGATATGAGAAGGTATATAAGATGTTACTATATAAATTGTTATTATTCAAAATGTCAGTATGCATATTATTTTTAAAAACTAGTTATTTAATATAGTCGTTATTTAATAATATTTATTTTTAATATATTAAATTAATATAATAATTTAAATATTATTATTTAAATATAGTCATTATTTGAAATTATGTCTTTACATTACTCTTTATTTAAACCACACTTGTGAAAGGTCTTATTTGATTTCTACCAAAAAAACCTTTGCTTAATTCGTCATCGATCATAAAAACTTGAATACAAAAATTTATAAATATTTTTTTAACTGGATTGGGTATATTTTGTTTAAATAAAATTGATAATTTAATATAAAGTATTATTACTATTTTTTTTTTGAAGTAGAACAACAATTTTATAAAAGTTACCCAGACTAATTTAATAACATGTTTCTAAGACGTGAACCAATACAACTAAAGATATGAAACAACTAACGACATGAAAATGTGTGCCATACCAAACCAGGTAAGTTCCTCCAACATTAAATTAAATTTAGTAATAAAATTTGAACCATTTAATTTATAAATTTAATAATAAAATTGATTGAAGTTTTATTTATTTATTTATATTAATTTTAGCTATTTGAGTAATGAGTATAAATTAAATTTAGTAATAAAATTAATTGAAGTTCTATTTATTTATATTAATTTAGTTTTTTTTTTTTTTCTTAGTAAAACTAGCTAATAGATTATATTATATACAGGTAATATTACATGCAGAAAAACAGTTTGTCTAGGGCCAACTGTGGCACCTTGGAAGACCTTGCTTGACACAGAATTTGCCCACGCAGGGGCATCACCTCCATGATAAACCAAAACATCTGACACAGACTTGAACTTAGACAGTAGTTTAGCAGCCCGCGCAGGGGCGTCCAGCAAAAAGACTCATAGTGGACCTTGCCATGACACATAACAGATGGACATAGAGTATGAAAAAGAACTAAAAGCATACAAACATAGCGAGAGAAGTAAACCAGAGAGTGCCTCTGAGGATTAGTCTTCAGGCTCTTCCTCAATGATATAGCACCATCCTTGGCCTTCAGGAACACCAGCCCACATTGCCCAGGGATCCTTCTCAGTGGCCGGCGGAATCTGCTCTGGAGGCTGAGGAGGGGCTTGCTGCGGCTCCTTCCCTGGATTGCCCTTTTCAATTGGAGGCTGCAGCACTGGACTATCCTCGCTATTGCCTTCAGGAGGCATCTCAGCCGAAACCGGTTGCTTTCCCTTGTCGTTCTCCTCCGGAACCTTCGTAAAGAGGACTGATATATGCGCATTGATGCCTGTGTTTCCCTGCGAGCTGCCCAATGTGAAAACAACTGAGCCGAAAGCTGGAAGCACGGGCTCACCTTCACTGGAGCTGCCCACCTCCAAGAACTGATTGGCCGGAACTGGTAAGGCTCCCGCCCTCCTGTAGCAGTAGCAGCAGCAACAGTGATGGTGTTCATCTGCTGCAGGGGTGCGAGAAGATGTCCCGCGTCCAGGTCCCCTCCTGCTCGGCTGTCTCTCCCGCAGTCGCGCCATGATTTCCACGATTCCTTCAAATTGCTCCAAGAACGAACTTGTGGGTTTGAAATCCCAACTCTTTCTGCTGCCTGAGTGTCGTCCCCAACTCCAAACAAAGCCGAGTTCAATTGCCCAGGTACCACGCACAGGATGAGCCAGCAAGAAGCAAACGTCGCCCAGGTGAACGCCTTCACCTCCTGCCTCAGATGCGTTCCTTCTGCCCTCAGAACTCTGTGTTGCTGGCTTGGCTCTCTGAGCCCTGAGCAGCAACATTCTTTCCCATTTAACCTTGCATTCATTCTCTTGGGATTTGCAGGCATTGAATTCCCGCTGCGGGCTCTCCATCGTTCCCAGCGTCGCCATAAAGATCTCTGCCGCGCCTCCCCCTTCTTAACGTTTCGGCGGCCCTGGACATTAACTCCCTTCGCTCTTCACGTGGCGGCACATGCTGAGCATGTGGCACGCCATGCCCGGTGACACCCGCATCCAGGGTTATTTATATTAATTTAGTTATTTGAATAATAAGTATAAGATTTACTAAGATTAGCATTTTAATCTAAAGTTAGGTCAGTAGTTAAATAATATAAGGAGAATAATGGATTTAATTTATTTACTTAGAAATTTCAATTTAATTTTAATAAAAAAATAATATACGATTCTTTTTTAAAACAAATAATCTATAAATTAAATTTACTGAAGTTTCTTTTAATTAATTTTTAAATTAGTTGATATGACCATTATAATATTTACGAAAATTAATATCTCCTTTTAAATTTTATTGTTAGATGAACAGTTAAATAATGTATTAAAAATAACGAAATTAAGTTTATTTATATACAAATTCAAGTTTCATTTCAATAAAAATATAACGTGTCTTTGTTATTCACAACGAACAAAAACAATTTATCAATAAAAGTCGATAGTAAAATTGATTGAAAGTTTTTGTTTTTATTATTTAGTTTATTTTTTGTTTTTTATTGAACTATAAGATTTATAAAAGTTAATATTTAGACTAAGGAAAGATTAATGGTTAATAAATTTTAAAATTAATGATTAATAATTAAATTAAATTAAATGTGGTTAAGATTTTTAAAAGTTGGATTTCTAATTTGAATAGGAATAATTGTTAATAGAATTAATAAAAGATTTATTTTACTTATAGATCTAGCAAGTTTTGGGAGGGGTCAAATTTCTTGAGGTGCATATTTTATTTTGATCTCAATATATGAGAAAAGGTTTGCACTTCTGGAGATTTGATCTCTTTAGGTACTTGAGATATACGTGTTTAAGATGGATGTATATTGGCCCCCCCTCTCTCTCTCCCTGCACACACACATATTATATACCGCGTATAATTTTTCATTTTTTAAATATTTTTTTTCATTTTTTAAATAAAAAATTTGAATGAATAAATGGATTCAATGCATTGAAAATATCCACTTATTGTATAGAATAACAACGGTAAATTTCAAGAATAGAAATTTATATTGAACTATAGAAATCTTATAGAATTTTTTTTTTTTTTTTTTTTGTTTTTTTTCTGTGTAAAGACTAATCTATTATATTAAAAAGAGAAAAAATATGTACAGAGAGGTTTGAACCTCTGAGGGTGCCATAGGCAACCCTCTATCAGAAAAACCTTGCAGATATTGCTGTTCTCTTGGATTACAAAAATATTGTTCATAATCTTAACACTTGCGCGCAGCTATATCAACCCAAAACTAGACAGGACATTACTGATAACTACTCGTGAACAACATTTCAAAAAGGAGATCCAACTTAAAATTCCAGCAACAGAGCACCTACTTGCCAGAGTTGGAAGGTGCCGAGCGCACTAAGAATTCGCCAGGAGCGCTGGAAATCCAAAAACTGAATCATTGTTCTGAAACTGAAGGCACCAGAGATTAAGTCTGCTGTGACTCACCAATCACATTATCGTTGGCCTTGTCCAGGGCTCGCTCCCAAGTGATCATTACCTCATCTTCGAATTCCATAAGATTGCCGCCCGGTGGAGGCACAGGATACAAGACACTTTCATACTTGTCTGCTGGATCACAGGCAATGACATTCTCCTGAGGAGAGTCCCACTGACTACTAGATTCACCTTGACCTTCCTCTTCATGCACCGCCGCTGAGACCTTGAGGGTATCTTCCGCCAAGCTGCTCTGAGAGGCACTGGTGTTCTGAGAAGGTAACTGATCCCCGGATTCTTCATCTGAGCTGGTCAGCTCATCTTCTTCCTCCGAGAAGATGACCGTAATTATAGCAGAAATAAGCGGCTTGGTGAGCCTGCTTTTGAATTTAAATCTGGATGTGTGGAATGAACTATTTAGAGAGGGACTAGACTCATCTGAGGGCAGGGAAGAAGGCGAGGCTATGGCTAACGGGGATATACGACGAGGAGCAGGTCTTCCCCTTCCCCCCTGCCCTCCTCAGGATCCCGAACTGCTCCCTCTCCTGGAAATACCGCGACGACGGGGGGCCATGGTCGAATGAAACAGCAGATTGCAAAAACACAAAGGCTGTGGGTAAGGGATAAGCAATTCACAGATTGAACTAATTCGAAATGAGGACCCAACTGTAACATAAAAGACCCGGACTCTAGGCACACAAGAGAAAGACCTGACAAGCAGACAATGCCCCGCCACGACCGAGAGAACCCAGTTCCCAACCCAAGCTCCTACACCAGAGGTAGAGACTGACCTGAATTTTACAGAGGAAATGCCAAAGGGTGATCTGAAATGCCAGATACTCCAGGCAAAAACTGGCTTGGAACACCCAGCCCCGACGCAAAGAAACAGAATATAATACCTCAGGCTGAGCAGCTGGGGAATGTTATGAGTCCCTGGTAGCTTCCTCTGAGACCAGTATCCCCATATGAAACCTCTGCTTGCCGAGAGCAGATGCACCGCGACGCTTCCAGAACGAGCCAGAACAATTGAGACCTCGAGAATTCGCGCCATACTAATAACCTCCATTAGCGTACCTTGGGATCGTGCCGGCATTAATGAACCTTGAATGCCTACCTTATGCCGCCTGCTCATTCTTGTATACTTGCCAGCTGCCATCTGCGCATGCTTTGGCATTAACCTCTCATGTTGACACTTGCATCCGAGTAGAAATATTATAGAATTTTATAGTCCATAACATGCTAAATTTAAAATGTTTGGAGAAATCTTTGTAAAATGTTCAAATTTGTAATGATTTTATATAGTCTATAATTTTTTTGGAATGTTTAAAGTAAAATAAATTTATCTTATAAACTATTTCCTAATCATATATAGAAAAACCCTAAATTAATGAGTTCTTTTTAGAACAAAACATGAAAAATTAACTCAACTAGTAGATTTATGGCATAAACATTGAAATATTTATTTTATTTATAAATTACATAGTACATATTATTTATTTTTTTGGCTTTCAATACATTTTCAAATAACCATCCATATTACCTAATGCTCACTATTGAAAATTTTATAAAGTTGATATTGAATTAATATTGATATTGAAATAGTGCATGAAGGTCATCTTAGGAGAACTTTGTCGACTGGATTCGGCGCGGATGATTAGCTAGGGTTATAGGCTTTTGCAAAGGTTGTTCTCCATGGAAGGACGCAAAGGAGGGAGCTCCACTCCCTCCTACAAGCAGGCGGTGGCCAACAGAGGCAAAAAACCAATAGAATATGATAGAGGTCCTTCAGATGGAAGGAAAAGAAACAGTGAAGAGGAGCAAGATGGTTCTAAATCTAGGGAGAATAACAACACTAGAGAAAATGAGGAAGCAGACAAGGAACAAGGAACAAAAGACAAAGCACAAAAGGGACCATGCAAACCCAAAGCTACGATCACACCCAGAGTAGTTTTAAATGATCCTGCTCTGCAGGCGCATAGGGACCACATGCAGACATATGCAATCATTTTTAAATTCATGGGTTTATGGCCCACTGAAAAAGATTTACAAAAGTGGATTAAATACCACTGGAAACCAAAAGGAAGCATAGAACTACATCTTAGGTCAAAGGGATTCTTTACTATGGTCTTTGCTAATGTTGAAGATAAGGACAAAGTGTTTGAAGGAGGGCCCTACTTTTATGCCGCAGTAGGCCGGTATATGCGACCATGGATTATGAATTTTTTCCCAGAACATGAGACTTTTACCTCGGTCCCAGTTTGGGTTAGACTCTACTCTCTACCTCTTGATTACTGGCAAACAAAATCCTTATATGCCATAGGAAATAAGTTAGGGAATTTTGTCAAAGCTTTTGAGGCCACTAGAAGGGGAAAATATACTTCCTTTGCAAGAATATGTGTGGAGATGGATCTTTCTAGAGCTCTGCCAGATGAGATAATCTTGGAAGTGTTTGATGAAGAATGGGTGCAAACAGTGGATTATGAACATATTCCATTCAGATGTCGCAAATTCCATGAGCATGGGCATCTATTTAGAGATTTCCCTCTCAGTAAAATAGAAAACAAGAGTAAAGTTAACACCATGAAAGATACTGAAAGCTTTCACAAAGTGGTACAGAAAGGAAAAGGAGGCAAAAGGGGGCTGAAGCTACATCAAACAGAAGGGCAATAGGCCAGTCAAAACAGGTTCCAAGTATTAGAAGAAGAAGAGGTGATAGCAAAAGCAGATTAGGCTAAGGGAGGAAGTCCAGTGGAGGAGGAGAATGAAGAAGATGGTGAACAAACACAAGATATTAATAAACAGAAAGAAACAATGATGAGTGATACAGAACTGGAAATGGACCAGGAAATGACCCAGAGTGAGATGGAGATGGAAGACCACGAACTACAGGAGATTCTTGATAAAGAGAATCTAGATCTAGAAGGATTCTTGAAACAAGGAACCAGGGAGGGAGTGGACTCGTTACCTCCAGAGGAGTTCAATAGAGTTCAACAGCTGTTTATATGGAAAACTCAGACCATAGGGCTGGAGAAGCAAAGGAACAATGAAAGGCAGGGCAGTGAAGGTGTGAAAACTATGAAAACCACACCAAGATTAGCACCCAGAAACCCAGGAAAGAAAAGAGGCAGGAAAAAGCAGAACGAGCTTTTGATGGAATGTGGAAAGCTAATGATAGATTCAGGTAAGATGAAAGACCTAACCAGCTACTCCTTTACAAATATTTAATAATGAAGTTCACTTCTTGGAATATTAGGGGTCTAGGCAGTAAAAGAAAACAAAGATTACTTAGTAATAGAATGAAACAAGCAGCACCAGATGTGATCTTCATCCAGGAAACTAAATGTTCCATTCAAAAAATAAAAGAAATTCACAGCAAATGGCTCAATAGATTTTAGTTTCTGGAAGTCAAAGCAGAGAGTACAGCAAGAGGCATACTCACGCTTTGGAATCCCCAAAAAAATGGCATTATAGATGCAGAGGCATCTAGGGATTATTTATTAGTGGTCATTCAGTCTGTGGGAGATAAGGAAACCTACCTAGACACGAATGTGTATGGTCCCCAAAGAATGGATGGTAAACTCAAGTTTCTAGATTCTCTGGAGGATCTTAGAGATAGACATGCAGGAATACCATGGATCATGGTGGGTGATTTCAATATGATCAAATCACTTTCGGAGAAAAAAGGGGGAACTAGAATTCTAAGTAAAGACTCTTTGGCATTCAAACCTTCATAGATAATATGAAGCTAGTGGACATTGTAACGAGTAATGGTATTTTTACTTGGAACAATAAAAGAGGAGGAGAGTCTCAAGTGGCCTCAAAATTAGATAGATTCATAATCTCAGAGGATCTTATGCTCAAGGACAAGGAAATGGTAGCAAGAGTTCTCCCCTTTGGAGGCTCCGATCACTGGCCGGTTCAACTGGAGATTCAGGGCATTGGTACCCCCAGGAACAGACCTTTTAGATTTGAAAATATCTAGCTCTCCCACCCAGATTTCATCAACAAAATAGCCAACTAGTGGTCAGAATATTTGAATATTCAGGGCACAAGAATGTTCCTTCTTTAGAAAAGACTAAAATATATCAAGCTCAGGCTCAAAGAGTGGAACAAGAATGAATATGGCAATATTTTCGAAGCAAAAAAATCAGTTGAAGGAAAAATGCAGGAACTCAACCAAGCCTTTATCACGGATGGCTTTGATAAAGACAAAAGTGATCAAGTCACCAAATATCATCAAGACTAGGAGAACTTATGTAAACAAGAGGAGATATTTTAGAGACAAAAATCTAGAGTTTAATGGCTAAAAGAAGGAGAATGTAACACTAGATTTTTCCACAGATCCACTATGGTGAACAGAGCTCACAATAGGATTTCTTTGGTCAAGGATGAGGGAGGTAACCTTCTCAATTCTCATGAAGAAATAGAAGCTGTGCTAGTTCAACACTTTCGATGTATTGTAAAGGAAACCCATTCAGATAGAGAAGACTCCACCAAGGATTTAACAAGACATATAGCTAAGCTGGGGTCTAGAGAGAACAATTTCAACCTCAATAGGCCAGTGACTGAAGAGGAGGTTAGTGAGGTCTTAGAAGAAATGCAGAATGGTAAGGCGCTAGGCCCGGATTGTTTCAATGTAAATTTCTTTAAAGCTTGCTGGAATATAGTGAAACAGGACATTCTGAATGTAGTAGAAGATTTCAGGAGGAATAGAACTATTTTGAAGGCGCTTAATACCTCCTTTATCTCCCTGATCCCTAAACAGGACTGTTATAGACATTTTTGTGCCTCGCATGATGGAGCATGGAATGTCAATAATTACAGGGATCCTCAGTCCCTAAACATGTTGTTCTTACCCCTAAAAGAACAAGGTCATCAAACAACAGCACTTCCAATCAGTTCTCCACCTGAAAACACTTCAAAACAGGCTTATTTTGGATCATGTCAGCTGCTTAACTGAGCTTCTGCGCTGGAATGCAACTGTCCCACTCTGTACCTGTGCTGGAAGTCAAAAGTAATGAAGGCTACCTGCGCTGGGCGAGATTGGCCAAGTGGCACAGTCATCCTGCAAGGTGTCAACTGCCCAGGAAGCTTCCAAACTGACACTTGGTTCATAAGATTCGCCCTATGATGAGTAAGAGGTACTTGATCACCATGTGTAACCAAGGATCTCCAAGTGGACTCAAGAACTGAAGATTAACTGAAGAGGGGGAGGACACAAGGCAGCTTCATGTCAGTCTCAAGCTGACTCATCCTCTCTTCTTCTATCCTATATATAGAGCTCTTCTATGAGGTCTGAAGAGGCTGGAATTTTGTGTAAAGCAAGGAGGTGTTGTTGGATTACAGTTAGAGCTATTGGGTGATTGTTTTACTAGAGGTGAAGAGGAGAGTTCTTGCTGCTGGGGAGGTGCTGCTGGATTGGAGTCATCATTGGTTGTAACCTTCTCAGAACCCTGTTACTTCTATCAATAAAGTTTTGCATGTTCTCCTATATACTTGTATTGCATTGATGTATTGTATTTACATGTATATTTGATTCACTCTAATCCATGCATCAGTTATGAGTACTTGTATCTTGTAGTTTCCTCTCTCGTTTTGTGCAGGGCTTGTGTGTAGCTGGACCGTCAAAGAGAGCAAGGAGCTGGGAACAAGAGACAAAGAGAGAGGATCAAGATCGACTAAGCGAAGGATACCAGGTTGGTTGATCATTTCTTCCCCCTCTCTGTACTTTCATAAAGGAAAACATCAAAGTTTTACTTTCAGTTGTTGCTAAAGACTGTCACCTTTAGAGTAGGGATAGGGTCATCCGCATCGGATACTTTTCCCCACAACAAACTGGCGACTCCGCTGGGGAGCCTAGTATCTTGTTGATGTTTGTAGTATTTTGCTATTCATTTCTTGAGGAAAAGAGTACCAAATCGAAAAGCTTTTGACTATATCAAAAGCGAAGTAGAGGGGCTGCTACTCTTGCTCATTTGCTGAGCAAATTCAAGATTTGAAGAGCTTATCTACAAAAGACTCTTTACTCTTTGTGATAGCTTTTCATCCTCTTGATCATCCCTTAGCCTGTACTTGACCTATAGCTTTTTATTTCAGCAAAAACAATGCATTTTTGAGCTTTTTATGACCCGGAAATCCTTGTAAACGCAACTCTCGTGTCCCAGAGCAGGCTGTCCACAGGCAGTCTGCATTACAGCGCAGGTACTCCCTTCGGGAACTGCGCTGGAAGTCAATTTGACAGACCAGAGCCTGCGCTGGACCTGTTAGCCAGTGTCTTCCAGAGGTTTTCCACTGTGTCTTAGCCCTGTTTTCACTGATTTTTTGCTGCTGACTGCTGGTCATTGTACTTGCTGTAACCAACTTTCCTTGACATTATTCCGCCTCAGTTGTGTGATGAAACTGTGAATGTTCTTTCAGTATTTCTTGCTTCTGTTACAGTTTCCCATTGTGAAAAGCGAACCAGTATAGCTGTGGCCTCTTAGATCCTAAACTGTAAAAGTGTCTGTGTGATCTTAAGAGCTAGTTTTATTACTGTTCATGGCTGTTTGAGTTTGTTTGTTTTTCATTTTATGGTTTGAATTCATATATTTTTAGTGTTGAAACAAGTACCTGTAAGGTGTCTTTTCATTTTAGACGAAACTTGTTTGTTTACGCTTCAAATTGAATTCGAAAATTATACAACAGTTTCCTTTTGTCTACATCAACATTAAGGGAAAAGAAAAGAAATACATGCATCTTGCATTTGCATTTTTGATAAGTTTGCGTGACTGATCTAGGAGAAAGTGCATTAGTTTGTGCTTTGTGCTCTGTGTGGAAAGATAGTGTTTTTCTCTCCCCTCAGTAGTTAGGATTTTCAAAGCTAAAAAGATTGTAAAAGCTTGCTTATCATTTTAGCTGCATTTAGGAATTTGTACCAATACATCTCGTGGTGACCCTGAAAGACAAACTGCTAAGCAAGATCAACATTAAAATAAACCCAATTTACATAACAACGCTTTGTAACATAACGCAAACATCTAGAGGTCTAGGTAGAGACGTGTTCCGGCGTCGTTAAACATAGTGACTGTCGATCTCTACGAAGGTGGGTGATTCCTCCTGAGAGTCGGTGGCACTAATACGGACTTGTGCTCCCACGTACCGTCGCGTATATATTGGGAGACCCCTATAGGCAATTATCCTTTATCCATAGGAAGCCGTGTCGACCGCCCTACTGATCGCGATGCAGTGAACACAACATTCACAAAGATCGACCACCCGTACCGTAAAACGTATTCTGTGGTTTCGCGAAAAGTTTGGCACACCCTCTGCCTATAACTCCAGAGCAGTTTCTTTTGGCCTTTTTCAAACTCTATAACTGAAAAAGTCCATCCGAGCATTTGTCACTTCGGGCTCGTTAAAACATCGAAGGCGACTAGAGTCATCTTTAGCTTTTTCTCGACTCTTAAAACATGAAAAAGCAAGTTTGTGTCTAAAAGCGTCGTTAATTAAAATTTATTTTAAGCGGAATAATCATCACCCTTCTTGATCTTCGAAGTTAGTCCACCACAAGTGGAAGTTCCTGTGGAATCGCTAAGAAATCTTTTGGATAGGCTAGATATGTCTGAACAACCGTCGACATCTAGGACTGTGTCGTCCGACACAGCAGCAGCAGAGCCTCCTGCTGCTACTCCAACGATGTTCGCTGGTATACCATCTGTCCCGGCAAATTGTCAACAACAAGCCGGAGTCCCATCAGGGACAATGACATGGTTAGTTCCTATTTCTTCGTCCGGATTATCATCTGGTATTTCTTATGTTGAAACTCAACAAATCAATCCAACGTGTCTTCAAAGGCCAATCTACCCTTTAAGTACTGGATTGCCGCCATATGGAGGACAGTATGCCTTTTCATTGTTCCCCCCTGGAGAACAACCATATGGGAGTTTACAACAAAATTCGGGTCAAACTGGAATTACATCCAGCGGTTGGGTACCAATACTGCCCCAACAACCAGGAGTTGTATCTTCAATGCAACTAGTACACCCTGTGTCGAGTATTACCACCACACCTGCTATGGAGAATGCGTCGCAAGTACAAACGCTACCTGTTGTAATACAACAACCTCTTGGCTCAGCAACTCAATCACAATCTCAGGGTAGTGCCTCCTTATCTGGAGCGACTCAGGCTCAAACAAGTACTGTGACTCCTCATCCTGGTCAATCATCCAGTATTGGTCAACAGCAAATGGTCCAACAACCAGAGCTGCTTCAATCTCAACAACCGCCATTCTAGCAATCATATCAAGGACCTGAGCAACAAGTCTTTGTAAGTAATGGGCAACCATACTATAATGGTTATGCCCATCAACCTTGTCAAAGTTGTCAGCATTATGCTGGTCTGCAAAGACCCATTGCTCAGGCGATACCATCTTATCCTGGATATGCTTCGCCTAACTTGAACCAACAGTTGCCCTTTGTAGCAACTCTAGAACTACCAGATCTAAACCGGCTGACGAATGATCCAATTGCTTATGCCCCTTGGTGGCCAGCGATTCCACATAAACTTCCGTCAGATATTCCTAAATTTAATGGAAATCCGGGTGAAGACCCGTCGAATCATGTGATGACATTCCATCTATGGTGTTCATTGAACACCTTGAATGATGATTCGATAAGACTTCGCCTCTTTCAGAGGACGTTGACGGGTCCAGCGGCAAAATGGTACATTGAATTGCCTAGAGCTTCGTTCGACAACTTTAGTACCTTAGCCACAACCTTTTTAACCCATTTTCAATTACCGATAAGGTATGAAACGGGAACAGAACTCCTTACCAACTTCAAACAGACAACGGCCACCCATATATCTGATCATATACATGAGTGGCGTCGTCGTCGTAGGATGGTGAAAACATACGTTCCCGATCAGCTGTTAGCTGAATGGTTTATAAAGTCATTACTTCCCGCTATAACGGAAGATGTGGCCAAGGGGGGAGTCGTAACAGAGGAGCAAGTTATCGCTCGTGCACAGTATCTAGACTTGGTCTATACCCAGTCCGGCACGCTCTACGACAAAATACCTGACGCCCCTAGACCGGAATTCTCAATTCCTCCTCCTCCTAAATCAAACAATGACTCTCATGCCGGCGATGGCGTGATTGGCAAGCGCAAAATTTATAGTCAAAATGCAAATGAAGAACTTCTTGCCTCAGAAGTAAATGCCATGTCGACCGACAAGGGCAAACAACTGAAGCAACCAGGGGGCAAGAAGATAAAGAAAAGGAAAGGGAGACCCCCGACAGGGTGTCATATATGCGATGAGGATCATTGGACGAAAGATTGTCCACATATACCTGAAGTTAAGAAACTCTTCAAGAGTTCAAAAACCCCAGCAGTATTGACTGATCCGTTCCCTAATCCAAACCAAAATCTGGTTGCTAATCAAAATGCTTCCCGATCCCAAGTGCTTATGTTGTCCACCTCAAAGCAGCAAAATAATGCTTTGACAAGGAATAAAGGTTACCAGAATCCACAGCGGTCGAATAACAAGGATGATAAACAACCTAGTAGTTCGACAACAACTTTGAACGAAGTTGTGCCACCCATCGTTCCTAAGCCAATGATAAAGTCGCCAAAGGGAGTAGTACACAAATCGACATTTAATCCTCGTGAAAAAATAACACAGGATTATAATATAATAGAGGACCTGACCCAATCGTCGTCCACTATGTCGACACTTGAGGTAGCGCAAAATTGCACCTCCCAAGAGCAAGCTTTATTATCAGCCATAGGTGGGATTGGCCCAAAGGATTCCAATCTTGTGGCCTTTGATCATAAAGGATATGACCCTCAAATACCAGCTCAACAAGCTTTCCTTATTAAAGTGAAAGCCCTCAACAAAACTGTTCATCGAACAATTATTGATGAGGGGGCATCTACATGTCTTATGTCGATGAGTTGCTGGAAAAATTTAGGCTCACCACCCTTGTCGAAATCGTCAACGACATTAAAAGCATTTGATGGACGATCATACACTCCATACGGGATTTTAAGTAACTTGCAAGTTGAACTGGGGGGCAAAACAGTAGAAGTTGATGTTGAAGTAATCGACGGAAACCTCGATTACAACATCCTACTGGGAAGGCCTTGGATATATGCCATGACCGCAGTTGTGTCGACCTACTTCAGGAGGATTGTATTTCCTTTTCAAGGAAAAATTACAATCGTCGACCAACAAACATTTCTCCCCAACAGTTCTCAAGTTACGGGAAGCAGCACAATGATCCATGAAAGTAATCAATCACTCCAAAATATCGGAGTAGGTCTCCTAAAAGACCCTGCCTTAATGGGTACTTTTGCCCTACCGCCGGCAAGTAATCTGGCGGAAGTAGCCACAGTGGAAACCTACAATATGAAATCTTCTATATCCAACGGATTCAGAAGATTCCTAAATATTTTGTCAGCATGGATCGTCGCCCTAATGGAAATACTGTAAATACAGTGGGCACCGAGGACGGTTCTTATCTCGTGTCAACCTCGTTAAAAAATGAAACAAGGAGTCATGAGGATAGTTCTTTTACTATGTCAACCTCAATAAAAAATGAAACAAATCCCCTTTTTAAAATTCAAAGGTAAAACTTCATTCCAACCACCAAGTTGAATGCAATGAAGCTTGGGGGACACCCTCCTTTGACATGCGTTATTATGATGCTGGGGGCATGCATAAAGATCGAGCAGTTTTAACACATAGTTCATGCTCGTTAAAAAATAAACGCAAGATCCGAGCAGTTTTAACGCGGAATTCATGCTCGTTAAAAAATAAACATAAGCATTGAGCAGTGTTTTGGCGCATTCAAGCTCATTAAAAAATGAACCCATCTCGGTAAATAACCACTGTGATCGTAAAATTCATCAGCCATAAGAACCTTGATCGTGTTTTCATCCATCACCTCCACTGTTCATTTGGCCGATCATTCACTTCCATTTGTGTGTTTACCTCTTTTGAGAAACAGCTGCGAAGAGTGATTTCACCTAGCCATCCTTGTGACACTGCCGTGATTGGAAAATTCCAACCTGTACCTGGAATCTGTAGCTATCCCTGTTTATCACTCGTTCCTCAAAAGACGAGTCTTCTTTCAGCTCTTTTCACTGACTCGTAAAATATGAAAAGTTTGCCGAGTTTTGGCCTTCCAGCTCGTTAAATGACCGGAACGCTATCCCTCCTCTAAATTTTAATCTTTTTGGACCTGAGGGATTATTGCACAAAAGGATCGAGCGCTTGTCTTGTTCGGCTCGTTAAAAGTACCGAACAACCATCCCTTCTGTATTGTTTTATACTTTTTCGGACTTAAGGGATTTGCTGACGAAAAAGGAATCATGGAGTTAACTTTCTGTACCTTTTCAGACTCTCTAAAAATGAAAAGGACCGAGTTTTCTTTGTCGTTAGACTCGTTAAAATGATTAAATAGCGACAAACTTGTCTTTAGATGAGAACGAGTTTCCCTATCGCTAGGCTCGTTAAATCATAGCGATGGGCTTGCCCGAAGGGCAGGTTATAGAACAAGCATATGTTATCCTCCTCAAGCTTGACAAAAATAAAGAGGTACTGGTCAGAAATGACTGGGGAAAAATTGGGAGAACATTCAAAGTTTAATGGTAGCAAGTCACTCTTGAACATGACACTTTTCCTCCGTATCACATCGGGTTGGGTTGTTTCATTCACCGGTCTCATCACCATGGTCCTCGCCAAACCATCCACATTTGGGGTAATGCTACCAATCCATCGCATCAGTGTCGTTATATGTTCAAGAGGGGTCATTCTGAAAGTGTCAACCGTGTCCCATCCACTGCCATGCATTATCCTTCATCCATTCATGATCGCCACCCTGAATCATATGTCACAGTTTGTTTTCACCTCCACTAAAGTCATTAGCTCCGTTCCGTGTCATTGATGTGGGATTCATTAAGGCCCTCCTTTGACGGATCGCTTCTTGTCGACTTCAGCTCATTATCCAAGAAGTTGATCTAGGAACACCCCCATCAGTACTTTGAAGCTTGCATGCCTCAATGGCACGTTTCTCACTTCCGGCGACAGGTATACATCGATGACCTTCGACCAGAAGATTTTGCGTGGCGTTCGACGCCAAGTCCTTTATTCACGCCACGTGAATTGTACTGCAGTACCTTGAGGGTCATCGTCATTATTGGTGATTCCTCTCGCGCTTGTTAACGGTTTTCATTATTGACCGGTAATCAAGCGATGTCTTTCCATGTTCGACTTCAGCGCAATTCTCACATGGATCGACTTGTACTTAACGTGAAGATCGAACGAGTTTGAAGACCCCGGATCTAGTTTCATCCATCCGGGCTGCGATATATATTCAGGAAATATAAAAGCATTTGCCATGTACATCATTGCAGCAGATGATCATCCTACTCAAAGGATGATAATTTCAGCAGAAAATTATCAGTCTATCTTCAGACGATCGTCTGTCATATGTACCAAAATGTATTTATAAAAAGCTGAGCATGGGAATGCCCGCCTCAGCTAGATCATGAGAATAATGATGAATGAAAAATAATGTATTGTATTGTATTGTATTACAGGGCACTCTCCTCAGCACTGGAACGAACTTCGGATCCTCTAGATAAAGCATTTCACCCGATAAACGGCCTCATACTTTAGGGGGCAACTGTTATAGACATTTTTGTGCCTCGCATCATGGAGCATGGAATGTCAATAATTACAGGGATCCTCAGTCCCTAAACATGTTGTTCTTACCCCTAAAAGAACAAGGTCATCAAACAACAACACTTCCAATCAGTTCTCCACCTGAAAACACTTCAAAACAGGCTTATTTTGGATCATGTCAGCTGCTTAACTGAGCTTCTGTGCTGGAATGCAACTATCCCACTCTGTACCTGCGCTGGAAGTCAAAAGTAATGAAGGCTACCTGCGCTGGGCGAGATTGGCCAAGTGGCACAGTCATCCTGCAAGGTGTCAACTGCCCAGGAAGCTTCCAAACTGACACTTGGTTCATAAGATTCGCCCTATGATGAGTAAGAGGTACTTGATCACCATGTGTAACCAAGGATCTCCAAGTGGACTCAAGAACTGAAGATTAACTGAAGAGGGGGAGGACACAAGGTAGCTTCATGTCAGTCTCAAGCTGACTCATCCTCTCTTCTTCTATCCTATATATAGAGCTCTTCTATGAGGTCTGAAGAGGCTGGAATTTTGTGTAAAGCAAGGAGGTGCTGTTGGATTACAGTTAGAGCTATTGGGTGATTGTTTTACTAGAGGTGAAGAGGAGAGTTCTTTCTGCTGGGGAGGTGCTGCTGGATTGGAGCCATCATTGGTTGTAACCTTCTCAGAACCCTGTTACTTCTATCAATAAAGTTTTGCATGTTCTCCTATATACTTGTATTGCATTGATGTATTGTATTTACATGTATATTTGATTCACTCTAATCCATGCATCAGTTATGAGTACTTGTATCTTGTAGTTTCCTCTCTCGTTTTGTGCAGGGCTTGTGTGTAGCTGGACCGTCAAAGAGAGCAAGGAGCTGGGAACAAGAGACAAAGAGAGAGGATCAAGATCGACTAAGCGAAGGATACCAGGTTGGTTGATCATTTCTTCCCCCTCTCTGTACTTTCATAAAGGAAAACATCAAAGTTTTACTTTCAGTTGTTGCTAAAGACTGTCACCTTTAGAGTAGGGATAGGGTCATCCGCATCGGATACTTTTCCCCACAACAAGGACTTGGCTCAAACTCCTGATAGGTTTAGACCCATAGCTTTGTGCAATGTGGTTTACAAGATAATATCCAAAGTTGTGGCCAATAGACTCAAACCTCTTCTTCCTACCCTTGTTTCGGTGGAACAATCTGGATATGTGGAAGGTAGACAAATTCTCAACAACATCATTCAAGCTCATGAGGTGGTGCACTCACTGACTATCAATAGGAAGGCTGGAATGATCATGCAATTGGACATAGCCAAAGCTTATGATAAGCTGAATTGGACATATATCAGGAAAGTTCTTATTGCTTTTGGGTTTGATCACAACTGGGTTAGATGGGTAATGTCCCTAGTTACTTCTTCCAGCTTTTAAATTATAGTTAATGGTTCTCCCTCGAAGACTTTATTCCTTCAAGAGGCCTTAGGTAGGGAGATCCACTCTCTCCCTTTCTCTTCATACTCATGATGGAAGGGCTGGGTCAATCTATCAAGCATGCTAAAGAAGTTGATAAGGCCAAAGGTCTACAACTCTCTGAAAATGGACAGGCCTTGACTCATCAAAAATTTGTTGATGATACCATGTTGCAGGGAATCCCCATGGTTAAAGAAGCTCTTACATATAAACAAATCCTAAGTGAATTTTCCATGGCTTCAGGTATGGAAGTTAATCTCTCCAAATCTAAGATTTTTTTCTTTAATACTCATATTGCTATTTAGAGAAATATATCCAGAATATTGGGCTTTCAAAGGGAGATCCTCCCATCAAAATATTTGGGAGTTCCTATAGCTGTCAAACCTTTACACAAGAGCATCTCGGAGCCAGTGATTAATAAGTTGCAAGATAAAATCAGGAAATGGACTTTTAGATCTTTAAACTTGGCTAGTAGGTTGGTGCTCACTAAGGTTGTCCTACAATCAATCCCAGTCTTCATGCTATCAGATCTCCCAGCACCAAAAGGAGTCCTGTAATAATTCAGAACCATACAAAGAGACTTTCTTTGGGGCAAGGGGGAAGAAAGAAAGAAATGGGCCTTGGTACCATGGGAAAAAATTTACAAAACTAAAAACCATGGAGGTCTTAGATTGGATGAACCTGAGATTCTAAGCAAGGTTTTAGGAGAAAAATTATGGTGGCACTGAGTAAAATACCAAGAGGCTCAGTGGGCTATTATTTGGAAAGAAAAATATGCCAGCACTTGGAAAAATAATGATCTCATAAGGATGTCTGGAAATATAAAGGGCTCACACATTTGGAATAATGCCTAGGAGAACCAAGGCTTAGTACAAGAAAACAACTTTTGGGAAATCAGAGAGGGAGACCTAGCTTTATTCTGGGAGGATAAATGGCAACAAGAACCTATATTGTTAAAAGAGGACTTGAGGGACCTCAAGGAAGAGACAGATACTAAAGGCTTATCTAAAGGAAAAGACTTTTGGAACCAAACCAATAGTATAGGAAAATGGAGAACCTAGAGGAACTTTGATTTTAGGGATGACAGCCCCCTAAAAGCTAAAGCAAAGACACTAATGAAAATGTTAAAACAAAGGAAGATTTTGATGTCAGAGGGGCATGACTAGCTGAGATGGGGCAACGATGATGAGGGTACCTTTAATATTAAGGAGGCAAAACTCATTCTCCTTGAACTAGATTCCCATGCTTCGAATAGGATTTAGCAAGACCTATGGAGGCATCAAGGCTCGATGAAAATTAAACTCTTCATGTGGCTAGTTTAACATAGGAAAATTCTGACTTGGGATAATATTAGGAAGAGGGGTGTCCTGGGGCCTTCTAGATGTTAGCTCTGTGAAGCCCAAGAGGAAACAATGGAGCACCTTCTCAGCAATTGTATTTTCACCTCCAGGTTGTGGGATTCTTTTGCCACCAACTTCCAACAGACTGATAAGGACAAAGGGAGCATTATAAACACCCTAAACAAGTGGAGAAGAAACTTTTCAGGTTATGAAGTTCTTGGCTCAGCATGGGCTATCACGCCAAGCTTAATTATTTGGAATGTCTGGAAAGAAAGGAACAATAGAATCTTCAAGAATGAAAAGAAGCCATCCCAATGCCTTTATGAGCAGATATTAAAACAGATCAAGGATACGGTCGGCACTATAGTGCGAAATCTCCCCAAGAACCTAGCTTTAGCAACAGAATTGAGAATACTCAGTAAGCTAGGTTTGTAGGGACTTATTCCTCAGGGACTGGATAGGAAGGTAATGACCATGGAATCTGAGAAAGATTTCTGGCATCCTCCCCCTAAGATTTTTTGAAATACAACATCAATGGGGCTTCAAAAGGCAACCTGGGCACTGTTGGTTTTGGAGGGGTGTTAAGGGATGAGAACGAAAGTATCCTTTTCATCTTCTATTGCCATTTAGGAAGAGCCACCAACAATATGGCGGAATTGATGGCTATGGAGCAATGTTTAGATTTCCTGGAACATGATAACTGCGAAAATGTGATTGTTGAAGCTGATTTAGAGTTAATCATTAAATCGGTTAAGAGAGCCAGCTAGGGTACAAAGCCGGAAAAATCCTCAAGAAATTGGAAGCTGATCCAGGTCTTTCAATGGATTCAGCATCACCTCCAGTGCCTTCGTACAGTAAGTTTTAAACATGTGCTAAGAACGGCCAATAAATTGGCAGATCTTCTGGCCAATCAAGGAGTGATCTGCACAGAGAATAGGGTTGTGATGAGCTAGCAAGATCTGCCTTGGAATAGTTTAAAGGCGAATTGTCATGACCAGGCATATGAAGATAGGATGGTGTTTCGAAACAGAGCCAGCTATTAGGCCGAAAAATGCCAGGGTGTCGCCATGTTGCCTAATGACTAGAAATCCATGTTGGCTGACGTGATTGTCCATCCTTCTCTACCTATTGAGGACATGGATGGAAATGGCCTATCAAGGGCAAGAACAAATAGAAAAGGAAAACAAAAGGATTTCCACCAAAAGGATTTCTAGCAAAAGGAATATGCCGAATACGAGCCCTCAAAATGTTATAAAAAGAACATGAAACTTGTAAAAACTATCCCTTCGACAGTGGCGATCAAGCTGGACAATATCTACCTAACTGAACGCATTGAAAGTTTATAGGATTTATCTTTGGTTGACCGATTGAACTTTCCAGAGATGGACGATTCAAAGATGCAGAAGTGGCTAGAGATTAAATGGAAACCTCTAATCGACTATACTCCCATTATAGCTAAACTGATGAAAGAATGGTATTGTTTCCATTTTCTAAGAGTCGAATGGTATTGTTTCCATTTTCTGAGTGCCAGCGATCTAGAAGCCATTCAAACCCTCCATGGGTACAGGGAAGGAGTTTTCTTGCACTTTATAAGTGGTACATTAGCTACGATCCGTTAAAAAATACTCCTACTAATAATCTAATTTGGGTCAAACTCCTTGGCCTTCCACTGGAGTTATGGTCGAAAGAAACTTTAATAGAGATAGGAAATGCTGTAGGGAAATGTGTTTATGTCGATCCTAGATGCCTGGGGGAAAAGGACAAACATGTAGCCTGGATACTCATAGAAAAAGCTTATAGAGGAGGATTTCCTGACCATATTGAGATATCTTGGAGGGACTTAAAAATTAATCAAAGACTAGACTTCTGGGGAGTCCCCTTTAGATGTGCAGCATGCCATAGGATGGAGCACCTGTTCATTCAAACCAGTTGCATCAAGGAAAATTCCTATCTGCAACAAATAAACATAGGAAAAAGTCTTTATCCCCTGGTTTGATGAAATTAACTTCCACAATAAGTTTATCTTCATCAGAGTCTAGCGAACTACAAAAGGTTATTAATCCAGAAGATAATATTCATATAAATTCTCCATCAAGACACCCACAGAGTTAGAATTTCATGCCTGAAATTGTGAGAAAGTCAACAACCCCATCTGATAAAAAGGCCGATTATTTCCTTTGTATGCCTCCCCAAGAACCCACTACTGATAAAGAAATCCATCCTCCCCCTCTGGTTCCTCAACCATATAAAGATTCAAATGTGGAATCTCATATTACTTTTATTCCATCTTCCTCTTCATCTTCAAGAAGGGAAAAAAACTCATCTAAAAAAGGAAAGGAACCTATGGTTTCGGCCACACCACTAAACTCCCCCGCTTCATCCCCATCAAATTCAATTGGCAGTGACCTAGACTATCTCTTAATTAAAAAATCGCTTGAACTCAGACCCTTAACTATTCACAAACTAGGGAAGCCATCCTCTCCTCAAATAAGCCCAAACTCTGCAAAAAACATTATGGTGAGAAGGAAAAATAACAGGGGTAGTAGACATTTCAGGGGAAGGGTTGATGGTGCAGGTAGAGGAGTACGGAATCTTTCCCTTATAGATGTTCCTATCATTGATATGTCAGAAGAAGGGCCTCTTAGAGCAAGTATGGCCAAAAAGACTCCTAAATGACTTTCATCATATCCATGAACATAAGGGGTCTGGGGGCAGACCAAAAATTTTTGGCACTAAAGAATCTCTTCTATTCAAAATAGCCAAAAATCATTTTAATCCAAGAAACCATGCATAACACTCATTTCAGGAAAATGTTCCCCACCTAGCATATGTCCACTTTGGAAGCAAATGGCCTCTCTGGGGGCCTGGCGGTCTTATGGGATCCTGATTGGATCAGAGCAAAAACCTACAAATGTTTTGCGAGAATTCTCATTTCGGCATCAATTAGAGGGAAAGATTCCCCTATTAACATTCTAAACATTTATGCTCCTTATAAAAACAAAATACCATTCTAGGAAAAAAAATTGCATCAGAAATTTTTGATATTGAGTTTCTGATGATTGCAGGAGATCTAAATGTTACTTTAAACACTGATGAAACATGGGGAAACAGTAGAAAAAAGACCCTCTTCTAGATCGCACTAGATATGAATTATTACACAGGAATCTTGTTGACATAAGGCCTCCCAAAATGCTTCCGACATGGGATAATGGAAGGATTGAAGGGGCATATATAGCCAAAAGACTTGATAGATTCATCCTACATGTCAGCATAATCGATAGACTGGGCATGCCATCCTCATCAATTGGAAATGTGTTTATTTCAGACCATAGACCGATTCTACTAAGCTGGAGAGAAAAGGGTTTCAGAAAAGGGTATTCTTTCAAATTTAACAGGTCATGGTTAGAAGAATCTGAGTTCAATGATGTTGTAATAAGAACTTGGAAGGAGCTATCATCAACAGATAATAGGCCCCCTTTTTTGACCTTTAGGGAAAAACTTTCTTATATGAAAAAGGTTGTTAAAGAATGGCAGTATAAAAAAAAGATTCAAAACAGAATGAATCTTCGGGAGATTCAAAGGGAGCTGGATAGCATTTCTGGAGAGCTGGCTACTCATATACTCCCTTTCAATATGAGATGCCTCGTAAAGGAGCTTCAAAGACGAAAAAAAAATTATGGAGCAGGAGGAAGCATTTTGGAGATTAAAGAGCAGGGCTATATGGCTAAAGGAAGGCGACAAGAACACAAAATTTTTCCACAGGTTTGCAAGCTCAAGACGTGAAAAAACTCAATATGGAAGATAAGTGACGGTAAAGGGGGTTATCTATACTCTCAACAAGACATTTCAGATGAGGCTGTGAGACACTTTCAAAATCAATATAGGAGATCTGAGGAATGTAGAATACAGGACATCTTATGGGGCATTGACTTATTCCCAAAATGTTTGATGATGAACAAAATGAGTGTCTCTTTCAGCCAATCACAGAGGAAGAGCTATTAGAAACAATGAAATCTTTCAAGAGGGATAAGTCTCCAGGCCCAGATGGCTGGACGATCGAATTCTTCATCCATTTTTTTGATCTTATAAAACATGATTTGCTAAGGATGGTAGAAGGATCCAGAATATCAGGTAGCATACACCAAATAATTTCCTCCACTCAAATTGCCCTCATCCCAAAAAAAGTGGAAGCAAAATCTTTTCAAGATTTCAAGCCGATATCCCTCTGTAACATTTCATTCAAAATCATCTCGAAAATTATTGCTGAAAGAATCAAGGAAACTTTATCAAGTTTTTTAACAAAGGATTAGCATGGTTTTTTAAAAGGAAGAAATATTTTGGACGCTGTCGCAAACACACAAGAAAGCTTGTTTTCCATGCATACTAAAAAAAGTGAAGTAGTCATTCTCAAAATTGACCTCCGAAAGGCATACGATTGCCTGGATTGGGGCTTCATCAGATGCTTACTTGCAAAGATTGGATTGAGAGCCAATATGATAAACTGGATCATGGCATGTGTTGAGAAGGTGAACTATGCAATCATTATAAATGGGATTCCATCCTCTTATTTTCTAGCTGAAAGAGGACTGCGTCAAGGCTGCCCACTATCTCCTCTATTGTTCATCTTGGCTATGAATTCTCTTAGCCTCCACATAAACAAGGCAGTTAGTGATAACAGATGTCAGCCACTGAAGATCTGCAGAAACAATTATATCTCACATAATTTATTTGTGGATGATATACTTATATTTGGAATGTTATGCAAACTCACCTGGAGATGCTTATATGACATCCTAAAATGTTTTCAAAAGGCCACAGGGCTGCAAATAAATGAATACAAGTCAGCTTTCTTCCATAATGATGTCAGCTTGGATTTAGTTGAATGGTTATCTTCACTGTTCGAGATAGAGGCACACTCCATTAAGCATGGAATAAAATATTTAGGATTCCAGTTAAAAGCAAAGGGTTACTCTAAAATGGACTGGCAATGGCTAATAGATAGGTACTATAAGAGGATATCAGTATGGGAATATAAATGCCTATCAATGGCAGGAAGAGTTATTTTATCTCAGTCAGTTCTAACACAACTTGCTGTATACTGGGCCCATTTATTTTCTCTTCCTACAAGTATCATCAAGAAGATGAATAAGTTAACTGCAAACTTTATATGGGGCGGCCAATCAGAGAAAAGAAAATTTCACCTATCTAAATTATCTGATATCTCTTTGCCAAAGAATTTAGGGGGATGGGGCCTGTTGGACCTGGGGACTTTTGGTAAGGCACTTCTATGCAAATCACTATGGAGAGGGATTTATGGAGAGGGTCCCTGGAGCAACACAATAAAAAAAAGTATGGGAAGAAAGGATATCTCTTATTGGTACAGGCTGGGAAGGATTGGATCCAATTATGGGTCAGCAATATGGCTGAGTTTTCACAAGATAGAGAAGTACTTCTTAAATAATTCAGCTTGGAGTTTTCAATATGGTAGCTAGATTCTCATTGGAATTGATTCGTTCCTGAGCGGACAGGAGGAAATCATTCTGCCAGAGTCCCTCCTAAATTTTTTCCATAGAAAAGGTTTTTTCACTTGGGACAAGCTGATTACAGAATGGCAGGGCCCTTTCCCTCTTTGGAAAGAGGCTGACAGTATGGGGATGTCAGATTTCTTAGCGCGACAATGGAAGAACCTCAGAATTTCTTTGAGAAACTGTGGCATATATCGCTCTTGGGAAGCTGATGTTCTTATTTGGAAAGATTCAAAAGGAAACTCCCTGGTTCGTGTAAAGGACATCTATCAAAATCTAATAGGGTTAAGGATTGCTCTTCCCAGCCCGATTTTCCCAACAGCCTTTTGGAAATCGGGATGTCCTTCCAAGGCAATTTTATTCTCCTGGCTGGTCTTCCACAATAAAAACTTATCATGGGAAAATTTGAAAAAGAGGTGTTGGCACGGACCGGGTCTCTGTTTAATATGCAAGTCTGCTGAGGAAAATAATTACCACATGTTTTTCAATTGCCAAAAAACTCAACAATTATGGAAAGCTCTGGCAAATCTTTATGAATTTCCTCATATCTCTCATGCTTCTACTAAAGAAGCTTTCCTTTGGTGGAACGGGCAAAAGGAGTCCTGGAGGCCTCTAATTATCATCACTCTATGGTGCATATGGAAATGGAGAAACAAAATTATCTTCAGAGATAGTAAAGTGCCTTTCATGGAAACTCTACAAAGTATTATAGCTCTTTATGACTCCTTACCAGAAAAGTCACACAAGCAAAAAAAGTTTAATCGTAAGGAGCAAGCACATAATCACTCTATGCTCCCAAGAGCGTATTTCGATGGTGCTACCCAAAATGGCTCTTGTGGTTGTGGCGTTCACATCATCATGAATGAAAATGTTCAATATCTCATTGCCTGGAATGGGGGAAAGGGCTCAAATTGTAAAGCTGAGGCGATAGCTCTCGCGGGCCTTTTATCCTTTTGCCTTTTCTTTAACATTCAGTCTGTGTCAATTTTTGGAGATTCAAAAGTCATGGTTGATTTTGTAGCAGGAAAGAGCCATATCAGCAATCCTCTCCTTGCAGGCTGGATGGACAGAATCAGATTCCTTTGGAGGAAGATGGAAGGATGCTCCATCCAGCACATTTACAGATCACAGAACCAGCAAGCAGACATCTTATCAAAGGAGGGTCTCCTATCAGAACCAGGTATCTGGAACATGAAGGTAAAATCTGACGAGGAAATTTTCTCTATCCAGGAATTTTCCTTACCAGGTTCTTAATTTCAAATCTTATTGTATTCAGGTATGCATTATCTTTTTGGTCTTCTGACTCTTTCTTCCTACCAAACTTTCTGTTTAAAGTATGGTTGAAGTATATTTAGCATCCTTTGAATAGTTTCTGAATACTGCTATTCTCCTCTGAGAGAACCTTTTTCTCCTATTTTTCTCCTCTATCAGCGATGTATAACCTTTTATCTCGCATATTTTGATAGCTCAATGGGCTGGCTATAATCTTGGAGCTCTGCTACAAATAGCCCCTATGAAGAACTTTCTATCAATGTATTTGTTTCTTTATATATCTTATATAATATTATCATGCTTTTTTCGCTTAAAAAACTAAGAACATGAAATGGGTGTCATACTTGATGAAGAATTCTTTGGATTATTTAAATCAAATTTTATAATAAAATTCTTTGAAGTTTTATTTATTTATTTATAATATAAGACTTATTGAAATTAGCATCTTAATTTAAAGTTACGTCACTGGTTAAATGGTTAAATAATATATAGATAATAATGGAGTTAAATTTACTTATTTATCAATTTCAATTTTATTTTAATAAAAAAGTAATATATGGTTATTATTTAAAATAGGTAATCTATAAATTTAATTTATTGATGTTTCTTTTAATTAAAATTTGAATTAGTTGATATGACTATTATTTGATTTACTAAAATTAATATCTCCGTTTAAAGTTTATGGTGGGATTAATAGTTAAATAATATATTTAAAATAACAAAATAAAGTCTATTTTATTTATATAGAAATTCAGCTTTTATTTCAATAAAAATATAACGTTTCTTTGTTATTCATAGCGAAGGAAAATGATTTATAAATAAAAGTCGATAGTATAATTGATTGAAAGTTTTTGTTTCAATTGTTTAGTTCATTTTTTTTATTTTTTATTTAATAACTATAAATCAGGTTAACATTTAGAATTAAGGTAAGATTAATGGTTAATAATTAAATTTTAAAAGTATTAAAGATGTTAAAAAGTTGGATTTCGAATTTGAATGGGAATAATTGTTAGTAAAATTCATATAGATTTATTTTACCTACGGATTTATCAAATTTCTAGACAGATCAAATTGTTAATTTTTTATTTTTTAAATAAATTTTTTGAATGAATAAATGGATTCAATGAACTGAAAATTTCCACTTATTGTGTAGACTAATGAGGGTAAATTTGAAAGATAGAAATTTATATTGAAGTGTCGAAACCTTATAGAATCTTATAGTCCATAACATGACAAATATAAAATGTTTGGAGAAATTTTTGTAAAATATTCAAATTTCTAATGATTTTATATAATCTATAATTTTTTGGGATTTTTAAGGTAAAATAAATTTATCCTATACACTTTGTCACAATCATGTTTAGAACAAATGTAAATTGATGAGGTTTTTTTTTTGGAAAAAGCATGGAAAATTAGCCCATCTAGTACATATTCCCCCTAAAGATTGAAATATATATTTGATTTATAAACTACATTGTCGACATTATTTTTTTTTTTTGTTTCCAATATATTTTTAAATAACCATCGATATTACTTCATGCTCCTTATTGAAAATTTTATAAATTTGATATTGAATTAATAGTGATATTCAAATACTGCATTGAAATATTGTTAAACGTATGAGAATTATATATCTTTTTTACACTTGAAATCCATTCTTAATGTGGATTTGACAAGTATCTCCTATAAAAAAAATAAAAAAAATCTCTAAATAAAAAGCAATGTTCACTATAGTATAAGACAAACTTGAATATGCATATTATTAGGTCATTTTAATTAAAGCATCCTAAAACATCAGTGATCCCACTACTACGTCGCTCGGTTCATTGTTGTTGCCAAAAGAAACCTAAATATGCCTATTGGGTCATTTTAATTAAAGCATCCTAAAACATCAGTAATCCCATTACTACATCGCTCGGTTCGTTGTTGTTGCCTCAACAGACCTAAATATTTCTATTGGGTCATTTTAACTAAAGCATCCTAAAACATGAGTAATCAGTTGAAAATAATTAATATTATATTGTATTAATGGAGAAATGGTTACATGGTTGTAACGTAACTCCTTAAGTTGGGATTAGTTCCTAGGTTGTAGGAGTTTGTTCTCACCCCCCTATTATTTTGAGATGTATTTACTATCTCATCTTTGGTTAATTGAATATGAGAATTTGTGCAGTCTTCAGGTGCAGCTTGTTCACATGTGAGTTGTTAGTTAAATCAATTCATGTTTTTCTAACATGGTTTTGGAGCTCAGATCTAGTGAGCCTGATTAGCTACATTAGATCCCTAGTGGCTATAGAGCCTTCATGGCGACAGTGACCTAGTGGCAACATAGGAGGCTCAGTCCTCACATTTTCAGATTCTAGGTGGTCAAGAGTGACATACCTTACTCACAGGAGAAATTTATTTTCTCACAGGTCTCAACATATCTCTAGCTAAGCACAAAGCGGTCATCTTGCCTTTCAGCCTGACATAAGAGATGATCATCGCGGATCTCAGGGTCAACCCAGTGATCATCGACCTCTCCTTAGAGGGATTTGAAATCATCATTGTTTTTAAATCTAAAAGAGCGATGACGTGCTTTTTATGGTTCTAAGCTTCAAATTAGATAGTTTGGTGGCAGACCTGCATTGCAAACATAGAGATCGTGGTAGATTCACAGTAGATCAACCAGATCGGGGAGTTTGGTGGCAGATCCGTGACCAATTCAAAGGTTCTGGTATGTTTTGAGATTAATTTTTTTTGTAGCTTGTAACTGTTCACTTGTTGAGAATCAATTGTAAATTGAGGGATTGGGATTCCAATCAATTAAAAATGAGAAATTTTACAGAAGCTTATCTCAATGAGTCTAATAAACTCGATGGGACCAACCATACCAATTAGAAATTCAAGCTACAAACATTACTTGAGGGATTGAGCACTTGGTTGACCATAAATGGAAATGAGCAAAAGCCGACCATGGTAGCAGGCGGCACGATAACACTGATGCAAGATTGGGATAAAAGGGAGAGTAAGGCGAAAGTATTATTGAAGATGTTTGTTAAAGACAATATTATCTCATATATCAGAGACTGTAAATCATCTTGTGAAATTTTGACTACACTCAAGAACCTTTACCAGATGTAGAACACCAATCACATCTTGTCACTCAAAGACAAGTTGTTTTCCATGAGGATGGAGGAGAATGAATCTGTTGCCGGATTTTTTGCACGGGTCAAGGACTGAAAGGAAAGATTGGGAGACATTGGAGAGAAGGTGTCTGATTATGATCTTGTCACAATTACATTGAACAAGATGATGAATGAATACCAGATGTTCATCATAGGCTTGTCTGTAAGGAAGGAAACCCCTGCATTTGAAGAGCTAACAAGAATCCTGATACAAGAAGAAGAGCAGGGACAAAATTTGAGACCACAGGTTGCCAGCTCTGATGGTGAAGAAGAAGCTATACAAAGGGAAACAACCACAGGGACAGAAAGGTGGTGGTTTTTTCAGAAGAAACTATTTAGAGGTATGTCTCCAAATAAATAAGAAATTAAATGTTTCTACTATGGGAAAACCAGTCACTTAGGTAAGTTTTTTTTTAAGAGACAAACATATGAGGCTAGAAATAAACAGAGAAAATACATGGGGCACTTCTCCGATGAAGGTCATAATCATGATCTTCAATTATTTGTAGCTGATTATGATTTTTCAACTATTGAGGAGGATGAATTCAAAATTTGGTTCATAGATTTAGGCACGTCTTCAAATATGACAGGTAATAGACACTGGTTCAAAAATTTTGAAGAAACTACTGTGGAGCTAGCATATATCTAGGTGATGACAAAGGTTATCAAATTAAAGGGTACGATGATATTCTGGTGATGTTACCTGATGGTAATATCCGATATATTAAAAATGTGATGTATGTACTGGGGAAGAATTCTAATACATATATGCAAGCATGAAAATATCAATAGATGGCTAAACTTGAACCATTCTCTAAATAAGGAAATAAAGAAACAAGAGAAATGAAGAAACACATTGATGCTAATTGTATAATAAAGTCTAGCATTAGAATAATGAAATGTATACCATTTTATTTAAAAGTAAATGGTTATAAAGGAAAATGTACATAAATTGGTAATAATAACAAGCATCCAAAATTAATATACTTTATGTTTGTGAATTTAAGCAAAACTAACCTTAACAATAGAACAAAAATTACATAAGAATGGTATAGTTATTAGATCTAAGACTTTTGTGATCCATAATGTAGAAATAAGTCTTTCGGATTAATCACATTGTTAGGATTTGGTTGATGTTTTGAACCAACTAATGTGGTTCATCATTAGGACAAGGTATAATTACTAATAGGTGATTATAAACATTTTTCTCTTACATTCATGAATATAGAAACTACTTCTATAACTATAATGAGAATATAATTATAGTCGGTCTCGGTCAAAACATAAACAAAAACATTGGTCATAGATAAATGCATTGAACTTAAAAAGAAGAAATGGAGGTTGTGGCACTAATGTTTTCTATTTGCTAAGTTGTATGAGTCCTGAGATCACTGCAACTTAACCTTTAACCTGAGAAATTGTGAACTAAGGGAATCTAGGCCATTAAAATCACTTTGGGATCACACCTAGCTTAGGCCACACCAACCCTTAACATGGATGGATTTTCTTCCACAAAGTTTCAAACCTGTGATCTTCACACCATGGAGTTCCTTAACAGTACACCCCATCTCTCTCTATTCTATGGCTTGCGATTAGAAGTTGTGGAGCTATTAAAAAGTAGCCACATACTTATTTTTTGAGTTACACCATTTAAATATTTAATGCCGAAGAAAACCAGTAAGAGAAGGTTATGGCCATAACTAGTCTGAGTACATCAACTTTATATCAGTTTACCTATATTAGAAATAGAAATTATGTTAGTTGACAAGAAATTGGTACCAAGAGAGAACAATATATGTGTAAATCCTAATTAAGTCCCACTAGTACAACCGGTTGAGGATGTGCCTTGTCAGCAATGAGACCAAGGATCAATCCTCATGAGGGGTGGTTGTGCCCTTTTCTAGGGGACGAGACATGATAAAAATTCTAGTCAGATAAGGGCTACTATGGCTCAGGCCAGGTATGATCCCCAGGTGACTTTGACGGCTTAGTTGAACCTGCTTCGTGGCTCCTCAAGCCATAGGTCAAGCCTAGAGGATAAGAGAAAACTTGAGAAACAAAATAACGTGTGTATATTCTAATCGTATATTCCAATAACACCCCCTTATGTTTGGAGTTGCGAGCTCACTTGTAATTAAGAGTTCATCCATTAGAAGCCCTAAAAATGTAGAAAGTGGAAACTTTATGTAAAACCTAAAAAATGATTTAAGAGGGTTTTAAAAAAAATAAATTATCTGTAAAAGATACTCGAGAACTTTGAGAATTTGAGCGCGCATCAGAACTTATTTTCTATAAATGAGATAGCCTTTTTATTTTGTAAAAATAAGAAAAATATGCATACTGTGTCACTATGACTAGACAGATAAAACTCGGTTCGAAAAATTTTGCACAAGGAAGAGAGAGGAAGAAGCTATCAATGGCTCTGAACATTTTTTCCTTTGAAGCAGACAAAGGTGGAACTTTAGTCTGTAACCTAAGAATAAACAAATAATAATGGAAAAATTATTACAATAATATTTTGAACCAGGTTAAGTGAGCTCAAGGAAAAGGGAAAAAAATGAAAAAGGTTTTTTTGTTGATAACTTTAGAAAAAATGGAAAAATAACCTAACTCTTGAAACCCATACACTGTAATGCCACACAGTTGGATTGTCCAAAAAAACATAGCAAGGAAAGCTTAGAAAGTGGAGATAGATGATTCCCTAACAAACTCCTAAGAAAATTATGAATGTTTGATGGAGAATAAGTATCGTCGTCACTTCAAATCCATGCAACATAACTCATGCTAATAGTATCATTGTATGGAGGTTTACTTCGAGTTGGTATAGCTAGGGAAGAAAATTCAAAAGAAGAATTAGGTTTCCAAACTCTCATTCCTTTTCTCAAAGCATTGAGCTGTGAAGCATTAGGTTACAAATGATGGTTATGACATAGTAGGTGGGGAGGGGTAGTTACCCTGAATTCCCAGCCAAAGCAAGGACCATAGGTTGACTAACTAAGCTTGATCTCTACTAACCAATTTTTGATCATTAATGTGGCTAGGTAAGGTGGCTTCTCTAAACCAGGCCATGTTGCAAATGTTGCTTCATGACATGTGTGCATCTAGTCATTGAACCGGGTGTACAAAGTTGATATTCCTAATTCAAGGAATTCAAACATGTGCAGTTGTTCAAATTATAATTTAGTTATTTTAAAAAAACCATACCACAATTACATAATAATGATTAGCCACCATAGTGCAATGCAACTTGTGGGTGTTATACCTTAGTATTGATATGGTTTCAATCCTCGAGAGGGTTTCTTTGACAATCATTTTTGTGGAAAGGGTAGAATAACATAATATAGGTTTTCAAATATTGTTAATTCAATTCCATATTTTATTATTACAACCAAGGATTTCCATGGCTAAAGAGACTTTATGGACCAAGTAAATCCATGAAGAAAGCAATTGGATATTTATATGAAAAGAATTGAGTAGGAAAAATTAGGAGAAGGTACATCTTACATAGTAAAGGAAACATGTTATGTTTAAGAACGAATCCAAAAATCATAACAAGTATAAGTGTGTTGGGCATAAGATATAAGTTATGAGATTTATTATTGATTTAAATGTTTTCAATCAATTTTTTTCTTAATTTATGAGGTACATGACACAGATGAATGTAATGAGGCGGATAGTTATGATGCATGGGATATTCCTTATGCTTATTTTGATATTTTTGAAGAAGCAACATATGATCAAAACAACAGAAACATGAAGAAGAATCAAGCGACATGGAAAATTCAAGTAAACAAACCATACCAAGAGCGAGTGATGGTAGTGAAACACCAAGGAGGTTGTTATGCTGAACTCAAATACTGTAAGGTATAAATAACATGCCTTGATGGATAAAGTAATGAGTGGCATAGATCCTTTAAGCTTTCAAAAAGCTAAAGAACTAAAGAATGTAGATATGAATTGAAGGAAGAGTATGAATCAATAATGAAAAATGATACATAGAAATTAACTGAATTTCCAAAAAATGTGGTTCCCATAAGATGGAAATGAATATTCAAACCCAAATATAATGGTGTTGGTATACATACAAAGATAGATTGGCTGCAAAAGGATATTCATAGAAAGAATGAACTACTTATGCAAAAACCTTTGCAATTTTAGCTAAGCTAAACATAATTAGATTAACGATTTATTTAGATAAAAAACAACACTGGAAACTACATCAGTTAGATGTAGAACCTTCTTCTTTGAACACAAAATTAAAGGAAGAAGTATATCTTGTTCAAACAAAAATATCTGTAAAGAAGGGTCAAGGACATATGTTTGTAAATTAAAGAAAGCCTTATATAGAGAGAAACATAAGATCTTTGAATGTAAATATTAATTTCTTCTTTCTTCAGAAAGGTTTTATGAAATGTAAATTTTATAAACCCAACCTTGATTTTTTATTTCATTAAGTTATATACAATTCAATTATTATTTCCATCAACTAATTGAATGAGACTCATTAACTAAACTTAGAACAGTAAACACAATGACTCCATTACTAACTACTGAATTGGAAATCTTAAATGTAACTTCACAAAAAAATAAACACAAGATTTAGGGAAAACCCGTAGGGGAAAACACAAACAAGCATATAGGAAATTGCAATAATATAAAAATAGAGTTAAAATTATCTCATTATACAAGAATATTTTCCCTTGAAATTTGTGCCTGCTAGACTCCTCAATTTTCATGTCCGCTTCAGATTTCAACTTGGAAAATTCCACAATATTCTATAACAATTAATGATATATGGCTCTCTCTTTTTCTATGCCTAAAATCCTCAATTTCTTTTCCTAAAAAGTATCGTACAAAAATTAATGATGTACATTTTTTCCTTAGAAAATGTGCCTAAATATTGTTGTACATCCTGCTACTATACAACCTCCTGTCGTATGGTTCTACATTGGGATGTGTGCTTCCCTCCTTGAAGTATGCACTCTTCTTTGTTAATATTCTCTTCCTCTCAACTCTTCTCTATCTTCACTCAATTATGTCATGAATGTTCTCTCCCTCTCTCTCCTCTTGTGAATCTCTCACACTGTTGTCTCTCTCTAAAAGTATTTTTTATACTTTTTCTCTCAATGACGTAGCCTTAACTTCTCTAACGACCTTTTCAGTGGCTCAGATTAGATTAGATCTAGGGATGACATTTAATCCCACAATAAATACACTTTATTTATTTTTATCTTTAAAAGAATGTTTAAATCATTAATTACAAAAGTCACTATTTTATAATATAAATTTTAAAAATGTCACTTAAAGTCACTTTATATTAAAATTTTCACTTACTGGAGAGACAACTTTAAAGCCGCCTACTCCCCCCCCCCATCCCAGCCCCTCGCATGCTAGCGATCAAATCATGGACTAATACCTCCTTAGCTACAATGTATCAACACTCACTCTTAGTGAGGAAGGTACTTATCACACCTATACTTCCTCCAAGTTTTGTCTTCAAGTTCAAAGAAATTTTCATTGCAACAACTCCCTCTGACTCAATCACTGCCTCTAGAAGATCTTTTTCTTTATACCTACCCTTTACTTGAAGAATTGTGCCTATAACCCATGGTCCTAGGAGACACATCTCTCCAACTAGGCACTAAAGTTATCAATCCCTTCTAACCTTTCTTCATACCTAATACTAGAATTTATCTTCCCCAACTAACTAACAATAACTTTTCCCCTTTCCAAAACAACCCCCTTTGTAATCCATGCAATTTAAGTATGTGAAATCCCCTGCTATGTGAGTAAATTCAATGTGTCCATTGTACCGAGAGTCCCAACTTTGATACCATGCAAATTTTATAGACCGTACCGTAATTTTTTGTTTCACTAAGTTATATGAAGTTTAATGGATCTTGTTTCTCATTAATTATATGATGCTCATTAATTAAATGCTTCTCATTAACTAAACATAGAACACTGAACACAATGAATCACTTACTAACTGCTAGATTGGAAATTATAAATGTAACTTCACAAAAGATAGACATGGAATTTAAGGCAAAGCATAGGAAAAAATCCCCATAGCGGAAAACTCAAAGAAAGGGATATTTAATATTGCTTGTGCATAAAGGAAATTACAATAGTATAAAAAAATAGTCTCATTATCCAAGAAAATTTTCCCTTAAAATTTTTGCCTTCTAAAATCCTCATTTTTCATGTCCACTTCAAATTTCAACTTAGAATATTACATTATGCTACAACAATTAATATTTTATGACCCTTCTTTTTATGTGCCAAAAATCTTTGATTTTTTTTGAAAAGTACAATCTAGTACAATAATTAATGTTGTACAAATTTACCTTGGAAAGTGTGCCTAAATGTTGTTGTACAACCTGCTGCTATAAAGTTCTACCTTTGGATGTGTTCTTTCCTCCTTAAAATTTTCACCCTTCTTTTTTAACCTTCTCTTCCTCTCAACCCTACTCTCTCCTCATTCAATGAAGTCTTGAATGTTCTTTTTCTCCCTCTACCTCTCCTCAAGTGAATCTATCACACTGATGTTTTTCTCTCAAATAAAATTTCTTTTATATTTTTTCTTTCAATGACCTAGCCCTAACTTCTCTAGCTAACCTTTCAAAGACTCAAATTAAATTATATATAGGGATAGAATTTAATCTCACATTCAATACATATTATTTAATTTTCTCTTTAAATGCACTTTTTAAGTAATTGATTAGGAAAATTCATTTTTTGATAATACAAAGTACAAAAACTCACTTTCATAATATAAAATTACTTGGTATTAAAAATGTCACTTCCTAGCTCAAAGAGCTTTAATGCCCCCCATGATAGACATCAAAACATGGAAGAAGACCTCCTGAGCTACAATATCTCAACATTAAAAGTAAGAGTGATCCTAACCTATATATAAAGGATCACAAGGGGCATATTGCAGTGATTTTACTATATGTTGATGATCTTATTATGATAGGAAATGAATCTAATCTAATCAAACGAATTAAAAGATAACTATCACAAGTTTTTGAGACAAAATATCTTGGTGAATTGTATTATTTCTTTGGTCTTGAAATATGGCCAGACACTCATCACATAAATAAAATATCCAAGGGACATATTCAAAAGGTTCATTATAAATAAATGTAAGGTAGTGTCAATTCCTTTAGAAAAGAATGTTAAACTCTACAATGATGATGGGACCCAAGAGGTACATGGTGCATTATATCATCAGTTAGTGGGAGGTCTAAACTATCTCACTATAGCTAAGTCGAATATAACATATTCAATTAGCATCCTTATCCAGTTCATGGCCAAGCCTCATGAAATGCACTACAACACAATGAAGAGAGTCCTTCAATATATGAAAGGAATGGCTAATTTTGGTATACTGACGAAATTTATGTTGATTTGGCAAGTGATTCTTATTTATATTGAGCCAGAAATATTGATGATAGAAAATTAAACACAATATGTGTATTCAACCTTTGATCTAGGGACATGTCATGAATCAACAAGAAACAACCAACTATTTCGTCCTCATGAACTGAAGCTTAGTACAAAGCATTATGTAGTTCTACTTGTGAAATAGTTTGGTTGAAGTAGATTCTTGAAGATGTGGGAGAAGAATAGAGAATGCCAACAATTATCAAATTTGATAACCAAAGCTCCACCAAATGAGCCAACAATCCAGTGTCATGCAAAATTGGAGCGCATTGAGACACAACATCATTTTGTATGGGAAAATATGTAGTCGAAGGAGATTTTTCTAATTTATTGTAATAAAAATGAAAATGACATTGACATATTGTTTGAATTATTTTGAAATCAGTTAGTTATTCTTGAGAACATGTTTCTCCAGTGAGGGAGTGTATTAGCATAATAATGAAAAAATTCTAGAATAAAAATTATTTATACTTTGTTATGTATTATTATTGTCTCGATAAATATTATCCTTTTTAATTAGGTTTTAGATCTTATTCTTCAAAAATATGTTTAAACTCTTAAACTATATTGAATTTTTATAAATGTATCTAAATATGACTTGATAAATGTGAAAGAAACTCTATGTACTCTCACATGTGAACATTATCTAACCTATGAACTACATCTAACATTTCCATTACTTTACCTTCCATTTTTTATTTATAATCATTTTCCTTCCACCCACTCAAATTACACCTAGTCTTTTTATTTATGTTAATTACTTTTAACCCAATTATTCAAGTACAACTCATTAGCTATAATTTTTTGATATATAATCTTTTTTATTTATATTAATTACTCTTCTCCCAGTTATTCAAGTTACAACTCATTAACTATAACTTTTTCTATATATAATCCATTATTTTACTCAAATTACACCCAGCCATTTTTATTTCTCTTAATTACTTTTCTCCCCGTTATTCAAGTTACAACTCATTAACTATAACTCTATATATATATATATATATATATATATATATATATATATATATATATATATATATATATCTAATCCATTATTTTTTAATCATTAATTAGATTTTTTTTAATAATAAATTAATAATTTTAAATTTTAATTTGGATTTTTATAAATGAAAAATTGTTTGGATAATCCAGATTTGATAACAATCCTCATGGATTAAATTGAGGATTTAAAAAATAAAAGGTCAAAGTTTGCAGTTTGAGGAAAACAAATTAAATTTATTTATCATTTTTTGTTTCCACTTCGGCTGACATTTAATTATTAAATTCCAAGGACTCAAGCTTTTGAGGTCATCAGAACCTATATGAAAATCGACGTAGTTAACAGGAATTTCAAATACTTTATGAGGTAATATTATCACAGGTACGCAATTCTTATGTCTCTATTAAAGAGAAAAGCACTAGCTCTCTTTTGTTATGAAATTGATTTTATGGAAGAAACAATTTCAAATGCCAACGACTGGTGTTTCTCAGGTCATGAAAATCTGGATCAAAGAAGAGGGACTTAACAGGAATTTGAAATCCTTTTTCAGCTAATATTATCCGATTTTTTTATTTATGGAAAGTACCTTTTATTTTATGTAGATGCAATTTTTTTCATCTTCATTTACAAAAAATAATTCAAGATATATTTCTTCCTCTCGTGACGAAGATCCCTTATAACCTCATTATATGATTCATGACGGAAGGCCCTGTCCATCTATTTGGTTTTAGTTAATTCTTTGAAATTAAAATTAAAAATATTTAGAGTAACATTATTCACCTTCATTATTCTATCATCCCACTTATTTTCTTATAGTATTCAGACAGGTCTTATATTAATTTTTTTCCCCCTGTCACCCGCTTGTTTCTTAGTTTCTTGTGCTTAATTGTAACACCCTGTTTGTAATTTTTTTTCTGCTAATCTATGGCTTTTATGTTTTTCGCAGAGCTCTGAGTTGCTTTGTGTGATGACATAGCTCAAATAAAATGTTTGCTGGAATGCCCTAAATCGATATACTTCAAAGGTGAGAAAAATTACCCTGGTATTATGAATAGTTTATGAAGTTAATTTCATAATTATTGATAATCTAGTACTATATGCGGTGGATTGGTGCATTTCGGTTAATGAAAACCTAGATCTCCAGAGGGCGGACGTAATGCGAATTCGTGCATTTCAAGTAATGAAAATCCAGAACAAAGAGAATGGAGATAATAGGAGTTAGATTGATGAAAAGATCTCTATTTACGTTGTGAGTTATACATTTTCATTTCTCTATCAATCATTGAATTGAAAAGAAACATTACCTTAAATTGTGAATAGATATATTGAAATTTATTCCGGAGAAAGTAGTTTTTATGATAGAACTAAATACTATTTTTTACGATAGAAATCTTGAAACGGGTGATATCTAGGATTTTAGGGATCTCTATATTGTTCTCATTTCTGATTTAATCATATAGAGATTACAAGAGGCTATAAATGTAAATGTGTTTAATTGGAAGACCACGAAAGGAAAGATCTGAAAATTTAAACAATTAGAGTTTAGTTATTAGTTGTTAAGATTAAGATTGGGTTACATAACAATTATAAGAGGCTCAGATCTACACATTATGCACCTTAAAACTCAAGATCCATGCCAATTCCTACAAGGTGAATCAAAACCACCATTATTTATTTAATCTTGTAACCTACTTTGTTCTACCATGGCCGGGTTTCCTTGTTACTATGCACTATCGCCACTTCCATTAAAGTTTGCACCCTTATTATATCATAATATACTTCCTTCCGTGCACCCAAATTATTCGTTGCAAAAGCTATGAAGTTGTAAGACTACAATTTTAATTAATTTTATATATATATATATATAATTTATTTGTGAATATCATTTTATAATTTTATTATGTATAATATGGAAATCTAGCTTTATGTATATAGATGCAGTGACATTTTATTTTTGTTTATTTTTTGAACTTTGTTAAGTATAGGCTAAGGCCAACTTAATCTTATCATTAATGGGATGTTATCACCATGATTGATTGCGGGAATATGTTTTAATTTCCCCAAAGGTGGCACTCATCCTCCACTCCTCCCCATAAGATTTAAATCTATGACCTGGTGGGGACTAAACTCCACACAAACCAATTGGTCTATAACTCTTGAGTTATTTTTATTTTTGTTTATATTAATATTTATTTTGTGAAAATAGTTCATTGATATTACCTTAAAAAAGACTTATACAAATACTTATAGCCTGCTACTATTTTCAACTTAGAAAAATGGACTAGTTTATTAATTTTATTTATTATGTGATACACAATAAAATTGTCACTATCTAAGAAATTAATCTATAAATTAATAGAAATTATGATAACATCAACATTAAAGAAATTATTCTTCAAGTGATTGGCTCACGTGGAATTCATTCCGTAGGAAGATCAAGGTGAACCAGTGGTTCGGGCTCATTTTTATTTTTTGATGAGGAAAATTTAATATTATTTTCATTCTTGCTAAGGACTTTGACCTTCCTATTGAGCTTGTCATCTTTTTCCATCAATTTTTCCATATAGATGGCCAATTCTTGCTATGCAATAGCTCCTTTAGTTAGGAATCTACTCATTATGGTATTGATATACTAGAAAAGATTATGGTCTACATCTAAAAGGGTGTTCTAGCTCTAGCGGAGAGCCCCACATGTGGAATCCAATCCTTGTTGTCTTGATCAACTTGTCTATCAGGAGTGTAGCACACTGGGTGCCTACCCTTCTCTTCTACATCGGAAATAGCTCTTTGAACTACTATAGAGATGATATCCTTGTTGTTATCCATTGCATCTTGTGTTGCCAATTGGGTACACATTTGATGGGAAGAAGAAGGATTATTCTCTAAGGAAGGGGAGAAGCTATGTCACCCCATCCTACCACTTTGTTGTGGAGTAGAGATTAAATGTTTTCCTAATGAGATGGCTTTAGGCCAAGTGGGGGAAAAACTAAAAACTCAAGTGATGGGATTGGAGTAGAACTTTGTAAAGGGCTAGTTTGAAAAAAAGATAAATTGATATGGCTAGGTTTAGAATTCTAGAAAAATGGAAACATGAAACTAGAGAGTTAAAACATGGAAAGCACAAGAAAGGAAAAAAGAAGGATATTAGAAAGGAGAGAAAGAATAAAATGAAGAATAAATCAAGTCACCAAACTAAAACAAAGAAGCCCTTGCAAATTAGTAAACCCCGGGAAGGGATATAAAACAAAAATCCCAAAATATTAAATTTTAAGCTCAAAAGTACAAAACAAAAATCCCAAAATATTAAATTTCAAGTTCAAAATTACAAATAAAAATTATAAAATTGAAGAAAAATTCGAAATTGAAATAATGATTAGAAAACCTAAAATAGTGAAGGCTGTGGAAAATTTTCTATAAATGAAACATCTTGATAATAACTACAAACCCTACATACCCCAAAGCTTCCAATTGATAATGACTACAAGCCCTAGATACCCCAAAGCTTCCATGAGTAATCTTTGCAGGACAACCAACTTTCTAAAAGCTCTCGATGTCACATGGATAATGAATTAACTTCTTGTAGAAAAACATTAAGCAAGGAAAATATATCCTCAAGTAGCCATCATGTGTCATAAGACATCCTCCATACTCCAAAACGTTCCATAATAACCTTCAAAATTCCCTTACAAGTTGAATTTATAGATTGTCCTTCTCATGAGTTCCACATGATTGTTTTTAGATGCGTTGTAGGCTTCCACATGCATGTCCTCATAGTTTCCGGAGTGCTATGTACAAGCACAAATACAAGTTACCATTTGGAAGGAAACTTGTATTGATCATTTAATTTGGTCACTCTCATAATGAGCCAACTTGTATTGATCATTTAATTTGGTCACTCTCATAATGAGACAAGGAAGGCAACCCCTTATATGTGTGCATTCTTTACGAGTTATTTAGATCTACATTTTTCTAGCATATCATTTGTTAATCGTTTTCCTAACTTATGATGTTGATATGCTGTTTACATGACATCTCTATCCTAATAAATTGTAATATGTAGAAGAATTTTTAGACGAAATAATCCATAATTAAAATGTCAACAAATTTTCTTGAAATTTTACTTACTCTTCAATTTCATTCATAAAAAAATCATATTTAATATTTTAAAATTAGAAATGTTAATAGAATAGTCCAATAAAATAAATGTTCTTTCTTAATTATGATCTTTTGTGCATACAATATTGATAAATCATAATATTAGCTCATAATATTGAAATAAAATTATTTATATATTAAAAACTCCATCCTAAAATAAAAATAAATCTAAATAATTAAAAATATATTAATCTCTAACTTATTATTAGATTCGGAAGATCACATCACGCAGCCTGCCAAGTTATTTAAGGAAGACTCCAAACCCCAAACTTCAACTCGCGCGTTGCTAACTTTTCCCTTCTGCCAAATTTGATTTTGTCGTTCCCCAGAGTTGGGGTTATCGTCAGCCCATTCTAGTAAACAGAGCGCACATGAAAGTGGGACGAGTCAGGCGACATTTTTTGTGGGATTGCAAAGGATGTGCTGCTTCATCTATTTTGGAACAATGTCGTTCTCGCTGAAAGCGACGTGTCCAAATATTGCCATGAGAGGGAGAACATTCCCATGAGAGGAAGAACGTTCCGATGGTAGGTCTAGGTAATGGCAAAAATTATCAACACCTATACATGCTATGGTTGTACAGTTGTTCAGTTGGAGTAATGTAATATACACGCTACGATTGTTAAGCTTTCGTTTCAAGGTTTTGGGTAAAGTTGTTAAGAAGAAGAATATTTTCTTTCTGCATAACCAGTTGAAAAAAATATGTAAGGCATGGATGGGAATGACCCAAACAAGATATTTCACCCTTGAGAAATTTTGTTTCAGTTAGAATTCGTACGTCATATGACATTCAATTTAAATATCTGTATTGTTTATATATATGTGAAATGTAATTTAATATATTTAATTTTTTTTTATTTAAAATTTTATTAGAAATATATATATGAATTAATTCATATAATTTAAATTTTGAATTTTATGATTTACACCATATTTTATAATTATAATAGTAGTGAATTAAATTGTTTCATAAATTAATTAAAATAATAACATTAATGAGTAAACTTATATATTTTAAATTTTATTTCTAAAATTTGAAAAAATAAAATATATCTTCTTACATTTGATATACTTCAAGAATAATATATCTGAGATTGATATTATTTTCAATTTGCATTCACATTTTAACTAATAAAAAATTGGCATACCGTGACATTATGATAAAGGATTCAAAATTAATCGTAAGCATAAATAATTATATTAAAAAGAGAGAAATAATTGTTCATTTTAATCTTAATTTTTAACTTATAAGATGTAGACCAAATGTAGTTTTTTGAAGTTATATAATAACATGTTCACTAAAATTTTATTGCGAGGGATGTGTGTATTTCATATTTGAAGTGGAGGGATGTAAAATTAAATTCATTTCCAGCAAGTATTCACTTACATATATTTACAATTTTAAAAAAGAAAATTAAATAGAAAGTTATGTGTGTTAAACAGTTTTGTTCATGTACTTCTAATTTATTATGCTGTAAGGCATTTCCCTTTGAAATGAATTGTCCCAGCTGGTGCTGTGTCCTATTGTTCACCGCGCATTTGTGGTGCTAGACGATTGAACGAATTTTGATCGTTGATCAAAAACTAAAATAAGTTATGAATAACTAAAAAACGGTTAATGAAGAAGCATGTTTCGTCCATGGAGAAGCTTGATCTGAAAGAATAGTGCTCCCAAGTTCAACTGACTGTAAATGTTTTGGGGTCTGTCATGGTGCTGCCTTTCCGACCTTCTCCTAGAGCCTATATCAATCTTTGGCTTGTATTCAATTCCTCGGCCTGCGCTAGATCTAGGCCCTAGTCCGAGGATTGCAGGGTGGTTCCCTTGATTCAGAGTCTGATAATTATTACAGAGATGGGGTGGTTCCCTTGATTCATAATCCGATAGTTATTACAGAGATGGCCATGGGGATCATCGTTGTGAGCATTCTGGTATTCGTCACTGTCATCTAGGTTTGGATTAAGCTTAAGGGCGACCCGTCTGAAACCATGACAACGATTTGCCCGAGCATATCTACATCTATAGCAACAACAACATCAAGTGTCTGAGAACCAACAAAATCAAGTGTCTGAGAACCAACAGTGAAATCATCCTTGTGAGCATTCTGGTATTCGTCACTGTCATATGGGTTTGGTTCAAGCTTAAGGTTGACCCATCCGAAACCATGACAAATTGTAAATTCCAAGAGATGTCTTTAAATATTGTAAATAAAAAAGTAATTCATATTTATATAGGAAAATTGCATGCATTATCTTTAATTTACTATCATGGCGGCTTTAATTAGTTCTATGCAGAAAAATTACTATGATAAAAAACAATTTTGGAACAATGAAGAAAGAAACCTTTGCTGAGACAAAATCAAATAGAGGAAAAATTAATTCCCTTAAGTGTGTACAATCCATTCACAAGATTAAAAATGTGTGTACAATCCATTCACAAGATTAAAAAAATTGGCGAATTTATTTCAATTATGAAAACAGATTTTGTTAAATAGCACTGCATCATATATTTTGTTGTTAAAATCATGCCATTAAATAAGTATAAAAATGCACCTACTCTTTTTACGTTTCAGTCTGAGATGTTTGATAACCTAATTATTGCTTGCTGAGAAGGGAATGTGATTATCTGCATTTGTTATGCCAACGTTGAAGTTTCAGAAATGATTTTGGGAGAGTAGCATCTCAATTATATATTATATCTCAATTATGTATTATATATTGCTATTAACATCACTTGCCAGCCCTAGTGATAGAAAATCAACCAAAACTTTAGGCTCCAAACACCCACTTCAATACTCAAAATATTAATATTCCTAGGTCCAACAGGAAGAAAGAAGGCACGAATAAAATGTTCTCTACAACGTTGTGCAATTAGAGGAATTCCCAATGTCGGATCTTGCATCCGGCCTCTTAATCACTAAAACTAAACCTAAAATATTGGGCTGGAAAGACACCCTGATCTCGAATGCCCTTATCTTTGATATTATTCAATCAATAAAATGCATGAACTTTCTTCTTTGAGAGGCCAAATTCTTTAATCATAAAAAGTGAAAATAAGAATCCTAAGAAATAAAAAACAACTTTCATTCAAGTGAAAATCTACAATCTACAATGAACCAACAGCTCTATAAGCAAAATATAAAATTGAGTTTTAGCATTTGCAGGTGCCTTAGGTCTTTCCATTTACTTAAACCCTAAGTTTAGTGAAAAAAATATCAATGGACTGCTGCTCATCGAAAAAAATAATTTTATAAATGTAGAGAACTTCACGGCACATACTACACCCACTATATCTCTAACGCAGTTTGCCCAAAATATATCGCCAAGATTATTGAATTGAGTACAAACGGATCTGTCAAACAGAAAAACATTCCAAACCCTTGCATGCCTTCCAAAATAGCTATGCACCTATGAAATTTTACTGGGCATGTGTTGAGATTATGGAATAGGCTTGCATGGCAAGTTAAGGGGAATGTACTCAGAAGTTTCAACGATAAGCACCATCTTCACGAGCCCCTTCACAAGCCCTAATAGATGAGATGTTGGGATAAATGGTTCCCTGATTTTTTTAGCTCTTAGTTTCTACTTATTAACTAACACAACCCTTCTTTGCATTCATAAATTGTTGTCATTTGATTTAGCTAGCATCTGTCAGTGATATCAGCATGTCTCACATTGACGGTTATAAAGTGAGATTAAATCGAAGATTCATGGTTTTAACGCTCACTATTCATATGGCCAGGGCCATAGAATCTGTTTTGGAGATTGGAAAGAAAACCAATTGCTGAACTTGCTAATTAAATGCTTTAAAGAAGCTTTCAATTGGATAGACAAAGTAATGAGTGAGAACCTGATTCATTAATTGCGAGTCATGTTTACAAATCGCAAGCCAGAGCTCAAAAGGTTATCCCCTTCTAGCTAAGAAAAGTAAGGTTTTTTTATATTATTGGTAACTAACTAGAGAAAGAAGAAAGCCAAAGCCACCCAAGGCTAGCCAGAGGAAGAAAGTAAGGCATAACGGGACCGCTAAGGCGTAACGTATTTGAAGATGTGAATGCTCTGTCAAATGTTTCAAAAGTATGGAGAGCGAAGAAGAAAGTCAGGGCCAAAGCAGGCCAAGAGAGCCAGCCGAGATTATGGAGGGTTGGAGTTGTAGTATGGTTATGACTTAACTCCAGGCAGGTCATCGGTAAGTCGTCCTTCTCACTCATGACCTTAGCTGATAGATTCCAGAAAAGGACCTTAGCCACAAAAGCTAACTTTTCCTTATCGATTGACGAGATATATCCCCTTCCCCTTTCAGAAGGAAGAGGTAGAATACTAACCATACCAAATGACTTACTAGCTGGCTGTAACAAAGTATCCATGCGAGGTGGTAGCCAGATTGCAAGGTACCCGCAAAAAAGTTGTTCACTTGGATGCATGCAGAAGTCACTCATGAAAACAGTCTGAGTTATAACTATGATGTTGAGTTCAAGGAATTCCCATGTCCCCATCCACAGAAGGCGGGGAAACAACCCAGGCAATGGTAGAGATAAAAAAGGAGAGAAATTACTAGGCCAAGGGAATTAACTCAATTGATTTAAGGACCAGGAATCAAACAATGAGAATGATCGAAACTGATATTGCTGAGGCACAAGATTTGTTCCTTGACACGCCGATAGCAACCCAACAATGAAATTGCAAATTAAAATTTTTAATGAAAAATTAATAAAATTACAGTAAATATAATCTCATAAAAACATAAAAGTTGTAGATTAACTATTAGACGGTGTGCATGTAGCCCACTTGTTGTCTATGGCAATCCCATGTTAAGTATTCAAGGTTGGTTGAGTTGAATGAGTTTCCGCCCAAGCAGTCGACTAAGACTATCCAATCGTTGATGGATACCGGTGGGAAATAATTGATGCAATGGTTGGTGAGTGAACCAGGGCACCATTGATTTCCTGGAGAGATGTTGTTAGATATCACCCAGTCTTCTGGGATGGAGCGAGCTCCAGGGAACAGAGAGTCAACCTTCTTTATCTATAGCTATGAAAGGAATGAATTTCTCTTGAAGCTACGCTATTTTGTTTTCTTCATATTCATTTGCTTATCCATTCAAAAATGGGTTAAGGGTGAACATGAGCTCTGGGAGAAGAAATAGTATGAGCAACCGGCCAAAATGGATAAGATTTGGGTCACATTGGCTTTATAGATATTCATTTTCTATAGACCAGCAAGAAATCAACCCAATGCACCTGTCCTAACCTCGCACCTAACCCAACAAAGGGTGAGATCATCTCCTCGCAGGGGAACTTACCTCGAATTGATCTGTTTAAGGCAATGTTTTCACTAGCCTCGGAATGGAATCGCCCCAACTTGAACACGATTATCCAGCTTCCACAATCTATCCAACTTGGCCATGATTACCTTCCACAATCCATAGCGCTTCACAATCTATCCCGCTTGTCCATGATCTACACCGCTTCCAACTTGCAGAATGCAACCCAACCCAACTCAAATAGCAAGGTAAGCCTCTGCAATTTCCGTCATCTTAATCAACACCATTGATGAGATCTCTTCTGCAGGAACGTGCTTCTTCGACAAGAAACTACTCTTCACCTTTGTAATTAACAATTATAGTGGCTTGTCACCAGTCATTGGCCAACCAACATGCAAACACCCACATGCCACCAACATGCAAACAACCACGCAGGGGGACGGATGGCTCTAATACACCACAGATCTAGCGTTGAAACTTTTATATATAGTATTTTTGAAGTAAAGTATTTTTGAAATTTCAAACTGATTATCTTGAGTTTCATCAAAATCATGTCGTCTCCCCAGCAATAAGGGGTACAAACTGGAAGTTTGGATAAAAGTTTGTTTGGCAACGTATTTTTTTTAAACATTGGTTAAAACATGAAATGTACGGGTTGTTCAAAGCCATTTAATAGTACGTCAGTGTTTATCGATCACAATAGTCCCTGCAGGGACTAAAAAGAGGCTGCAATAAGAGGTGCATTCTTCTTGCCCAATCAAATAGCAAGGAAACATTCGTTAAACACTATCATGCCCATTTGCACTACAAAGTTGTAGAGAAACTTTGGTTGAATCTACGATATAAAAAACAGTCAACACCATTAATATGCAGTCAACAACATACCGATTGCTATATACCTGCTTGGGCAGGGATAATAACGAAACTCTTCTGATTATATAAATTTATTTTTTACAGGTATTGAACTATATGTAATTCGTTTTTTATATTTCATTTTTAATTAACATTGAAAATTTGAAATATAAAGTATTGTTATTTAAAACTTGGAATTTCTTTTGCACTGATACATATGAAGCCGTTATTACAATGGCCACAAAAAAATTAATAACCCTTCCAAACTTTTGACTGTACATTTTGAACAAACTTCAAAATCCACGCCTGGGCCCTGACATTGTCATTTTGGATTTTAGAATGCGCACTCCCCGCAGAAAGTTTTTTTGGGGTTTTACAATGCGCACTGCCTGCATAAAGTTTTATAGTTTTACAATGCTCACTCGCATTATGGTTTTAGAATGCTCAATTTCTGCATAAAGATATTGTTTCCACGTGTTAGTGCGAGAGATTCTCAATGAATACATCAACCTCTTTTTCAATGAAGATTTGTAGCATGTGCCGCTAATCAATGCCAACAACATGTCTGTGTTTATTTCAAAATGCTTTAATGTATCTAACATCATTTTACAATACAATCTGAAAGAAAAATGGCATTGCCACAGTAATATAAATCATAGCAGAGATCTTCATTCATATATATATATATATATATATATATATATATATATATATATATAACGATTATGTACTATAGAGATTTATTTATCTCAATGATAACTTGAGATTCTTATCCCACGCTGCAAAAAAAACAAGGTTCATACGATTTCAGTGTATGTAAATGAAAAATTAATAGATCAATTTAATCTTAATTTTGACGGATTTGATTATTTTTAATAATGAAATATTTTTTAATTATTTTTAATAATGAAATATTTTTTAATGATAGTTTTTAAATTTAAATTTAAATAAAATTTATATTTTCATAATATTTTTTTTTATACCTAAAAGGTTGAAATAAGAATATTTTAATTAAAAAAGAAATTAAAATATTTTTTTATTACTATTTTTTTATTAATATTTATAGATATTCTATTTAAATTTCATATTAACATTAAAATAATATACATGTTTAATTATTTTATTATTTATATAGAATTATGAAGGAATTATATATTTCTTTTATATTAGGTTATAAAAAATATATTTCAATACAATAAATAGTTAAAAGAATTAATTAATCATTCTCAATAAAATATCTAATTCTCTCCTATCAAATAGTGTAAAGTGTAAAGTTGCTAAGCGGCTGAGTAGCTTTATTGATATCTATTTTGTAGCTTTACTTTAAAATAATGTACAAAAACATGTTCACATAAACAAAAACAACTACATGGATACTGGATAAGCTCTAGATGACATTACTATTATTTACAAAATAGCCATATTTGAATACACATAACTAATCATTTCAGGTATAACTCATTATCATCTACCCTAGCTTTCAACAATGTCCATTCACATGTTGCTATTTTTCCACACACTACTATTATTTACAAAATATCCATATTCAAAATAAACATAACTAATACTTTCAACTGTAACTCATTATCATCCACCCTTTCTTTCAACAATGTCCATTCACATGTCATTATTCTTCCACAAACTATTATTATTTACAAAATATCCATTTTCATAATACACATAACTAACTATTGCAGTTGTAACTCATTATCATCCACCCTTGCTTTCAACAATGTCCATTCACATGTCCCTATTCTTCCCCACTCTATGCTATTCTTCCCCACTCTATGCCTTACAATGTTTCTTTTGCAACATAAGGTGCAAATGCTAGTTTTAATATCAATGGATCACACAGATATGGAGTATTCACCAAATTTAATTTCCCATCCAAATAATTTACATATTTATAATTTGAATAAAAATAAATAAAAAATGTAAATAATGTAGTAATATTATTTTTTTCTAATTATTATTTTATTATTTTTTTTAAACTATAATTTTTAATATTAATTTTTTTCTAATTATCTTATCATCATTTAAAAAACGTATTTTTCCCAACATTTTATTTCCTTTATAAAATTCTAAAACAGATATTAAATCATTATATAAAAAATACAATCATAGTTCACAAATTTAGTTTGAAAATATCGTATTATAATGTCTAAAATGCAATCACATTTCACAAATTTAATTTGAAAATGTCATATTGTAGGTCTAAAATGCAATCACATTTCACAAATTTAGTTGGAAGATATCATATTATAATGTCTATATACATCTATATTTATATTGTGAACCCAATGCAATCGCAGACAGACGTGAAAATATATACTAATAATAATTTACAACATAAAAAAAATATTTTAAAAATAAAATCAACTTTACTATGATGATGATGATGATGATTAACATCCACAAAGATCAATATGCTCTAGCAGACCTCAAGAAAAGAGAGTCTAATTTTCATTCTTCAAAATCTTGTTTCTATGATCAAAGCACAGGAAAAGAAGCGTTCCAAGATCATTATAGCTAGGTTGGCTTAATAAGTCAATAAGATTGGAGTTGTGACTAGTGATAGGAAATTGAGAATGGATGTGAGCAAGAGCTGTGTAGTCTAAAAGGAAGTTATTTTCATCTTCCACCTTCTTAGTATCATAATTATGAAAAATTCTATCATCCCAAGGAGTCTTGGGAGTAGACCATAGGTCAGTCTGACTCCAAAGCTCATAAGAGTTAGTTATAATCCTAGCGATGTTCATTTTCTTCTTAGTGCTAGTCAACATAGAGAGATAATTCTAGCTATCGAGGGTGGGGTTGATCACCTCCTTGTAGTACCTTAGCTTCCTTTTACCCTCCAACTCCTTAGCATCCCACATCTTGTCCTTAGAACTGGAGGTAATAGTATCTTTGATACCGTCCTTACTTCCCATGATGATCTCCTCCTTAATCCCCCAAATTTTGAGCCAAGACTGAGCATCTTGATCCCACCTGCACTTGAGGTGCAAGTGGGGTTTTTTTACTAAAGTTAGAAGCAATTTTTGGGAGCTTCTTGGATTCCATATTGTGAAGCTTCTCCTTATACATCAAATATCTAAACATAGCTACACTTTCAATGGGGGATAGGCCAACTTCAACCAAGATGATAAGATAGGGAGTATTTCCCTTGATATTGAGGTTATAGGTTATGAATTGCTTCTAGATCATCTCAATCTTTCTCCACGACTCCCTAGATATAATTCACCCTCAAAATTCACATCTGTATAAGATAATAGGGGTGACGAGAGTCTTAAAGAGGAACCATTTTTTACTTCAGATGTAAATATCGACTGACTTACAATTGTTTTCAAGCTCATAATAAGCTTTCCAAATTCCAATAATTATTTTCTTAATGCTATAATTCCGGTTGAGCTGATGAGGAAAGTCAATACCCAAATATTTATAATAAAGAATGTACTCAAGACAATGGTTATCATGAATGAAACTACCATGGGTGGTTTTTTTGGATTTAATGATCATGAATTTTCTCTTGTCAGTATTAACTATCATACCCAACTTGGAGCAGTAGACATGAAGAGTCCTAAGCTGCTTGTCTAGGTCATTGTGACACCTTGCAAGAAGAACGATATCATCAACATAAAGGAGAAGAGTAATAATAATACCATCAAGCGCAGTGCCTTAGCAGCTTGTAGTTTCCAGACACTCCTCTAATTTATCAATGTAAATACCAAAAAGGGTAGGGGAGAGAGGACAACCTTGCTTAACCCTGATATTACATTCAATATCCTTAGACCACCCTTCATATGATAGAAACAAAAATCATATTAATTATTACAAAAGAAGAAAAAAATCACTTGTATAAGCTAGCATTCCTAAATTTCATGGATAAATTAAGATTTTATTTTTATGAAACGATTAATATTAAATTGGAGTGTACATTTTTATTAACATGATGAATGTATTTATGATTTTCATGATGAATGTATTTTTGAGTTTAGATTTTTTTTTTCCATCAATAATATTATATTTATGTAATAGATACTCCATTTGTTTTAGATAGATGGTGATTGAGTGCTTCGTTAAGGTATATTTAGATGTTAATCCACTAATTCAATTTTTTACTCTATTCTAGTGTTATTCTTGGACATGATCATGATGTAACCTCACCGTTATAGAACTTATTCTCTCTCTCTCTCTCTCTCTCTCTCTCTCTCTATATATATATATATATATATATATATATATATATATATATAGATATAATATTAAATTATTTGGTAAAAAATAATAGATGTATTTTACAATCAAAATTGAAAACATTATAATGAAATCTATTTATTATATATAATATATAATATAAAATTTAATAAGGATTAATTTAATACAAATTAGAATTCTTCTTAACTTTTCAATTCTTCAGGAAAAACGCTCTGCAAGAAGCGATTAGGGTTCCTCTGCAACCCGTGACGGCGCAGACTGTCGATCGAAGGACCTGTACCCATACCAAATCGAAGCTCTGAGCGAAAAAAGCACCAGAACCGCGCTAGTCAGGCGCCATGGAGACAACGCAGGGGGGGGCGTCAGGGCCCTCCCCAATGCAGCATGAGCAGGACAATGATTTCCTCTTTGGCTCGATCAATAGGGAGATTCTGAACAAAGGAGATACGCCACAGCAAGAGAATAAAAAGTCAGAAGATCCTCAAGGCCAAGCCAACGGCCTGCAGGACAAGGGGAAAAAAAACAAGGAGGAGGCGCCAAAGGTCACTTCAGCCACCTGCAAACCAGTAGCTGCTGAAAGGCCAAGAATCGAACTTCCAGGACACCTGATAAATGCCAGAATCGAGTTTATGAAAGAACACGCCATCATAGGGAAGTTCATAGGCTTCTGGCCTACGGAAAGAGCCCTATATGGATGGATTGCCGCCAAATGGAAACCAAAAGGGGATGTCCTGCTGCAATTAGGACCGAAGGGTTTCTTCACAGTTATCTTCTATTGTGTTGAAGACAAACTCAGAGTATTGGGAACAGGCCCTCACTTCTTCAATGCAGCGGGTCTGTACATGCGAGATTGGATACCTAGGTTCAACCCGGACAAGGAGGACCTAACCTGGGCACCAGTATGGATTCGAATGTATGGGCTTCCCGATGAATACTGGGACGAGGAAACCCTTAGGAAGATTGGAAATGGAGTGGGAGAATATATCAGAACGGCTGAAGAAACCAAAACACGCAGATTCATCTCATACGCCCGCATATGTGTTTTCATAAGGCTGAATGAAGCATTACCAGAATCGATAACGCTCTCCCATTGGGATGAAGAATGGATCCAGCCCTTGGACTATGAGCATGTGCCCTTCCGCTGCAGAAGATGCCATGCACTTGGTCACTTATTTAGGGATTGTCCTCTAAATGCCACAGATGCGTCTCAGAACCCCTCAGCCACATCCAATCAAGACGGGTTCATCAAAGCCCCCAGCAGAAGGCGCGCGCACAGAAAAACCACCAATGGGCAAAAGACACAGCAGAATAACACCAAAGGTCAAGCATCTAAGAATAGCTTTGAAATCTTAGCAAACTCCTCAGAGAATGAGCCCATGACATCGGAGCTCCGCCCTTCCCAGCCGTCTTCCTCTGCACCCCCTCCTCCGCCGCCATCCTCCCCCACCCGCAGGACCCCGGATACCTCCCCAGATCTTCCTGGGGGAGCTACGAAAGTCTCGGCCGAAAAGGATCAGGAAAAGGAAATGGGAAACATGATGAACCCGCCCTCCAGCACACATCCTTACGAGGAAGAAGGTAATCAAGTAAAACCGATGGAGGAAGAACCCGAGAGCATCGACTTGCAAGGCCTGAATATTCAAGAGCTGGAGTTAGCATGCAGAACAAACGCTTATGACAACATCTCTGAATCCCAACTCAACACTCTGGAGGTCGTCATTTCAAGAGCTTTTCAGCAGCAACAATTAGGGATCCAACCTGGAAGTCTATGGGATGGAAGCCAACCACCAAAAGAATCTAAGAAGCGAGGAAGAAAAACCGATTTGCAGAGAACCATAGAGCTCGGGCGGCTCTTGCTAGACTCTGGAAGGTATGCGAAACTGACAAAGTATTACAAACCCACTGTTAATAGTGATCAATGAAGTTAGTCTCTTGGAATTTAAGAGGGCTCAACAGCCCAGAGAAACGTAGAATGCTGAAAAACATGTTTAGAATGGAGAAGCCACAAATCTGCTTCCTCCAGGAAACTAAATGCAACAGCAATACCATAGATAATATTCTCAAGAAGGCTTGGCCAGGCTGCCGCTCAATAGCAGTTGATGCTTCTGGAGCATCCGGGGGTTTAGCCATCGCATGGAATGAACAAGCAATAGAACTCTCAGATTACAATGCCTCCCATCATCTAATACAGGCGACTTTCCATATTCAGGGAACGAATGTTCATGGCAACCTCTCAAATGTGTACTTCCCACAGGACACTGGGAGTAAAATAGCTCTTCTCAACACTCTAGAGGCTCTGAATAACAACAGAAGGTTCCCTCTATGGATTATAGGGGGCGACTTCAACATGATTACGAAGCTAGAGGAAAAGAAAGGAGGGCGAAATAAGCTGGAGCAAGAAACCACCCACTTCAAGAACTTCATACAAAATGCCTCCCTCATAGATCTGCCATTCTGCAACGGTACGTTCACTTGGAGCAACCGCAGAGCGGGAAAGCATCACATCACCTCTAAGCTCGATCGCATCCTCATCTCGGACAACGCGATCCACCTGGGAGGAGACCTCACGGCAGCCATTCTCCAGCATGTGGGTTCGGACCATTGGCCAATAGCCCTTCAATGGCAACGGCCGGGGGATCAAATGCGAAGACCCTTTCGCTTTGAAAGCTTTTGGCTCACACACCCTGAGTTCAAAGATTTAGTCAAATCCATTTGGACCTCCTTCGCTCCCCCAGAAGGATCCATGATGTATCAATTTCAGCAGAAACTCAGGTACCTTAAAGGCCACCTAAAGAGGTGGAACAGAGAAACCTTTGGGGACATATTCAAAGCCCAGCAATCCCTCAACAAAGAACTAGCAGACCTCCATCAGAAAATAATCACAGAAGGGCATACGGAAGGGACCTTAGAACAGGAAAGACGCCTCCACAGTCAAATCCAGGAAAGGCAGAAGCAGGAGGAGCTGTATTGGAAGCAAAAATCTCGAATAAAATGGCTAAAGGAAGGAGAACGCAACACGAAATTCTTCCATAGCACCACAATACAGAGAAGGATGCACAATAATATCCCTTTCATCCAGAAGCAAGGAGGAGAGAAGCTAGAAAAGCATGAAGAGATCGAAGCCGAGCTACGCAATCACTTCAATCAAATCCTACAGGAGCCCGAAGGAGACAGGAGAATCGCAATCGAAAAAATCACTAGCAATGTCCCCAGAATCGTCACGGAAGAACACAATGAACTCCTTCTCCGTCCAGTAACGCCTCAGGAGGTCGATGAAGCCATGTTCCAGCTCAAAGAGGGAAAAGCACCGGGGCCTGACGGTTTCACGTCTACATTCTTTCACACATTTTGGGAGCTGATTAAACAAGAAGTATGGCAAATGGTGGACGAGTCGAGAGCCCTTCACTGGATGTTACCAGCTCTCAACACAACGTTTATAGCCTTGATCCCCAAGGAGAAGGAAGCCATCACGCCTGATAAATATAGACCGATTGCGCTATGTAATGTTATATACAAAGTGGTCTCCAAAGTAGTCGCTAACCGGCTGAAGCCTCTGCTACCGATGCTCATCTCCCAGGAACAATCCGGCTATGTGGAGGGCAGACAAATTATGGATGGCATCTTCCTCACGCATGAAATCATTCACTCCCTCAAACAATCCAAAAAGGCAGGTATGCTTCTCAAACTCGATCTTTCAAAAGCCTTCGATAAACTCAGCTGGACCTTTATACAGCAAATGTTAAAAGCTTTTGGTTTCAATGCAATGTGGATTCGATGGGTTATGAGTCTAATAAACTCATCTCAATTCTCCATCCTTGTAAATGGCTTCCCTTCCAAGCCATTCAAACCCTCAAGAGGAATTAGGCAAGGGGACCCTCTTTCTCCCTTCCTTTTTGTACTCATGGCAGAAGGACTAGGTCGTCATATCAAGAAAGCTCTCCAATCCCACCAGCTCAAAGGTATCTCTGTTCACAGTACCCCAGCCACTTCACATCAGCAATTTGTCGATGACACTATGCTTTTTGGCTACCCTTCAGCCCAGGAAGCTGCCCGCCTCAAATCCTTACTTTCTGACTTTGCTGAAGCTTCAGGCACGGATGTAAATTGTTCCAAATCGCAGATCTTCTTTTTCCATACGCCTCCCCCTGTAAAATCTGCCATTGTTCGCATACTTGGAATCCCGAGCGCCTCCCTCCCCTCAAAGTACCTTGGAGCCCCCCTTACAGCCTCTGCTCTCAAGCACTCTGCCTGGCGCTCTCTCATAGAGAAATTGGAATCCCGTCTCAGCTCATGGACGTATAGATCTCTCAATCTAGCCAGCAGAGTTGTGCTCATTAAATCCGTGCTTCAAGCCATGCCGCTATATTTATTTTCTATTCTTGCAGCGCCCAAATGGGCCTTGAAGAGAATAAGACAGCTTCAACGCAGCTTTCTATGGGGAGGAACAGCTACCAATAAGAAATGGGCCCTAGTCAAATGGCCAACAGTTTGCCAACCAAAAGAAAAAGGAGGCATTGGGTTACGGGATCCGGAGCACAGTAATGCAATCATGTGTGCTAAAATCTGGTGGCAATGGATCACGAACCCGGAAAAGCCATGGGCCAAGCTCTGGACAGCTAAGTATGCAAACAATAGACCCCAGGAGGAGCTCATCCGTTTCATTCCATGGGAAAATGGCTCGCTTGTTTGGAATGCAGCCAAACAGCACTATCACTTAATACAACAACACAGCTTCTGGGAAGTAAGAAATGGGCAAACAGCAAGGTTCTGGACAGATGCTTGGAATCAGATGCCAAAGCTCTATCACACCCTCCACATATCCATGGAACACGTCAAACAGGAACAGCAGCAGGAAAAGATACACTACTACTGGAGACCAGTAATGGACAATGGATTCAGGAAATGGAATCCTGGAACTCAATGGGCAATCACCACTGATTTGCAGAACACAGGGGTTTTAGAAAGGGAGCTGGACAAAAGAAGAATACGACACAATGAGGAGGCCGACATACTAAGATGGGGATATCGCCCAAAAGGGGATTTCACCACCTCAGAAGCTTATAAAATTCTCTGCAACAACAATACTCACCCAGACCCCATCTGGACCAAAATATGGAACTTCGGTTCATGGCCCAAGATCTCATACTTTTTATGGCTGGTCGGTCACAAAAAAATCCTTACATGGGATAAACTGAGAAGAAGGAACTTTCATGGTCCTTCGCGATGCCCCAACTGTGCCCATAATGAAGAAACACTTCATCATCTATTGGATACATGCCCTCTAGCAAGTCAACTTTGGGAAAAGGCGGGCTTTAGATGCCAAAGAAGGTGCAGAACACACAACGATATTATTGAATCCCTCAGGCACTGGACACAGAACCCGTACAAGAGTGCTCTCCTCAATGGCTTATGGAATCTTTTACCAGGCCTCATAGCATGGAGCATCTGGAAAGAAAGGAATAAGAGGATCTTTAAAAATCAAAGCACGCAGATAGAGGAGGTTTGGACAAAACTTTGTGGGAATCTAGGCGAAACTCTGAACCTCCACTCATGGACAAAGGAAGATTTCCCCACGCTGGATAATGAGATCGGTATACTCAGCAATTGGCATCTAAACATCTCTCATCCCCAACAGAGGATAAATGCTAACGCCCGCAGTGACTCAAGCACAGATACCTGGAACGCCCCACCAAAACACTCTTATAAGCTCAATTTTGATGGAGCTTCCAAGGGCAATCCTGGAAGAGCAGGCTATGGAGGTATCCTTAGAAATCATGAAGGCACACCTCTGAAGATATTTTTGGGATCCCTGGGATGGGATTCAAACAATTCAGCAGAAATCGAAGGACTATGGCAAGGACTCCTACTAGCTGAAACTCTCCAACTGCATCCCTTGATTGTGGAAGGAGACTCCCAAATCCTCATAAACATGGCCAAGAGATTGCAAAATGGCTCTCATGCGAAAAGAATCACAAACAGTTGGCGACTAGCAGCACGCCTCGAAGCAATTGAATTAGCCCTTCGCAGTGACAGGGTAATCTCTTTTTCCCACACAAAAAGAGATGGCAACAAAGTCGCTGACCTTCTTGCCAACATAGGGGCTGAACACAACCATACTCTTCTCATTGGCGGCCCGACAGAGATCTTAGATAATGCTCAAGCCCAGGAGCTGAACAAGCTAATCCAAAATGATAGTGCTCTCCCGGATGCGGGTGCCACGTCTGGAGAAGGCAGTACGCCACATGGTGTACATGGGCGGGCTCGAGTTTAAGCCGCTCCTTAAATGCTCCACGCCGCCCTGGCCAGCGAGCGTGAGAGCTATAGAGCGAAGGGACGGCCATTTATGGTCTGCGATGAGCCTTAATCGCAGAGGCAGAGGGAAGTTATGGGGCACCAGCTTCAAAGAAAACCACCGCTGCATAAATCTGAAGAACATGGGGAATGTTGGTCAGTTCGATATGAGGAGGTGGAGGTCTGGGTTTCAGGGCTCAGAGAGGGATCACGGAGCCACCTGCGGATTCTCTGGAGCAGTGAAAAAGCCGCGACAGGAAGTGTTGGCAAGTGGGAAGTTATGGCGCCAAGGCAAAGGCCCTTTAGTCGACGCGGCACAGGAAGAAGAGGTGCCTCACACCCCCCTGTCAATCCTTCGTCGAGTTGCTGCCGATGCCTTTGTCACAGGGTGGAGGATGCCAACCCCATCCAAGCTCAACAATTCATGGAAGCCAGGCCACAGAACCCAGAAGCTGCTCCACTTCCGGCGTTTGGCTAAGTGATTTTCTCTGTCAGCAATGTACAAGGTAATTCAAGCATTCAAGCTCATGTTTCAGTTTTATTTGTGGAATAGGTGAAAGAAAACGAGGGGGAACAACCCCAGGCTCCAATTCAACCAATGGAGATACCCCATACCCCAATTCAGCTTACAGAGAGCTCCAAAGCTGCAGAGGACAAAGCTGGGGTACAATCTGAGCCAGGAGCTGCTCTGCCAGCTTCTCAACCAGCACCAGCAAAGGGCAAAGCCAAATATGACTGGGGACCCCCACCAGAAGGGGAATACTGGATCTATCCAGAAGACTCGGAGGAAGACTCCGATGACTAGTCACAAGCTCAACCCAGCTCCAGCTCTCTGCTTGAACTCAGGTTTTTTCGTTTGTTGTTTACCTTGCCAGCAATACTTAATGTATGACGTTAATCTTTTTGCTTGGTCAGATAATTACGATGTTCAGTGTGTGTCCCGTCCCCTGCGTGGGACTCTGATGATTTTTCTACAAGTTTCTTTTCTGCCCCTGCGTGGGAATGGAAGTTTTGTATGGTTTCGTCTTCACAGCTCCTCTGCTATGGCATGGGCCTTCAGTTTTAATAGAATGCACAATGATACTGGTCTCTTTTTGGCCCCTGCGTGGGCGCTTAATCACTGGAAGAAGACCCCTGCGCGGGTAATTGACTCAATGAAGCTCGATGAGCAAGAGCGCCAACCCAGGCCTCTCGCAATGTGTAAACCTGAATGTAATCGTTCTCAGTTTTTAATGTAAATAATAGAAGTAGCGTAGCCTTTAACGATAAAAAAAAAAAAAATTAATACAAATTAAATAGTACTTATTTGCCAATTTTTACATATATAAAAAAAATATATTATAGAAATGGAAAATTGTATTTTAGTGTCCTTCATAATATTTTTTTTATATTTATAATTTTATTATATTTTTGAAAATAAATTAAATATAAATTACAATATTATGATAATAATTAATGTCCACAAAAACCAATGTGGTTTATAGGACGAAAGTAAAAGATTAATTGTGACTCCTTATAATTTTCTTTCTATGATAAGAAAGAAGAAAAAGAAGTGCTCGTAGATCACTATAATTGTGTTGACTTAATAAGTCAAGAAGATTGGTAGCATGGGAAATGTTTTGGAAATGAGAGTTGTTTTGGAAATGAGAGTGGATGTGAGCAAGAGCAAGGCAATCCAAGAGAAAGTGATTTTCATCTTTGACTCTCTTAGGTTTTCAAAGGTGACAAATTCTTTCATCCTAGGGTGCTTCGGGAATAGACCAACACTCAGGTTCCGTTCGAAGCTCATGAGAATTATTGATTTTTGCAATGTTCATTTTATTATTAACACTAGTCATGACATAAAGATAAATTTGGTTAGCCAGAGTGTGGTTTATATCTCTTTATAATACCTTAGCTTCCTTTTTCCCTCTAGCTCCTTATCATCCCACAACTTATTCTTAAATTTGGAGGTAATAGTATTTTTAATATTATTCTTATTCTCCAAGATGATCTCGTTCTTTATCCCCCAATGATCGAGTCAAGACTCGGTATCCTTATGTCATCCATGCCTGAGTTGGATGCGATAGTTTTGGCTAGAGTTAGAAGCAATTTCGTAGAACCTCTTGGCTTCCATGTCACAAAGTTTCTTCTTATACATCATATATCTAAACATAGCCATGATTTCAGTGGGGGAAAGGTTAGATTCAATCAAGAGGATATGATAGGGAGTATTTCCTTTAGTCTTGTGTTTGTAGGTTATAAATTATTTTTGGATCAACTCAATCTTCCTTCATGATTCTCTAGATATATGGCAATCCTAAACCTCATAGCCCTATAAAATAATAGAGGTGGAGAGAGTCTCAAAGATGAACTTTTTTTTACTCCAAAACCAAAGATAAGTCGACTTACAATTTTTTTAAGCTCATAATAAGTTTTCCAACCTCTAATAATCATTTTCACATTGTTATAATTCTAGTCGAGCTGATGATAAATGTCAATACCTAAATATTTGTAACCTACTCCAAGTAATTGTTATCATAGATGAAATTATCATGGTTGATATTTTTGGATTTAATTATCATGACTTTAGTTTTGTCGATATTAATAGTTTATACCCATATTGGAGATCATGACCATACTAGCAAGCTTCCACCCATCACAACACACATCTTCCAAACACTATTCTAGCTTATTAATGTAACTACCAAAAAAATAGGTTATAAGGGGCACCATTAATTAAATCAAATAAAGTATTTAATTTCTTTAGACCAAGCCTCGATTGTCCTAAGTTTAAGAACAACATTATGGTAAAGTTGAATCACAACAACCCTTAACTCTAAAAATACCATTATCTTCTCAAATCTTTGCAATAAACATTATTTATTTACTTATTTATTAAACTGCTAATATTTAAAAATATATATCTCAATTTTAAATATATTATATTTTGAAATATAAATAATTTTAACTTAACAAATTTAGAATTTAATTTAATATATTATTGTAATGCATGTTACTGCCCTAGAAAAATAAATAGTAAAATACTAGTAAACAATTCATTGGATGAAGAAACACATAGAAATCATAAATAGGGTTATTAAATTATGGCACATAACCATATTCTTAACTTAAGTTCTCAACTTTATATTAATCCAAATCCAAGAGCTTTTACACACCTGTGAGGTAGCCCACCTGTGAGATTTCTGGGCCTTTAATATGGAGTTGTTTTTAGTGTGATTTTTTGGACTTTCTAGTGTTGGAATCTGGTGTAAACATTTGAGGTGAAATCTTGATTTGTATTGTTTAAATTCGTTTTTTGACTTCATATATGGATTTAGCACCCTCAAAAACCCCTAGGGCACTTAGATTGTGCAGGGTTACCCATCAAATTTGTGATTTCAATAAATTCCTGCCAGATTTTAGAGAAATTAGACCGCAAAACCCACCAGAAAAACTTTAAAAAATTCACACTAAAAACGACTCGCTTTAATATCTACTGCCATTTCCCTCTAATTTTTCTTTCTCTCCCATTTGACTTTTTCCTTCCACCAGATTTGGTGATATCACTCAACGGTCATGCAAGACGAAATGGACTTGAAAGTCAGAAAGGTTAGCCGACAAATCTGTCCGATGGCAAAGAAAAGTATCCATAATTAATTTTGCCAGTTTTTGGAAGAAACACCTCTGAAAATGGAAGCCGCCGAAGGTGCTGGAGGGATTTTATGAAGCGGATTGGTGGGGACGCCTATGTAAAACAAGCAGCATGTGGACATCGAGCAAGAATCGAGAGAGATGATTTTTATTATTTTTCTAATTATTTTTATTAGTGTTTATAGATATTTGAAAGATGCCGATGGTCATTTTTCAAAATTTTCAAAATGTAAGACTTGAAACGTGAGGGGCCAGTTATGATTAAACAATTTTTTTTACTCGATGTTTAGGTTTAATTAAGCTTTACATACCAAAATAGATTATTTTTCCATCATCTAAACTCAACTTTCATATATATAGATATTATAGAAAGAGAATAATGACTATAAATGATAAATTCAACATATATATATAGATTTAAAATTTTATTATAAAATATTTTTAATCATATTATAATATTTAATTTAGTGAAAACTAAAGTAATTTTAATAATTTTATTTATAAATAATTTGAATTAGAAAAAGATATTAATAATAAATTATATATTTTTATTAAAATTTAATAATCAAATATTGGTAAATAACAATAATGGTAGAAATAAATAAATTTAATAAATAACAATAATTGTATCAAGTCTATAGGGTTAGCTCAATTTATCTATCAAGATATCATTGTTAAAGCACCGTGCCATTGGGAGGTCACCAGTTCATTTCTCTTTGACACCCTTGGGTTTAGGGTCATATTAGTTTGGTAGGGTGTTTTGGTCCCTGTTACACTAAAATTTGTCACCATGACTATTTGCAGTCTGTATGGCTCCATCAATAACCATACTGTCCTCCTTGGCAAGAATTATACCTCTGCTCCTCATGTCAAACTCCAAAAAAGAGAGAAAGCCTTTAAAAAATCAATATAACTCTGGTTCCGCACTTTCTCTTACTCTTACCTGCGTGCACGCACCTCAAGTATATAATACCTGCGTACTTGTACGCTCTGCCTGTAAAGGGGTGGGTGCGTACCCCTGTAAAAGTCAAAAGGCGCAAGTTTTACTTCAAAAAACGTACTTGCGGTCGATTCTAGAGGATTCTAGAAGATGGCTTGACGTGGATTGAGCACCTCCAGATGGTTCATACATCCCAATGAAAGAGGAACTTATCCCATGAAGAGGGGAGCTATCCTTTTGAAAGAGGAGCTTATCCCATTGATGGTGGACTTGTTTAAATTCCTCCAAAGCATTATAAATACATGCTTTGGGCCAGAGGGAGGGGAGGTTGAAAGCTGAACATTCCTAAGGGGTAGATGCTGCTGAAATTAGGACTCCCTTATAGAGCTTGAGAGGAGAGATTCCAATCCTTTCTTAGCTTCATTTGGATGTGGGTGAGCTAATCAAAGTAGAGGAGAACTCTTGCTGGACCCTGGGAGGGACCTGCACAACACCAAGGCACTGGTTGTAAGGTTTCTTTTGTTTCCAATTAATACAATTAAGTTCATTTTTCTCAACAAGTTCTTATATATAATTTGTTTCATAAACTCCTTGGTCTTTATTATGAATATGTTTTATTATATGAGTTATTTAGGTGCTATGTAATCGTTTGCTTGTTAGTGTATGCAGGCTTCAAGGAGAAGGAGCTCATCTGGATCGGAGAGGCTTGGCTGCTACAAACAGCGTTGGACTAAAGGTAAGACTTGAATGCCTGGTTGCTTTTATTTCAAATGCATATTTAGGGAAAGATAGTGCTTGATTGTTTTGTTTGTCACTAGAAAAGACTTGTTTTCTAGGGAGGTCGGTTTTGTCCGCAAAATTGACTCTTTCTGCATGACAAAATGGCGACTCCACTAGGGAATCCATGGATTTGATTGATTTCTCTTTTGATTGATACTTTGATTTGAGAAACGTTGATTTCTTTCTAGTTTTTTACTGATTGACTGTGAATTTCGGTGGAATAGCTTAGGATTGAGTTAGTTTTTATTTTTCTTGATTTTGAGAGAAGTACGCACCCTCTGAGTTAAGCACAGTGCATACCTGTACGCACTTCTGCTTTGCGCACAGAGCGTGGCCACACCTATGCAAATGGGCTGCCTGCGTACCCTGTCAAAAGTTTAGAAAATTTCAATTTTTTCCTTTTTTACCTATTAGATCTTGTTTATAGTTTATTAATGGCTGCCCAAATCCACTGGTTACCTGTCAGAAGCTTTCATCTAGGCTTGTTTCATTAGCATCAAGGGTTTTAGTGAAGTTCATAGAAATTCTAGCCCTATGTTTGATTTTTGTATTGGTCTTGTAGTGACTCTGGCTTTAGAAGTGGTAAAAGCCTTGGGTATCCCTGGTCTTTTCAGTCTTCTTAGGAATCAGACGATTCGTAAAATCCACCTTTGTTTGAGAAACCTACCATTGTGTTGTCTCTTTACGGAATTTCGAGAAGGCTTGTTTGTTAAGCTGTGAATTTCATTCTTAAGAAAAAGAACAAGAGATTTTTATTTTTGTTTTTGACTGATTTATGATTCTGCATGAATTAGTCCTTGGTTGAATTGTAACTAAGTAAAACAACCTGGAATTATATTTTGTAGGCTTTTACCTCATTAGATTTGCTTTTAGGTAAATTTCTCTTAGATTTTCATAGATCTTAAAATTGATTTTTGTTAAGTAGTTTTACATGTTTTGTTAAAATAGGAAAAATACAAAATCTCTTTTGAGGAAAGTTTGTTTTAGTAGTGTTTGAAGTATTTGAAAAGAGAAAGGAAGTTTTCGTGAAATAATTAGTGGTCTTGTGTTGTGTGCTTTGGAAAAGATAAAGATATTGTTTCTTTGATTTTCATTGCCAAGAAAGTTGTCTTTATAAATTTTGCATTCTCCAACTCTCTTAGCTAGGGAATTCATTGAAAAGGAAAGATAGTTTAAATCATCTTAGGTGCATATTTTTAGTGGATTTGAGTCGAGTCTACACATCATAAGTTTCATCTCCTCTACCTTTTGTCCTAAAGAAAAGCCATAAAATTAACGCTTAAAGTAAAATTAGCTTAGTAACTTTTTATTTACTAGGGCTCTGATACACCAACATAGATTAGGCTAGTGTCTTGGAGTAGGAGAGTAATTAACTCTCCAAGACAGTAAGAACAAACAAGTAGCTTATCTTGTGGTAGGATAAATCCAATTGTTACATTTATGCTCTGGGAAAGCTCCTCTTAAAGGAGAAGCACGAGATCGTGTCCGAACCAGTGAGGGGATCAATCCTCCTTCATTGGGAACGATGCCAAATATGCACGTACTACAAATGGTAAACCTCGGATTAACCATTGTCGAGGAGCCTGGGGTCACTTGTCGGTAAACCTTGGATTATTGTCAAGGAGCCGGCAAGGGGATTGAGCTTGTTACTCTGCCCTTGCGTGTGTATCGGATCGTAGACTGTTCCCCTAGGTATATTTGTTGTTGTTGGTGACCTTAGTGACTATTATATTTAGGATTCTTCCTAAGGTGACGGTGGAGGGAAGATCCCACTGTACCTGGAGCAGAAGTCGGCTAGACTCACTTGGATTTTCTGGGGGGTTCACTTCACTCGAGACAGTTAAAGTGGAGGAACTTGGTCCAGTCTATTCATTAAGCAGGTTTTCGGGGTAACTGTTCCACCCGCCATTTCTGTACTGAATTATACGATGTTGGATTTCATCACCAACTAGTGTTTTCGGTCCGGAAAGTTACTATTTGTGTGTGGTTTGACGCCCTAGATTCTTTAGGCACGTGATTCGAATTTGTTTGGTTCTTTAGAGACTTTAGACGGTTTGCTTTGAGATTTTACTTTGTTTGCGTGTGCAGTAGTTAAAAGTTTTTAGCTGTGGCTGAATTACCAAGATAGTCCCGTAGACTTCGGGGCCAATCTCCTGAGGTTGTAACCGTGGCTGATTTGTTGAGGAAGTCCCGTAGACTTCGGGGCCAACCTCCTGAAGACGTCCTGGGCCATTACGAAGGTTTGAAAGTCCTCGTAACTCCTAGTGGTAGTAAAGTTGGGTCACCTGAAGAAGGAGAGCATTCGTTGGTTGTTCATCCTGATTACCAAACTCTAGAAACAGGTTATAATCCTGAAGCTATTTTGGTTTCCAAATTTGCTGGTAGATTTTCATCTACTAGTGATATAGGCAAAGAACCTGAGATATCTGAGCCTGTTACTCCAACATCGGGGTTAGTCTCTCCAACTTCTAGTGCTCCTAATTCACCTAGGGTAGAAAGAGTAATTACCGAAAATCTTCCTTCTGGTTTGATAGCTATTGAAGAACTTGCTCCGGAAGAAGAAATAGGCATCCCTATCCGTGAAAATCAACCTACTATTGATCTAAGGGAGCGTGAATCAATTTTTTACAGTCCACCTAGAAGTACTACTTGGTATCTTTCTTTAACAAATTATTTGGACAACTCAGGGTTAAGTTTTTCACCACCTCGTGCTCCTTATCCACCTAGGGGTTTTTATACTCCTGTAAATATGTCAGGTCAGTCATCCATGTTTACTCAATCGCCTGAATCTTTTTTGTACGACGGTCCTTCTGTTCCCTCCGGGTATCAGTCACTTGCTGGTAATTTTTCGGGAGCATCTCCTCAACCCATTGAACAAAGGTTATTCACTGGAAGCAATGGTGCAAAGCCGTTGAGCGTAGAAGACATTCTTATGATGTCAGGTTCTATTCCCAATTCTCAACCTCAAGGTGGCCAGTTACCGCCTGGGGGGCAGCCTCAATTAACGCTTGGGGGGCAACTTGAAGGTACACAATTTGCATCTGGGGGGCAACCTCAAGGACAGTACGTGCCTATGGTACAATACATTCCTAAAGGTCAACCCCAGACTCAATATGTACCCCAAGGTCAACCCCAGTATCAATTTATACCTCAAGGTCAACCCCAGTATCAGTACATGCCTCAAGGGTATCTACCCCAAGGTCAGTACTCGAACCAAGGTTTCCAACCACCCCAAGGTCAATCTTATGTTCAAGGAACGGGAAATGCACCTTTCAATTATCAATCCTATCCTCAACCCGGTTTTGGATCTCAATATCCTCAACCTGTTATGGGCAGTACCCCGGAATAAACATAGTGTGGGATCCATCGCAAATTCAACAGGTGTTGTAGCCAAATGTACAGTTGTCATCTCAAACTGGAAAACCCTTAGTTTCTGGTTCACCCCAGCAACCAATCCAGTCTAATATTCAAACTTCTGTACCTTCGGTAGTTTCTCAGTCTGGGCCTATTTCGCCTCGTACTCCATCTCAAATGACTGCTGCAACTGCTGCAACATCTGTTCAATCTACCCCACCTACTTCTGGAGTATCGACAACTCTGTTTTCTATTGTTCCTATGTCTACTCCTCAGACATCTTTACCATTGTCTGGATCCACAATTCAAACTACGGTTCAGATGCCTGTAGGACAACCTGGTTTAAGTACGGTTGTCACAAGTCAACCACAATTCACTTATCAACTATATCAGGGACAGTACCAATTCGGTCCTGCTGTCCAGCAGCCAGTTTATCAGTATCAACCGTATCTTGGGTACACTTATCAACAACCACAACAACCCCAGTATGGTCTGGTTAATCCTGGTTTTCCAGGAGGATACAATATCCTGAACGCGATTCCCATTCCTAGTTATCCTGGATATCCTCCTCCTGGGGCTGGTATAATGACTCAGATTTTTAGGGATCCTAATCGGCAGCTACCGTTTATCGCAACTTTGGACTTACCAGACTTGTCGCGGCTAATGAACGATCCAATTAATTATCTTCCGTTTTGGCCGCCAATGCCGAATAAGTTGCGTAGTGACATTCCCAAGTTCGAAGGTAAATCTGGAGAGGACCCATCGAATCATGTGATGAATTACCACCTCTGGTGTGCCTCTAATTCCATCTCGGATGATTCGATCCGCTTACGTCTTTTCCAACGCACTCTCATTGGTCTTGCGGCCAAGTGGTATATTGAGTTACCACGGGCCTCTTTTTATAATTTTAGCCAGTTAGCTACCTCGTTTTTAACTCATTTTCAGTTTCCGGTCAGATATGATAATGGCACGGAGTTACTAACTTCATTAAAGCAATCGACGTCCACTTATATTTCCGATCATATTCATGAATGGAGACATCGAAGGCGGTTAGTGAAAGTTTTTATCCCAGACCAAATCTTAGCTGAATGGTTTGTTAAATCATTGTTATCGAAGATTACTGAAGACGTAGCTAAGGTTGGAGTAGTTACTGAGGAGCAAGTGATTGCTCAAGCACAGTACCTTGACTTAGTATATACTCAGTCAGGTACGTTACACGAAAAGATCCCAGATCTTCCTAGGTCAAATCAAATCGTTGCTGCTCCATCAGGGTCTCATGCTGCTGATGGCATGATTGGTACGGTGAACACTAAATGCAAGAAGAAATCCTCTAAGAATTCTTCTCCTATTATAACCTTACCAGATTCCCCAACGGGAGATTCTTCCGCTGAACTCTCCGACGATATTCATGTTGTAGAGTCGTCTACAACTAAATCAAAATCCGGTGGGAAGAAGAAAGGGAAGAAGAAGAATAAAGCAGACAAAAATTCAAAAGGGAAACCCGAAAAGGCGGAATCTAATGATGAAAAGCGCAAACCTCATTATCCATGTCTTATTTGTGAAGAGGAACACTTTACAAGAGACTGCCCTCATCGAGCAGAGGTTGCGAAAATCGTCAAAGGTTCCCAAACTCCTGCTGTCTTGAAGGATCCATTTCCAAAGCAAGATAGCAAGATGATAGGTTCTTCCTCGAGTTCCAATGAAGAACCCATATTGATGATGTCCCATGTAAGGATTGCGACTCGATCGCAAGATTATGGTAGTAAAAGTCCTGTTGATGGCAAAGAAGCAGAATCTTCTCATTCTAATCTATCAACCTTAGCCCCCAGTTCCGATCCACTACAGATCGAGAAGCCTAACCCGGACTTAGTAATCAAACCGCCCGCCAAGGGTATACTTCGAAAGTCTGCTTTCAATCCACATCCGAGAGCGGCCCAGAATTATAACGTTGTTGAGGACTTAGCTGTTTCACCCTCAGCAATGTCGGCTTTGGAAGTGCTGCAATCATGCCCAGCACAACGTAAATTACTTTTGTCGGCTATCGGAGCTGTTGATGTTCAGGACCCGAACCTAATAATCTTTGATCTAGAAAATAGTACACCGCGTTTACCTCATCAAATGGCTTTCCAGATCCCAATGATAGTAAAAAACAGGCCTATTCATCGGACTGTAATTGATGAGGGAGCTTCAACGTGTATTATGTCGATACAGCGTTGGAGATCGCTTGGTTCTCCTTCACTAAATCAATCCTCGACAATTCTTAAGGCCTTTGATGGCCGTGGGTTCCATCCTTTTGGCATTCTATAGGATTTGCCTACAGGGGTTGAAGGAAAAACCGTTAGTCTAGATGTGGAGGTGGTTGATGCTCCTCTAGACTACAACCTTCTCTTGGGTTGAAGTTGGTCTTATGCTATGACAGTGGTCGTTTCATCGGTCTTCCGAGTCATAAAGTTCCCACATAATGGAAAGATCGTAACAATAGACCAGCTGGCTTACTTTTAATCTGACCCAGCCTCTTCAGAGAGTATTCAGCATGTTGGTAAAATGACTATCCCATATAAGGATGTTGGAGTAGGATTAGTTAAAGATGTCGGTTTACTGGGAACTTTTCCTTTTCCTCCAATCAATGCATTGTCTTCGTTTGCAACCATTCATATGATTACATCAGACACCATTGTTTATGATGATCCTTGGATCGTTCCTTCTGAATCTGAGATAGACTCATTTGGTGAGGCTATGCCTTTCAGTCCATATGAAATTTCCTATGAAGCCGTGCAGTCTTTTACCAACCTGTGTTCAACCCACAAAGAATTAATGAATGTGGTCTATGAGGAATCACTTTTCACATCAACCTCAGAGTTAATAGCATTTCCCGAAGTTGTTTCATCTGACGAACAACTTCGTGAAGTCCTGTGTATAGATGATTTACCATGGGACGATCTCCATCATAGATCTTCGTTTTTACCTGAGGATGATCGTTTTGAAAATGATTTCTCATCAATTTTTACAGCTGAATATGTCAAGGAAGCTCAGAATCCCATGAAACATCCTGATTCAGAGCTGAATTTGGGAAACATCTCTCGAACTATTCCCATTGACATTTCGGTTAAGCCTGGAATTGTTGAGAACATTCATATAGGTGCCTCGTGTACAAATGACAAAATTCAAATATACAAGGCCCTATTTCAAGAATTCTGCGACATGTTTGCCTGGTCCTATGAGGAAATGCCAGGAATTGATCCCGCGATTGTTGTTCATGAGATCAAGACTTACCCGGATGCTAAACCCGTCCGGCAACGTTTGCGTCAGATTCACCCACGAAAAGCGGCTACAATTAAAGCAGAAGTTGAAAAACTATTGAAAGCAGGTTTCATTTATCCGATCCCGTTAACGGATTGGGTATCGAATATTGTTCCGGTTAACAAAAAGCAGGGAACAATAAGAATATGCATCGACTATAGGGACATTAATCGAGCTTGTCCAAAAGACAACTACCCAACTCCCTATATCGATCAAATAATTGATGATGTGCCGGCAGCGAAATATTTTCCTTTATGGACGGTTTTTCCGGGTACAATCAAATCAACATTCTACCTGCCGATCAACCGAAAACGGCTTTCATTTGTCCATGGGGGACATTTGCTTATTGAAAATTACCTTTTGGGTTTAAGAATGCCAAAGCAACTTTTCAAAGGGCAATGTCTTATGCGTTTCATGACATCAAACACATTGTGCAACCGTATCTCGATGATTTTCCTGCTCATTCATTACATCGAGCTGATCACCTTGTCCATTTACGAGCAATCTTCATGAGGTGTAGGCATTATCGTATTCGGTTGAACCCACACAAATGTTTCTTCTGTATAGAAATGGGTCGATTACTGGGATTTGTAGTTTCGAAAGCCGGCATTCGCGTCGATCCCTCAAAGGTAGAAGCTATCATCAAATTGCCTCCTCCTTCGAGTCTTCGCCAACTCCAAAGTTTGCAGGGGAAAGCAAACTTTTTACGACGATTCATTCCTAACTACGCCGAGGTTACAAAGGGTTTTACACGGTTGTTGAAATAGAACGCTCAATTCTCTTGGGATGAGATAGCTCAAAAATCTTTTGATGCACTCAAACACGTGTTGACCCATGCACCTTTATTGCATCCTCCCAAATACAACCAGGATTACTTTTTGTATCTCGCTGCCTCCCATTCCACCATTGGAATGGTCTTAGTTCAGGAAGATGAATTCGGAACGGAACATGTGATATATTACCTTAGTTGAACATTAAATCCAACTAACATAAAATAATCACATGTGGAGAAATTGGCATTGGCAGCCGTTCAAGATGTCCAACGTTTTCGTCACTACATTTTACTCCGTAAAACTACAGTCATTTCGGATTGCAACCCTATGATCTACATTTTGACCAAACAATTGCTAGGGGGAAAGTACTCTAAATGGATTTTTATCTTGCAGGAGTTCGACTTGGAGTTTGAGAAATTTAAGTCTAAGAAATCTTTAGTTTTTGCAAAGTTAATGTGTGACTTCCCGCGTGCTGACACAGAAACTGTGGCAGAGGAGCCCATTGCGGACGAATATTTGTTTCTACTCAGCACTTTAGATCCGTGGTATGGGGATATCATCGTCTATCTCCAGACCCAATCCTTTCGGCCCGAAGTTTCAAAGTCGGAACGTTGAAAAATTCGATTCCAGTCCCAACAATACAAAATTATTGGAGATACTCTTTATCACCGTGGGGCGGACTCTATTTTTCGACGTTGCTTAACTCACGAAGAGGCTGAAAGGGTTCTAAATGACTGTCACTCTGGAGCGTGTGGCGGTCATATGTCTGGGTATGCCACAGCCCAAAAGATATTGCGCGCTGGCTACTTCTGGTCGTCCTTGTTTAAAGATTGTATTACTGCAGTCCGAAAATGCCACAACTATCAAGTGTTTGATCGAAAGATGCGCGCTCCACCTGCTCCTCTCCACCCTATAATTGTCGTTGGTCCTTTTGCCAAATGGGGTATCGATTTTATTACATGTAACCCTCACTCGGCCGGGGGGGCATGCATATATCATCCTTGAGGTAGATTATTTTACTAAGTGGGCCGAGGCGATGCCTACATTCGAGGCAGACGGCAAGACAGTTGCAATTTTTGTGTTCAATCATATAATTGCTAGGTTTGGTGTCCCACAAGCGATAATCACTGACCATGGGTGCCATTTTCGAAACGTTATGATGACAGAACTTACAGGCCAGCTTGGTTTGCGTCATGATAGTTCAACTCCTTATTATCCACAAGCAAATGGTCTGGTTGAGTCCATCAACAAAGTTTTAGTTATCATGATCCGACGAATCATTGGTATTCATCGGTCGAATTAGCATAACATGTTATTTTAAGCGCTTTGGGCGTACCGAACCTCAGTGAAAACATCAACAGGGTTCACTCCTTTCCAACTAGATTATGGTTTGGAAGCTGTGCTACCCATTGAATGCGAAATCCCGTCACTGCAAATGGCCATCGAGTTACTTCCAGCTACTTCTGAAGAGGAAAAGCGTTTATTATACTTAGCTCAATTAGATGAGAATCGACGTGATGTTGCATTGGCGATCGAGACTCACGCAAAACGTATGAAAGCTCAGTATGATCGAAATGTGACCCCTCGAAATTTTTCGGAAGGAGACCTAGTGTTATTGTATGATCAAGCTAATGATAAATTAGGTGCTAGAAAATTCGTTCCTATGTGGCATGGGCCCTATATTGTCAAGCGAAAGCTAGCAAAAGGGGCCTATGAGTTGGTAGACTTTGGCGGGGACTCTTTAGGTAAACCCAGAAATGGTCTTTACTTGAAGAGGTATTATGCTTAAAAGAATGGGTATGGAGATTTTTAGTTAGGTTAGTTTTTTCTTTCTAGCTGGTGTGTTTGTTAGTTTAGACAGTGTGCTTAGCTTAGAGAGTGTGTTTTCGTCGTTATTTCTGGCTTATCTTGGTTTTACTCTTGATATTGCAGATGTCGATGCCTCTCCAAACATACATTGGTTTCACTGATGGTGCTTGTCGTAGTACACGGAATATCTCTTCCGCAGATTGGGTTATCTATTCGCCCTCTAACGAGTTAGTTTCTATGCATGGGGTAAGCCTCAGTCAAACAACAAACAACATTTCCGAGTATAGTGCAGTGATTGAGTTATTGTCTGAATCTATTTCATTTGCGATTCGGAGTTTGATAGTGAGGTTAGATTCTGAACTCGTTGTATTACAGCTTAATAGAGTGTATGCCATTAGAAATCCAGTGTTATTAAGGTTATTTTTGAGAGTGCGTCTCTTGGAACATGAGTTTGATTACATTGAATATCAGCATATTCCAAGGTCTTTAAATACATTAGCAGATGCAATTGCTTCTCGAATGTTAAATAGACATTTGTAATAATCATACATGTAAATTTAAAACCATTCCATAACATGATTTACAAGATAAGCTGGTAATAATGATATATATATATATATATATATATATATATATATATATATATATATATATAGGAGTGTGTCAAAAAATACATCGTCTTCGATCATAGGTTGAAAAACACCTTATGATCGGCAAAAATGATAAGTACAAAAAACCAAAATGTCACATGTGTCTACAAAACGACCATCCAATCACTGGTGATGATCTCTATATGACACCACTGCATGGGCCACCCTACACAAGAACCTCCTAAAAGGTCTTAGGACTCCGACTACATAGCGTTGAAGCTGGATTGGAATGTCATCTATGGTAGTCTCTGGTATATCTGGTGTAAGACGCTCTAGGTCACTTTCCAACTCAGCCAAAGTCTCTGTGGCCTCGTCCTATGGGGCCGATGCCGCTGCAACTGGTAGTCTCCTCTCGTAAGGCCAGAGATTGGCTGGACGTCGTGGGCCTACATCTGCATTTTGAAAATTATTACTATCAATTTTGAGACAATATAAAACAAAAAAAAAATAGATAGTTTAAAAAACTTGTGAAAAATGAAGTTACCTGTATCATCCCATTGTTCTCCCGGTGGAAGAACCATGTCCGGATCTCCACGAAAATCAACTCCGACATAAGGAAAATCCTGTATAGAAAAGACCTGGCCTTCTAACCAGCGAAAGTACTCCGGAGTAAATCGAACAACCTCCGTCTCCTCATCAGGATGATGGGCCATAACCGCAACCCATGGCATCAATTTGGGCTCTCGAGGAAGCCCAGCCTCAACAGTGAGCTGCTGTGGGATCAGCATCGGAACCCTCTCTAAGCCAAAACTCACAGCTGGAGCCCCATAACCAAAGGTCTTTAGCTGTCCATTTTTGGCTCTAGTCAGTTGGCCTTTTACATTGGCCAACACAGCAACACACCAGTTGAAAATGGTACCTCGATAACAATCAATCGCCATCCGCATCTGGGATCCAGTAGCAATGTGTAAAGCGACAGCCCCGCAAAGTCTGGTAACTGTAAAGGCAATCACCATAAGTTCAGGATGGGATATAGTTTTGATCTCTATCCCCTTCTCCTAAGACTGAGTGTTACACCACTCTTGTCGGAGACTAGCGATAGACTGGGCAACCTGCCCTAGTCCCGAACAGAGTCAAGTGTTCGCCTCTCTTGGGAAAACCAGTGAGGAAGTAGATATCTTCCGGCTCCATCTCAAGCTGGTGCCCTCCAATATAAAAACACTGGTCCTGAACGTTCCATCTTTCTACCAGCCACTCTAGAAAGCTCACTTGGGCCCTCATGCCAGTTATGGCCCAATATTTATAAAGACCGCATGCCTTCAAAGCATCAATTGACGGTTGATGATTAATGGTGGCAAAATCAACATCTTCGTGCTCTCTCTCATGTCAATCAAGCATGGTGAACAATCTACATGCAAAAAAACATCCGTTAGATTCCATGAAATCAAAAAAATTTGGTCCATTTTGGAGAATTTAGGGTTTAAAAACTTGTTGCGCGGAGTACGCACCCCGCCTTTAGGAACAGAGCGTGGGTACGTAGGGTCTCTGAAGGCAAGGTGCGTGCCCCTGCCATTTTTCCAACTGAGAAAATGTCGGGGTATGCAGGTCCCTAGTGTGGTGCCTGCGTACCCCGAGAGGCGGTTTTTGAAGCCACAAAACCTCCAAAAGTGAAATCTGGGGCCTAAAAAAGAATTCTAAATGGATGAAATTGAAGAGGAGGATGTTGTAAATTACCTGGAAGAGACAATGTTTGATTTCGACGGTCGGATTCTCTGCAATGTCCACGGGAAGTTTCTTGCCAAAAGCCCCTTTTCTCTCCTCAACAGTAAAATGGTAAAAATGAATTGGTAAAAGCCCTTTTTATAGGTTTTTTGGGTAAATAAATGGTATATTTGTTTATTTTTCACCATTAAAAGGTATTTTTCAAAGTATTTTTATCTATCTTCAACAGGTATGAGTAATGTGTTGGTTTTTGTGCAGGATAAAGGATTTTCAGGGAAAATTGTCATTTTTTACAAACAAAAACATCAGAGTCATCTTTAAGCCCTTTTCTGACTACTAAAACATGAAAAGATTGCCGATCGTTTCTTTTACACTCGTTAAAACAGAATTAAAAGACAATCCTCTTACAGCCCTTTTCTAACCATAAAAACATGAAAAGATTGCCGGATTTTTGTCGTTTCAAATTCGATATTGGAAATAAAACGACGTGTCCTTGATTGCTTTTTACTTTTCAGATCAGAGACACTAATCATGAAAGTACTCATTGGTCGTAAAGATCAAGCGGTTCTCTCAAGTATTATTTTATACTTTTTCGGGCTTGGGAGACACAAATTCACGAAAAAGGTCAACCCTGGAGTCTTCTTAAGTTTTTCAGACTCTCTAAAATTGAAAAACGCCGAGTTTCTCCTATACTGGACTCGTTAAAATTTCACAGTAAAGGACCTGTTCGATTACAAACAGGAACGGACCACTCCTTCTTAGGGTTCGAATCTAAACTAAGTTGGACTCATCCGAAGGATGAGCTTATAATCAAGCAAATGTTATCCTCCTCAAGCTTGTAAAAAATAAAGAGGTACTTGCCAGAAATGGTGGGGGAAAAGAGAGAAAAATGAGCCTATTTGTTATCCTTTGTCTCAGAAAAACCTTATCATCACTCTTGAACACGACACTTTTCATTCACCTGGGTTGGGGAATCCTTTACCTAATAGTTGATCAAACCACATTGAAAGTCTTCAGCCGGTTTCTGGGTATTAACTTTGGGTCAATTGTCACCAAGCCATCTGTTGTGTCGTTATGTGTTCAAGAGGTCATTGCAAATAAACCATTCATCTGCAAAATATATGTCATCCATCTTGACCATCCATGAGTCAGTCCTTACAGCTACATTTCTTCAACTTGATTTATGATTTCGTGTTGTGGGCTTGCCTACGACGGATCGCTTTCTATCGACATCAGCACATTATCTAGAAATCGTCAGTACCTTGAGATCTACATGCCTCAATGGCAGGTTTCTTGCCTTTGACGACAGTTTACATCATTGACTTTCGATCGAAGGATTCCGTGACGTGTTCGACATCAACACATTCATTCACATCTCACGGATTGTACTGGGTACTTTGAGAGCCATTGACATCACTGGTGGTTTCTCTCACACTTGTTAACAGTTTACGTCATTGACTTGTAATCAAGTGGTTTCTACCATGTTCGACATCAACTCATTTATTCGCATGGATAGAATCGTACTATTTCGGGAAGCAGAAATGAAGACCCTGGATCTAGTTTCCGCCATCCATGCTGCTAGGAGTTTTGTACTCATTATACAGTAGACTAACTATAAACAGACGGCTACATCCATACTGTGTCTACATGTGTTTATGATTATGATGTATTGCAAAATCATTCCTATATCAGAGCAGTAGTTAGTTTGTTAGTTAAGTTTTCAATCTGAGTATGGGAATGCCTACCTCAGCGATGATATGATCTCATATATGTATTTTGTGTTGAATATTTGCAGGTTTCGACTGGGCTCTCCACAAGATAATCCTCGAAATGATAAAGTGCTTCACCCTTCCTAGATGATATAAAACACTAATCTACTATAGACCTCGCACTTTAGGGGGCAATCTGTTACACTAAAATTTGTCACCATGACTATTTGCAGTTAGTATGGCTCCATCAATAACCATACTATCCTCCTTGGCAAGTCTTATACCTATGCTCCTCATGTCAAACTCCAAAAAAGAGAGAAATCCTTTAAAAAATCAATATAACTCTGGTTCTGCACTTTCTCTTACTCTTACCTGCGTGCACGCACCTCAAGTATATAATACCTGCGTACTTGTACGCTCTGTCTGTAAAGGGGTGGGTGCGTACCCCTGTAAAAGTCAAAAGGCGCAAGTTTTACTTCAAAAAACTTACTTGCGGTCGATTCTAGAGCATTCTAGAAGATGGTTTGACGTGGATTGAGCGCCTCCAGATGGTTCATGCATCCCAATGAAAGAGGAACTTATCCCATGAAGAGGGGAGCTATCCCTTTGAAAGAGGAGCTTATCCCATTGATGGTGGACATGTTTAACTTCCTCCAAAGAATTATAAATACAGGCTTTGGGCCAGAGGGAGGGGAGGTTGAAAGCTAAACATTCCTAAGGGTAGATGCTGCTGAAATTAGGACTCCCTTATAGAGCTTGAGAGGAGAGATTCCAATCATTTATTAGCTTCATTTGGAAGTGGGTGAGCTGATCAAAGTAGAGGAGAACTCTTGCTGGACCCTGGGAGGGACCTGCACAACACCAAGGCACTGGTTGTAAGGTTTCTTTTGTTTCCAATTAATACAATTAAGTTCATTTTTCTCAACAAGTTGTTATATATAATTTGTTTCATAAAATCCTTGGTCTTTATGATGAATATGTTTTATTATATGATTTATTCAGGTGCTATGTAATCATTTGCTTGTTAGTGTATGCAGGCTTCAAGGAGAAGGAGCTCATCTGGATCGGAGAGGCTTGGCTGCTACAAACAGTGTTGGACTAAAGGTAAGACTTGAACACCTGGTTGCTTTTATTTTAAATGCATATTTAGGGAAAGATAGTGCTTGATTGTTTTGTTTTTCACTAGAAAAGCCTTGTTTTCTAGGGAGGTCAGTTTTGTCCGCAAAATTGACTCTTTCCGCATGACAGTCCCTTAGGGTGGACCTACCTTGATTTTCCGTGGGAGCAAAAACAATAAATGTATCAAATTTTTATTATTTGATATTACATACTAGTTAAAATTGATAGAAGTGGGTGGGTTTTTCACTGTTCTTGAAGCTAGAGCTTTGATGTACCAATTTAATGGCTTTTGGCCAGGGTTTGAAGATCTACATCAATGGATCTACCTCAGCAAGACTAGATTTTATGATATATACTTGTGTGCAAAGGGATCTTTTGTGGTTCAATTCGACAACTAGACATATTTGGACTATGTCATAAAATAAGGACCATGGTTTTGGGGAAAGGCGAGTCCCTTTGTCACTCCATAGTTTCCAGTGTTTGATGCCACAATAATGATGGTTACAAGGATGCCGGTATGGGTAAGGTTTCACAATCTCCCGCTTCCTTTTTGGCACCATCAAATGTTAGAGGGCATTGGAAATTCATTGGGGAGATTTCTACAGATGGATCAAGAAGGAATAGGCAAATGTATCTTTACTCTTGTCCACATTTGTGTGGAGATAGACCTAAGCAAAGGCCTACTAGATCACATCCATGTGACTCATCAAGATTTCAATTTGATAAAGTGGCTAGACTTTGAAAACATTTCATTTAGATCTTGAATTTGTCATCACACTACACTCCTGCAAAACTCATGCCCTCAAGTGAAAAGAAGGATAATGAAAATTTCCCAAAAGCCAAAGGGATGGAAATTTTCATATATGCCTTCTTCAGCTGACGAAGATGAAGAAGTGGATGAGAGTCTTCAACAGCCAGAAGCATGAAATTAATAAGGATCTCAATTGGAGGAGGGAGAAGAGAAGCAAAAGGATTTTGTTAAACATTCCAAAAAAAAAGACTAATTTAGTAGTGATACAAACTTTGGGAAATTCACATGAGGAAAACGACAACATCCAAGGAGCAGTAGAGATCATAGTGGTGGAGCAGTGGAAGGAAACCATTCCCTTTCAAAAGGAAGTAGGGGGTATAAAGTGAACCCATACATCTGAGAGTCTATATTCAAACAAATATGTCCCCTTGAAGGTGGAAGCACGCCTACTAGAAATAGTATGCGTTGCTCCAAGTCAAGGAATTTGGTGAAAGATAGAAAAAAGGGGAAACTAACTAATTATTATCACACTTAGCCCCAACAATTATGTAATCTTATTCATTTTTTTCCCCATTTTATACATTGGGTGAAAGACTGATCTGATAGAATACTTTCAAACATATACTAAATGTGATTTTGTTCCTTGATTTTCAAGTTACACAAGTTAAGATTTTCTTTCGGGAAAAAATATACTAGTTAAAAAATTAATTTGATATATGTTTCTATTTAAATCAATAAGTTAGGATTTTCCATGTATTTATGATTATGGTTTTATTGATTAATTGTTATATTTTTTTACGATATTTGCAATGATATTAACGACCACCATTAAGGATAAAAGAATGATACATAAAGTCTTACACAACCTAACACCTTTTCAATTGGAAAATCCGCATGTGAAATTTTTTCCAAATGTTATTAATAGCTTGTCATGCTAATGGAAATGCATGCAAATGTAAAACTTACCCTGCACCTGTGATTTTGTTGTTCCTGAGAATATGATACAATATCTTGCACTCTTGTTAGAAGTTAGGAAGCCTTCTTCTCTACTTGGTCTACATTTTTTTTTAATTGATCTCTCCACTGAATAATTTTGCAACTTTACCTGAAATAGGTGTTCCTTTACAAATGAATTAAATACATTTTAGTAGCTGGATTGATATTTTTGACTAGTAAAATAGGTTGCTCCATCACTATTGAATTGTTGGATGAGAAACGTTTACTTTCCAAATGTTTACAAGTGAATGTACTATTTCAAAATTCCATATATTTTTCATCACTATGAAATTTTCCATCATATCACTATGAAATTGTCAATCAAAGTGTTATGGAAAATGCTTATATGAAAAAATCCAGATTCACTGGAGCATTTTTTTTGTATCCTCCAAAAATTTTAGTCTACAAGGTTTTTAGAAGCCTCCTTTAAGTAATAAGATCTCAACCCTAAAACATGGGTTCACCATTTCCTTTGCATCATTTTTTTTACTATTTCTCAACCTTGTTAAAACATCACCTATTACATAGATTTTCTTATGATATTTTGCAGTTCTCTTTATACTAGAAAGCCCCAATTTAAATTCCTCGCTCTACCAAAATAATTTACCAATAAATATTCAATTTGAAACTCAACCATTTTTTTACTTTTAATGAAATAGACTTACCCTTTTTTCTAACAAAACTAGCTCTCCATTGTTCATTCCTCGCTATACCAAAAAAATTTACCAATAAATATTCAATTTGAAACTAAACCATTTTTTTTTGAAATGGACTTACTCTTTTTTCACCAAAATTACTTCTACATTTTTCAATATAATCCCATACCCCACTAACTTATCCTATAGAACAAAGCTTCTGAATATCTTCTTAGTTCTTTTCCTTTCCTAACGATCACTATTTTGGCAATTCTCCACATCCATATTCTTAAATTGTGAAATAAATTTTGTGTATTCGGTGGCTTGTTCGAACTTGAGTTGTCTTGTATTTGCAGAAAACATTTATGGTTCAACCACTCAGTCATTGCGAACATGAATTATGATATTAATTATTTCTTTATTATTGGTCATGGAAAACTACGCTAGATGATTTAGATTAACAATTTGTTCATTTACCTTTTCTCAAACCTATTCCGTTTTAACCATGTATCTATTTGCTATTATGTATTTGGTTAAAATATAGATGGATCAATGTTTTTGAGGTGCAAACCATTTTTATATTGTAAAACTTGAAAAAATGTTTGTATTTCGAGAAATTTGATGACTCTATGTGCTTTTCTATTATTAATATATTTTTAAATATATGTAATATTATTTAACCTTGCATCTTGAAATTTCTTATTTATGATCTAGATTGAATTATTTTTTTATTAATATTTGAAGTGAAACATATTAATTTTATGTCAAAAATTTCAATGAATTTCACAACTCCCTTTTATTATTCTTATGAGGAATCTTTCTCTCTCTCTCTCACTCATATTTTTAGAAAGGTATAAGAGCTATACATTTTTAACATTCAAAAGAGAAATTATAACTTTTTTATTTCTATTACTTTATCTTTCTCTAAATTTATTATAAAATCCTATTACTTCATATCGATGTCGAAATACTTTATTTATGGTTGTGACACTAAAGGATTTTTACATCTCCTTCATTTTGCATTATAATATCAACCAATATACATCCATCTTAACCTCCGATTTAGCAAGTGCGTAGAGACGTCATATTTTTTGAGGTTTTGCAAATTGAGATATTTGCTCTCTCTCTCTCTCCCTCTCTCTCTCTCTCTCTCTCTCTCTATATATATATATATATATATATATATATATATATATATATATATATAGAGAGAGAGAGAGAGAGAGAGAGATATTGAGATATTTGGTCTCTCTCTCTCTCTCTCTCTCTCTCTCTCTCTCTCTCTCTCTCTCTCTCTCTCTCTCTCTCGCTATATATATATATATATATATACATATATATATATTCAAAATATTGAAAATCCTCAACTTCAATTTTTTTTATCCATAAGCATTATTAATAATTTTAGCATAGAATTAAATTTTACTATTGTGAAATAAAAATATGATACCAATTATTTTTAATTTTTATAGTTTCAATTCAATAATTATTATTGACCTCATTTATAAACTCTATTTTATCTTCTGAATGTCATTTAATCTCCAATACACTCTAATGTATAATATTTCAGAAGAGAAACTACATTCCCTAGATACCGAGACAAATTTGGCAGGGGGTGTGGATGCCACTGTATCACCTTACAAATGCTCCAAGGGACGTGGCACCCATCCCTAGCAGGGTTTAATGCTTCCAATACCCATGATCAATGGATATTATGTGATATTTAATGACATCAAAGTGAGGAGGGGATGGGCATCTAGAGATGGAGCTAGATGCTGGTTTGTTCCTGCAATGGCAAAAGGGAAGATAATGGCAACCAATTTGATAAATGTTCTATATGGGAATGTTGGAGGTCGGGTCTCTGAATGAAGATAGTTAGTGGTGGAGGTTACACCCTCTTGCTAGAGGCCAGAGTGAGTATACTAGGAAGAAGCTCTGAAGAATTTTGTAAGGCGAAGCTAACTTTCACTAAGACGCTTTACCTTCCTCATGATTCTGGTTTCGTGTCTAGTTGTTGTTGTCTTGCTGGTTTACTTCCCCAAACACTTCTCAAGCATAAAGGGATAATCAATTCTCTTGAATGCCAAATAAATCACCATTCAGAGGGTAAATTTCCTTGATTTATAGTCCCTGGTTTTAGCGTTCCTTTCTTTCCCTATTGCAGGCTTTCCTGGTACTGGAAAGTGCAAGGAATAATTGCATTATTGCACCTATTTTGAGCTATAAGGGGATTCTGGCATTGATTTTATCACTCTAGCTTGGTGGGTGCCATCTCGGGCCTTCAATGTTCTCCCTTCTCTTTTACTTACAATTCTCAGTTGTTTCCTATTTGTGTGAATCTGGTTGTCTTGGCACTGACTCAGACAATGATTGGGATATACTATAAGAATCATTGTTGCAATACCTTCCATCGAGATCTTCACAAGAGTGAGAGGAAAATGTTGTTGGGTTTATTTTTCCCTCTTCTTGGTGGTTTGGTCTCTATGAATAATGGTTAGAGGTGCCCCTCACCTCATTTTAACAATCTTGGTAATTGTAGTGGCAGAGGAAAGGAAGCAATGCTAGGGATTATTTAGTTATGGGAGGTAGCTATTTCATGGACTATTTTGTTCAATCCTTATAATAGTGATGATCCTTTTCGAGCTATAATTAATATATTGTGTCCCCATCCTCCTATTGCCATCTTTCTTTTTAATTTTATCATTCATTATTTTTGTTTACCATTGTGAAGTTCTTTGGTTGGTAATGGTATAATTGTTTTTTGGTGGAGGCTAATAGCTTGGAGAAAGTGCTTGAGGGAGATTCTTGTTGTACCCCTTATAGTGGGGGCTTGACTAGTAAAAAATTTTAGATACCACTTGTCTAGTACAGGTCCTCAATTTGGGAGTTATTTAGTCTTGTAGGTACTCTAGAGATTAGGCCATGCCATTTGTCTCTAATACTTTATTTAGTTTATTAATCAACAATTTCCAAGCCCAATGGAACATCAGAGGGAAAGAGTTAGGAGAAGGGAAGTGTATTATAGGGAACATGCCCAAAGGGGAAAATACCTCATGCATCAACGATTGGAGGAATTTTCTAGGCGATCTCAAGAACTCACACAAGTCTTATTAAGAAGAAAATTGGTTATATCCATTTGGGTCTTCCACCTTGTATTTCTTGGGAACCAATGTTAGAAATATATCATCAAAGGCTTTCAAAATGGATCGATACTACCTTGATTCCTCTACTACTTGTCAGACATCGTGCTCAACGATTGGCCAACATGCCTAGAAGAATTCAATTACGAATCCATATAGTCCATGTGATTTATTGTTGGGAATAACTCATATTGTGGCCTCAACTTCGTCAAAGGAGAAGACTTTGAGTAGGGTCAATATTTTATGGAGTGATCATATTTGGTATGTGCTTAAGTATGTACTAGGTCACCCTTCATATATTAATTCAGAGCTTAGAGGGAATATTTTGGAGGAAATTATTGATTTCAAAAGATATCTCTAGTTGTGTCTGTAGATTTTAACCTTAAGGTTTCTTAATGGTAGAGGTGTGATTGCGATGGTGATATTGGAGCATAGAGTTGTGGAAAAAGGTAGTTCTCTTTTCCCCTTCTTTGATCCATCGAGTTCTAGATTTTTTTTTTCATAGGAATTTTTATCGCTTCCTTAAATTCCTACAAATAATTGAGAGTTGACACCTCTTCCTTGATTAATTTCTCTAACCTAAAAAAAAGCTTCCTACTATATTGGTTCCATTTTTTCTCTAGTTATAATTTTCTTCTATGATGTTTCCAAATTTATCTTTATTCTAGCCTTTCGGTCTCCATTTTATATTTTTGAGCTTCTATTGTTGTGTAAACATTGTTGAGATTTTTGTAATTGCCAGCTCACCCCACCTTTATTGTATATTTTTCTTAAAAATCTAGATGGAGTAGCAAAATATTTTCAAAAAAAAGGGTCTATTGTAGGGTTGATATTTCTAGCCTATGTTTAAGTAGATGAGCTAGTAGTTTGAACCATGACTTAGTAGTATGGAGACATAAAAAAGGAGATCCCACATCATTATGTCTTCTAAAATTAAAAATTTATCTAGTTTTGAAGCCATGTGTTGTGTTCCTCCATGCCCATTATTCAAGGTCAAATTTCCATTTTTTGTTTCAATATTAATAAGCTGAGAGGTTGTAATTATTTATGGGAAGAGGTTCAAATTAATGTCCAATATCCTTACAATACCTCACTTCTCATCTAAGGACTTGATGAGGGTGAAGTCACCAGTAATTGTCAAAGGGGAAGAAGATATGAGACTGTGAGTGTTGACGATGGAGTGGAGAAAGAGGTGTTTATATTTGGATGAAGTGGGTCCATATACATTGGAAAGGTAGTGAGATTCAATTGAGCCAATGATCTATAATTGAATGGTGAGTATGTGGATGGCATAAACATTTTGAGAATTTGAATGTCCTGATCATTCCAGATGATAGGTGGACCTCCTGAAATAAAATGTGCATCTATGGTAGCCACTTGAAAATTTCTTACCCATTTTCTTATCACATTGGTAAATGTCTTGCTTAAGGTTTTGCTTTGTTACATCATAACTATTGCAGGATTTTATGAACTACATTTTTTATTAAGAAGCCTCTATTTTCCCTTGCAATTAACACCCCTGATATTCTAAGAGATTATTTTCATGTTTGGTTAGGATGGAAGGATGGAAAACTTATGTCATTACTATGATTCAAGGAAAATTTTAGGGCTAATATTCGTATGTTGGCTAATTTTTCATGATTTTTACAAAAAAATAAAAAATCACTAAATCCATTTTTTCTAAAAAGCAATTCACCCAAATTTAATAGTATAAAATTATTTTACCTCAAAAATTGCACAAAAAATGATAAATTCAATATAAAATAATTAGAGCTTTGAATACTTTTACAAAAATATCTCCAAACATTTTATATTTTGCATATTAGGGGCTAGTAATATTTGTCAAGGCTTCCAAACTTTTATATAAATTTCCATCCTTAAAATTTTCTTTGTTTCGATTGGTTTGAATTGACTAGAATATGCCACCAATTCATCCTCACTTGTAGGTTTATTTTCCTAGCTGAGATTTTTTCATCCCCGTGAGGATTGGTCAAATCTTTTAACGAGTTGGCTTGGATCCAAGGAAACCAAAATTCTATACTATGAATTTAGATCACAGGGATGCATGGTGTGTTTCGAGCTATCCACAACCCAACAAAAAAACTTGATGTTATCGTAGAGTGAAGGGGTGTTTTCCTTTCCATGCTTTAGCGAATTTTAACGGGTTGAGAATATCAAGTTCGATGTCTTTGCATTGGTCCAAGGCCTGATCCTACCTATGCGTCATGACAGAATCATCAATGGGAGATGCCAAGGAACAAAGGAAAGGGTGGGCATGGTGGAGGGGGACAGGTTAACTAGCGGGGGTGGTGGGGGGTTAACAAAGGACGAGGATGGGTTGGAGGACAAGAGGGCCATGGATAAAAGGATTTAAGAGATGAAAGAGGATCAAAAAGATTAGATCCAATTAATTTCACCTTAGAGATATCAGTGTATAGGTGGGGGGCCAAATTTAGGGCTCTTCCACATATTTTATACTTTAGTGAAGCCATGATTTTCAAAAGGAGGCACATTAGGGGTTGTAGGTGTCGCTAGAATATTGAAGTTGTGATAGAGATGATCATATTTGTGGAATCTATGATAGTAGAAGGGTATGTGCTCATAATTTAGAGTCTGCTTCCAGAGCTAATCTAATAGTAAATGTCAATAGATTATGGGAGTGGTTCAAAAATGTTCATATACATGAAAATACAAGCATAGGAGATATACCTAACTAGCTTGGTTGCTTTACAAACATTGACGAAGTTGCTAGGAGAGTTTCAAATACCAACAATGGCTTCTTCATCCTAAAACTCCCATGATAATGTGTACATCTAGATCGAGGCTAGAGTTATCATGAAGTCTTGTTGAGCACAAGATTTTCTTCCTAGAAACGCAAATAAATCCCTACTAAATTAAAAATTTATGGGCCATTCTCGAGTACTATTGTTTGATCCTCTAAGATGAAAAATACATCATCAATAAACCATTGGTTCCAAGTTCATGCTTTATTTTTAATTTGGGTTTTAGCTTGATTTGGACCAAGAGAGAGAGGAATTTTGTGAAGGTTGGATCCATAGAGTTTTTATGATGAGCACATATCCCACATATATTTTGTATATTCACTAATGTGGCTCAACTGAACCTCTAATTTGGGTCTATTTTAGATTTTGAAAGGAAATGTCTAAGCTATTGTTTCCATGGTTGGCTAACAATATGATAGACACTAAGTTGGTTTCTGTTATGGATGGAGCCATAAGAGGTGGGATTAGCTGCAAATGATTGTCCTAAATTATTACCACCTACGAAAATCCTACTATAGGAGGGAGTGTAGCTCTCTCCATTGGCATTAGCCAAGAGTGGAAGGGTCGGGACCCAAAACATTGTAACTAGGGTTTAACGACATAAACCACTAGTAGAAAATGTTGAAATTAGTGACTGGGTGACTAAAAATGTTAGTCACCATTATTTCAAGTTAATTACCACTAAATTTGAGAAATTTTAAGTGACCAAACTAAAAATAAATAACTTAACAACTAATTTAGTTTAGGGATAAAATATATGACTAGATAATAAGTGACCAAACTGAAATAGAGTAACTAAAATGACTAATTTAGTTTAGGAATAAAACATATGACTAGAAAATAAGTGACAAAATTAATAATGATTAACGTAAATGGCCACAATAGTCCAAGAATAAAAATATCACCAAATAATAAGTACAACAAGTATATGAATTACTCATTTATGTTAATAATTTTTAATTGTGTCACTCTGGAAATGGAAAATTGTAATTTTGATACTGAAGTGTTTCATTTCACTACATGGGTCTTTGAATCCATCTGCAGTGTTAAAATTTAGAGACAAATGGGTATTTGAATCCATATATAGTGTTAAGATTATAAATACCCTTTTGTCTCTAAATTGTAACACTGTAGATGGATTCAAATATTCTTGAAATTGGTTTGACCTTTCTTTGTTTTTGGGCAAGACTCTCATTCACTAGTTTATTTAAGGAGGGCAAGGCCAATGGCATGACTTGAGATGAAGGACAAGTAAAAAAACAAACTAGAGAGAGTCATAACTTTTGAAACTTCTGAAAACCCTAAGAAAGCCATAATACATTACACGTCTTTCTCTAATCTCTAAAATTTAAGGGAAGCCAAACTCAAAGCTAGACAACCCCAAGAAGAGTTTCGCAACCCCTCACAAATGGCCTCGAATCCTGAGCCAACCGAAACTAGAGGAATCAAATAGTGCCTCTAAATTACTAGATGGCTGCCCTATCAAATTATTAGCTTTACTTTCTAAAGACCTTGTAGGCCCGAAAACCAAGGCATGGTGACCTTTCCATCTAACTTCCAAATACAAATGGATAAAATCCTTTCACTAGCTCAAATTTGTTTAAAACGCCCTCCTCCAATACATAATCCACCAAGTGCTCCTCCTTCATGTGGGTCTGATAGTAAGAAACCAACATATAACCTAAAAGAACATATTTTATGAGCAATTTTGTTTCTTCAAAGGGTTTATCATGATGACGATCTCTATACTTGAAAAATATACATCATGTGAATAAAAATCTCGTGTTTGTCATTTAATCTTATTTTTCATTTTGACAAGGATAACATAGCCTCACATTGTACAGATCCCATTCATTCTTCGTAAAAAATATGCCTTGTCTAGTCAGAAACTTCACACCCCTTTCATCGCCTGTAATTTTCCCATGGGCCTATAGGGTTTCTCCATAATTTTTGAATTCCTCTCCCACGGTAGAGATGTTGTGATGTCCTCTTTAACAATTTGACTCTGTAAAAAAAAAGGAAAAAGAAACTATAGCTATAACTATAAATAATTATTAAATTGATTTAGATCCACCTTAACTCTGGATCTACCAAGCACCAAAATGGAGGAATCAAATATTTAAGAAGATTCTTTTCTATATAAATCACATAGGATAAAATTTTGCATAATATTTCGAAGATGAAAACATGAAAAAAAATAAAAAAGTTGAGAAAACAAAATAGCTTGTCAATTCAACTACCTTTCTTTTTGAAAAATATTAAAACATTTATAACTTTAGATAACTTTAAAAAAATAAAAATTATTTATTATATTCGAATAATATATTTTTTAAATTATGATAAAATTTTTGGAGCCTTTTCATTTGGAATTTCAATGACTTTCATTTTCCAATTTTGGAGCTTCTCATTTGGAATTTCAATGAATTTCATTTTCCCACTCAAATTTAAGAAGGTATTGCCAAAGAGGATTGCCAGGCAGATAACATTCAGTTAACACAACAAAATAGAGTTCCCACTAAATTTAAGAGAGAGGGTGTGGCCAAGGAGGATTGGCTGGGTATGGAAAAGGAGGATTGGCTGGAAAACCAGGTTGATAACATTCGATTAACAACAAAATAGAGAGAAAAGTTGTTGGGCTCTCCTTCCTCTACTTTAGCGCCTTCGCCTTTTCCTCAAAAAGACTCTCCATGCATGTAAAATTCCCAAAAAAATAAAATGTTTATACAATACACGCTTGAAATTTTATAGAACACGGGTTTTTCTCTGGCATTCCTCAACTAACTAGAGGCAATGTGGCTATGTACAGGACCTTGTGACGTTAGATCGAGTCACAAAGGTATAAAATGAGAAATCAACCCATTCTGGAAACCCTGCAGAGGATGGAGTCTCAACAACGTAGGATAGCCTTTTGAATGGTAAATTTACTCACAAATGATAAAGGAAAGGATTTGGAAATACCAGTGTATCTTGTTTATTTAGTGGCCAAATGGATTCTAGTTCGAAGAAGAGACTTCGTCACATAAACTCAGACAGAGAAGGAGGGAATTTGGATGGATCAACAACAACTACTAAGACAGAGAAATTATCAAAACAAAGATGAATGTGAATAGGAGTAAGGTGCGTGTTGTTGTGAATGTTGTAACCAATTGTAAAGACCAGAAGGAACAACTGATAAGTGAGAGGTAACAGGTGCAACAAAACAAGTTTTCTCCATAATTGTCAATATAGTCAGGGCGACTACTCCACAGCAACCAAGATGACCATTTACTGGAAATAAGGTATGACAACAAAAAGACAAATGGATAAGAATGAAATTATTATAATTCTATTGCTGATAATATTGATATTTGATGCCCATCATTTTTTACACCTCATGCTTAAATAAATAAGAAATCCAGGGATAACACACTGCTACAACTCAAAAGTACTATTAGAATCACTAGCACAACTCAATCTCATGCTTAAAATCATTAAAAAATAACACACATATCCTCCTAGAAACCCTCAAGAATGTACCAAGTACTTCCCAGTGGTTTCTTGAAGTAGCAGAGTGAAGGCACAAAGCAGGGGGACAAGGTGAAGCTTCTACTAGGAGTGTGAGCAGTGAAATCTGTCAGGACGTGAGGCCCCTCTGGACCATAGCTTAGACAACTTCCTCTTATGGTTCGTTATACTTTTGGCCCTTTTGTACAATGATTTGTGAAGCCTTCTTTGTACAAAGATTTTGTAGAAGGATGGCAACAATTAGGGTTTGTGCTTATATGTTGACCTTAGATTTATTTTTATCACTGTCATGGTTTTGCTTGAAAATGGCAGTGTGATCACCTTTTCTAGCATTCACTACTTTTAATGGCTGCATTTTCATATGTTGGATAAGGGTTTCTGGCATAAAATTTCCAGAACATCTAGTTTCAAAGTGTTGAGGAATGTTTGTGCTCTTTTGTAGTACACCTTGCATGATTTTGGGTGTGGGAATAGCCTTTATAGCACCATCAAATATGTGATTCTCAGGTGGATTGTCTTCCTTGCAGAGCCCTAAATTCATTGGTACTTTGTCAGAAGCTTCATGGCCTAGTGAGATCCATTCATGATTTGTGTTGCAACCACAGACAACATGGCTTAGGGAAGAAACTGCCATTAAGTCCCTCATATTAAAGGGATTCTTTGGTATCGTATCATATTGTCTTCAACTATTATGTCAATCTTCCAAGTTCCATTTTCAGGAACAATTTGACTTTTGTCCTGCATTTGGTTACGGATTTAGCATTGTTGATTGTAGTCTGTTAATGTGTTGCCCCACAGACTCTACTTAGTTAAGGGTGTTCCACAAAAAATGAGAATAGTGAATGCCTTTCTTATCCCAGCTAGAGGACCTTGAGTTGTAAGGATTCTTTGTTTTTTACATGATTGGCCTACTCAATGAGGCATGAGGCTAGATGGCTAGGGGATTTCTTGCTGCAGTGTTTTTTATTGAATAGTTATACCACATCAATTTTTTAATCAATAAAAAATTATTTTCAATTTCAATTTGAAAAAAGAAAGAAAAGACATCAAACTGTGTACATCAGACCATTGAGATCTGGATAACCAATTGTTTATGGAAGTAAGCATGGTCATTGTGAGATGGATTTAATAGATTTAATGTGGTCAAGAATCATCTGATTGAGGGCTTGCGTGAAAGATGTGAAACATCTTCTGAAAAAGTTAAGGGTCATATATGAGTCTCATAGAAGTTGACATGATTCAAGGCCCTAGAGAGTCAAAGAGATATTATATGTTCCCTAGATTACTGGTTGTCATTATCCACATTAAGCATGTTTCACAGTGAGCTACCAAGAGAAGAAGCCTATAATCATGGCATGTAAGTGCCTGAACTTGATCGATCAACTCAAGAGTGCCTTATTGTGTGGGTTCCTAGTACCTCATATGCAAGGTTCATAAATTAATGGTTGAATTGTTCGAATAACAATGCCCATTTTAGATGGGCACCCTAGTTTGATAAAAATAGGCATAAGTTTAAGATAACATAAGACAAACAATCTTTAGAGAAGATTTGTTTAAAACTTTAAAATTTATTCTAGGTTGATCTATTATGGCTAAAAATTTATCCTTAGTTTCAACAACTAAATTTGAAACAAATTATGTACTATAATTTCAGGTTCTTATGCAATACGAAATAGGTGATTCTTGTGGGAAATACTTTTACTGTGGTCTCTCTTTTGCATGTGCTTTTTGTGACTTGTCATGGTATCAAAGCAGGAAGTGACAAAGAGTCTACGAAGGAAAGTTTAAGTTCAAATGGGCTACCAACAACTTGTGGAGAGCATCAAATACAATGGATGAAAATTGTGGTAGTAAACAAGTATTCACAAAAACACAAATGTAGTTCTAGGTGAATAAAAGGAACTCCAAAATCTGCAGCAATAGAAAGTAAGTGGTGATTCTAACACACTAAGACCCCCTTCTCTGTCCATCTGCATGAAATATCTAGCTAAAAAATTCATTTTTTCCCTAAATTTCTTTTCTAATATGTTTGTTGTTTATATTGAGAGAAAAGACATTATATTAGAGATCAACACAAACAAACTCAGCACAAAAACACTAGAAAAGACAGGTTTAAGTCACTGCCATGTTTAGTTGCAGCTCCTAAACACGGATAAGTGAATGAATGCCCCATGGCTAGCAAACATCATTCAAGGTCATAAAGAAACACACCTGCCTTCACCCTGGACTCAACTACAGTGAAATGAATAAATCTTACACAAAGCTCATGTGAATTTCTACTTTAACAAAGTGAAAATCTACATTTGACAAGAAATGAGAAACAACAATAGCATGAGAGATGAGGGCCCAAGGTATGATAAAATAAATCCATTTCTTTCAAGATCCAAAAGATACAGTGCAAAATATAAATGAAAGTAGAATCATGATTTCACAACATAATGGTTAATAGATCACCAAATCACAACATATCACATATTTCAACTCATTATAAACTAGAGAAACCACATTCATTTCATGTCATAACAGTCTAGAATCATCATTCTATTATCTAGAAACGTGGAAACATAATGATGTGGAAAATGTCTCATGCATTTGGATTGTCATATTTATAAAATTCCAGGAAATGAGTCTAGAGAATATAATTTCCAATATTATGACTCATGATCACATTCCTTAAACAAAAGTGTGTGTGTTTAATGCAAGGAATCATAATCCATAACACCAAAATGAAAGTGGAACCACTAGAACATATGAGTACAACAACCAGTAAGGAGGAACATGATGTCGACAATGAACTTCCTTTGGAGGTTTTGCAACAATGTTTGAACAGATGAATTTGTTGTAATTTTATAAATATGCCCAACAAGAAGAGAATACCTCAAATGCAAAGTCACATTTAAATTAATTAAGTGCTCCATGGGGAGTGCACCCTATAGGGTCGAGGCGCCAAAACATTTTCTCAATGAGTCGGACACATTTCACAAAATGGGGGACTTGTGGGCACACCCTCCTAAAAAGTGGGACACTTGGGCATCCCCCCACAATTTTTTCCAAGAAACCCAACATGACAGAAGAAATGTAAGAGGCCTAGCCCATACAACAATAAAGTTATCATAGTTTGCATCCTCTATATTTTGTTGTATATGAAAGTTATTTCCATAGTATTTCCTTTACAGTCAAGCAAGCAGTTCTGGGTAAATGGTGAAGTTGTTGGCTTCAACATTTTTTGTAAAATAAGTTTCCATTTATATGGGGAAAACAGGGGAACTAGTAAATGTTGAAAAGAAGGTCAAAGCACCTATAGGTGTTGCAAAGATGACCTTTATAAATATTCAAATATGATAAATGATAAAGCATAATAACAATGATGATTGATAAACCATGATTCATGTTTTTATCATTTCACCATTTTTAATTTTTAGTTTTTACATTGCATAATGATGAATTTACATGGGATGAATTGTTAGATTGGGATTTTTAGTTTTTTTTTTTATTATTTTATTTTATTTTATTTTATTTAGAGATGCCCCCCCCATGCTAGGAACCTCGACACCCTGCCCCCACCGCCATGAATTTCCATGAAATTTGGGGGCATCTACACACATTTCCCATGTATGTTACCCTGCTCATGTGCTCCAACATCCTAGAAACATCATGGAACATTGGTAACTCTCTATTGCTTGATGACAAAACATTCAATATCTTATTTCAGGGAGTATCTGCCTCCAATAACAATTCTCTACAACACAAATGGAGTCCCAAACCCTCCAAGAAAAAAATGGTATTTATAAAATACTCAAATCTCTCTTTTGCAAGTACAGAATGAGCCCAAACATGAGCTTTTATATTGGGAAATATTTGAGATTTTTTTCCATTTTAGTTAATTTTTCCCTTTCTTGGCTTTTCTCTTATTGCTTCTCAAAAAGAAAAAACTGAAAACATCGAGATACAATCATTTATGAGGCTCAAACAGATAAAATTTCTTATTTGTTTCTCATGGGAGAAACATGTTTCTCCTAAAAAATGGACATGAAACATCACTAGAAACCTCAACCCATTTTGCATAGTCCAAAAACCAAATGGCATCAATTCTGGACACCCTTTTTCAATACAGTTTCTGGGAAAGATACTATTATAGTACCCAGGTAAGAATATGCATAAGATTACTCCATTTTGAATTGGCATCTTTTCTGTTTATCTAAAATCAAAAAAGTTTTGAAATGGGTGCTAATTTTTAAAAGGTTACCTAAATGTTCTGATACACTATACTAAGAGATTTTCAACTTGTTGAAACTGGAACAAATTGGTTGGAATCGTATCCAAGAGCTTGTGATAGTTTGTGTCTTGAATTCTAGATTTTTTTCTTGTGGGAAGTTGTCTTTCCAAAAGTTGATCCTATTGGTTAGTTGTTCTTGATTATTTTCTGGGTGTTAACTTTTGGTCCTAGGGCATGTTTTGTTACAACATTATCAAAGGGGTTTGCTTTTATAAAGATTCTTATTTATGAGTGAACAAATATGAGTGTGATCATCCCATGATAGTCGGGCTTTTAGTTGCTTGTTGTTTTCATTGAAATAATCAGTGTGATGATCTTCTTATCCACATTGTATTATGACATGTTTTTTTGGGGAAAAATACTGAGAGGGTGGGGGTGAATAAATATTTACAAATCAATGAATTTTTACATTTCATATTTAGATTTCTATACATGACTTTACTGAATCTAACATGCATGTGCATGTGACTGTTCTTAAGACAATTAGCATATATCTAATGAACTTACAATTCAGTTAATCCATCATATGTTTATCTTCAGCTAATGGTTTCGTCCTTTATTAACCATTAGATAAGCATTAACCATGTGCTAAAATAAATAAACCATCACACATAAGAAACACACATAAGCACCGAGATTTACGGTGGAAACCCAATGTAGAAGAAAACCACCTGTTAATGTTGTATTTGTCTTCTTTTTAATATAAAAAATGTTTACAATCTTGTATCAGCACATAATCATAACTGTACGTAGGCACCCACCTGCAGAAGGCTACAACCTTTTCTCATTCTCCAGCTTCTACTGGAATGGACCTACAACCCCCTAGCTCTTGTACTAGCTAATATGTTTACCAGTACGTAGGCACTGGCCTACAGAAGACTACTACCTTCTCTCGTTCTCCAACTGCTACTAGAAGGGAGCTCCAACCCCCTAGCTCTTGTACTGGCTGATATGTTTACTAGTATGTAGGCACCGGCCTACAGAAGGCTACCACCTTCACTCTTCCTCCAGGGATCATGTTTCATAAACTTTTAGACTTGATACTCCTAGTACACAACAACACAATATGTAGGTCATGTTTCATCAAATTTTCATACTATACCCATCAATAACATTGAAGCTCAAAATGACTCACCACTACAATACAACCATCAAATACATATGCATCAATCAATCATTGAAACTCAATCATCAATCTATAATATAACTGAAACCCAATCATCAATCTCTCAATCAACCACAACTGAATCAATCATTAAGTAAAAACTCAATCAACTAACACTTAATCAAAATTCAACCAATCAATTGGAACAAACAAATCACTGTAACCAATAAACAATTCTAAACCCATAACACTGCATCAACAACCAAAACCAATTGTAACCTCAAAAATCATATGTCAAAATGCATACGCTACTTCAATGAGGCCAACCTCCATGTATACGATGCTTTCTTTAACCCAACCTACGTATACCTCTAAAGATACTGAATGATAAAACTTCTAAACCATAAAGTGTATTGCCCAAAGACATTCTAAAGATCTACTATAATATTACAAAGTTATAAATAGATAGCAGTAAAAATCACCTCTATAACTCAATTGATCAATCAACCAGACTCAATCTCCTTATACAATCAGTTTTACTTTCAGATCCAAAGAAGACATCATTGACAAACAATAGTAAAACAAAAGCACTAATCAAATAAATCAGTCATCTCTGAACAACAAACTTTTCTTCTGCATATGCTACTTGGAAGAGACGAACCAGCGTGTATACGCGTCTTCACCAAGGCGAACCAACGTATAGATCTGGAAATAATAACTTCTAACTTTGCAGCTATTCCAGACTTCAGATATACCCATGTCATAGCATTTAAAGGAAAAACATTTATTAGCACTCAGATATAGCCTATCCATTATTAGATCACATAATGATAAGTCATTTCAGGTCTTATGATCCTGATCCATCATTAGATCTCATCTGTCATCACACACTTAGGCGCATACTTAGTTCAGATCAAGAAAATAATTAGAAACCCGTAACATTAATATTTTCTTTTGATCTAACTCTTCATAAGATATTCATTACTTTCTCTACTTCACACTTTTATCTTCACCTCCTTATATTCTTAGAGGCTTTTTCAATACCTCAAAGCAGAACAACACTTAGAACCTGTGGTATTCTTAGACAAGATCAAGTAACTATTATTTTGCTCAATATTCTAGGCTAATACCATGGTATGGACCCTTGGTATTATTTAACCTTAATTTTCCATCCCATAAGTGTTTTTCTTCTTGTGAACGTGCATGCATATGTATACACTCTTTTTATGTTCTGTACCCATGTGTATATGCTTCTTGGACTAGGGTAAACAACATATACAACTTAAACCATTATCTTTCCTTCTATTTCCTTAATTTCTTGATTTTGATCTGTAATCCTTTGTTCCATCATATTTTTCTTATGTTCTATTCCTCTATTACCTCTAAATTGACCTGTTACAATGTGAGTTTCCATCACACATCACTTTTGAACTAATTCCTCTGAACTACCCTACATTTTGTCACAACTTTTTTATACCTTTATCAAGTAATCTATTCATCAAATAGGTTGTGATCATGGATAAATCATCGGGTAGGGGTTGCTATCAAGGAAAACACCTAATTCATAATACCAATGATCAAGCTTCTGATTCTGATCCATAAACCTTTAACCATCATTCTTTTCCATCATTTTATCACCTATGATGTATTTGTTCCATCATTGTGTCACCTCTCATATCTTTGTTCCATCATTGTGTCATCTTTGATATATATGTTCCATCATTATGTCACCTCTGATATCTTTGTTCCATCATTGTGTCACCTCTGATCTGACCTGTAGATTTATCTAGTTACCATGTACTTGTTATGTTACAAGTGAGTTTCCATCAAGGACAACACATGCATCATAATGCCAACAATATCCCGTTTTGGACTTGATGGCAACCACTTTGGTGTTTGGTCACCACAACCTGTAAATAACATCAAGACAAGCACCAAGCTACTCTCCAAACACCAAGCTATTCCCCCCCTTTCACATCAAGGGCAAAGGGTTGATTGACCAATGTGAAATAAATACTTCCATATGTGAACTACTAAATATAAACATTGATCATGCTCCCCCTAGGCACATACTGAATTATCTAATCAAGCTGCCCCTTAGTACATGCTGAGATGCACTATATCGTCCATGCTCCCCCTGAGCATATGTAGAGTCTGCAGAAGTATTTTTGAAAGAATAACATGTATCTATAACTCAACTATGTGAGTATGACCTTCCTATCACCAATGACTCACACATACATCAGTCACCCAGCCAAGTGGGGATACACCAAATGACTCAACCACTCAACAAAGTGGGATTACATATTTGACATGATCTCAAAAGTACATACATGACTGAATATGAAAATTATTACATCATAGGTATTTACATGACCTTTACATCAATTGATATACATGCCAATTATAACAAATACCAAAGATCTAAACAAGACCATGATAGTTATCAACAACTATCATACACCATAAGCATTTGTTAGCAACATCCAAAACAACAACATGTATGTGTCCATCATCAGTTCGCAAGATAAGACAATGTACCTTTAATATCATCAACCCATGACAAAGTATGTTGCATATAGATGTCAACTCATCCTCTTGATCTTATCAAGATCAACTTGCTCCCTTTCCTTAGTAGAAAAATCCTTAACATAGCCTTCCATGAATCAACTAAGAATATGTCATATCTCCAAGTAGTAACATAAAACCATTCGCATCATATCATATGTATGTGAGAACACCATAGTCATTATCTATGACCACAACATCATCATCGTAGCAAGAACTGCATGATCTTTCCATAACAACCCTCAATATATCAACCATGTATCTTCACTATGGATTTTTCCAACATCCCACATGATAAACATCAACCATGATAATCAACATATGTGAGAATCAAACCTATCATCATAAAGTAAGATGCCATAATCATTATGTGACTAAGTAAGCCATGTCTTCATGAAACCTGCAATAACACCATTCTCTTAGCCAATTTTCTTCATACAAGAGGATATTTTATACCAACATCCTTTAACAATGTGAAATTTAAGTAATTTTCCATGTGATCCTTATCTGTAATGTATCCCTTATATAGATAGAAATATGTATCTCACTCCTTATTAATATGAAAGGAAAACCATTATATCACAACCATGTTTTCAAACTTTCTTTATACCATCAAGTGAAACACTCAAAAAATATACCATGTGAGAGCCAAGAACCATACGAATCCTGCACCATGTGAAATTTATGCATCTTTGAAGGCACGATAATAACAACACAACAAAAATGTGTGACACTTAACATCATCAAATAATGAAGATGTGTGCTCATGATTTGTTCTTCTACTTAAAATTATGAAGATCTCCATGTAAGCAACATAACACATGTACTATATGCATCATCAAAAGAATCATCCACAAATATGATATGAATAACAACTATGTGGCTCAAGCAATATAACTACCATCTGAGACTTCATCCATGACAACAACATAGCATGACATATCATTCAAACTCTTCAACAACATAAGCATCCACATCATTGATAAGAATCATTATGTAGCAAAAATTTCTAAACATAATTCCAATAATGCATTATTAGAAGAATACAATATTCTCCCCCTGAACCTGTGCCAACCGTTCACTGTCAGATCTAATTATTGCATATACGAGTAAGAATCATCAAAGCATCATCATCAACTAGTTATACATCAAGTCATCAATAACTTGTGAGAGCCAAAAGTGTTGAAAAGTGTGCAACAAGAAATTCTTGTTGAGAGTGCAACAAGATGATGGAGCTTAGTGAAAAGAGTCGCCTTCACTAAGTGGGCCCGCAGGCTATTTTTGCCACAAGTCTATTTTTAGACTATGTCTATTTTTAAACATATGGATCATGTCTATGGATTGCAGGTTGCCGTTTATGGATGATTGGTCAAGTTGGGAAAAATAGATGGACTTCTATTTTTGATGAAAGTGTGAGTGATCACAGTGTGAGTGATCAAAGTCTATTTTTAGACTGGCTGTCTAAAATAGAAAAGTCAAATATTATTGTCTCATAATAATATTTGGACTATAAACTTGACCTTATTCTCTTGGAGCACTTCAGTTTGAGCTACAGAGGTGGCACATACAGTTGTTAGAAGGAAATACGCTTTTCTTATGAGTCAGTTGAGTTGTTGCATGCATGACTTCAGTTAGAACTCAATCAGTTGAGTTTGGTGGAGTTGATTGTGGAGTTGATCGAGTTGTGTTCAGTTTGACTTGGTTAAACTAGTTGTCGTTAGTCTAACTGCAGATAGACTAATGATGAGTTGTTAAACTAATTATTAACTCTTGATGCAACTAATGAATACATTAGTTAACTCAGTTGCATGTTAGTGCATGTTCAGTTCAACAGGGACAGGTGGTAGAGGATCAGATTGCTATCAATTATGACTATAGTTGTGCACCAGATCTTGCACAATCAAGGGATTGAGTGTGCCAATGAGTTTTCTCACGTATTTTCCCAGTATTGTAGCCTTTGCTCACGTCCAAAAAAGTGTGAGTGACTATTTTGAGGTGAGATACGAGTTTGGTAAGCCATTCTCATCAGTTCTTGAGCAGGTATTGAGCAGTGGAGGCAGGCAAGCAGTGGAATAGATTTGGAGATCAGATCTTAGTTGTATTGTGTGTAACAGGTGGAGCTGGTACTGGATTTCTTGTGATAAGCATTGTACTTTGTAATGTTACATGATTCAATCAATATAATATACAGATAGTGTGGGGTTTTTAGCGAGATGCTTTCCCCGGGATACATACCGTGTTAATGAGTTTGATTGATGCTTCTATGTGTGCCTGTGAATGTTTCTGCTTCTGTAAATTGATGATCAACGTAGAAGAGATTATGTATTATACATGTTCCGCTTATAATTGTATGATCAGGATAATCTCTGTGAATATGTGTTAAATTATTCAAAATTTCTACATGGTATCGGAGCTGCTTGATTTGTAGAGGAGATTTTTACAGGATATCAAGCGAGGATTGATCATCGGATCTATTATTTAGAAAGTGTTTACATTTTATTTCTTCAGGCAGAGTCTGTAATCGGGCCATGTAGCCTCTGGATTCATCCTTCTTTTGGAAGGTGAGATATCCGGTGAATGCCCAGACAGTCAATCTCTGTAAAAGAAATATTGTGTTCTCACGAATTCTAGATCGGAAGCGGTTGAGTTTTGAGCTGGTGGAATTCAAATTTAATTCCAAAGCAAGAGCGAAACTCAGAAACATTCAATGTGAGAATGGAGACAGTATGCCTAGGTATCTCACGAAGTTCACCCAATGCCGGGATGAGGTGGGAAGTGTGGGGGTGACTGTCAGATGAGGATGGTGAGTCTAACACTCCTTGACCTTCCTAAGAGTTGGCATAGCTACCAGGACTCGGTGAATGGAAGGGAGAAATTGCCAGTATGGGAGAGACTTTGGTCGGATCTTGTGCAGGAGGAGATTAGACGGAGCACCAGAGACGGTTCTTCATCCATGCAGGATGAGGAGAACTGTACCTTAGCGAGTAAGGTGAAGAAGGGGAAGGGGAAGGTTTCTCTTTCCGAATCCAGTTCTTCCAATGATGGGAAGAAGGTTGACAAGGCGAAGGTGAGATGCTTCCGTTGTCATGAGTTGGGTCATTATGCTACTAATTGCCCAAAGAAGAAGTCCAAGAAGGGATCCGGGGAAGGATCTGAAGGTGAGGCAGCCTCACTTGCTTCACAGTTTGAGTTGGACTTCACACTCTTCGCATGCATGGTTTCATCCATGGTGGGAAGTGGTTGGTTTCTTGACAGTGGAGCTTCTTTCCACATGACCGGTGACAAAAGTTTGTTCAGTACTTTGGAGGAGAAAGATCTTGAGATACTCATAGGGATGGGTAATGATGAGAAGTATAGTGTCTCAGGTGTAGGCACGATTATTTTTCAGAGGGAGCATGGAGCTCGCCTTACCTTGACCGATGTCAAGTATGTACCAGGACTGAAGAGAAACTTGGTGTCAATCGTGATGTTGGAAGACAGAGGCTATGATGTGGTCTTTAGTAAGGGAAAGGTTTTCCTTAGACACATCATCACTAGACAGGTGAAGCAGATTAGTTCACGGGTCAAGAACCTGTATGCTCTTGAGGTTCAAGATGCATGCAAAGCCTTGAGCAGCGAGGCAACTAATGGAGACTTGGTGGTTGAGAGGGAGCGTATATTACCTCTCAACATGCAGAACCAGAAGAAGTCTTAGACGATTGTGGAGGAGCCACGATTGGTGCAGCAGCTTCAGGAGGTTGTGGAGCAGCCACAACAAGGGAAGCTGAGAGGAGATCGAGTAGAGACATCTACTCATCCAGAGACCTCTAGTAGGGGGAAACTTCGAGCCAGGTGGGTTGAAGGATCGCATGCAGGCATACCTCCAGGTAGGAGGTGGGGTGATGTGGATTGATTGTCCCAAGGAGGAGGGGCAGGATTCTTGAGGTACCCAACCTCTTGGATGAGACCTTGCTACGGGAGCCCTGATGTGTAGTAGCAGGAACTGATTGATTGGGTAGAGACAGATGCGGATCGAGCGGCAGAGAGAGCGACAGTGCAGGGAATCCTAGGACAGCGCATAGCTAGCAGGTTGCAGCAATGCAAGAGGCACAAGTGTTTTGCACAGTGCTAGGTGGCACAGAGAGGGGTGCAATGGTGCGAGATGCATGGAGATGTTGCAGTAGCGCAGATGTCTGAGAGGGAGCACTTGTCAGTAGCAGGTAGAGCTTAAGCATCAGAGGATGTTTCTATCCCAACAGGGAGGTCAGTTGGGAGGTGCAGTGCGGATGCAATGCTGGGAGATAGAACCAGCAGCAGCACGGATGCAGTCAAAGATCAAAGTGATAGAGGCTAGAGCAGTCAGATACTGAAGAGCACAGAGATGCAGAGTTTCAGTCAACAGAGGCAATAGCAGTCAAAGACTTTGATGATAGAGCAAGTGGACCGGCCAGATGTGTTGCATGGAGAACATTCTAGAGTTACAGGATCGGGTTTGAGAGGAAGCCTTTCTTGTGGAGAGGGAGTGTTGAAAGGTGTGCAACAAGAAATGCTTGTTGAGAGTGCAACAAGATGATGGAGCTTAGTGAAAAGAGTTGCCTTCATTAAGTGGGCCCGTAGGCTATTTTTGGCTCAAGTCTATTTTTAGACTATGGCTATTTTTATACATATGGATCATGTCTATGGATTGGAGGTTGTTGTTTATGGATGATTGGTCAAGTTGGGAAAAATAGATGGACTTCTATTTTTGATGAAAGTGTGAGTGATCAAAGTCTATTTTTAGACTGGCTGTCAAAAATAGAAAAGTCAAATATTATTGTCTCATAATAATATTTGGACTATAAACTTGATCTTATTCTCTTGGAGCACTTCAATTTGAGCTACAGAGGTGGCACATGCAGCTGTCAGAAGGAAATATGCTTTTCTTATGAGTCAGTTGAGTTGTTGCATGCATGACTTCAGTTAGAACTCAATCAGTTGAGTTTGGTGGAGTTGATTGTGGAGTTGATGGAGTTGTGTTCAGTTTGACTTGGTTAAAATAGTTGTAGTTAGTCTAACTACAGATAGACTAGTGATGAGTTGTTAAACTAATTATTAACTCATGATGCAACTAATGAATACATCAGTTAACTCAGTTGCATGTCAGTGCATTTTCAATTCAACAGGGACAGGTGGTAGAGGATCAGATTGCTATCAATTGTGACTATAGTTGTGCACCAGATCTCGCACAATCAAGGGATTGAGTGTGCCAATGAGTTTTCTCACGTATTTGCCCAGTATTGTAGCCTTTGCTCACGTCCAACAAAGCGTGAGTGACTATTTTGAGGTGAAATATGAGTTTGGTAAGCCATTCTCATCAGTTCTTGAGCAGGTATTGAGCAGTGGAGGTAGGCAAGCAGTGGAATAGATTTGGAGATCAGATCTTAGCTGTATTGTGTGTAACAGGTGGAGATGGTACTGGATTGCTTGTGATAAGCATTGTACTTTGTAATGTTACATGATTCAATCAATATAATATACAGATAGTGTGGGGTTTTGAGCGAGATGCTTTCCCCGGGATACATACTGTGTTAATGAGTTTGATTGATGCTTCTATGTGTGCCTGTGAATGTTTCTGCTTATGTAAATTGATGATAAATGTAGAGGAGATTATGTATTATACATGTTCCGCATATAATTGTATGATCAGGATAATCTCTGTGAATATGTGTTAAATTATTCAAAATTTTACGAGTAAGAATCATCAAAGCATCATCATCAACTAGTTATACATCAAGTCATCAATAACTTGTGAGAGACAAAAGCACTTATAAATAACATAAAAATCTTGTAATCATCAATCATCAAGACATAAAAGACAATTGATAATTGTGTTAACCATATCAGACCCTTTTTCTGAGTTTATCCCACTGATTCTACATCAAACCAACATATACGCAACTTTGCAGTTTCGAACTCGCGTATATATGCTACTCATCTTCATAATATCTACATATTAAAACAAGAACAATGAAATTTCATATTTTCAGTTCCTCTTGAGTCTTATCTGACTATACTAGGTCCTAGAAATTTTGATGAAACATCAGTTCTAATAATATCATTACCATGATGGTTCTTCATAAGAGACTCCAATTTTCTTTTGTCTCGAGTGATGTGATGAGCAAATTCATTATCATATTTGTCTTCAAATGAGAAGAGAGAAAGACCACACATTATCTAATCTTCCTTTTCTTGATTCTTGGTGGATTCATCTTTTTCATATTTTTTTATATAAATCTACTTATTTGATTGCTTACAATATTGTCTGTGGTGATCCATACACTTGTTCCTCCATTATTTTGCTACATGTCGAAAATTGTTACAAGAATAACATTTTATATGTTTCATATTCGTTATATAGAAATAAATGGCTTTGTGACCAAACATATTGCAAGAAAAACAATATCCCTTAAAGTAACTAGAAGCTGATGATTTTTCTGTGAGATGGTTATTAGCTTGAAACATTCTACTTCTACATCTGGATGCAACATGTCCAAAATTATGACATCTAAACATTCAAAATTATTCATCAGAGGAAAGAATTGATTAACACTTCCATAGTTAGGAGTAAATTATTTTCTTTGAAGACTTTCTTTCCTTGGTTGTGGATGGGGTTTACCTCTTATCTCCTTCTTGAGAATTTTAGATTTTTCATTAGATTTCATTTCCTCAGTTTATGAGCTAGATTCAACTTTAACAGTTTCATGAAAACCAAGACCAGATTTGATGGCAGGAGACCTTTGAATACTAATAATATTATCCAAAATCTTATTACTGTTTTGAAAATATAAAATTTTATTCTTTTCTTCTAATTTACTTTTTAGAATATTTACCTCAACCTGATATTGCTCTTCCTTTTATAGATACCGCTTCTTCATGATTTCTTCATATTTTCTTCCTTCTTCCACTTGTTGTTTTAATTGGAGAATCTCAGTTTCTTGTTCTTCATCTGCTTGAGGCAGTTCCTTATTCTGCTTATTTGATTTTTCAAGATCTTCTTTTAGACAGATGACCTCAACTTCAAGACTTTCATAGTAACTAGATCTATCTTTAAGTTTCTTGATTGTTGTATCCTTTTCATTTACTTCATTTCTCAATGATGTCAATTCATCCTGCAACCTTTGACATTGATCTTCCTTTTAATTTAACTGCATCCTTATTGTGTTTCCTTCCTCCATTTGAGTTTTTAACTTGGTAACCTCTTCTTTGTAGGTACACGCCCTTTTGTCAAATAGATCTTGTTGATATCTAATTTTATCTGTGAGCCTTTTAACTTCTACCTCTATTAGATTTCTTTCACTTTCACCCATAAGATCAAATTTATTTGTTTCACTATCACTTTCATTATCTTCTATACTGCATGAACAGAAAAATGTATTACCAGAAGACAAAAAATTTGTACCCGATACTTCTTTTTCTTGTTCATTTTCAATCTGAGGTGATTCTGAATTTGAATACTTTCTTCCACCTAATATCCAATTATCTCTCCTGCTGTCACTGTTCCTTTGATATGTCTTCTTCTTCTTAGGTGCTTTCTTCTTTTGCTTCTTTCCCATTATTACAACAGATCTCCTCCAAGCGATCAAGCTTTCTCCAAAGAACCTGCTCTGATACCAATTGTTGGGAAAAATACTGAGAGGCGGTGAGGTGAATTAGTATTTACAAATCAATAAATTTTTACATTTCATATTTAGATTTCTATATGCGACTTTACTCAATCTAGCCTATGTGTGCACGCGATTATTATTAGGACAATTAGTGTATATCCAGTGAACTTACAATTTAGTTAATCCATCATATGCTTATCTTCAGCTAAGTCTTTAGTACTTTATTAACCATTATATGAACATTAACCATGTGTTGTAATGAATAAACCATCAAACATAAGAAACACACATGAACACCAATATTTAAGGTGGAAACCCAATGCGGGAGAAAACCACTTGTTATTGTTGTCTCTATCTTCTTTTTCATATAAAGAATTGTTTAGAATATTGTACTCGCGCAAACTCATGCCAGTACGCAGGCACACACCTTCAGAAGGCTACAATCTTCTCTCGTTCTCTAGCTTCTACTAGAAGGGAGCTACAACCCCCTAACACTTGCACTGGCTGATACGTTTACCAGTACATAGGCGTCAACCTACAGAAGGCTACGCCTTCGCTCGTTCTCCAGCTTCTATTGGAAGGGAGCTCCAACCCCCTAGCTCTTGTACTCGCTGATATGTTTACTAATATGTAGGTGTCAACCTATACAAGGATACCACCTTTACTCTTCCTCTAAGGACCATGTTTCATAATTCTTCAGATTGGATACTCCTGGTACACAACAACACAATATGTAGGCCACGTTTCATAAAATTTTCACACTGGACCCATTAGTAACACTGAAACTAAAAATCAATCACCACTATAATACAACCATCAAATACATCTACATCAGTCAATAATTGAAGCCCAATCATCAATATTTAATATAACTGAAACCCAATCATCAATATCTGAATCAACCACAACTGAATCAATCATTCATTGAAAACTCAATCAACCGACACTTAATAAAAATTCAACCAATCAATTGGAACAAATAGAACACTATAACTAGAACACAATTTTGAACCCAGAACACTGCATCAACAACCAGAACCAACTGTAACCTAAAAAATCATATGCCAGAATGCATACGCTACTTCAATGAAGCCAGCCTGCATGTATATGCTACTTTCTATAACCTAACCTTCGTATACCTCTAAAGGTACTGAATCATAAAACTTCTGAACCATAAACTATACTGCCCAAAGAAATTTTGAAGATATACTGGCATATTACAATGGTCTAAACAGATAGAAGCAAATATCACCCTTCTAACTCAATCAATCAAACAACTAGACTCAATCTCCTTATACAATCAATTTTACTTTTAAATCCAAAGAAGACATCATTGACAAACAAGAGTAAAATAGTAGCACTGATTAGATAGATCAGTTGTATATGAACAACAAACTTCTCTTCTACATACGCTACTTGGAAGAGTCGAACCAGCATGTATACGCACTCTCACCAAGGGGAACCAGTGTATAGATCTGCAAATAATAACTTATAACTTCGCAGCTATTCCAAACTTTAGATATACCCATACCATAGAATTTAAAGGAAAAAACATTTGTTAGCACTCAAATCTAGCCTATCCATTATCAGATCACATAATGATAAGGAATTTCAGGTCTTATGATCCGAATCCATCATTAGATCTCATCCATCATCAAACACTCATATGCATACTTAGTTCAAATCAAGCAAAGCATCAGAAACCCATTGTTATCACTCAGGTTGTCCCTGAGGTTGTAATAAAGGGATACGACTCAGGTAACCACAAACCAACTTTGGATTGCAGGTTCTAGCCCACCTGCAATCAGAGAGGGCTCTCCCTTTCAGATTTAGCTTTGTTGAAATTGATTTTAGGCTAGGTATTGGGATTAACGGTTTTTGTTTTGATTTTGGTGGGAAAATTGATGTCTTCGGGTAGAGAGGCAAAGCATAGTCTGATAAGTTTCAAACCATTGGGCATGGAGTCGAGGAGGAAGACTGGTGGTGCGTTTTATTGATCACATGAGAGATATATGGAGCAAGGTAGCTGCACATGAAACAACGTTTCAGGTTCAAAGGATGGAATGAATGCTAAGGAATGAGAGGAAATCAAGAATATGTCATTCAGCTTAACAGAAGGATATAACAGAGCTCTACCCAGGGGCAGTAAAGAATCCCTAGATAATTAGCAAACACAGGTGAATTAGGGTAAATATGAGCCAGAAGGAATTCATATTCATTACCAATTCATTCATATGAAAACATACAGAAACAACAGAAATTGAGCATAGAGTGCTGTAAACAAATTCTAAGCTAATCTTTCTTCCTGATATTTAGATATTGGTTAACAATAAAACAGAGGTAAGATACACTTATTGTTCCAGGCTGTGGCACAGGAATTCCACATTCAGTCTTCAGAAATCAACACATTAGACAGTCATACTCCAAACTCTTCAGAAGTCTTTGATTATAGAAAAATTCTCAGGTATACACTGCGGGTCTCTAGTGAGAATTATCAATCGACCAACCCTTAAAATAGTTCAGAGGGTGGTATATATAGGGAAAACTCTTTAAAAATGCTTATATACAGTTTGACCTAAACAGGTATGGAGGAAATATCATTACTTTAACCTAATCCCATCCAGAAATAAATGCATAAAATATCTTGAGCTGCGCTGAGGGCCGCCGTATGGGGACTGAGTGAATGTGTTGTCCTCGGTGGCTTGGTGCAGTTGTCTCTAAAATAACTGTGCATGGGTCTCTATTCCATGGTAGTTCGGTTTCCTTAAATGCTTCAATTATGATTTGAGAGGTGGGATGGGCTTTCACCACCTGATTTGACTTTGTTGGCGGCCATTAAATGTTAACCTGCTTTGGGAACTGAAGATTTCTTTTAAACAATTTAACTGGTACACTTTGCTGCTTCTCTTTCCTCTGATACTCTCTGATAAATGAATTGGATCGCTTCTGTCCTTTGCTATGGGTCTAATAAAAAATTAATGGCCACTGCTTGGCCTCTGTTTCCTTTAAAATTGTCTTCTGCTCCTTTCTGCATGCTTCGCGAAGAAAAACGGGTCATTCGGCGCCTTTCGGGCTTGCTGGGGGCTGCGTGATGAAAAAATTCCCCATTTAGGCCTATTTTATCCAGCGATGCGCGATTCTCACTAGGCGCAAATCGCGCATCAAAAACTGCCTCAGAAACTAATTCCAAGGCTCCAGACTGCGATTTTCGCCCTTCGCGCTAAAATTGCTGATGATGTCAGCATGACATCAGCATGATGGGACTTTGTACGGCGGATGACGTCAGCGGGATGACGTCATCACGTACGGAGGTGACGTGGTAATACGATAGGGGACATGGTGGCAGGACACGTGGCAGGGTGACTCGGCGGTACAGCGGCAGGAGGCCACACAGGCGGATGACGTGTCATGGTGACTGGGCAGATGGGGGTGATGCAAGCCAGTGATGTCACTGGGTAGGAGGCGGTAAGTGGTTTCTGGGCGCACCGCCTTTTGACAAAGGTGGTTTCGGGGGAGGAGGCTCCGCCACACCCGAGAAGGTGACGCGTGGCGGGAGTACGGTGGCAATACCGCCCATCTCCCGGACGCTAACCTTAGGGCACGTTGGGGGACAGGAAGGCCTGCCCACCGTAGACCTTGGGCGGGCCGGATCTAACGGTTGGCGGGGAATGTGAAGTGGCGGAGGTATAAGGGTGGGGATTCGGGGAATATTCCCATTAAAATAAAGTGCGACGGGGTTTAAAACTCAGGTTTTGTGGGTTTGGGGGTTAATAAGCGGGCGGGATATGTTTTTGTGAATGAAACTTTGGTATAAGGGCGCCAAAGCTGGTTTTTAGAGGGTTTTAGGGCTAGGGGAGAGGTTGTTAGCATGACCAAGTGTCATCTAACTCCTGCTATGACATGGATGGGCTAAAAACAACCCCAAATAGACTGCTTTTTCCTTGACTAAGAAGAAATATGGCTATATTGCCAGGGAGGGGATATTTACATAGGGGAGTATTATATACATAGTTTTAGTAGGGGAAGGGAAAAGCTGATAGGGAGTTATGTACTAGAGTTAGTAGTTAATATGGAGATGATAAGCAGGCGTTAAGGTAGGGGACCTTAGGCTAATCCTCGAGGGAAAAGTGACTCATAAATGAGAAATAAAAAATCCTTGAGTGAAGGAAATCTTTACCAAGGCAAATGACATGGAGAATGATGAAACTAAGAGGAATCAAGCAGATCTTGACCTCTTTGGGAAATTAGTAATTGACATGGGGAATTAGAAGAAGGGGTAGTTAGTGATGTCCAGCTTGAGCTCCTTCAGATGAAAACTGCCTGATAACTGTGATCTGAAAAGATAAAAGACTTTGTAACACAAAATTGATCATAAATCATCATTCTGCAACCACACAGCTACTTACCCAGCCTACTCACCTAACATTTTTTCTTCTTTTTGGTTTGGGTGCACTTAGACTTGCAGACTCAACTTTTCAATTTTTCTTTTGAATGTTTGCTATCTAAATATACACTTATTTCTGCCAGGGCCCAGATTAAGCAGTTGGGTCCCTTTGATTCTCTACCTATCTACAAATCTGTCAAGATTAAGCTGTTTGGACAGATATATTCTCTATATTCTAAAACAGGAAATTGAAACCTAGGGAGACCAAGATTAGACTGTTTGGACCTCACTTTAAAAACTTTTCAAAACTGGAAAAATTCATCAAAATTGGAATACAGCAATGGCATTTGGACTAAGCACACTTCATGGCATCTTGTGGAAATATGGAACACTGCAGCCTGCAAAGTATGACATATTTGGTATGTAAAAATGTTGATCATTAAAAATGAACACCTGTTGCAACAGGAGGCTAACACCCATAACATGCATATTTTATTTGATCTATCTCTTCATAAGATATTCATTACCTACTCTACTTCACACTTTGATGTTCACCTCCTTATATACTTAGAGCCTTTTTCAATACCTCAGAATAAAACAACACTTAGAACCTATGGTATTCTTAGGCGGGATCAAGTAACCATTATTTCACTCAATATTGTGGGCTAATACCATGGTATGGAACCTTGGTATTCTTTAACCTTAATTTTCCATCCCATATGCACTTTTCCTCTTGTGAACATGTGTGCATACATATACGCTTTTTTTATGTTGTGTACCTGTGTGTATATGCTACTTGGACTAAGGTAAATAACGTATACAAATTAAACCATTCTCTTTCCTTCTCTTTCCTTAATTTCTTGATTCTCATCTGTAATCCTTTGTTCCATTATCTTGTTCTTCTGTGCTATTCTTTTGTTACCTATGAATTGACCTATTACAATGTGAGTTGCCATCACACATCACTTCTAGATTGATTCCTCTGAACTGCCCTACATTTTGTCACATGTTGTTTATACCTTTATCAAGTATTCCATTCATCAAATAGGATTTCATTAGGGATAACTCATCGGGTAGGGGTTGCTATCAAGGACAACACCTAATTCATAATACCAACAATCAAGCTTCTGATTCTGATCTGTAAACCTTTGACCAACATTTTGTTCCATCATTTTGTCACCTCTGATATGTTCGTTCCATCATTGTGCCACCTCTGATATCTTTGTTCCATCTTTGTGTCACCTCTAATATGACCTGTAGATTCATCTAGTTACCATGTACTTGTTCTTTTATAAGTCAGTTTCCATCAAGGACAACACATGCATCATAATGACAACAATTTTATTCAATTTTTTTTTATCTATGAGCCAACATTTTGTTCAATTTGAATATTAAGGTTTGTTGTTGGTTGTGTTTTTAGCTTATTAATGCTAGAAATGGAATTCATTGGCTTGCTAACAGTAGAAGAACTTGTTCCAAGTTACGTACACTGAAATCAAATTTGAACTTCATTTTCACCCTAACAACCTTGGCATGTAAAACCTTAGTTGAAGCTTATGTCAAAGGTTATCAACTTATTAGGCTTCTTGAAAGTTTTTCAAGCACATTATAGATATGTTAATGCTGGAACATTTTGTTTGAAATCAGATCATGATCATCTGTTCATAATCCATGGAGGAAAAACCATTCATTGCTTGGTCCAAAACTATGGAACAATGCCTGAAAGAATATGATGTGCACTTAGAAAATGGTTTAATTTCTCATGAATTGGAGAAGAAGCATCAAATATATGGTTGGAATGAGATACAAAAAGAAAAGGGTAAACCTTTATGAAAGCTGGTTTTGGAGCAATTTGATGATACACTCGTCAAAATACTTTTGGTGGAAACTGGAATCTCATTTGTTCTTTCCTACTTTCATGATGATGAGTCATCTAAGGTAGTTATAACAACCTATGTAGAGCCCTTGAACATTCTATTATTCTCATCATTAATACAATGGTAGGAGTATGACAGGAGAGTAAGGATGAGAAGTATTTGGAAGCTCTCAAAGAAATGAAATATGAACAAGAAAAGGTCTTGAGAGATGGATGTTATGTTCTAGATCTTCCTGCCCAAGAATTTGTTCCAGGAGATCTAGTTTAACTGAGGTTGGGAGACAAGGTTCCTGCAAACATGTGAATTTCATCCCTCAAGACATCGACCTGTAGGATGGAGCAGAGCTCCCTAACTGGAGAGATCATTCCTGTGATTAAAAGCACATATCCAGTTCCCATGAGTGACTATGAGTTGTAGTCAAAAGATTGCATGGTGTTTGCAGGAACTACAGTTCTCAATGGTTGATGTACTTGCATTGTTGTGAGCATTGGCATGTCTACAGAAATAGGTAAAATTCAGACACAAATTCAGGAAGCTTCTATGGAAGGTGTTGATATGCCTTTGAAAAGGAAATTAGATGAATTTGGTGAAAGACTGACAACAATGATTGTTGTTTTTTGTTTTCTTGTTTGGATCATCAACCACAAACATTTTCTCTCATGGGATGTCATAGATGGTTGGCCAAAAAATGTCAGATTCTTATTTAAGAAATGTAGATACTATTTTAAAATTGTTGTAGCTCTGGTAGTTGCTACTATACCAGAGGGCTTGCCTGTTGTCATTACTACATGTTTGGCTCTTGGGACTTGTAAGATGGAAAAAAAAAATTATAATGTGCATAATATTCCTAGTGTGGAGACATTGGGCTACACAACAATAATTTTCTCTGATAAGACATGAACACTTATGACTAATCAGATGTCGGTCACTGAATTTATAGCCTCAGGGAGTAGTGCTGGTTCACTTCAAGAGTTTCATGTTGAAGGAACAACATATAATCCTGAGGATGGTAGCATATTAAATTGGTTTGCACATAATATGGTTGCAAATTTGGAAACTCTAGCAGGAATTGTTGCAGTTTGCAATGATGAAGGGATATCTTATCAAGGTCACTAGTTCCATGCTACTGGAATGCCAACCGAGGCAACTTTGAAGGTTAGTACTCAGATAATTTATTGATTTTTATATTGGTTGTCATGTCATCTTCTACCATTTGAAACTGTGAGGGTCAATTTGGAAGTACTAAAACAGGTACCGAAGAGCATTCTGTAGAGGATTAATGGGCTAAATGAATTCTCTAGTTTGTAGTAACGAGAAGGGCATACTAAAAGCAACTTAAAGTTTGGATGACACCTGATTGAGATATAGAATTTTGATTTATAATGATTCGTGGATTCTTGAAGAAAACAAACATGTAATTTGTTCTGCCATTTGTTGTTCTAGCATAACTTGCATGTTTCTTTCTCACGACTTGTATGAAGGTCTTGATTAAAAATATGGGAGTTCCATATCCAAAGGTAGGCGATGAAAGTGTCATTGTAAAAAATAGCGAAGTAAAATTACGTGAGTGCTTATGCCCATGTTTTGATTTAATCATGTGATTTAGAATTTATCATTCTCATCTTTCTGCAATAATGAATTGTATACTGGAGTTATATTCTCTAACTTGTTGAGCCTGATTTTTGGTTTTGTATAGGTAATTGTGATTGGTGGATACATAGATCAAAGAGGTTGTCTTTGTTGTAGTTTGATTGCTATCAGAAATCATTGAGTGCTATTGTTAGGGAACCTTTTGGACAAAATCATCTCTTAGCAAAGGTTGTTATTTGCTAAAAATGTTTTGTTATTGTCCTTTTCAATCCAACGTTAAACTCTGTTTATCCAGCATGTGGCATGTTTCTGTAATCTCTTAATTTTCATTATATATATATATATATATATATATATATATATATATACTAAAAATTGCTCAATTTTGTTGATATATCTTAATTTTTTTGTTTTCCCTACATGTCAATCTTAATTTGAAGCATTTGTTTTGTGTTACTTTTTTATTATATCTTACTTGTAAGTTGTACCATGTACCATTCTAATGTTAAGGCTTCAGATATCTTGTTAAAGGTTAACAATAAAATTTGTGACTTGAAGCAATCCACAGAGCCTCAAACCGTCCTTGAGCTTACATTTGTTAGGAAGAATGCAATTACCCAGAGTATTACCAACTACCATGCCAAAGATGTAAGGGAAGTCTGGGAAGCCTTACCCACACAAGGGTTGTGTATATGACATGGAAATTGGATCAAAGTTTGGAAATGGTGGTTTCATAAAACGGCCATCTCTACTTTAGACCCATGGTTCTTCCATGATTAGCTTTCTGCCTTTTGGGTTCTGAAAATAATCTATGAAGAAAACCTTTGGCACAGAAATTTACCACAAGTCTATATATCAGTTTGCAACAATTTAGACCACAAGTGTTGAACAACTTGGCTAGGATACATTGAAACAACAGATCAAGGCTCTTTCCTTGTAGTAATTGTTCCTGTCTTAGGTCATCTTGGAATAAACTTGCGCCACTAGAGAGAGTTTATTAGTTAGTGACATGAGGGTTAGTCCAAGGACCAAGACTCCTATAATTTTAATACACATAGACCATGGACACACAAACATGATTTTTTCATATTTTCATGAACCAGATGTTTGGATGGCATTATGCACGTGGAACATTACCCTAAAAGTGAAACATCTCTAAAATGGAAAAATGTCTGCGAAGTGGTTTGGGTGATAGGTATTGGTTTGTCTTATAGATGCTAATCTACGAAAGGGGTGAATGCCACATGAATCAAAACAAAAAATAGGTCACATAGCTGAAGGAAACAGCAATATCACCTCCTTAACCAATGGATCTAGCACATTGAAATGTCTGGGATGCTAGTAAAACTTTGACAAAAGACAATTAGTTGTAACCAACTCTTCTTTGTAGCATGTAGGTCAAGGAAAATTTCAAACACTTAATTAGGCTAACTTAATAAGGTCTCCTGCATGTAATTCCAATTTCAGACTGGAGACAAAAGTGGTCAACATGCAACTTATTCTCTGAAACCAGAAATAAAAGGTTCTTTCTCAGAAAAACAAGAATTGTTGGATATAAAGAAGGTTTCCCCTCACGAAGAACCTTAGGAGCTAAAGAGTGGATGCCATTTAATAATAATATTCAAAATTAAGGACCATCTACTTGTACATTAAAGTGGTCACATTATTCATGCAACTTGGCATGCTTTAAGAAGAAAATTTCATGTTTGGCCTTTCGAAGGTCAGATTTGTACCCTTTGATCTTGGAGGCCACTTCAGTAAGACTTTCGTGAGAATTTGGTTTCTACTGACTGAGAAGGCTACATAAATATTGGTGTTTTCCTGGCCTCAACCTTAGTGAAAGGTTACTATGTAGTTAGGCCGAGTTATCCAAATATGCAACTTTAACAAAAAATGCATATTGTTTGTTTAAGCCTACCCCTGAAGAACTTTTAGGTTCCTTTTCAAGTCATTACATTTGACTTGGTCAATTAAAATGTTCCTTTCCAAAACCAAAATGTAATAATGTTTCGTTTGGTATAACATTTTATACATTTGACGTTTAATTTTTATTTCCTTTGAATAAGAATTAGATGGAATGACAACAATGGTTTAAGAAGTTCAATTCCTTTTATCACTTGAATATTAGGTTTAGCCTTTAGGAGACTTCCTATTGGGTTTTGCATGGATCCTGTAAAATATACAAGGATATTAAAACTTTACATTGCTCATATGAAACATGTTGAAGGTGTTATATATTTTCTCCCTTTTAAAAGTTTATCTTTAGAATGATAGAAATGAGATGCACTAAATTTATATAGTTTATAAGCTTTTTTTATCCATAAGAATATGCATTTTTCATAGGAGAGGAATTGTGTATGCTTTACCAAAATATGGATCAAGAACATGCATATAAAATATTCCTAATTTCAATGTTTAAGTTGTTCAAGCACCCAAATTGGCTACAACCATGAATTTCAATCCTTCTGCGGGCCTTTAAGCTTTAGGCATAGGGGACTTGTGAAAACAATTCAATAGATTCTGCACAAAATATATCTTAATAGACATTGCATGACATATGTCTTATGATTTATCTAAAACTTTGCAATTGTGCATTGATCTCCTGTGATGTTCGAGCATATAGAATTTAGTCAGTATTCAGTTCACTTCAACTTTACCATAGTACACATTTTGTCAAACAAAGATAATCACAAATCTACAAATTTCTTATTAGGGACAGGATGCAATGAAATACTGTGACTTACGAGAGAGAAATTGGCAAATCATAAATTCTTGTAAAAGTCAACAAGGGAGAATTTGTGGTTCATATCCTTAATATCCTTGTAAAATTCAAATTCTAGGCAAGAAATTTTGACTTGCCTCCATGTTGTCAACACTTATGACTTAGTCTTTGAAAAATTGGGAGCATTTTGTGACCAATAACACAACAATATTTATATTTATTTGTTTGTTTTTAAGACTAGCTACTTTTGTTCAGGTGCAACAAGTTCTTCCTGCTCCAATCTGGGAGTATTACAATTATTGTAGCCAAATTTTAATATTCAAATCATAATTGCATATTCCCTTTACTCCTGGGTGCAGTATATCTTATATCTAGACATATCAGTGTTACTTCATATGAATAGCTTTAATGCTTGGAAAATATTGCTATGGGAATGATCATAGAAAAACTATTATGATACAAACATGGGAAACAATATTCAAAAGATATCAAGATCGTGGATATCGAGTGGGTTGATATTTTTTCATTTCCTTTCTTAACTTGTATGTTTCACCAGCAAAATAGTTCTAAATACTTTTGTTATGTGATATCAATGTCTAGCTTTTTTGTAGGGTGTTGTGGAAAATCTACTAGAAATGAGCGCTTTTCAACAAATTGTAGATAGAATAATTGTTGAATTTGACCATGCATCAAGGGAATTATTCTTGATGAAGCTTCATGAAATGAGTTCGAAGGCTCTACATTGTTTGGGCCTAGCATACAAGGATGAATTGGGAATGATCATAGAAAAACTATTATGATATAGACATGGGAAACAATATTCAAAAGATATCAAGATCGTGGATATCGAGTGGGTTGATATTTTTTCATTTCCTTTCTTAACTTGTATGTTTCACCAGAAAAACAATTCAGGATACCTTTGTTCGGTGATATCAATGTCTAGATTTTTTGCAGGGTGTTGTGGAAAATCTACTGTAAATGAGCGCTTTTCAACAACTTGCAGATAGAACAATTGTTGAATTGGACCATGCATCGAGGGAATTATTCTTGATGCTCCATGAAATGAGTTCGAAGGCTCTACGTTGTTTGGGTCTGGCATACAAGGATGAATTGGGAGAGCTCAATGACTATGTTGGAGAGAAGCATCCTGCTCATATGAAATTGTTGGACCCAACGAATTATTCTAGTATCGAAAGTGACCTTCTCTTTGTTGGTCTGGTTGGATTAAGAGTAAGTTCTTCCATGTTGGATTAGTGTGCCTAACTTTTTGTCTCTTACCTTTAACTTGCTGTGATATTTGAATTATGGCCTATCATGGGCCTTATTATATTTATTTCTCCCTAGTTTCTTCCCCTACGTCTGTGTTGGCTTCCTGTTGTCATGAAGATGTTGTATTCTTTTCAGTGATTCTCCTGACATTGACTTACTTGAAACTAACAAGATCCTCCTTGTGAAGAAGTTCACAAGGAAATATAGGATTATCGAGACATGGGTATTCAAGTAATGGTGATTACTGGTGATAACAAGTCCATAGTTGAAGCCATATGTCGGGAAGTTGGTGTCTTCTATGAAGGAGAGGATCTAAGTGATAAAAGTGTTACTGGAAGAGAATTCATGGCATTATCTATGGATAAGCATGTTGAAATATTTGCAAAACCTAGTGGTCAAGTTTTCTCTTCAGTAGAGCCAAAGCATAAGCAGGATATAGTTTGAATGCTCAAAGAAGCTGGAAAAGTGGTGGCAATGACTGGAGATGGTGTCAACGATGCACCTACCTTGAAGCTTGCAGACATTGGAATTTCCATGGGAATTGTTGGAACAGAGGTATGCTAGTGTTCTCTTTCAGAGGATTTTCTATTTATTTCATTTTGTCTTTAGCCATTCACCCACTTCTTTATTAGGTGTTTTCTCTGCCACAATATCTTAATTAATTAGTTTCATCCCTAGCAGTGTTAGGCGTTAACTTCTAATGTATATGAGCTAGGGTAATGACAAAAGATGCAATTGGATTTCAAACAGTGTTAGGTTCTAACATCTGATGTATATGAGTTAACATGTGCATTGCTGATTGGAAAAATATAACTATATCATCTATGTATTAGAGGATGCTTGGCACTATCACTTGTGTAGTTATATGGATTTTGGAATCCTATTCTATAACATGTCATGTTTATTTCCAACAGAGTCAGGGGAAGTGTTTTGTCTTCTGTATTCATTGGAACTCATAGTGGGAAACTAAAATAAACTAATAAAGAAACAACTTTATGGCCATATGAAAGTAATGTGCATTGCATCTAGTTAAATGGATGGATCATTGGTGGCAAATCCATCTAAATATCAAGAAATGAACCCAACCATCTCAGGCATTCAATCTTGGAGAAATAATGGCCATTAAGAAGCAAAGGAGACTACTATCAGATACTCTTGTTAACAACACCTTTCCAAATTGAAAATTTTCCACAATGAATTTTTTTTTACTTCCAAGCTTACTAAGCATTTTAAAATACATAAATTTTCCTTAGAAAAGTTCCATCTAAGATATAATGACTTACATAGTTCATATTTCAGTGTTACTATCATATAAGGAATTTGAGCCTTATAAGCCATGTACACATTTCATTTGTGTTTCAAGTCGCCAAGGAAGCATCAAATATGGTTTAAACTGATGAATAATTTCAGTACTATTGTTTCTGCCATTTCAGAAGGTTGTTCCATCTACAACAACATGAAAGATTTCATAAGGTATGGATCTTTACTTCTGAAAATACAAATTTGAGATCAACTTGAAAATGTATTATTGTTGATATGGTAGTTCTTGGTAGGTTCATTTTCCTAGTTTGTGGGTTTTTTTTCTCTTTCTAGTCTAGCATACTCCTTTTCCCTACTCTTATTTTTTGAACATTTGTTGCAGGTACATGATATCATCTAATGTGGGTGAGGTGGCTTCTATATTTATAACTGTTGCATTAGGCATTCCTGAAGGCTTTATTCCTATGCAACTTTTGTGGGTGAACTTGGTCACAGATGGTCCTCCTGCAATAGCTCTTGGATTCAATCATGATGACATAGATATAATGAAAAAACCACCAACATAGTAAAACTATTACACTTTGAAACTTTTGGGGAAATTTTTTCACACTTTGCAGGATAGAACTATTGATTTATAGTCAACAAGAACCACAAGAACTAGCAACGCCAGTCAATCTTTCACTAACTGTTTTACCTCGGTTAGTAGTTGTTTTAGTTAGGCTATTCAGAAGTCTGTGTTCCTGCTAATACTTTCCTGGAATGAAAATTACTTTGGTCTATGCCCACATAGGATTCTTTTTCTACTTTATAAGATATCTTTGTATTTTAAGGCATAAAATAACATCCACAACCATGAAAATACCATCAACCATAACCATCCACCAAATAAGAGTCAGTCTTATCCAACTAAAAACACCAATGCAACCAAGAAGTAGCATCTTCAAGAAAATAAAGAGTGTGTACCCCCAATCCATCCAAAAATATCCAAGGGTACTAGTTGTAAACTCCATCAATGTGATGACAATCACAATGTGGAACCTCATACAATATGAAGTGTAAAATAGTTGAATTTCATCTCTCTTTGAGGCCATAGAATGATTGTTAAGGATTGGGTCCTCATTAGAGGTAGTGTCCCCTAAAAAGGGATGAGAGGAGACTTCCATGGGTAGGCCAAGATGAACCATAGTTCTTTCAATAAGCTGCTGGAGGGAGCTTATTTTTAAAATTAGTTCCAAGTGATGTAGAATGTGCATTGTAGAGTTGATCACATAGTTATCTTGGCATTATTTTCTTGCTTAAGCTAGTCAGTGAACTCATCTTTCTAGCAATTCTAGCACACTGTCCAGTTTAGAACACCACATTAGGCTTCAACGAAGTCCTTTTTATTCTTCTTAGTCCACATTGTACCATGTTCAAATTCATTGAGTATGCGGCAACTTTGTGTATGGTGATAGTTGGCCATCATGATTCCACTATATTCTATTTCCCTAGAAACTTTCCCAGGCTTCACCCAATCTCTACCCACCATGCAATTAAACCTGCAAAAAAATTCACCTGAAAATGAGAGAGAATGATTGTTGGCCTTGTTCCCAACTACATGCAAGGATGTTCATGGACATAGATGCTTTCATAGACACTAGAGAAGAAAATATATGGTCAAGAGCCAAGCTTTGGGGAAACACCTACATACTAGTTTCTAGGTCCAATTGATAGGATGGAAGGTGATTCTTCCCAAATGCAAATCATGGGGATTAAAGTCCCACATTTATCATTGCAACCACCATTGTACAATGTATTACCTCTCTCTATTGACCTATAGGTAGGAAAAAATGATGAAGATTCCAATGCATAATTTCTGATTTGCATGTTGCACTATGTGTCATGGTGATGGTTGCACTCCATTTATAAAATAATGGTTATAGGGGTAGTACAGGGATGAACTCCCCATTTATCTCACACAGGCCTTCCACTAGCCTAGTTCCTTAGTTAGCTTCAACATTTCTCACTTCTTTTGATCTTGGAGAATATGAAAAAACTCTATATGCTCCATGACATGAATTTCAGAGAATTGTTTTGGACGAGCCTATTCAGGGGAAATGCCTTGGGAGGATTTTGATATCAGAGAGCTTTGATTATTAACACTGAGTGCCCCACTACTGATGCTTGTAAAATTTCTTTGCCTTCCACAATGACAAGGCCTTGGAATAAGGAACTTCCACTTCATTCCAAGGTGAGAGCTTCAACTTCATTTTCCCCAACTAATGGTAAGTTCTAGATTTCCATTGGGATCTAGTACAATGCCCCCTGCCACCCCTAGAAAGTAGCTTCTTGTTATATAAATCATAATTTTTGGTTTGTGATTGCAGAATTCTTATTTTTCAGATCTACAATTCATCACTTGCCAAATGGTTCTAAGATTCAGATATGCAGTATCTAATCTATTAATCCACACTCCCATGCCTTTAGTTTTTGAAAATCAGAATATTTAATTGGTCTTTCTTAACATTTTAAATTTCAATTGTAGAGTAGAATCTTTGAGTGCAGGTCTACTATCATGAACTTAGAAAATGAACACTTTTTGTGCTAATGAGTTCTACAATTTTAAGAAGAGGCGGCCTCCAACAAGAGTAATTCTAGAGCTTCTAAAGAAAGGGAGAAAGAGGGAACCCATATCTTATCCCACTCAAGCTTATGAAAAACTTTGATGGGGATCCATTGATAAGGACAACAAAGGATTCTATCTAAAATAATTCATATACCCAATTAAACCTTCTAACCAAAAGTCTAATTTAAACAAAATCTTATTTACAATTCCCAACTTTATCATAAGTTTTTGCTAGGTCTAATTTCAAGGGCATACATTTATCTTTGTTGAGATTTACTCAATGAACAGTTTCTTGGGCCACTATAAGACTCTTTAATTTGTCTTCCTTTCAAGAAGTGACCTTGTTACTCTAAATGCATCTTACTCAAGTATTTCTTAAGCCTTCCAACTATCTGTCTAGATATTATTTTATGAGTTGTATTGCAAGAATTTCTTAAGCCTTCTAGCTATCTTTATAGATATTATTTTATGAATTGTATTGCAAAAAGAGATAGGCATGAAGGATAAGAATTCCTCTGCTTCATACTTCTTTGGAAGGAGTGCTATAAAATTCTTCAGGGTTTTAAGAATTCACCTCGAGGCTCTTGAATTTCTATTGCATACACCGCATCCCTTTTAACAATTTCCCAGAAGCACTTGAAGACCTCTAAAATCTTATTAGCAAATTTAGTGATTAAGGGCTCCTTTATCATAACATGGATTATGGTCTTCCAATAGATTAAGCATATCTAATCTTTCTTTATTTGGGTGGGACTTGAGTTGGCTCCTAGAGATTATGACATGGATAACCCAAACCCATTCAAGAAAGTAGACATTATCAACATGGTTCCAGTGTATAAGGTAAGGGAAGACATTTACTATTTTATTTTTAGTTGTATATAGTCATGTCAAACATATAATGTGTATTACTAATTTATTAATTTCACATGTTGGAAATTTGACTCTCATTCCTTTATTTTACAAAAAGTTGCATGCTCATCTGCAGATGGAAGAACATTGTTAGAATAATAAAAAACTGATATGAACAAGGGGAATCTTGATGATGTTGTTAACTATGGGACAAAGGTACTAAATTCAACTCAGAAACTACATAATGGTTCATCAAAATCATTTTGAAAACCACATGGCCTTAGAGTTAAGTTAGTCTCTTGTATTTATTTCATAGGATTTAGCAAAGCTGGTGGCAGTGCGTGGTCCTTACCATCGAATGACAATTGGAGAATATAGCTTGTTAGCTATTTTATTATATCATACAAGAGATTTCAATTAGGTATTCACATCATAAGGCCAGTGTACTCTTCTTGTTTGAGTAAATTATATAACAGTACCATGAAGCTTGAACATGCATGTGGTCTTTGTTGGTTATGAAAATTCCTTTACTTCCCAATCCATTGTGCCCCCAATCCCAAGTATTATAGAAAGTACTCATCAAACCATGAAAGGAAGTGTATTATAGGTTTTCATGTGTTTTGTGAATGGGGGAGTGGGACACCAAATTTTAACATGTCACCATATTGTATAGTGCTAGGACCCATATGTAGGGAATCATGTGAGGAGTGAATTGAAACAATATCCAAGCAATAATTAGGGAGGAAACCATGATTTCCATTTACATCCACACCAAATCTCTTCATTAAGAAATTCCAAACATGTGGAAATTACCATATAATTATGAATTTTGTGCTCCAGTAGTGAATGAGACCAATGGATGACGATATCAACAATACAGTTGAATCACAACATCAAAAATGATAGATTGGCACAAAAAAATAGCATAAATTCGTTGGAAGCCCTTTGTCTACAGGTGATGAATCTTCAAAACAGTGCCAAGAGAATACCAAGAGAAAATGATCCCAACATGATGTTTCACATCCCTATATGCCAAACGTGGAAGACAAAGCTTTTTATACATGATTTTATAAGGATCCTTTGGCCTCGACCAATCACATGTGCACTTATAGTACTACTCTAATCAACACACTTACCACATAGTAATAATTCATACCATTGGGCATAATCCTACTTGTTATATGACTATCTAACATGTAATGGGATCACAATCTCTAAAGTTAGTTTTCATGCTCATGGTTCTATTGTGGGCTGTAAATTCATGTTGAGATACTAATTTATATAATGGGGCAGTGATCAAGGCATGGTCATAATGTTTTGAATAGGATATCCATTGAGAGTTCCATGTGTTGGTCATATAATTGTCCCTTATTTTACATGACCATCCCCTATGAAAAATATCCATTGGCCTAATAACCACATATCTGAAGTCACTCGTGTTATCATGCATTTTATACTAACTATATAATAATTAATCCTTATGATCTTGTGTAATTATTAAAGATGAGAGGAAACCGGACCCTAGTCGTGGTATCAAAGCTTGGTTAGAAGTTATCCCCCACCAAAGTGAAATACATGGAGAATATGATGCTTTGGTTTAATATTTTCAAAAAAATACCTATGAATATAAAAATTGAAGGCAAGAATCCCCTCTTCTTTAAGTTTATCAACACAGACAAAGGGAAGAAATTGCCATGAAGGAAAGACCTCAAGTGGGTAAACATATTAATATTTCTTTCCCTACAAAGTATGATCATGAAGGAAATGGAAAATAAAAATATTCCACCAAGCTTTCAAGATGTGGAAGCAGTAAAACACATCTAGGTGACATGTGGAAGTATCACCCAAATTCTAGTGAACATCACAAGGGATGTCTAGGTCTTCGACATAGGGGACCCCATCTCAAATACTAAGAATTAAAATTAAAATATATGAAAACTGAAATATAAATAATTGAAATCTTATACATAACAATGCACCAATAACATACATGATTACATGTAACATAATAATTCATTTATACATGTTTTAAATGATAATTGATTTAATACGTGAATTAAAACATGTGTTAAATGATACATGATTTAACACAACATAATAATCACGGTTGAAAAATGATTTATCAAAATTTTATTTCTCATTATATTTAAAAATTAGTTAATATAAATTATCTAAGAACAACTCAAATGAAGAATAAGAATCATTGTTGAAGGGAATGGCTCACTAGTCTCCACATCTAGCTATTGCATGAAAGAATAAGTACCAATCATAGGAATGTAACTATGTTAGTCAAAGTAATTTTCTTTCTCAAACATACTCAATGACATGCCAACCAACTGTCATATGGCATATCCAACAACAATAGAAAATTTGGTGGCTAAATTTGTCAGCAACAAAGGAAGACTGCAGGTGGTATCAAGCAATACAAAATGCAGATAGCAGTACCATTAGATTATTGATATTCCATAAAGAAGAGTGGCATGATTACCTCAGCAGTGATGATTTCACTCATTTATATGATGGAATCATGTGATACTATATGACTTAATGAATCCACAATACTTTTAAGAGATGAACAGGTCCAATGCAACAAGGAAGACCTAATTCCATTCATAAGAAAAATATCTGCAGCACCTTGAAAATGAGTCTGCAAATAATCAATATGAATTTTCAGTGAGAAATATTCCTAACACAATATTCCATGAACCAGGCATTGGATTACTTATTTAATGGAAATTATTTTTTCCACATAGACATCAGTGTCAACAACAAGAAAAATATTTTTGAAATAAGACTAGGAAATGGGAAAACAAATAGAAGAATGTTGCCTAGACCTGAAACATTCAAAAAAAGGGACAATAATACGAAGCACTAGGCTAAAAATATAAAATTATAAGGAATAATTTAAAAAAAATATGTGATTTGAGACGTCCAAAAATGTTAAAAAACAATGCACATTTGTGGCATCAAAAGGCACCTCTTTGGGTAGCAGAGGTGGAGGTGTGACATGAAAAAAGATTATAATGTTTGAGGTACATAGAACAAGAAGAGGTTCAAAATTCTCTAGACATTAAAAGGGTGAGATCTTGGGTCTCTTCTCAACCTTCCCATTGGGGAGATCGAAAAATACCATTGAGACTAGTTTAATGATGTTGAACCATACATCAGTTTCATAGGTTCTTAGAGCACCAGAGGGACCAACTCCATATAGTTCTAGAGAAAGGTGCTCCTGACATGTCTGGCTACATCCCAATCCCATAGGAGTGTCCAGAGACCTATTTAGAGCTTCTTCCTTTTAACCACAGATTCTAGGAGTATCCATTGCTCATACATCCCCACCAGAATCATACGATTAGATCTATTATTGGCCCTAGGGGACCAATGCACCTATGCCCAGTTTGCATTCCTTGTCATCAGTCATTAGACTCAGGAGCCCCTGACATATCTAGCTCCATTGCAAGACCTTACCATCTCACTCACTCATTCCTTTTTAGCAAGCCATTGAGTATTTTGTATTATACCATGGTCTCTTATATACGTGTTGCAACAACATTACCACTAATTTATTTCTCTCTATATGTTATTTTTAGCATTTTTTTAGGATATGTACTTGCAATCCTACATTGTAGTCATATTGACTTCACTCTTCTTCAGTCCCATTGACCTACTTTTGTGATTATCAGTAGGAAATTAATAAATTTACTTACAGGGTTCAGTGACAACAATTGTAGGTAGCATTTAAATGCCCAACAGTGGTGTCACATGTAGGGATATGCAAGTAAGCAGTGTCCAAACTATCCCTAATGTTGGCAGTGTGCAAGAAGCACCCAAAAGAGTGGTGTAAATCTGAGAATGGAGTAGTTGGAATGTTTTGGATTTTCTCAAATCCATTAGTGGAAATTTTAAAGCATTTCATTACTGCTATGAAACCCATGGGTATGGGTCACTTGAAACCTCTAAGTAGTTCTTATGTAATCATGATTTAAGTTCGTAATCCACAATCTACTCGCATTTTGTAGGAAGTATAATAGACATATCCAATTATAAGTTTTATTTTCCACATTTCCTTAATTTAGGCCATCCAATTGTCGAGATTCTAGTATTAAAATTTAATTATATATGATAGATGTTATCTTGCATCTGTGGAATGAGTTCATAACTTTCTTACATACATTCTACTTGTGGATATATACGTCAATCTATACACTTGGTCGTGAGTTCATATGTTAGTGTGTCACTCTCTTAGATCACTTTATAGTGTATCATGTGGATTATGCATTGAGGACGATGCTGCACAATGGGACTTGTCCCTACTTCTGGGATGCATCCTTTGGATTTTCCCCGTCGTGGGGATTGCAAGGGGAAAGTCCATATTTTGAACAAGACATCTCTAAGGATGTGTGATCCTCTCCCACATTGTATAAATGTTTCTTGCCAGAAAATGGGATGTTTGGTAGATGTCTTATGATGGTTTTAGGGACTTATCCTAGATCCTCTAGATGGTTCTTTCCAAAAAACAGGGAGTTTTTGGAGATCTATTGGGGTAGTTTTGAGGACATTTGAATACCCGCTATCGAAGCTAGTGCCCATTTGGTTCCAATTCTCAAATAAAATATTCACCAATTTGTTCTAAATTCAAACTTGGACAAAGGTTATCTATGCACCGCATGCCTAAATACTATACAATATGTTTTTGTAATGGGGGCTAATTTCCTTCATAGTTTTGACTCCCATGTTCAGTAGGTTTGTGTATCCTATATCAAATGTTTCTTTTGGGAGGGTTATAATATCTATGTAGATAAGATATTTAAGATCTATTATCTAAGACTTGTTACTTTTATTAAGTTACACTAGATCTATTATCTATTGTAGTAACTTTTGTTGACTTATATTATAGCATTATGTTCTAGAACCTTTGTTTTTAATTTATATTTCTTTAAAAAATTTATTTTTTTTAAATATTTTTGGTTTTCCCATTGAAATTTTGGGTTAACTTCTACCCATCCTTGAAACCCTTCCCCTCTCCCCTATCCTTGAAACACCATGCATAATAGACCAAGTTGTTCACAAGTTGTAGTATTTATATGCAGTGTATTAATTTCTTCAAAAATTAAATATTTGCCTCTTTTTCTCACTTATCATTTGAAAGTTGACATCATTTTAATTTCCTCCCTTGATTTTCTCCTTCGGTTCACCATGAAAAATTAATTTAGCTAGTAATTTAAATCACATCTTCCTTACCCCTTTTATTTTCCATTCATTCATTTTTTCAAAGTTATAAAGTATAATAAAAGGGATATGGAATTCTATCTCGAGTTCTATTAAAACTTCCATCTTATTTCTGAGTTTTCCATTTTTACTTAAGACCTTCAATAAATGGAAGCACACCTCAATACAATATGTAGGGTCAAACTTTAAGGCTTTGTGAAAATGAACCACTTATTTATTCTTTATACTTCTTGGATTTTAATGGATTGGGATAGTGTTGAACCATGTTTTTATTCTTTTCCATTTAAGTTGTTTGTTTGTATGGTTGTTCCCATGCATTCATTTTTCCAAAGTTATAAAGGATATGAAAGTTTTATCTTGGGAGCTATTATAATTGTCATCTTATTTTCTAAGTTTTGCATTTTCACATAAGACCTTCAATAAATGGAAGCACATGTCAATACAATATGTAGGATCAAACTTTGATGCTTTGTGAAAATGTTCTAATTATTTATTCTTTATATTTCTTGAAGTTTAATGGATTGGGTCATAATGGTGGACCATGTTTTAATGCTTTGCTATTTTTCTATTTGGCCAGTTGTGGTAGAATACTGAAACTAGAAATTGTTATATGGTTTCTTGATAGTTAGCTCAAGATTGAATTTTTTCAATCAAATTACTTAAGATGGTACTTAGCTTGTTTAGCATAAAACTGATTCATATGGTGTTGATGTATAGGCAGATTTTTTGTACCTATTCCTTGAGATAAAGAATTCTATCACAATTTCAGGAGACATTGGTGCGGAAAAAAAAAATTAATCAAGAGCCACCTGGCAACATTTAGGCATTACCTTGGATGAAGAGTTTCATCTTTCTTATCCTTATGTTTTTCACTATGATAGGCACATGTGGAAATATATATCTTATTAATTTGATTTCATAAACATATGTTTGGAAGTGAAGGATGTTTCATTGGGGTTCTTGTTTAATTAGAACTAAAAATTGACTTCTTGAAATCTAGGTAACTTCTATACAATTATGTTCTTAGTTTAAGTATACAAATCTTATTGATACATGCATTTCTTATAACATTTGTCTGCATTTTCTCTTCTATGTTATTGATATTTACACGCTGAATGAGCCAATACCTAAATGGGTAGGACTTGTACTCTCCTCAGGGTACGTATAGGTCAGCTAATGGAGTTTTACCATTCACCCTCCCCATTGTGATCATGGCAAAGTCCTAGGTCATGGTGATTGCAATATATAGTTATCAAAGTGATTGCCATGAACCTCATAATCCATGATGAGAACATGGGTGTGTAATAAGCATAAAATTATGTTCAAGCTATGAGTCTCACCAACTCCAAATCAAAATCAATTTTCACTTTTAAAGCTTCATTTTATCAAATATAAATGAGACAATTTGTTTAGTAAATGGTTTTTGTGAAAATTTTGAGCAACATTAGGATTAATTGGTAAAATTTTATAGCATAATTATGATGCGGTGAAAGAACAAATGCATTTCTTGAGATTTTGGTTAATGCATCTTTTCTTTGTAAAGAAGGTTGTTAATATTGAAAGAATGTTTCTGGAACCTAGAAATATCAACATTATTTTTTTGCTTGTTTTAAATTTTCTAGTTTGAAATCATGTGCATTGCTCCCTTTATTATCCTCTTTAGGGTACACTTTAAAATAGAAACAATTTATAGCAACAACAACTTGATGATGTATAGGCACACTAGTATGAACAAAATGGTGATAAGGGTGGCATTTTTCTTGTGTAAATCTTGAGATTTGTTTCTGATTTATGCCTAATTTTTTCCTTATAAAAATAAATCAGGTTTCTTAATTTTCATTCCTCTTTTCCACTGTGGCATCGTTATCATCTATATATATATATATATATATATATATATATATATATTCTACACACTTTTCCTTTTACATTGTTTTTTTGTATATGAAGATATGCATGCTTCCTTAGAGTAACCAGAAAAGGGATCTTCATCTTTACCGTGAATTGAATTTCCCCCTTGAGTGGATAATGGAGAAGGTGCTTCTTAAGAAGTTTCTTGTAGAAACTTTCTTGATCCACTATAATTGATTGAAATCTTTTTAGTTGTTTTGTGTTAAAATATTTTCACAACTATTAGAGAAATTTAATTTCATGTTATTTGAGCACACATTGTTTATAAACTTGACCAAGTTCATGCATTAGAGAATGAAATATTTTTGTGAATAAAACAACAACGATAAGACATCACACCTCAGATTATTTGTTTTCACAAGTTATCTACAACCTGAGCTTTTTAGCATGTAACTTGGTTGACATGATTGTACTTAAACTTTCTTTGAAGGTTTAATACTAAGTTACTAAGGTTTTCTTTTCTCTCGTGACATTTTATTTTCTATGTGTATATAAGTCATCTGGCCACATAGTGGCCATTATCACCCAACTAAAGAAAACTTGTTCGAGTTTCTTGCTTTTATGGGGAAAAATGGCTTTGAAATTGTTGATGTTGAGGTATATGTCATATCAATTCTTTGTAGTCTACTTTAGTTTATATTCTAGTGTTCATCATCTTTCATGTCTTATACTCTGCAACGTATCTTACTTTGTTTCTAGAAAAGGAACTTAGTATTGATTGTAAGAAGCAAGAATTGAAGAAAGAGGAGAACAATAACAATGGAGTAGAAAATGCAAAAAGAGAGAGAGAAGAGAATCAATCTAGTGGTACCCTTAGAGCCAATATCCCACATAAGACACGTACATAGATATTGATGGTCAAGTCTTCAGAGTTGGTGAATTCACTTGCAATGCCTTGGCAACACAATGATAATATTTTGAAGTGATGAAACAATATTCACGTGTAAATTGTAGTCCATAAAATATTAAGTTGGAAACCCATATTGTAATACTTCACATTTCATATAATATAATTTTTGTGGTTGAAATTATTTATAGTTGCACTTGATATTTTTTAATATTGCTAACTTATGTAACTTTGTATGACATTGTATGAATTTTTTTTAATTTAGTCACAAAATCATACTAATTAATTTATGTTGATTAATAATGAACACATAAACTTAATGCAAATCCACTAAATTAGAAGTTTATATTGATTAATGATGAACTAATATACAACTAAATTAGTCGATTATAATGATTATTAATGAAAGTAAATGAAATGAATCTAAACTACTAAATTAGTTGGTTATATAATGAATATGAAACTACAAAGAAAAGATAAATGATTGTTGCAAATGATAAATTTTTTATTACAAATGACTACTAAATTTTGCATATATACGACTATTAGTAGCTAATTTACAGTATATTATAACACAACTGAAATTTAGCCATATTGTTTTGGTCATTAATTGATTTCAAGTGATGAATAATTTTTGCATATATATAACTATTAGTAGCTAATTTACAGTATCTTATAACACGGCCAACATTTTGGTCATATTTCTTTGGTCATTAATTGGTTTTCTAGGGTGATAATATAGTAATATATGTTGTTGTATATTTGGTCATTAATTGTAGAAATTAATGACTAAATCAATGACCAAATTTATGACTGAATATACTGCCAGACAATAAAATTGAGACAACCAATTAGTGACTAAAGTTTGCATATATATGACTAACAATGTAAACTTTCAAACGGGAACTATAAACTCAAAACGGGAACTCTCGCCAAAAAACAACAAAAAAACATGAAAAACAGTGCTAAAAACGAAAAGTATGTATACTAGAACGATGGTTTTTTTTTGTCAATTCTAAACATGTTTTAAAAATGGTAGTGAAAATGAATTTTTTGTGCAACAATTGTGCAAAAAACACCCTGAAAATGGAAAGTGTTGATATTGGAACGATGACCTTTTTTTTTATGGTCAATTTTCAACATTTTTAAAAAAATGCCAGTAAAACTGAATTTTTATGTGCAAAAAATGTGCAAAAAACACCCTCGAAACAAAAAGTGTTGACGCTGGAATAACACCTTTTTTTTTCCTATAGTAAATTTAAAAGATTTTGAAATAATGGGGTAAAAGATTTTATCATGACTCCGAAAAACATTAAAATTTCAAAAGAATAATGAAAACATAAAAGTAAAAATAAAAACAAAAATTAAAACAATGAAAAAAAATAAAACTAAAAAGTTAAAAAAAAATAACAAAACTTAAATAAAAATATATATTTAAAAAAATAAAAATAAATAAGTAAATAATAACAAAAAAAATCAATTATAAAAATGTGAAAAAAAACCAAATTAACCTATAAAATATAAAAATTAAAAAACAAAAAAAAAAATAAAAAAACATAAAGAATTAAATAATAAGAAAAACATATTTTCAAAAAAAGTTGCATTTTTTTTAATTTCGTAAACCATAAAAAAATTCGGGGAAAAAACAAAATTTAAAAAAAAAAACATAAAATAAAAAAAGTAAAAGTAGAAAATTATTAAAAACCATATAAAAAATAAAACAAATTAAATTAAAAAAAATAGAAAATTAACAAAAAAAACAAAAAAACAAAAAATAAATTAAAAACTACTAAAATTAACATTAAAAACATTAAAAAAACCTAAAAAAATATTTAAATTTAAAAATATATATATATATATATATATATATATATATAATTTTGATTTAAAAAAGACCATCTTTAAAATATTTCAAAATATATATATAATTAAAAAAGAAAATTGAAAATTAATTTTTTATTTAAAGAAAAAGACTCAATTTAGTTGTCGCTCAATAACTATGCGCAGACGGGCGGCTAGGCGATTCCGGGAATCGCTTGGTTGCTGGTGGTGCCTAGCCCTTGGCAAGCAGCCGCACCGCATGGGAGGCTGGGCGATTTCGGGAATCGTCCAACCGCCCATGGGGCATAGCCCTGGGTGGCGCGACTACAAGAAGACCTACCAAGGAGAGCCGGGTTATTTGGGGAACCAGTTTGTTGGAGCTCCCGACTATTGGCAATGCCACACATTCTCGGTGGAGAGGAAAAACAAGATCGACAGAGAGCAATCTGTTCCATACCTGACTTATTTTCATCCAAATTCGCAGCGGAAATTGAAGGAATGAATGAAGACTGTGGCGTCCGCGCAGGGGAATTTCTTGTTTGCGTTCATGGGTTCTACACACCGCGGTCTGGAAATCGGTGTACTGTTATCGAGCAATGCAGGGATTCTTTGAAATACATGATGGCAAATTGCACTAAGATGAAATGCAGTAACAAGCCGGAGGCCCTGGTGCAGGAATTGCTGAGAGCTGATTTCCACCTGCAACCGCCCAAGAATTCCCTGACCTGATCAAATTTCCATGGGTTGATAGTGGGGTCTATATCCATATTTTTATAAGGGATTCTGCGTAGACCCAGAAACCTACTATGTTAGGTCCTACTATGTTATTATTACAAACGAGAGATTGGTGAATTTCAGGAAAACCCTCAAAATCAAGGACGCATTGAGGAGCTATTCTAAGGAGAAAATCAAGAACATGCGGGAAAAGATCACTGAGATTATACACAGTTTTCTTTATATGAATTTTGCAGAAAAAATTGATGGTGAGATTTTTCCAAAGGGATGCCTCTGATCTCAGCATTAAAGGCGTGCTTCACAGAACCATGAGGAACCGGTTTTGGAATCGACTGTAAAATGTGTGAACTCCTTATTTGTTTCTTTATTTTATGTTTGGATCAATTCAGATTTCCATAAAGAATTTGGGATCGAATTATTGAGTTATGATGATAAAATCCAGGTTTAGCAATACCATTATTAAATTTAGGCGACTATCAAAATGTAAACTAATGGATAAGTGTTGTCTAAATTAGAACCCACTCAAAGCAGTTCGGAGGAATTTGTATTGTAAACTGAATGTCAAGTAAATCAGGTGTTATAGATCAAAACTGCAATGTGTGAATTAGGATCCACTCAAATCAGTTGGAGAATTTGCCTTTGTAAATTGAATATCTAACTATATATTTGGAATTCTTCATATATGCACATTGATATTAATGATCTCACAATTTATATGAATACAATACCCACAGTTGCATATTTGTCAGCGTCCAACTTGGGGCCCGATCATATTAGTGCAATATTGAATAAACAGTTGGGGATTCAGTAGCTTCCAGGTTTTCCGCCTTCTAATTTACGTAATCAACCTATGTCACAACCATCTATTTCTTCAAAGCTGAAATTTGCAACAAATGCATATTTTTCTACTTTCCACCCTTCATATGCAGTTTCAAAGGCCCTCGTTAACCCATCTTTATTATGGGAAACAGAGCCATCCTCGATTTCTTTTGCACGTTAGTCTATAGGAGTTAAAAACAATATCAATAGTATGGAAGTCAATGATTCTGACAACAACTTCCAGTGGGCTAGCGTTGATCTCTCAAAGAAGGTATTGGATCAGCATGTCTTTCATAGTTTTCAAGGGGTCGATTTGAGTACAGACATGAAGGCCTAAATGAATTTTTTTTTGTAGTCTATTGGTCGATCGACCACTTGACAACCACATTTTTCTTTAACTCCTTCTTTTGACATTTCTTCTCTCTGGAATACCGACACCTAGAAAATTCCATTGTAAGCCAAAGGTTTGCTCAAAATAACAAAAATTGAAACTAACACTTTATGGTAGGAAGAATTTCGGATGGATGACATTGGAATTGTTTGCTTAAAACAACAAAGAATGAAACTGAGACTTTGCTTAAACAAGATGGAGAACCATTTGCTTTGTGAAACATCTATTTCATTTTTTTAAGGGCATGAAGTTTTTTCACTTAAAGGAGAAAAAGACTCACACCCGATGCAAACACATATTCTTGCTAAATTTTCTAATGCTTTGAAAAGTGGCTATGAAAGGTACAATGCACATTGTTACGTGCTACATAACATTTTCATGAATTTCAGATGGCAAGTGTTTTGAAGTATTGAATGTGAGGATTTTACCAAGAGTGCAACGACATATTTTTGGTTGCATTAACCGTTCAATGCATATCCTTAATGGGACAAAAATGATCATATTTTATGTTCATGATGTCTTGATTAGAAAGGCTTTGGAAATTAGTGTACATTATTTATTCTCTATGATAGGGTTAGAGTAAAGTTGGGGGAAGGTTAAAAATATAGTCTATTGTTTTGTTTTAATATTATTCTATTAAATTTAATAAAATTAATATTTTAAGGATTATTTTATGTTTAATTTATGGTAAGTTTTAATGTTAAATGGAAAAATGATTTATTTAATAGTGGGTGAAGTTCATAGAGTCAGTTTTAATGTTAAATGAAAGAATGATTTATTTAATAGCGAGGGAAGTTTATAGAGTAAGTTTTAATGTTAAATGGAAGAATGATTTATTTAAAAGTGAGATGATGTTCATGTTTAAAATTTTTTGTATGAAATTTAAATTTGACGTTTAGTTGATAGTAAACTCCACACAAGTCAATTAAACAAATAATCTTAATTTTAAAACATGAATAAATATTTAAAGAAACAATTTCATTAAAGAAATACATTTAAACATCAAAGAATAATTTTATTAAATAAATATAAAGTTTGTCAATGTTTGGGTGCAATGTTAAGTTTTTTTTCCAAAGGTGGAAACAAAGTATTTTATTGATAAAACAAAAGTGTCTTACATCTACAACATTGGCCCAGAAAATCATTCCAATAGAAAAACAAACACATGTAACCAATTTTTTTTTAATTTACTATTATTTTTTAAAATCTAGTATGTTTATATATATATATATATATATTAGTTTTTGTTATTGTTTTTTAAAAAATTTCAATTCTTACTTAATTTTATAGTTTTTAAATTTTGTTTTATTTTTTTCTATTTTTTTGTTTACAATATATATATATATATGTGTGTGTCTTTTTTGTCTTTTTTATATATATTTTTATATTTGTTTTTTTAATGTAAAAAAAATCAACATAAAAAATTTTAAAGTATAAAAAATGGAACTTAAAAAAAAAATATCCACTCTTAATACATTAACAAATTTAAGTGTCAAAAATTGTTAAATTTAGAAAATAATTATTTACATTTCATATATTAGAAAATTTAAAGTCAAAAAATAGAGCTTTTAGAAAAAAGGCATGATGCAGAATCGCCACTTTTTAAAATCAACATGCGAATCAATAACATTATAAAACGTAATGTACATAAAAAAAATTAAAGTGCCAAAAACTATGCTCTATAAAGAATATGTGTGTTCTGCATCGTTCCTTTTCAAAATTAGGTCACCTTTTTGCTATCTTTATGAAACGGGTAACAATATTAGTTCCCAATTCAAAGTTTACATTGTTGACTATTAGTAACTAATTTACAGTATATTATAACATGACCAACATTTTGGTCATATTTCATTGGTCATTAACTGGTTTTCTAGGGTGATCATATAGTATATATTTTGTTGTATATTTGGTCATTAATTGTGGAAATTAATAACTAAAACAATGATTAAATTGATGACCAAATTTATGACTAAATATATTGCTAGACAATATAATTGAGACAACCAATTAATGACTAAGATAAAAATGATTAAATGTTGGTCACATTATAAGATACTGTAAATTAGCTGCTAGTGGTCACCGACTGAAAAATGGTCGTTTATATTCAAATTTTAGTCATTTTTTTAGTAACTAATTAGCCATTTTCTACCAGTGAACAGATCCCTTCAAAGCTCTCAAAACCTCTTCCTCTCAAATAATTTTAAACAATTCAGAGGTGTTTGCTTCATTTAATCTTAAATATGTTAATATTTTACTTTTATTGATAGATTTATACTCGACTGCCATTGTTTTTTATAAATAAATGTCACATTTACTTTTTAGAAAAGTAGGTGGTGATATGAGAAGTGTATTTTTGAATTGTGTACAAATGTACATTTTTTATTTGGTAAAGGTAAGCAATGAGAAAAAAATTTAAACCTTTTGTATGACTTATATTTCAGAGATTTTATATCTAGTAGATATTAAATTATTGAATTAAAAAAATGTTAGCTTTATAATCAATTATTAAATAGATTATAAAGTTAATCGATATTTATGATATTTAGATCATTATGTGTCAATGGGGGTATTCTTCTAGCTTAAATGAGGGTGACGGTTTATACGGTGGGGTTTTGCACCATCCCACCACCACCTAATATGACACCACTTGCATTTTGTTTTAATATGCCTCATCAAGTAAGACAACTCATGGGAGCCTTAACTCTCTCCCATTCCAAGACTTTTAGAGCATTCGTAGCCATGCTCATCCTTTAGTGCAAGGTTCTATTTTCTTTATTTTTGTTTCATTGGCTATTCATGTTGGTTCATGTTAGTATAATGACATTTGACTATGACTCTTCATCTTAGGCATTGTTGCACACTCCCCCTCCACTAGACTTCCTCTCATCATCACTAGCTCTTTCTAATAGGGAAATATTTGCGTAGGCCACCTTAGATTCATAAAATTCATAGAAGGATAATGTATCCTTCTTCTTTATTGTGAGGTTTCCCCCCTATACATAATATTCAAAGTTTGGCATATGTTCTACTTCTCCCAACAACCATGACTAAGTTGTGATCCTACAACTGTAGATGAGGAGGAGCTTGTGGTATCATGGAAAGATCTAGGGCACGATTTTGAGTAGATTTATCTACCAAAAATTACCAAGTTCATACCCCACATAAAATTTAGCTCGAATTTCATGATGTGGAAGAGGAAATTCACCATGAAACACAAGACATTCCTGACTCTGAGGTAATGAACGAATTCACTCCATGGGTTCCAAACATTGTAAACTTATGAGAGTTCCAAAATCATTATCTCCACACTCTATATATCTATTTGCATGTGAAGCTACTTCTTGGGAAAATGTTGGTGGATAGACACTAAATTCAGGACAACCTATTGCAAAAATTAGATGAGACAAAGGATTTAACATTAGATGTGGGAAGTCTCTCTTCGAGACTCAATATGGGTCCTCCTTTGAGCTCTCTCTTTCCTCCTTGCAAAGTTGAGGACAAACCCATCTACTTAGAAACATCTTCGTCATCTTAATGCACATACTTTTTTAACACTTATGATGTTTAGTTTTTGTAATTCTTTGCCAATATTTACTACTCACTCTCCCACTATCTCTAGAAAAAAATCCTTTTTTTTTGGGGGTATTATTCATACCTTTCTTGGTTTGCAAATTTACATGACTGCTATTTTTTTGTACTTAATTGCTACTTTTCTCATCTATGTTGTAGCAAATCTAGTTACTTCTCTCTAGTCTAGACATTGTTCTCTCTCGTTAGCTTTCAAATGTTGCAATCTATACTTTTTTGTCGCTAGTTCATATTCCAATGTGGGAAGCAAGAGAAAAAGTACCATGAGAATGCTATAATTTTTTTATTCATCAATAAAACTTATAAATTTAAAAAAAAATTATATGAACATATATCAACTCAATACAATATATGATAAAAAAATAAAAATACATTAATCATAAAATTAATATAAAACAAATGATATTTATATAAAAACCCTGCTACATAACAAAATAACATTATAAAAATGAAATTATAAAAATTATTATAAAACATGGCAATTATATTTAGGGATATTCTTATATTTTCTTATCAACCCCTAATAATTGTAATGTATATTTCATATATAAATATATTGATATAGATTATTTTTAACTTGTATCCTTTAAATATTACGAATTTCTATTTTAATTATTTTGAATTTTTCTCGATATGAATATAACTCTTATATATTTATATATTGAATTTAAAATACAAATTTAATTTATATATTAGTGTGTTTAATATAAACTACTGTAACATTTCTTCAATATTTAAAATTTTTCACTTATTTACAAACACTATAATATATTTCTTATACCGGGCTATAGAGCACCTCTCGGTGCAATAAGAGAGGTCAAATTTCTTGGTCTCTTCCATAGAGAGAGAATATTTAATTTAGAAGAGAGAATATTTAATTTCTTATTGTTTATATATATAGTATGTGTATTTTTTCATTGTTTAAATTTCATTTTTGGTTCCACAAAGGAATTAAACTCATTGAAAATCTTTTAGGGCACTTGGATTACGTAGACTACACAACATAAATTTGTAAATCCAAAAAATAAGAATTACTAAAATGTAGAATATGTATATTACTTGGAATGTTTTAGTGATGAAATTCAGATCTACCAAGAAACTAGAGTGATCAAATCTCTTAATATACAAACTTCCTTTTAACTGAAAAACTTGAAGAAAGGTTTGGGCTTCAAGATATTTGATTCATCTCCTCACTTATTATATCTAGAGCTAAGATAGATTTGGTTCTTAAAAATGTTATTTATATAAATTTCACAACACTATATATTAAAATATTCTTCTTTTTAGTTTTATTAATAGATATGTGTGTGTGCGCACGCTAAGAACATGTTTTATAAAGTTTTTTAATTTTTTTAATGTGATATGCATTGCATTAATATATAGATCAATAAGTACATTACTTAGAAAAAAGTGTAATGAAAATATTTAAATTTTATACATTTATTAATTAAATTTAGAAATTAATTTATGAAATATAATGGTTATAAATATGAATCATTATTTTAATATATAAGTACTATTTATGTTTTATATATATTTCACATTTTTATATTTAGAATTAATTTTATTTTTAATTATATTTTTATTAATTGAATTTATGATTTTTTTATATGCTTATCAATTATTATATGCTCTTAAATATGATGATTAATTATATGAAACATTATTGTTGAAATTTATTTTAATGTATTAGATAATTTTAAAATTAAAAATAAAATCACGAAACAACACATTGAATATAATCTATATATTATTTTTATTTGTTTTTATTTTTTATTATGTTTTTTAATGGAACTAACTTTGGTTTTTTTGTTAATACTTTATTTTACAAACACTACAACATTCAAATTTTTGTTTAATATGAGAGATATGCTATGGTGTATTTAAAATGTTGATTTAAGATTGATCAATGCACTTGGAAAATCCAAACTTAATATGCATCTATGCTAGTTCTTAATAATATTATGTATTTTTATATAACTTTTACATCTTTGTATATTGAGATATCCTTATTTTTAATTTTATTGAAACCTGTTGATATTTTCTTTGACATGTCTTATAATATTTTTATCTATTTTTTTAATGTGACATGCATAGCATTTCTAATACAAATAGATAGGTATCCCAATTGGGGTGATATAGGCAATGCCAGGGGGGTAATGCAAGTTATTCTCACGAGTGTGCACCCACTATCAACCCAATCCTTAGCAAGGTTAGGTGTGGCAGTTCCCCTCACCCCCCCACCTCTCACCTGCCCAATGGATGATTCATCATGGATGCAATATAACCACAACATTTGTCACACTCCCAAAAAAAACTCCTTTGTACCATCTATGGTAATCAATTTGATAATGAAAGATACTCTATTCTATGTTTGATGCAAGGTTGGGTGTTCACATTACATAATATAGCTAGCCTCAATGTCATTTCATTTTACTGCTCTCTATACCTTAATAATTTCTCTAAGGTATTAGTTTGGGTGGTAATACCCCTTCCTTGATTATTCAATATAAATAGTTAGCATATATTTTACGCATCTCATTTGTGTGCACCCACGTTGGTATCCTATACTTAGCACATCATAAGGTTTATAGCATAATATTTATGGGTTCACAAGGGTTTGTAGAAAACATGTAAGTGATTTATCCCACCTGTCGTTATACTCTCATTCCATGGTAAACTTTAGACCAAGCGCCATCGTACACCCGACCAACGCTCACCTTTCAGCTCAATAGCAACATGTGACCTGACATGTTGGCTCTCATATTGATTCTTATGAAAAGTGGCGAATGCATCCTGTTCATCCAATGGTGTAAATCGCCTTGTCAAACCCTAACCTAGGATCCATCTACCTACTCTTCTGCATTCGCATTCTTCCTCCCTCTTTGGTATTCATCTGCCATATATAAGGGTTTTGCCTCCAATGTGTGACTGGTGCTGCCCCCTTGGCATACTTCTGCTAATCCTTTTATTCTGTGGACTGATAATTTCTACATGGTTATTAGCACTAGTTCCAGATTGTGAAAGCAACAGTATTGCAATATTTTCATGACAGGCGACCCAAACACTTATGAAACCAAGTAACTCCTGTATACAGGTCCGTCTAGTTAGGTTACTGTTCAATTTGTGGAGGTTTGTCGTTACACCAAAACCCGCAGGTGTTGGTAAACATTACAAGCCAGTAACTAGGATCCCCAGGGTGGAAATTATAGATTCTATAGAGGTGCGGTGATTCTTCCAACACCCCCCCTCAAACGCAACTTGGGGGAATCGAACCTGGGTCCAAGCTCTGATAACATGTGGAGGTTTTCCGTTACACCAAAACCCGCAGGTGTTGGTAAACATTACAAGCCAGTAACTAGGATCCCCAGGGTGGAAATTATGGATTCTATAGAGGTGCGGTGATTCTTCCAACACAATTTCTCTTGGTCCTTTTTACCAACCACTCTATTTCTTATTAGAAGTTTTCTCATATCAGGTCTCGACAACTTCCCCAGACTACATCTCAATGCACCAAATCTTACATTGGTTTTTCTATGGATGTGGGGTTATGCTTTAGAACCCTTACGTAACAATATTTCGTCACCTCTTCCACAGTGTGGTAGGGTTCTCAAGGTTAAACATAGGTAGCAATGCTTTGTTTTATTTTGAGTTATGCAAGTGTAGGGCATATGTTCCATATTTCTTCCTTGAGAAGGCCGATGTGGCCATAGTTTCATTTTCTCTGTTGTAGAAGTGTAACATCATCCCCTTGCTCTAGGTAACATGATGCTCAACTAACTTTGTATTCTAGCACACCTTTTGTGGGGGTTATTAATTTGGTGCTTCATTTTCACTAACTCTTGGTTATTGCAGTAATGGAAATGGAGCTCGAACACTGGTTTAAATGAACCAATTAATCTTTCTCTAACTCTTCCCCTCTTCCACAATCACTTATTTTCTTAAATACACCAATGTTTTTCTATTTCACACCTAATCTAACATGTTTCCTTACTAACTGCACAAGTACGCTCACAGTCTCCTTTTTTGGCCTCGATTTCCTGATGATCTTAGGGGTCCTTAGCACTTAACCAGTCCTATGTTTCAAAGGTGAGTGTCCCTTACTCATTCCACTCTAGGAGGTCGAATAATGTGATTTTTCTTGGGTTTAATGAGCACGTGGATGGAGTGTATGTTTATACCTTAAAAAATTTTAATGGTTGTTGCCTTTCCTCTAGATTTATTAGTGCACATTGCAAGGTTTATTTTTTTCATACTCACTCCATGATATAGTTGTTAGCTTCAACTTTTCTACCTTAGCAATATGTAGGCATGAAAAGCCCCAAACTCAGTTTCTATTGTAGCACACCAAGATTCTCATCTTATGGCAGAGAGCCTGACTATTTCAGAATTTCCATTTTATTTTGTTTTTCGTTAGCAGTTATTTTTTTTCTGCTCTTCAATATGTTGGAATTTCAAGGTGGCGAACCTTCTTATTTATTGTCTATACAAACAAATATGTTGACTAATAATTCTCACTTAACCTATTAACTTCTTTTTGTGTTGGAAATGGAGCATGTATTGTGATTGTGGACTTAATTGACTACTGGTTACTAATTACTTGCATGATATCGATTGATGTACAATATTCTAATGTTTTCCATAATCTATTCTCCTGTTCATAATTTGATTGGAGAACACTACCATGATTTCTTTTTTTATATATAGATGTATATTATTCTCTCATTCATAGTTTCATCAGAGCAGACTATCATACTTGCTAGTTGTATATGTGTATGTAATCATAGGAATGTTGTAAATAGTAATTGTTGTATAGTTTACTTAGTTCTCCCAAAATCACTTATCTATTCATAATTGAGCTACAACATTCTATCATGTTCATTTAATATATGTAATTATATTAACTTGAACGAAATGGAAAGATGCATCTCTAAGTCTTTACATTCTAGTCACATATTTTTTAATTACAAGTAGCTCCCCATGGTTATTTTTTAATAGTTTATAACGGTTGAGACACTGATACTATGCTAGTTTCTTCTTATCCCCGCATATAGAATCACTACCAGTTTCTGTTTATCCTCGCATATAGAATCACTTATTTAATTGAATTAAAGTTATCTATTGCTAAGATAGGAGGTTTGTCAACCCACCCCATAAGCCTTCCTTATATTATGTTTGTTTCCAATATTTCTTACAGGATTTTCCTGACCTTGTCCACTACCTTCTGATGGTGTACACGTAGAATGGTCCCATTTAATGTGGAAACATGAGGAGTCTCAACTCTAATAGAGTTTGAGGATTACCTGTGAGAGAAATATATAGGATCATATATTGTTTCTTAAATAACGCAAGGAAAAACATCAAGTAACCACCATAATGATCAACATGAATTTATTGTAATATAAAGTTGGCTTTTAACACAACATGCAATTTGATACACAATTCTTTATATGCTCACATTAATCAATCGTACAGAGTGTAGTTATTCTTACTAAAATTCATATGTTGGGAAGATTTGTAATTCTAACTAAGCATCTGTATATACTCAAAGCTAAATAGAAATAAGGATTTATATGAAACTTTATTTCTTGTCCCATGCCATGAAGCCACTCATTATGTTAAAAATAACATAATTCCAGCCATAAAGAATTTAAAATGTTACAATCAACATGCACCCTTAATTAAATGATCAATCAGTGTATATATATATGGATTAGAATCAACAGAATACTTTAGGCACAAAAGTGGTTCCAATAAGATATTATCTAAGTGCTACTAACAACATGCTTTTCCCAATTAACCACACCATCAACTATAACTCAATCAAATACAAATGAACATAATTTCTAACCAGACTTTGAAGAAAACACTAAATGAGTACATTGTTTCCACCCAACCATGAACTGACAACCAATTCCCCCCAAGCCAAGATGAAAGGCCAAAATTGATCCCTTAGATCTTCAACAACCCCTTCATCCTTCTAATAGTTATATTTCTACCTCTTCTTCCATTATCTTTTCCTATTAGCAGCGGCCCACTTTTATAGAAATATGTTTGCTATTAAAGCCTACATTTATCTCCAATAATGCTTTAACTTTTGATATAATTAGCATCTTTCTCAAGCTAGATAATCAATGGATCATTTTCTCTCATACATTGAATCTTTACATATTGCAAACTTCTACTTTCCATGGAAGATTGGCCTCAATATTATCTAATATTGAGATTGGCAATTATCTCATTAGTCAAGTGTCTCATTTAAGTAATTTTTCATTCCAAATCCATCTAGTGTTTTTTTTATAATAATTGTAATTATTACATATCCATATCCATCTTTATTCACTTACACAATCTGTGAAATATATTTCCAACCAATCATAGTTTGATTGATACTTATTTTCTGCTAATTACAACAATGATAATTAATATTAAAATCATAGGGATATCACAACATCAAGAATTCAATATCATATATGATAGAACTATGGGTGTTGGACACCTAATCCGCTAAGGGTTACGGCGTGGAATATGAACAATCATTGGAGTCCAAGAGACCACCTAGAATATGAAAACCAAGGGTCAGAAAATAATGTATTTATATCTATATATTAATAATAGAATGCACTCTGACATGTAGCTTAATATTGTCTATATGATTTGTAAATGTTTAACATGGTATCAGAGAGGGAGAATTCTTTTCTTCCTCTAATTTAAGCCCCTACTTTTGTGGACTTTCTCTGCATGCCAGTTCTGTGGTATCATGGTGTCACCCATGAATCAGAAGAATTATTAGTGTGGTATCATGGTATCACCCATAAAACTAGTAAACGCTCCTCTCTCTCATTGAAATCGTATAAAATAAACTTCTTGATGCCTCTATAATTTTCCTACCACTAACATGCTTTCCAATTTGTTGTGACAAGAAAACGAGCTATGGAGTATCAAGTTTGAGTAACTTTTACTACTCAAGTTTGAATTTTCCATCGCTATGAAGTATCAAAATTGGCTTTATAATGTAAATTAGATGGGAGCTTATTCATTCTATATTTCCAAAGGGTTTACTCTACTTGTTCTTTATTTTTTAGTCTATATAATTAGGTTACATACCTCCACGTATAATTGAGCATTAAATTTTGGACCTCCACACAAAATCGAGTGTGTCATCCTTCTCCTTATATTCAAAAGACAAACCATCTATTTATTATTATTGAGAATTTCCATGATAGAAATGAACAACAAGAATGTGGAGACTAATTAGCATGTTCTCTATAGCCTTGTCTCTATGTGTATTCACAATGGGTTTGATGAAAATATAATGGATCTAAAGGGACCTATATACTAAATTTCTAAAAGAAGCAAAGGGTAAGAGAATTTTTACCAGTTATAGAATGACATCCAAGAAGAGAACTAGCCTAACTTCTTCTCGAGCTTCTTGCTTTTCAACAAAACTCACTGCAAGCAACAAACATCTATGTAGATGTGGTTAGCGATCTATATTTTTCTAAGGTTAAGAGGTATCTCAAGGATTTAATTTCCTAGAAAGAAGTAATACCCTTTCACCACTTTTGTGAAATTGTAAGCAGAACTACCAAAGAAAAGTCTCAAAAATCTAATGGACGGGGTTGTTGGCCTACCAAGTTAGCTGAATATTTGGCAGGTTTATTGAATATTTTAATAGAGAATCTTGACATAGAGGGGAATGATGTTGATGCACTTTATATTTCTCACATTCAAATGCACCAGGCTTAGGAGTAGTGAAGACAAACATACCATCACCATGCGGGAATCAATCCTTAAATATCATTACCATGTTACATTGAGTTAGCATTGTTTAAAAAGGAAGGAGGCCGAAACTCATATTCCTTCTAGGAAACAAGGGAAATCTCAACAAATCTGAAGTGGTACCTCATTTTGAGATGTTGAAGAAATTTCAATTTGAGCAAGCAACCTGAGCTTCTATTAGTTTAAGAGGGCAGAATTTGAAGTGTTGGTTGTGATTTTCATTTTCAATTATTTTTTTTAAATCCTCATTAGCAACAAATTTCGATCTCATGACATTTACAAGGTAGTATTATGTACCTCTCAGTGCTTTTTTGATTTGAAGTATACAGAAAAAAAACTCTTTGCAAATATCATTTTCTATCTTTCAAACTATGTGTTTTGGTCACTATACTTCCACTTATTGTATCTAGAAGATTGTTCATAACATTTTTGATACCTAGATTCTTCTCTCCCTAATGTTCCAAGAGTAGAAGTGCATATATTTTCCTCTTTATCTCCCCATTTTTTGAGAGTGATTTTTTTAACTAGATGGCTAGAATTACTAAGTTATGAAAGTTTCTAGATACTCTCATACTCTCTGCAGCTGAGTTTGCTACGATCATAATTAGAAAGGACACTATTTTGGCATTATAATATGTTTGAAAAATGCACAAGGAAAGATTTAGTTTCCACAACTTGATTCTCAACTACCAGAAGAGGAACCACAACAATGTAGACATTATTCTGAACTAGATTTGACTCAGAATGATCCCCTTTTTGAATTTGAATTTGACTCCGATCAGCAACCAAAAATTTATCAAAATAGGTCATTTCAAGAGGACTTTTGCATAAATATGCATAAGTTCAGTCTAAACTTCCCAAGCCCATCATCAAATCTTGGGAAGATCTTTTCAACAACAAGCATAGAACTAGTTTTGGATATGAAAAAGATTGTCCTTTCATATTCTAGACTACACTAAGCCCACTCAATTTCATAGTTTCGGATTTCTAAAAGAGAGTTAATATTCACCTGTTCCAAATCCTACTACTCTTCCACACCATCTATAGATTTTCCAATGCCAACATTGTAATTGAGTAAGCCATGTCAATTATCAATGTTTTGATCTTCACCCATGTGATAATTGTCACAAAAATACTCATGATTCAAACAAATTCTTCAGAAGCAAGACTCCTACAAGAATGAAGGTTCACCTTGGATGGTTAACTTCTTGGCAATGTACTTCAACAACCAAGAATATATTTTTCTCATACCACATAATTTGTTCTCGAGTTTGGACATGTCTTGCAGTTGAGATTTACTCATCTTATCACCTTATATATGACAAGGGTGGAATTGATGGTCAATCTACAAGCTTCAAATATGCATCAAGCGAACATGAGAAAGAGCCTGAAACTAAAACGTGAGCCTAGAGCTAGATTCAACCATAGCCAGATTCATAGTTGTAGCTAGAGATAGAGTCATTCCCTATGAGCATGCACTTTGGTTGGTGGGATTCCATAAACCACCACAAGTTGAGACCTCAATGGTATCCCTTTCTAGAACATTAGGGAGCACTTCCTCTAGTATAAGACTTAAACTTCTAATTAGATTTGGAATTGTTCCAAGAACTACACTAAGCATTCTAGAGTTAGTGGTCAACCTTAAACCACCATCACTTGAGACCTCAAGTTCCCCCACCTTATACCATCATTTCATAGATCACATTTAGCCAATCTCTACCATGAATTTTTGCAATTTTTGTATTTCAAATCTCTTCTTCGACTCATATACACCCATTCATATTAAAGGGGGGAATGTTGGATACCTAATCAGCCACTAAGGTTTATGGCATGGAATATGGACAGTGATTGGAGTCCAAGAGACAACTTGGAATATGAAAACTAAGGGTTAGGAAAGAATTTATTAATATGTGTATATTATTAATATAACACACCTCAATTTTATCTTAATATTGTAACTCCAAAAGGGTAACTCAAAAAGTGATTATGCAAGGAAACATGCCTAGTTTGCAAGGAAATCCACTCATTTCACACTCACTAAAAAGGAATCTAGGCAACCTCTCTCTCATAAGGCTATTTTTAGATATTTTTTTCATTTTTTTCTTAGGGGAAGGTGCAATTCACCCTACCCTAACCTCCCCTTGTCTCACCCCATAGAATCACTCTAGAAAACTCAACGTTGAAAAATTGCTCTCGATCACTCATAGATATGCACTACTGAGCCTAAAACTCAAAAACTTCTACAGGATAGGGTGAGTAGAAGAATCGTGGAGGTAGTTTATAGAGAATTGCATGAAACCTAGTGAGCCTAAAACCATCTCCATCTCTCCCAACTCTGTGCATGGTATAAGGTAATTCACCCTCTCATTGCATCCCAATTTTCATTTAATATCTCTTTTAATTCTATCTAATGATTTTTCTCTTGTTCGCATTTGAAAAGTTGTTTTATATTGACATTTTATGCATTAACTTGTTATTTTTGGTCCCCTTCAGTCGTATCCACTCTAGGGTTAGAGTGTGGGTTCCCATTGCCTATTTTTCCTTCACCTTCCACCTCTCTATGATAAACTTTCAATCTTCCTTCCTTATATTCATCCTCTCCTTTTTCCTTCCATGTCATTATCCCCTCTTCCCCTCACCCACATTGAAATGCCACACTAGTGGGCAAGGTGTCAATATGGCTCCTCCTGTGGGCAAGAAGGAAGTTCTTGCACCTAGCAAGGAGCCCTAAAAGTTGCTCAAATATATCATGAGAGAAAACCAAACCATATATAGTTGGAAATTCACCAAGCCTCTTCGAAAGATACAACTAAAAGGGAGGAGAAATATGAGATCAAAGTACTTGGATTATGTAGCTGACTCGATACCTTATCCAAGGCATACCCAAGGGGGTAAGAACTTATACATATGCTTAGTATATATTTACTAGCATATGAAAACTCTCATGGGTGTGGCCCTCTAAAAAATGAATGAAACTAAAAGAGAGTTGTCTCACCATATGGATAATATATAATAATAGCATAGAGTGGTGTTTTTTGAGAACCATAATATGGCCCTTGGGCTTGTAAGAGTTGAAGCATTGTTTATGAACCATAAAGGACCTACCTCTCCTAGATCCCCAACCACTCCCATATATGCCTCAACCTATACCTAATTTCTCTCATGGTTATAGTTTTGGATCATAGATACTCTTTCAAGAGCATTTATATATTCTCAATTATGTTTCTTGTCTTTATGTTTAGACAGCATCAAAAAAATTTGCTTTTTTGTTACTTTTTGAGCAAAGATAATACTCTTTCACTGGTTGTTTGGTTACCCTTGTGGCAAGAAGGGTCTTGACCTGGTAGTATATGATGTAATTTCTTGATTCAACAATAGAATTTGAAGCTAACAAAAAGAAAGGATAGAGATAGATAAATAACTTTATAATATATTATTCTAAATGTTGAAATTTTAAATTCTTACTAATTAAATCTAAATATGAAACTCTAAAATGTATGAATATGAATCATTTCGTTAATTTACATGGTCAAATGGATATTAATTTATAGTTACTATTAATATATATATATATATATATATATATATATATATATATATATATATATATATATATATATATATATATATATATATATATATATATATTTCACGTTTGTATATTGAAAAATATTTTTAATTTTGATTATACTTTTGTTAATTAAATCTATTAAATTTTTATATATTTATTAATAATATGTTATAAAATATCATGATTAAGACAATGAATTATTATTATTATTTTAATTTATTTTAATGTGATATACATATTATAATTCTTTCATGAAAAAATTAGATTGTAATTTTATTAATAAAACCAAAACTACACTATAACAAATTGAACTGAATGGATTTATTCTTTAACGATTTTTACAACTTCTTTAATTTAATCAAAATTATGTTTCTTTTTTTATTATTATTTTATTTACTACATCTTTTATTAAAATTATCATATTTACACTATTTATGGAAGCTACAACATCTCCCTCATAGGCCAGTAATATTTTTCTTTCAAATTTTTTATATCATCTATGGAGTTTAACTATTCGAAGTTTTTGAATTTTTCACCAAAATCTAGTTTTGAATTCTTGAAATTGTTATTATTTTAACATTACTAGGCATTTATTGGCCACACCCATTTACCATAAGTTACATTATGGTATGTATCACACAGAGACCTCTATCCTTATGTCGAGCATGCAAGCTTTCAACCTGAATTCCCCATGTCATGGGATTCCAAAGGAATGATTTGTATGAATTAGATTAATCAGTTGAACTTACTTCTCAGGTTTTCAAGGTTCTCAAATAAAAATATTCCTTTTAAAGGAGATACCACCAACAACTTGATTCAAATTTTGTCATGACAACAAGTCTCCCAAGCCTACTATGTTTTCCTGATATACTTAGGTTTTGTGTTATTGTTGTGATAGTTTCACATCAACGTTTTTTATTCTTATGAAACCATGTTTTCTATAGGTTGTTTGATGCCATGTTCTTTGAAATCCTCTCATGTAAATCTCAATTGTCAATTCTTTCCGTTGATAAATATAAACATTTTTTAAGATATTATAATGAAAATACTGACAGTAATCTTCATTTTGATTTAACAGGTCTGTTGTAGAGAACCGGTATCATGAATCTTGAGCATAGAACAATAAATTTTTTCTTTCCAAGTATGAGTCTTTTTAACACTATTTTATTTTTATTTTATAGGTTGACCATTATGGAAAAGGAAGCTTGGCTGATAGTCGCCATAACTATTACTTTTTAAGTTAACTAATCTAGGGTTTTTCATCATCAATCATGAGTAGTTTTGTTAGATGAATATCATATGCCTTACCTTTATTTAGGTCTCCTAAATATTTTATTTAATTTTAGGGTCAAAGCATGGAGCTCGTTTACAAGTTTTGGTAAAATGAGGGCATTTTTTGGTGAAAACATGGATGCTATATTGAGCAATTTTAGGTACTTGATCGAGCAATTTTTAAGTGCTCGATCGAGCTATTTTTAAGTTCTCAACCAAGCTATTGAGGAACTTAAAAATAACTTGATTGAGCTTTTAAGAAAACACTCGAGAAATCCATTTTCTAACTCAAGTTAATGGATTGATTGAAAAGTATAGCTCGATTGAGCATTATTTCTTATTAAAAAACCCTAGTCATGACGTGGGAAGTCATTTTGCTTAGATCACAAGAGGAAAAGGAATTTGAAAGGAGATTTATACACTCGATGGAGATGGAGGAAGCCAATCCAGTGACCCATGAACCCCGTCAATGGCCCAAAGGCTCAAGCCGACTCACGTTTCTTGTCATATTTGTCTCTTTTATTTATTTATTTTTGCAGAATAGAATAAATTAATTTGAAAAAAAAATTCTAGCATACAAAAACTACGAAAAACAATCATGAAAACCACCATGAAAACCACAAAAGGCACCAAGAAAACCCTTCAAAAAACCTAGAAAACCCCAATAAAACTCTTGAAGACCAAAATCAACTTAGAAAACCACAACAAAAAACCCTTGAAAAGCATAAAAATAACTATAATTCAAGTTTTATTTATTTTTTAATTTCATTCTTACTTTATCTACAATAGTAGCATGTTTACTATAAATATTTTCTATGGTAAAAACTTTATTTTTTTAGTATTTTAAGTTTAAAAGTATTTTCTAGGAATTTAGTTAAATAATGTTTCAAAACAAATTGACTTTTTGTTATTAAAAATGTATTTTAAATTTCTAACAAATGTGACCATAAATATGCCCAATTTTTTTTCAAAAGAGAACAATTAAACTATAACCAATAAATAATAAGTTAGTAGCTTTAAATTGACATAATGAATATGATTGCTCATGGGGAATCTCTATTAAATCGAATAAGAATTTTAATTTCATTTTTTATTTTAAATTTAAATAAATATATATCTTATATATTTTTTTATATATTTAAATATTGAATTTAAAATACAAATTTAATTTATATGTTAGTGTGTTTAATATAAACTACTATAATCATCAATATTTAATTTTTTTCACTTATTTACAAACACTACAACGTATTTCTTATACCGGGGGCTATAGAGCACCTCTCGGTGCAATGAGAGAGGTCAAATTTATTGGTCTCTGTTAGACCCTTATATTGCTATTGTAACCCCTTATTATTATTAGTACACTATTGTGCCCCATAGAAGCCCACTGTTGTTATTATTATTGTTATGTCGGCTCTCATTATATTATGACCCCTTAGACTCCTATATATAGAAAGGAGGTATTTTCATTTGTATCATTCAAGAATTTTTCATTTATGTAATGTAAAGGAGGTTGCCCCCTCGAAGAGGCTAAATTCTAAGGCGTTGATCTATCTTTTCTATCTTTTCTTGAGCTGGTTTCAAAACATTTGCTATCAAAGCTTTGGATTCTAGGGTTTTGCTGCTCCAAACAAGTCATTGTGGCATTTTCAGTATAACTTTTTTTCTGCGATGTTTCAGAAGCTAAAAAAAAACTCATTTGAGAAGACATCGCGCTGAATCTCAGGTTTGAATTTCAGAGCTTTTTGCACTATATTTGTGGATATATGATCTAAGGAAGTTGGTCTTTTTGCAGACTCCTGAATTACATTCCAAACAAGTGACCTAGGGAAAATCATCATAACTTTCTCTTTGAGCTTCGGGTTGAAATTTCGTCAGAAGGTATAGATAGAAGACAGACTATAGTTTCTTGTATATATTTTTCAGAGCCAAAGTTCAAAACAATGACATGTGGCACGTTGTACAACTTTGCTCTACTGAACTAGTCTGTAATCAGGTCACTGTGGAAGATTTGGCATAACTCTTCCTTGGAGAATCCAATTTGGATCAGACTGGTGGCATTGGAAAGAGGACGCAGAGGGGTACTGCAGATCTTAATTTCAGAACTTAAATATATGAAAGTACAGAGTTACAGTCATTTCAAGATCAAGCTCCTAAAATCAAGAAAAATCAAGATGAGGAAGTTTGATGGCAAGGATCCGGTAAATTGGATACGTCAGATGGAGCAATATTTTGATCTACATGGTGTACCACTATTACAAAAGGTATGTATTGCATCTTCATATTTTGAACTGGATCAATTTTTATGGTATAAAGGGCTTTGTTCTCGTAAACAACTTGTTACATGGTCAATTTTCACGGAGGAAATGATAGCACATTATGAGGATACAAAGAGCAACACCACAACAATTGGAAATAGTAAAAGGGCTTTCTTACAGAGTGGAAAGTAAAATTATGGCAACAACGAAGTCTACCCCTCACAACTATAAATATGAAAGTGTTGTTTCTCCTAGCCTTCAACAACCTACAAGGGTTACACCACAACAATTGGAAGAAAAAAGAGAAAAAGGGCTTTGTTACAATTGTGATAGCAAATGCACTAAAGGTCATAAGTGTGCTGAGAAGAAATTATTTTACATAGAGTATGAAGAGGAGGAAGAAAAGGATCAAGAAACATCAAAATAAGAGTATATACGCCAAGACCCCACCACAGAGAAGGAAGAAATGAATCAGACCATATCTTGTAAAGAATTGGCAAGAATTACCACTCCTCAAACTCTCAAGATAGAAGGACATATCAACAAGAAAAAGGTGCAAGATATGAAAGATCACATTGAGCATCACGAAATGAATCTAACCATATCTTGTAAAGGATTGAAATAAATTACCATTCCTCAAACTCTAAAGGTAGAAGGACATATCAAGAAGAAAAAGGTTCAAGCAGTGAAAGATCACATCGAGCATCAACAACAAGTTCTCCAACTTTTAAAGGATATCACCACTTTGGTGCAAAATCGAATGAAACAACAGGTAGATCAACATCACAGTGAAAAATGTTTTGATGTAGGTGATTGGGTATTTTTATTGCTACATCTCAAGCAAGCTATTTATGAGAAGGAAATGTTGGCAATACTACATGCACTTAAGAAATGGCGACCTTACCGAATGGGAAGACACTTCAAGGTAAAAATGGATCATGATAGTCTTAAATACTTTTTAGAACAACTATTATCTTTAGAAGAACAGAAAACATGTGTCACAAATATGTTGGGTTATGACTTTGACATCATCTATAGAAAATGGGAGCAAAATTTTGTTGCAGATGCACTCTCAAGAAAGGATGAGGATGTGGAAGCATTGTTTTGTCCTATTTCTATTATCCAACTAGATTGGATAAACGAAGAAAGGGATGAACGGAAGAAGGATGAAGAATTATTCCCACTTATTCAAAAGTTGCAAAAGATCCCAATTCAAACAATATTGCTAGAAGTTGAAGAGGAAGGAAAAATCATATTGGAAACTAGAGCAGTCACAGAAACAAGAACCCGACAGCTACGAAATCGATCAATTTTAGAGTATCTCATCAAGTGGAAGAACTTACCCTTTGAATATTCCACATGGGAGGACAAGAATATTATACAAAAGCATAAAGAACTACTCAAGCATTGAGGACAACACTTTTTGGAGAGGGGCATGTTAGGCCACTATACTGCTACTGTAACCCCTTATAATTATTAGTACAACCCCCTTATTATATTGATGTACCCATGTAGCGCCCATATTATTACTATTGTGCCCCATAGAAGCCCATTATTGTTATTATTATGCCCTTACATTATTATTGTTATGTCGGCTCTCATTATATTATGACCCCTTAGACTCCTATATATAGAAAGGAGGTATTTTCATTTCTATCATCCAAGAATTGTTCATTTATGTAATGTAAAGGAGGTCGCCCCCTCGAAGAGGCTAAATTCTAAGGTGTTGATCTATCTTTTCTATATTTTCTTGAGCTGGTTTCATAACGTCTCTTCCATATAGAGAGAGAATATGTTATGTAACCAGCTCAAGAAAAGATAGAAAAGATAGATCAACGCCTTAAAATTCAGCCTCTTCGAGGGGGCAACCTCCTTTACATTACATAAATGAACAATTCTTGGATGATACAAATGAAAAGACCTCCTTTCTATATATAGGAGTCTAAGGGGTCATAACATAATCAGAGCCGACATAACAATAATAATGTAAGGGCACAATAATAACAATAGTGGGCTTCTATGGGGCACAATAGTAATAATATGGGCACTACATGGGTACATCAATATAATAAGTGGGTTGTACTAATAACAATAAGGGGTTACACTAGTAGTATAGGGGCCTAACATGCCCCTCTCCTTCAAAAAGCGTTGTCCTCAATGCTTGAGTAGTTCTTGATGCTTCTGTATTAAATTCTTGTCCTCCCATGTGGAATTTTCAGCGGGTAAGTTCTTCCACTTGATGAGATACTCTGAAATTGATCAATTTCGTAGCTGTTGGGTTCTTGTTTCTATGACTGCTCCTGGTTCCAATATGATTTTTCGTTCCTCCTCAATTTCTGGCAATATTGTTTGAATTGGGATCTTTTGCAACTTTTGAATAAGTGGCCATACTTCTTCGTCCTTCTTCCATTCATACCTTGCTTTGTTTATCCAATCTGGTTGGATAATAGAAACAGTGCAAAACAATGCTTCCACATACTCGTCCTTGAAGAGTCTTCCCATTTGGTAAGCTTGCCATTTTTTTAAGTGCATGTAGTATTGCCAACATTTCCTTCTCATAAATAGCTTGCTTGAGATGTAGCAGTAAAGATAACCAATCACTTACATCAAAACATTTTTCACTATGATGTTGATCTACCTGTTGTTTCGTTTGATTTTGCACCGAAGTGGCGTTATCCTTTAAAAGTTGGAGAACTTGTTGTTGATGCTCGATGTGATCTTTCACTACTTGAACCTTTTTCTTCTTGATATGTCCTTCTATCTCTAGAGTTTGAGGAGTGGTAATTTCTTCCAATCCTTTACAAGATATGGTCGGATTCATTTCTTGATGCTCGATGTGATCTTTCACTTCTTGAACATTTTTCTTCTTGATATGTCCTTCTATCTTGATAGTTTGAGGAGTGGTAATTTCAAACAATGAATTACAAGATATGGTTGGATTCATTTCTTCTTTCTCGATGTGATCTTTCACTTCTTACACCTTTTTCTTCTTGATATGTCCTTCTATCTTGAGAGTTTAAGGAGTGGTAATTCTTGCCAATTCTTTATAAGATATGGTCTGATTCGTTTCTTCTTTCTCTGGGGTGGGGTCTTGGCGTATATCTTATTCTTTTGATGTTTCTTGATCCTTTTCTTCCTCCTCTTCATATTCTATGTAAAATAATTTCTTCTCAGCACACTTATGACCTTTAGTGCATTTGCTATCACAATTGTAACAAAGCCCTTTTTCTCTTTTTTCTTCCAGTTGTTGTGGTGTAACCCTTGTAGGTTGTGGAAGGATAGGAGAAACAACACTTCCATCTTTATAGTTGTGAGGGGTATGCTTCCTGGTTTCATAACATTTGGTATCAGAGCTTTGGATTCTAGGGTTTCGCTGCTCCAAATAGGTCATCGTGGAATTTTCGCTATAACTTTTTTCTGTGATGTTTCAGAAGTCTCAAACAAAACCCAATTGAGAAGAAATCACTTTGAACCTTGGGTCCGAATTTCAGATATTTTCGCGTGATATTTGCAGAGATATGATCTGAGGAAGTTGGTCTTTTTTCAGACTCCTGAATTACATTCCAAACAGGTGACCTGGGGAAAATCGTCATAGCTTTCTTTCTGAGCATCGAATTGAAATTTCGCAAGAAGGTACAGAAAGATGACGGACTGTAGTTTTCTGTTATATATAGTTTCAGAGTCAAAGCTTGAAAGAATGACATGTGGCACTTCATACAAGTTCGCTCTACTGAACTAGTCTACAATCAGGTCACTACGGGAGATTGTGCATAACTCTTTCTTGGAGAATCCAATTTGGATCAGACTAGTGGCATTAGAAAGAGAACACAGAAGGCTACTACAGGTTGCAATTTCAGAACTTAAAGATTGAAAAGTACAGAGTTACAGTCATTTCAAGGTCGAGCTCCTAAAATCAAGAAAAAGCAAGATGAGGAAGTTTGATGGCAAGGATCCGGTAAATTGGATACTTCAGATGGAGCAATATTGTGATCTACATGGTGTACAACTGTTACAAAAGGTATGTATTGCATCTTCATATTTAGAACCAGATCCATTTTTATGGTACAAAGGGCTTTGTTCTCGTAAAAAACTTGTTACGTGGTCAATTTTCACAGAGGAAATGATAGCACATTATGAGGATACAAAGAGCAACACCTTCTTTAGAGCAACACCACAATAATTGGAAAGAGTAAAAGGGCTTTATGACATAGTGGAAAGCAAAATTATGGAAACCAGGAAGCGTACCCCTCACAACTATAAAGATGGAAGTGTTGTTTCTCCTATCCTTCCACAACCTACAAGGGTTACACCACAACAACTGGAAGAAAAAAGAGAAAAAGGATCTGAGGGCATATTAGGCCCCTATACTACTAGTGGATATTTAAGTTCTGGAATTGCTACCTGTAGTAGCCCTCTGTGTCCTCTTTCCAATGCCACCAGTCTGATCAAAATTGGATTCTCCAAAAAGAGTTATGCACAATCTCCCAAGATGACTTGATTATAGACCTTTCCAGAAGAGCGAACTTGTATGAAGTGCCACGTGTCAATTTTTCGACCTTTGGCTCTGAAAACGATATACAAGAAACTACTATCCATTCTCTTTTTGTACCTTCTTATGAAATTTCAATCCGATCCTCAGAGAAAAAGTTATGACGATTTTCCCCAGGTCACCTGTTTTGAATGTAATTCAGGAGTCTGCAAAAAGACCAACTTCCTGAGATCATATCTCTGAAAATATCACGCGAAAAGCTCTGAAATTTGGACCCAAGGTTCAGCGTGATTTCTTCTCAAATGGGTTTTTTTGCGACTTCTGAAACGTCACAGAAAAAAAGGTTATATCAAAAATGCCACGATGACCTATTTGGAGCAGCGAAACCCTAGAATCCAAAGCTCTAATACCAAATGTTATGAAACCAGCTCAAGAAAAGATAGAAAAGATAGATCAACGCCTTAGAATTCAGCCTCTTCGAGGGGGCAACCTCCTTTACATTACATAAATGAACAATTCTTGGATGATACAAATGAAAAGACCTCCTTTCTATATATAGGAGTCTAAGGGGTCATAACATAATCAGAGCCGACATAACAATAATAATGTAAGGGCACAATAATAACAATAGTGGGCTTCTATGGGGCACATTAGTAACAATATGGGCACTACATGGGTACATCAATATAATAAGTGGGTTGTACTAATAACAATAAGGGGTTACACTAGTAGTATAGGGGCCTAACCAAATATTTAATTTCTCATTGTTTATATATATAGTATGTGTATTCTTTCATTGTTTAAATTTCATTTTTGGTTCCAGAAATGAATCAAACTCCTTGAAAATCTTTTAGGGCACTTGGATTGCGTAGACTACACAACATAAATTTGTAAATCCAACAAATAAGAATTACTAGAAAGTAGAATATTTCTATTACTTGGAATGTTTTAATGATGAAATTTGGATCTACCAAGAAACTAGAGTGATCAAATCTCTCAATATACAAACTTCCTTTTAAGTGAAAAACTTGAGGAAAGGTTTGGGCTTCAAGATATTTGATTCACCTCCTCACTTATTATATCTAGAGTTAAGATAGATTTGGTTCTTAAAAATGTTATTTATATAAATTTCACAACACTATATATTAAAATATTCTTCTTTTTAATTTTATTAAAACAATGATAATATGTGTGTGTGTGTGTGTGTGTGTGTCTGTGTGTGCGTGCGCGCGCACGCGCTAAGAACATGTTTTATCAAGTTTTTTAATTTTTTTAATGTAATATGCATTGTATTAATATATAGATCAATAAGTAGATTACCTAGAAAAAAGTATAATGAAAATATTTAATTTTTATACATTTATTATTTATATTTAGAAATTAATTTATGAAATATAATGGTTATAAATATGAATCATTATTTTAATATATAACTACTATTTATGTTTTATATATATTTCACATTTTTATATTTAGAAATAATTTTATTTTTAATTATATTTTTATTAATTGAATTTATAATTTTTTTATATGCTTATCAATTATATGTTCTTAAATATGATGATTAATAATATGAAACATTATTGTTGAAATTTATTTTAATGTTTTAGATAATTTTAAAATGAAAAATAGAATCACAAAACAACACATTGAATAGAATCTATATATTATTTTTATTTGTTTTTATTTTTTATTATTTTTTTAATGGAACTAGCTTTATGGTTTTTTTGTTAATACTTTATTTTACAAACACTACAACATGCAAATGTTTGTTTAATATGAGAGATATGCTATGGTGTATTTAAAATTTTGGTCTAAGATTGATCTATGCACTTGGAAAACCCAAACTTAAGATGGATCTATGCTAGTTCTTAATAATATTACTTATTTTTATATAAATTTTACATCTTTGTATATTGAGATATCCTTATTTTTAATTTTATTGAAACCTATCGATGTTTTCTTTGATAGGTCCTATAATATTTTTATCTATTTTTTTTAATGAGACATGCATAGCATTGCTAATACAAATAGATAGGTATCCCCAATTGGGGTGATATAGGCAATTCCAAGTGGGTAATGCAAGTTATTCTCACAAGCGTGCGCCCACCATCAACCCAATACTTAGCAAGGTTAGGTGTGGTAGTTCCCCTCACCCCCCAACCTCACACCTGCCCAATGGATGATTCATCATGGATGCGGTATAACCACAACATTTGTCACACGCCCAAAAAAAAATTCTTGTACCATCTATTGTAATCAATTTGATAATGAAAGGTACTCTATTCTATCTTTGATGTAAGGTTGGGTGTTCACATTACATAATATAGCTAGCCTCAATGTGATTTCATTTTACTACTCTCTATACCTTAATAATTTCTCTAAGGTATTAGTTTGGGTGGTAATAACCCTTCCTTGATTATTCAATATAAATAGCTAGCATATATTTTACGCATCTCCTTTGTGTGCACCCATGTTCATATCCTACACTTAGTGCATCATAAGGTTTATGTAGCATAATATTTGTGGGTTCACAAGGGTATGTAGAAAACATGTAAGTGATTTATCCCGCCTGTCGCTATACTCTCGTTCCATGGTAAACTTTAGACCAAGCACCACCATACACCTGACAAATGCTCACCTTCCAGCTAATAGAGACATGTGACCTCACATGTTGTCTCCCATATTGATGCATATGAACAGTGGCGAATGCATCATGTTCATACAAGGGTGTAAATCACCTTGTCAAACCATAACCTAGGTTCCATCTTCCTACACTTTTCACATTCACATTATTCTTCCCTATCTGGTATTCACTCTACCATATCTAAGGGTTTTTCTTCCACTGTGCGACTGGTGCTCCCCTCTTGGCATACTTCCCTAATCCTTTTATTCTGTGGACTAATAATTTCTACATGGTTATTAGCACTAGCTCCAGATTGTGAAAGCAATAGCACTGCAATATTTTCATGACAGTCGACCCAAACACTTATGAAACCAAGTAACTCTTGTATACAGGTCTGTTTGGTTGGGTTACTATTTAATTTCTCTTGGTCATTTTTACCAACCACTCTGTTTCTCAGTGGAATTTTTCTTATATCAGGTCTCAACAGCTTGCCCAGGCTACATCTCAGTGCAACAAATCTTACATTGGTTCTTCTTTGGATGTGGGGCTATGCTTTAGAACCCTTAGGTGACAATCTTTCATCACCTATTCCACAGTATGGTAGGGTTCTCAAGGTTCAACGTAGGTATCAATGTTATGCTTTCTTTTATTTTGAGTTACGTAGGTGTAGAGCATATGTTCTATATTTCTTCCTTGAGAAGGCTGAGGTGGCCATAGTTTCCTTTTCTCTATTGTAGAAGTGTAATGCCATCCCCTTGCTCTAGGTAACATGATGCTCAACTAACTTTGTATTCTAACATACATTTTGTGGGGGATATTTTGGTGCTTCATTTTCACTAACACTTGGTTATTGCAGTAATGGAAATGGAGCTCAAACACTAGTTTAAATGAACCAATTAATCTTTCCCTAGTTGTTCCCCTCTTCCATAATCACTTATTTGCTTAAATACACCAATGTTTTTCTATTTCACACCTAATCTAACATGTTTCCTCACTGACTGCAAAAGTACACTCACAATCTCCTTTTTTAGCCTCGATTTCTTGATGGTCTTAGGGGTCCTCAGCATCTAACCAGTCCTTTGTTTCACAAGTGAGTATCCCTTACTCATTCCACTCCAGAATGTCGAATAATGTGATTCTACTTAGGTTTAATGAGCACATGGATGGAGTGTATGTTTATACCTTCAAAATTTTTAATGGTTGTTGTCTTTCCTCCATATTTGTTAGTGCACATTGCAGGGTTTATACTTTTTCATACTCACTCCATGCTCTAGTTGTTATCTTCAGCTTTGCTACCTTAGAAATATGTAGGCATGAAAAGCCCCAAATTCAATTTCTATTGTAGCACACAAGGATTCTCATCTTATGGCAGAGTTCCTAACTATTTCAGAATTTCTTTTTTATTTCGTTTTCCGTTAACAGTTATTTTTTTGTTGCTCTTCAACATGTTGGAGTTTCAAGGCCGAGGACCTCCTTATTTATTGTTTATACAAATAGATATGTTGACTAATTATTCTCACTTAACCCATGAACTTATTTTTGTGTTGGAAATGGAGCATGTATTGTCACTGTGGACTTATTTGACTACTGGTTATTAATTACTTGCATGATATCGGTTGAGGTACAGTATTATAATGTTTACCATAATTTATTCTCCTATTCATAATTTCATTGGAGAACACTATCATGTTTTCTTGCTGTTTATATAGATGTATTTTATTCTCTCGTTCATAGTTTCATCGGAGCACACTATCATACTTGCTAGTTGTATATGTGTATATAATCATAGGAATGTTGTAAATAGTAATTGTTGTATAGTATACTTAGTTCTCCCAAAATCACTTATCTATTCATAATTGATCTAGAACATTCTATCATGTTTGTTTAATATATGTAAGTATGTTCATTTGAATGAAATGGAAAGATGCATCTCTAAGTCTTTACATTCTAGTCACACATTTTTTAATTACAAGTAGCTCCCCATGGTTATTTGTTGAAAGTTTATAACGGTTGAGTCACCGATACTACACAAGTTTCTTCTTATCCTCTCATGTAGAATCACTATCAGTTTATGTTTATCCCAGCATAAAGAATCACTTATTTAATTGAATTAAAAGTTATCTATTGCTAAGATAGGAGGTTTATCAACCCATCCCATAAGCCTTCCTTATATTATGTTTGTTTCCTATATTTCTTAAAGGATTTTCTTGACCTTTTCCACTACCTTCCGATGGTGTACATGTAGAATGGTCCCATTTATTGGGGAAACATGAGCAATCTCCACTCTTATAGAGTTCGAGGATTACCTCAGAGAGAAATATATAGGATCATATATTGTTTCTAAAATAACCCAAGGAAAAGCATCAAGTAACCACCATAATGATCAACACGAATTTATTGTAATATAAAGTTGGCTTTTAACACAACATGCAATTTGATACATAATTCTTCATATGCTCATGTTAATCAATCATATAGATTGTAGTTCTTGTTACTAAAATTCATATGTTGGGAATATTTGTAATTCTAACTAAGCCTCTGTATATACTCAAAGCTAAATAGAAATAAGGATTTCTGTGAAACTTTATTTCTTGTCCCATGTCATGAAGCCACTCATTATGTTAAACATAACATAATTCCAGCCATAAAGAATTTAAAATGTTACAGTCACCATGCACCCCAAATTAAATGATCAATCAGTGTATATATATATATATATATATATATATATATATATATATATATATATATATATATATATATATATGGATTAGAATCAGTAGAATACTTTAGGCACAAAACTGTTTCCAATCAGATATTATCTAAGTTCTACTAACAACATGCTTTTCCAAATCAGCCACACCATCAACTATAACCCAAGCAAATACAAATGAACATAATTTCTAACCAGACTTTGAAGAAAACACTAAATGAGTACATTGTTTCCACCTAACCATGAACTAGCTATAAGTTCCCCCCAAGCCAAGATGAATGGCCAAAAATTGATCTCTTAGAGCTTCAACAACCCCTTCATCCTTACAATAGTTATATTTCTACCTATTCTTCCGTTATCTTTTCCTATTAGCAACGGCCCACTTTTCCAGAAATATGTTAAAGCCTACATTTATCTCCAACAACGCTTTAACTCTTCATATAATTAGCATCTTTCTCTAGCTAGAGAATCAATGGACCTTTTTCTCTCATCCATTGAATCTTTACATATTGGAAACATCTAGTTTCCATGGAAGATTGGCCTCAATATTATCTAATATTGAGATTGGAAATTATCTCATTACTCAAGTGTCTCATTTAAGTAATTTTCCATTCCAAATCCATCTAGTGTTTTCTTTTAATATTTGTAATTATTACATAGCCATTTCCATCTTTATTCACTTACACAATCTGTGGAATATATTTCCAACCAATCACAGTTTGATCGATAATTATTTTATGCTAATTACAACAATGCTAATTAATATTAAAATCATATGGGATATCACAACATCAAGAATTCAATATCATATATGATAGAATTATGGGTGTTGGACACCTAATCCGCTAAGGGTTATAGCGTGTTATATGAACAGTCATTGGAGTCTAAGAGACCACCTAGAATATGAAAACCAAGGGTCAGAAAATAATGTGTTTATATGTTTATATAATTAATATAATGCACTCTCAAATGTAACTTAATATTGTCTATATGATTTGTAAATGTTTAACCTGGTGTCAGAGAGGGAGAATTCTTGTCCTCCTCTAGTTTAATCCACTAGTTTTGTGGGCTTTCTCTACATGCCAATTCTGCGACCATCAAATAGACTTTCCCACTCTACTCTTCCCATGAATCAGAAGAATTATTAGTGTGGTATCATGGTATCATCCATCAAACTAGTAAACGCTACTCTCTCTCACTAAAATTGTAGAAAATATACTTCTTGATGCCTCTATCATTTTCCTACCACTAACATGCTTTCCAATTTGTTGTCACAAGAAAACGAGCTATGGAGTATCAAGTTTGAATAACTTTTACTGCTCAAGTTTGAATTTTCCATCGCTATGGAGTATCAAAATTGGATCTATAATGAAAATTAGATGGGAGCTTATTCGTTCTATATTTCCAAAGGGTTTCCTCTACTTTTTATTTATTTTTTAGTCCATATAATTAGGCGACATACCTCCACGTATAATTGAGCATTAAATTTTGGACCTCCACACAAAATTGAGTGTGTCATCCTTATCCTTATATTCTAAGGACAAACCATCTATTTATTGGTATTGAGAATTTCCATGATAGTAATGAACAACAGGAATGTGGAGCCTAATTAGCATGTTCTCTATAGCCTTGTCTCTATGTGTATTCACAATGGGTTTGATGAAAATATAATGGATCTAAAGGGACCTCTATACTAAACTCCTAAAAGAAGCCAAGGGCAAGAAATGTTTACCAGTTATAGAATGGCCTCTAAGAAGAGAACTAGCCTAACTTCTTCTCAATCTTATTGTTTTTCAACAAAACTCACTACCAGCAACAAACATCTATGTAGAGGTAGTGAACGAGATATATTTTTATAACATTAAGAGGTATCTTGAGGATGTAATTTCCTAGAAATAAGTAATACCCTTTCACCACTTTTGTGAAATTGTAGGCAGAACTGCCAAAGAAAAGTTTCAAAAATCTAACAGACAGGGTTATTGGCCTACCAAGTCAGTTGAATATGTGGCAGGTTTACTGAATATTTTTATAGAGAAATGTTTAGGTAGAGGGGATTGATGTTTATTCACTTTATATTTCTCACATTCAAGTGCACCTGGCTCAAGAGCAACGAAGACAAACATACCATCTCCATGTGGGAATCAATCCTTAAATATCATTACCATGGCACATGGAGTTAATATTGTTTAAAAGGGAAGGAGGCCGAAACTCAAATTCCTCTGAGGAAACCAAGGAAAGCTCAACAAATTTTAAGTGGTACCTCATTTTGAGATGTTGAAGAAGTTTCAATTGAGCATGCAACTTGAGCTTCTATTAATGTAAGAGGGCAAAATTTAAAGTGTTGGTTGTGAGTTTTATTTTCAATGTTGTTTTTAAAATCCTCATTAGCAGCAAATTTTGATCTCGTGACATTTACAAGGTAGTATTATGTACCTCTCAACGCTTTGTTGATTTAAATTATACAGAAAAAAACTCTTTGCAAATATCATTTTCTATCTTTCAGACTAGGTGTTTTGGTCACTATAATTCCACTTATTGTATCTAGAAGATTGTTCATACCATTTTCTATACCTAGATTCTTATCTCCCTAATGTTCCAAGAGAAGAAGTGCATATATTTTCCTCTTTATCTCCCCATTTGTTGAGAGTGATTTTTTTTAATAGATGGCTAGAATTACTGTGTCATGAAAGTTTCTATATACTCTCCGCAACTGAGTTTGGTACGATCATAATTAGAAAGGACACTATTTTTGGAATTAAAATATGTTTGAAAAATACACAAGGCAAGATTTATTTTCCACAACTTTATTCTCAACTATAATAATAGGAGATACAACAATGTAGACATCATTTTGAACTAGTTTTTACTGAGAACAAACCCCTTTTTGAATTTGAATTTGACTCCAATAAACAACCAAAAATTTATCAAAATAGGCCATTTCAAGAGCAGTTTTGCATAAAGATTCATAAGTTCAATCTGAACCTCCCAAGCCCATCATCAAACCTTGGGAAGAGCTTGTCAACAACAAGCATAGAACCAATTTTGGATATGAAAAAGATTGTCCTTTCATATTCTAGACTACACTATGCCCACTCAATTTCATAGTGTTGGATTTCTACAAGAGAGTTAATATTCACCTATTCCAAATACTACTCCTCTTCCACACCAGCCATAGATTTTCCAACGCCAACATTGTAATTGAGCAAGCCATGTAAATTATCAATGTTTTGATCTTCACCCATGTGATAATTGTCACAAAAATACTCATGATTCAAACCAATTATTCATAAGCAAGACTTCTACAAGAACAAAGGTTCACCTTGGATGGTTCACTTCTTAGCAATGTATTTCAACAACCAAGAAGATATTTTTCTCATACCACATAATTTGTTCTCAAGTTTGGACATGTTTTGCAGTTGAGATTTACTCATCTTATCACCTTGTATCTAACAGGGGTGGAATTGATGGTCAATCTACAAGCTTCAAATATGCATCAAGAGAACATGAGAAAGAGCCTGAAACTAAAACCTAAGCCTAGAGCTAGATTCAACCATATCCAGATTCATAGTTATAGCCCTATGAGCATGCACCTTGGTTGGTGGGATTCCATAAACCACCACAAGTTGAGACCTCAATGGTCTCCCTTTCTAGAACATTAGGGATCACTTCCTCTAGTATAAGACTTCAACTTCTAGGTAGATTTGGATTTTTTCCAAGAACTACACTAAGAATTCTAGAGTTGGTGGTCAACCTTAAACTACCATCACTTGAGACCTCAAGTTATCCCACCTTATATCATCATTTCATAGAGCACATTCAGCCAATGTCTACCATGAGTTTTTGCAATTTTTGTATTTCAAATATCTTTTTGGACTCATTTACACCCCTTCATATTAAAGGGGGGAATGTTCGATACCTAATCCACTAAGATTTATTGCATGGAATATGTATAGTCATTGGAGTCCAAGAGACAACTTGGAATATGAAAATGAAGGGTTAGGAAAGAATTTATTAATAGGTATATATTATTAATTGAACCACCTCAATTTTATCTTAATCTTGTAACTCCAAAAGGGTAAGTCAAAACATGATTATTCAAGGAAACATGCCTAGATTGCAAGGAAATCCAATCATTTCACACTCACTAGAAAGGAATCTAGGCAACCACTCTCTCATAATGCTATATTTTGCCATTTCTTCATTATTTTTGGTAGGGGAAGGTCCAATTCCCCCTACCCTAACCTCCCCTTTGTCTCACCCCATAGAATCACTCTAGAAAACTCAACATTGACAAATTGATCTCGATCACTTGTAGATACGCACTACTGAGCCTAAAATTCAAAATCTTCTACAAGACATGGTGAGTAGAAGAATCGTGGAGGTAGTTTATAGAGCATTTCATGAAACCTAGTGAGTCCCAAACCATCTCCATCTCTCCCAACTCTGTGCATGGTATAAGGTAATTCACCACGTCATTGCATCCCAATTTTCATTTAATATCTCTTTTAAGTCTATCTAGTGAATTTTGTATTGTTCACATTTGAAAAGTTGTTTTATATTGACATTTTATGCATTAACTTTTTACTTTTGGTCCCCTTCAGTTGTATCCACTACAAGGATCGAGTGTGGGTTCCCACTGCCTATTTTTCCTTCACCTTCCACCTCTCTATGCTCAAATTTCAGTCCACCTTCCCTATAATCATCATCTCCTTTTTCCTTCCATGTCATTATCCCCTCTTTCCTTCACCCACATTGAAATGCCACAGTAGTGGGTAAGGTGTCAATCTGACTCCTTCTATGGGCAAGAAGAAAGTTCTTGCACCTAGCAAGGAGCCCTAAAATTTTCTCAAATATATCATGAGAGAACACCAAACCATATATAGTTGGAAACTCACGAAGCCTCTTCGAAAGATACAACTAAAAGGGAGGAGAAATATGATTTCAAAGTACTTGAATTATGCAGCTGACTCGATACCTTATCCAAGGCATACCCAAGGGGTTAAGAACTTATAAATATGCTTAGTATGTATTTACTAGCATATGAAATGTCTCATGGGTGTGGCCCTCTACAAAATGAATGAGGCTAAAAGAGATTTTTCACACGATATGGATAATATATAATAGCACCATAGAGTGATGTTTTTTTAGCACCATAATATGGCCCTTGGGCTTGTAAGAATTGAAGCATTTTTTTTTAACCTTAAAGGAGCTACCTCTCCTAGATCTCCAGCCACTCCCATATATGTCTCAACCTATACCTAATTTCTCTCATGATTATAGTTTTGGATCATAGATACTCTTTCGGGAGAATTTATATATTCTCATTGATGTTTCTTGTCTTTATGTTTGGATAGCATCAAAAAAAATTAATTTTTTTGTTTCTTTTTGAGCAAAGATAATACTCTTTCACTACTTGCTTGGTTACCCTTGTGGCGAGAAGGGTCTTGACCTAGTAGTATATGATGTAATTTCTTGATTCAACAATAGAATTTGAAGCTTACAAAAAAAAAGATATAGATAGATAAATAACTTTAAAATATATTATTCTAAATGTTGAAATTTTAGATTCTTACTAATTAAATCTAAATATGAAACTCTAAAATGTATGAATATGAATCATTTCCTTAATTTGCTTGGTGAAATGGATATTAATTTATAGTTACTATATATATCTATATCTATATATATATATATATATATATATATATATATATATATATATATATATATAGATATATATATATATATATATATATATATATATATATATATATATATATATATATATATATATATATATATAGATATATATATATATATATATATTTCAGGTTTCTATATTGAAAAATATTTTTAATTTTGATTATACTTTTATTAATTAAATCTATTAAGTTTTTATATTTTTATTAATAATATGTTATAAAATATCATGATTAAGACAATGAACTATTATTATTATTTTAATTTATTTTAATGTGATATACATATTATAATTCTTTCATGAAAAAAATAGTTTGTAACTTTATTAATAAAACCAAAATACACTATAACAAATTGAATTGAATGGATTTATTATTTAACAATTTTTACAACATTTTTAATTTAATCAAAATTATGTTGTTTTATTATTATTAATATTTGATTTGTTTTGTTCATCGAGTTTCCAATAATGTTATTATTGAATGCTGAGTTTGATATTGTCATGGAGCGGAGAGGGAGGCAGAAGCGAGGGTTTCTGTAAATCTAGGGCTAATAGCGGTGAGTCTGTAAGAGGAGCGACAACAGAGACAAGTGTAGGAGAGCAAGTCTTCTGTGCGTAACCGGGTCAGCGATATCTTAAAAAAAAGAGGAGGAAGGTCATATAAATCAGGGAGAAGCTGAAAGACGCCATGGAAGGGGAACTAGGGAGGGGAGAGATCCCCTCCTACAAAAACGTGATAGCGGGAGAATCAAGTGGAAGCGGAATACAAAGAGACCCAAAGGAAAACAACAAAGATGCGCCAGTAATGGGAAATCGATGGCAAACAAGGCTTGGGGGCAGATGTCTACCCAGAGCTCAGAAAAAACCAAGGTTCGTAATCCCCAACAACAAACTTGAGGAGTACAGATGTTATATGAGGGACCATGCGTTGATATGTAAGTTTGTAGGGTTTTGGACCTCAGAAAAGGACCTGGAAAAGTGGATACAACAAAGATGGAAGCCGAAAGGGCATATAGATCTAAAGCTAGGGGCAAAGGGCTTTTTCACAGTGATATTTTCAAACCTAGAAGACAAGGAAAGAATCTTTGAAGGGGGCCCGTATTTCATGAATAACGCTGGTTTATTTATGAGGCATTGGGAGGACTGCTACAATCCTGATCATGAAAAGATGCTAGCAGCACCCATCTGGGTAAGAATGTTTGGCTTACCTATGGAGTTCTGGGATCCTGATATTCTGGAAGGCATAGGCAATACAATCGGGACTTTTGTCAAAGTAGCAGAGACAACAAAAAGAGGGAAGTATACATCCTATGCAAGGATATGCGTATATATGAATATAGCAGAACCATTGCCAGAGTTCATAGAGCTAGAATACCATGATGAAGTGTGGCAACAACCGATGGATTACGAACACATACCCTTCAGATGCAGAAGGTGTCATGAATATGGCCATCTCTTCAAGCAATGTCCGATGAATGATACAGAGGAAACATTAAGGAAAAAAAAAGAAACAAAAAGGAGGACAGAATGTACAGAAGGAGGGGAAGAGGGTTTCCAAGAAATACCCAGAAAAATAAGACCAGGGAAAGAAACGATAAGAACGCAACAACCTGTTAAAACAGTGTCAGTAGAATGTCAAAACAAGTTCAAGGTCCTACAGGAAGAAGAAGGGGAGATGGAAAAAGACAAAAATGTGGAGGAACCTATGGAGCTCACAAAAGATATAAAGGAGCCAGACCTAAACCAGGACAGTGTGGCGGGAGGAGGAGCAGAGGAAAGCATGGATATGATGGTAGAACAGCCTCAGAAGGAGACCGAACCCCAGAAGGACAGTGGAAGCGAAGAGGAACGAATATTGAAAAGGCTGTTATAGGACTGGAAAAATCTTGATGAAAGGTTTATCCCGGAAGCTCAAAAGCAACTGTATAAAGAGACATTCAAGAAATACAAGGAAAAGAAAGGAACTACTCTAGTAAATCAACTGGATCAAACAACATTGCAAGGAACTCCAAGTTTAGGAATGGATAGCTCTGGCAAAGGCGGTAGGAAAAGAGGGAGGCAGACAATGAGCGAAATGATAAAAGTGGTTGGAGAAATATTGGTTAACTAGGGCAGACTGATACCTCTCTCAGAGGTATTTCAACAACCCCCCAAAATGTTATGAAATGATAGTCACAAGTTGGAACATTAGAGGCCTTAACAGTAAAGGAAAACAGAGGTATCTGAAGGATAGGGTGAAGAAAGACAAACCCAATATAATGATTATCGAAGAAATGAAGATAAGCTCCCAGAAATTAGAATACATAATGCGAAAACAAAAAATACATTATGAGGTGATGGGACAGGATGTGAATGGCACGACAGGAGATCTAGCAATCCTCTGGAATCCTGAAGAGGTGCATTTTGAAAACTGGATAAGCTTGCCCCGAATCCTCTCAGGCTTATTCAGGCTGATAGGGTCATCTGAGTGGATTCTCATCACAGGTGTCTATGGTCCGCACATACCAAGGGAACAAAAAAATTTCCTTAAAAACATGCAAAACATCCGAAAGATCTTCCCATGGATCCCGTGGATTGTAGGGGGAGACTTTAATATGATCAAAACGATAGAAGAAAAGAGAGGAGGTATAAATAGATCGGATCAAGACATGGAGGAGTTCATTGAAATGATTACAGAGCAAATACTGGTAGACATCTAGACAATAAAAGACATCCATACTTGGAATAATAGAAGAGGAGGCAGAAACCAAATAGCTTCTAGGTTAGATCGGTTCTTAATATCAGAAAAAATAATGAATAGGGATGTATTTGTTGAGGCCACGATAATGCCAGTGATGGGATTAGACCATTGGCCCATCAGACTGGAGATAGACATCAAGAAAAACCTCCTCAATAGACCTTTCAGGTTTGAGGCCTTCTGGCTCAGGAATCCACAGTTTATATCTAAGGTAGAGGAATGGTGGACCCAAAGTCAACAAAAAGGAAAATGTAAGATGCATACCTTTCAGCTAAAGCTCAAAGAACTCAAAGGGAAAATCAAAAAATGGGATAAGGAGGAGTTTGGAAACATACTAATGGAAAAGCAGAGACTAGAGCAAAAAATGGAAGAGATACAACAAAAAACTATTATAGAAGGACGAAACGAAGAGAGAAGCAAAGAGGAGGGAATTCTAATTAGCTAACTTGAAGAGCAGAGGAAATAGGAAGAAATCCTATGGAGACAAAAGTCCAGGACAAATTGGCTCTACGAAGGCGAAAGGAACACCAAGTTTTTTCACCAAGCCATGATCCAGCATAGGCAAAGGAACAGAATTTTCTCCATCAAAAACGAAGAAGAGGAGAGAATAACAGAACACAAAGGAATTGAATAGGCATTAGTAGGGTACCATAAAGACCTAATGACGGAACCACAAGTGGATAGAGGAGCGGCTATAGAAATGATCTGCAAGGAAATCCCAAACATAATAACGGAGGACCAAAATAGGGCTTTGATGAGGGCAGTAACGATAGAAGAAGTGGAGGAAATTGTGAAGGGCATGAAGAAAAACAAGGCCCTAGGACCGGATGGATATACAACAAAATTCTATCAGGCAGGCTGGCATTTTCTTGGACAAGAGATACTGGAGGTGGTAGAGGAATCTCGCATCAATCAGAAGGTATGGACGGGTCTTAACTCTACTTTTTTTACTCTGATTCCTAAAAATGCTAATTCTGAAAGAGTAAACAGTTTTCGCCCGATAGTCCTTTTCAATGTAATTTATAAACTAATTACTACATTGTTGGCTAAAATACTGAAACCTATTCTCTCTAATATAATATCACCAGAGCAAACCGGCTTTGTAGAGGGAAGACAAATCCTTGATGGATTAGTAGTCACCCAGGAAGTGATCCATTCTCTAAAGCAAAAAAAGCAGCGAGGGATGATGATAAAACTAGATTTGTCAAAAGCTTATGATCACCTAAACTGGAAGTACCTTAAGGCAATCCTCATGGCTTTTGGGTTCAGTAATAGATGGACAGACTGGGTTCATAATATGATATCAACACCTAACTTCTCTATAATGTTGAATGGGGCGCCAACTTCGACCTTCAACGCCACTAGAGGATTAAGACAAGGGGACCCATTATCTCCTTTTTTGTTTATATTGGCTGCAGAGGGTCTGGGAAGGTATTTCAAAAAAGAGTTGAGGGAAAGAAAGATCAAAGGGCTGAGGCTATGGGGAAGCAACCTGCCTATCACACACCAGCAGTTCGTGGACGACATCATGCTCTTTTGTGAGGTCTCTCTAAAGGAAGTAAGGGGAGTAAAAAGGATTTTGGAATTGTTTATGGAAGCCTCGGGTATGGAAATCAACAAAGATAAATCTTGTACATTTATCTTCAACACCCGAGAAATGATCAAAGCTCATTTAACCAAAATGTTGGCATTCAGATATGGAGAACTACCGACAAAATACCTGGGGAATCAACTAGATATAAATCCTACAAGAATAGCAAACTGGCAGCAAATAATAGAAAAACTCAAGAATAGACTTGTGAATTGGTCCTTTCGCTCGCTGAACATAGCAGGAAGATTGGTACTCCTGAAATCAGTCCTCCAATCCATACCAATTTACCCTTTATCGGTCATGGCTGCTCCCAAAGGTGCTTGTACAAAAATGAAGGAAATTTTCGGAAAATTTATATGGGGAGGACCAAAACAGCAAAGGAAATGGGCACTAGTTTCGTGGAAAAGCCTGACAAAGCGAAAAGAAGAAGGAGGTCTAGGACTCCGAGACCCGGGCATCCTAAACCAAGTTCTAGGAGCAAAGATGTGGTGGAGGTGGATGAGGGCAGGAAATGCCCTATCGAAAAAAATATGGACACAAAAATATAATATGCCCTTAACATCAGAAGGCATCCTCAAAGTAGAAGAAACCCCAAAAGGATCTACAATATGGGAACTAGCAAGCCAGAACAGAGACATCATAAACAAATATGCCTTCTAGGAAATAAGAGGAGGAAGTACAGCTAGATTCTGGGAGGAGGCATGGCAGCAAAGAGACAGAATGGTCAGCATCCAAGCTCTGCAAAGTACACATCAGAAGGCTATAATCGAGAGGTTAGAGTATGTAAAATAATATTGGAAAGAAGGGGAGTTAGATGAATTATGGAGAATATGGAGAAAACCAGAATAATGGGACGAAAATATAGATCAGGAGAAGAAAGGGATACTTGTAAAAGAACTGGAGTCAAGGAAAATTAAAATTAGATCGGGACATGATATTCTTAGATGGGGAAAATCGACAAGAGGGACCTTCACAGTCAAAGAAGCTAATTATTTAACAACTAGCCAGGAGAGAGAGGAGGAAACTTTGGAATGGGGAAAAATCTGGGGTAATAAGTGGTGGCCAAAGGTAACTATATTCGCATGGCTAGTTGGGAAAGAAAGAATACTGACATGGGATAAGCTTCAAAAACGGGGTTTCCATGGGCCACCGAGATGCAGCCTTTGTAAACAAGAAACCGAAACCCAGGAACACATTCTGAACTCTTGCCCATTTGCTCAACAACAATGGGTCGAATTCAGGAACCTCTTTGGAAAATCTAATAGAGACCCTTTGGATATTAAAAAGACCATCTTCTAATGGGGAAGGGGCCAATTCTCATGCCCGGTTGTAGAGAGAACCTGGAATCTAGCCGCAGGTTTTGTTATATGGCTTCTATGGAAGGAACAGAATCGAAGGATCTTCTTAGACAAATCCAATCCACCAGAAAAGATATGGAGAATAACGCAAAAATTAATTAGGGAGACTGTTCTGGCTGAGTCCTGGGAGGAAGAGGATTGGAGAGTGAACCCTGATGAAGGACGAATCCTAGCTAATATAAATATGGAATATGGTATGGTATATCCCTCGAAAGAAAGACAGCAAAGATCTCAGACTCAGAGTCCAGAGCATTTCAGTTACCCCGGGGAAAACTTCATTAAACTGAATTTTGACGGGGCTTCCAAAGGAAACCCAGGGTCGACAGGCTTTGGAGGTATTTTTAGAGACAGTGAGAGACGCACTAGATGGGTGTATGTGGACTGGGGGGGCATAATGACCAATAATGAAGCAGAATTAATGGCTGTATACCAGGGTCTTAGAATAGCAGTAAGAAACGGCTACACAAATCTGGAAATTGAAGGCGACTCGCAGATAGTAGTTGAAATGCTTAGAAATCTCAATAATGGGAAGGACTGGGATCAAGTTGCAAGGAGCTGGAGGACGGAAGGGATCATTCAAGACTTGGTAGACATATTGAAGCAAATTGAGTATAAAATCATCAACCATGTTAGGCGAAAAGGAAACAAAGCCACAGACTTCCTTGCAAATTGGGGATGCAAAGAACAGGGAGAAAAGGTGGATAGCATCTGGCCAGCTGTAATGAACAAACCAGGATGGGAGAGCCTCATCACAATAATCACTCAGGACCATAATGAAACCACAGCGCTATAAAAATGGTCCCCAAAGGTCCCTAATCGGGGTGAGAACGACGACGATGAGGATCATTAATACGTCGGGGCCGAATGGCCATGATAAGCCATTTGGTATATGGGTAATGATGTCAACGTATAGGAATATCTTCAGAGGGGATATATTACGAAGGAGAAGCATAGATGTAGTAATGAAAGGCAGAAGTGGTGGTAGAAACGCTTCAGTGATGGGACATGGGTATGATAGAACAGAAGTAAGACGAGGAGGAGTGGGCGATTATGGAAACTCTAGGTGGAAGAGGGATGTGGGGAAGAGAAATGAGGATGGGAAGTAAAGGAAAAACTATGAAGAAGGAGGAAGATGCGAGGGAAGGTATTCGATAGATGCAACTGGAGGGAGAGAGCAAAGGAGCAAGGTGGTGGAGACCATAGTAAGGATAAACGCAAGAAGGAGAAGGTGGAAAGATAAACTGCCAACCCCCATAAGGATTGAACGACGGGCAACAATGAGAAGAATGAGGAAGGAAGAAACTGAGGCGAGCAGGGGTGGAAAGGGGAAGATCAAGGAAGAAAATATGGATGACCCCTGGGAAGCAATGGAACAGTATCAGACAGGTATGGAAGGGTCCGGAAGATGAAGAGGAGATGTATAATTCAGATCAGGATGGTCATGAGCAGCCAAAGAGGAGCGTAATGGAGAAAGGGAAGTCCCCTAAGGTCAGACATCAGGAAGAAATGAAGAAGAGAGAAATGAGAGGCAGAAGACGAAGAGAGGAAAGTGACTTTGGTGGCCCTTCTGGCATAGCAGGTCAGGGTAGCAGGGTAAAGGATGACAACAAAGGGAGCAGAGGATGTAGAGGGTTCTGAAGAGGTCGAGGGAGAGGAAGGCTGGCCAGAAATCAGGAGAGAAGCGAACCATCGACAGTGGGCAAAAGAAGGGGTAGGAAAACGCTGAAGCGGAGGGTCCAGTACGCCGAGAGGGCTTACAGCGAAAACACAGATGAGGACATCCGGAATATAATCCAGAGAATGGAGGAAGAAGCTATTCAGGGACAGTCGGGTTCTGAAATACCAAAGGGCACATGACCCTGTACAAATAGGCTCTTCATGTGTATTGGGTCATGAAGAGGCTCTTGGAAAAAGCCATGGAGCAGGTTGCTATGGAGATGGCGGAATTGGCCCAAGGAATTCCTAACCTGAAAAAATAGATGCAGAACATTCAGGTAACCCTTCTTATGCAGGATAACAAACTGGAAGAGATAAAGCAACAGATAAAGAAGATTAACTCAGGAATAAAGGAAGAAGGCGACCAGTTGGAAGCCATGGCAGACTGATACTTGGAGATATGTATAAATTTTCATAGTTAGGATGCAGAGAGCCAGTTCTAAATCTTGTTACAATATATGATGTAGATAGGAGTTAGTAGTAATATTTTTGAATGTTTAGTATACTTAGCTTGGACAAGAAGACTCAACATTTTCTATTTTTGGATGGCTGTTAAAAACTTCAGGTGGCCAACAGACCCGGTTTCCCTTCGGGGCGGGTTGAGGCCACCATGTGCTTGTACAGGTTTCAACTCGAATTAATATAATATGAATGGTCCCATGTTAGCTTACAAAGAAATAATTATTATTATTATTATTTGATTTACTACTTCTTTTATTGAAATTATCATATTTACACTATTTATGGAAACTACAACATCTCCCTCATAGTCAAGTAATATTTTTCTTTCATTTTTTTATATCATCTATGGAGTTTAACTATTGGAAGTTTTTGAATATTTCACCAAAATCTAACTTTGAATTCTTGACATTGTTATTATTTTAACATTACTAGGCCTTTATTGGCCGCATCCCTTTACCATAAGTTACATTATTGTATTTATCACATGGAGACCTCTATCCTTATGTCGAGCATGAAATCTTTGGACCTGAATTCCCCATGTCATGGGATTCCAAAGGAATGATTTGGATGAATCATATTGAACTTAATTCTCGGGCTTTCAAGGTTCTCAAATAAAAATATTCCTTTTAAAGGAGATACCACCAACAGCTCGATTCAAATTTTGTCATGAAAACAAGTCTCCCAAGCCTACTATGTTTTCCTGATATACTTAGGTTTTTTGTTATTGTTGTGATAGTTTCACAGTAAGGTTTTTTATTCTTATGAAACCCTTTTTTCTATAGGTTGTTCGATGCCATGTTTTTTGAAGTCCTCTCATGTAAATCTCAATTGTCAATTGTTCTGTTCATAAATATAAACATTTTTTTAGATATGATAATGAAAATACTGACAGTAATCTTCATTTTGATTTAATAGATTTGTTGTAGAGAAACCGTATCATGAATCTTGAGCATAGAACAATAATTTTTTTCTTTCCAAGTATGAGTCTTTTTAACACTATTTTATTTTTATTTCATAGGTTGACCAATATGGAAAAGGAAGCTTGATTGATAGTCGCCATAACTATTACTTTTCAAGTTAACTAATCTAGGGTTTTTCATTGTCAATCATGAGTAGTTTTGTTAGATGAATATCATATTCCTTACCTTTATTCAGGTATCCAAAATGTTTTATTTAATTGAAGGGTCAAAGAATGAATCTCGTTTTCAAATTTTGGTATAATGAGGGGCTATTTTGGTGAAAAAGCAGATGCTCGATGAAGCAATTTTAAGTGCTTGATCGAGAAATTTTAAGTGCTTGGTCGAGCTATTTTTAAGTGCTCAATCGAGCTATTGAGGAACTTAAAAATAACTCGATTGAGCTTTTAAGAAAACACTTGAGCAATCCATTTTCTAACTTGATTTAATGGATTAATCGAAAAGTATAGCTCGATTGAGCATTATTTCTTATTGAAAACCCTAGTCATGATGTGGGCAAGTCATTTTGCTTAGACCACATGAGGAAAAGGAATTCAATAGAAGATCTACCCATCAACCCCACCAATGACCTGGAGGCTCAAGCCTAGTCACGCTTCTTGTCATCTTTGTCTCTTTTCTTTATTTATTTTTGTAGAATAGAATAAATTAATTTGAAAAAAAAAACCTAGCATCCAAAAACTACGAAAAAACACCATGAAAACCACCAAGAAAACCACCATGGAACCACCAAGAAAACCATTGAAAAGAAAAAAACAAACCAAAAACAACTTAGAAAACCACCAAACAAAAACCCTTGAAAAGCACCAAAAATAACTATAGTTCAGGTTTTGTTTTATCTTTTAATTTCATTCTTACTTTATCTACAACAGTAGCATGTTTACTATAAATATTTTCTATGGTAAAAACTCTATTTTTTTATTATTTTAAGTTTAAAAGTTTTTTCTAGGAATTTAGTGAAATAAAGTTTCAAAGCAATTTGACTTTTTGTTATTAAAAATGCATCTTAAATTTATAACAAATGGGACCATAAATATGCCCAATTTATTTTTCAAAAGAGAACAATTAAACTATAACCAATATATAATAAGTTAGGAGCTTTAAATTGATATAATGAATATGGTTGTTGATGGTGAATATCCGTTAAATCGAATAAGACATTTTATTTCATTTTTTATTTTAAATTTGAATAAATATATATTTTAAATATTTTTTAATAATAAATATAGTATTTTTTAATATATTTAAATGTACTTAAACAAAGTGTTAACTAAATTAAAAATCCAAAATATATTTTTTTATTTAATTAATTTTTATTAACCATATATATATATATATATATCTATATATATATATATATATATATATAACATAACTAACATATATAACTATAACATGTAACATTTAACACACACACACACACATATATAGTGCAACATAACTATAACTATTATATATATACAACATGACTATAAGATACAACTTGAGTGGCCCTAATGGTTAAGAGCATGTGTTTCCTCCTAAGAGATCACAAGGTCAAAACCCAAGATGGGTAGAGTATCTATGCCTTGATAGACTTAGCAGTTAAATCATTGCACGGAGATGGGTCCCTTGTCCCACAAACAAAGGGGTCTCATACACCAACTTGGTGTCTGGCTTGGTCGTGACCTTAAAATTGGATAATAATAATAATAATAGTTATATAGAATAACATATGGCATGTAACATAATGATATAACTATGTATAACATAGTTATAGCTATAATCTCTCTCTCTCTCTCTCTCTCTCTCACACACTCTCACACACACACACACACACACACTCACACACACACACAGATATATATATATCTATATATATATATATATATATATATATATATATATATATATAGTTTTATAACTATTTAACATAATGTGCTCTTCATAATAACATAATATAGATGATGTTCAAAAAAAAAATTAAGACTCTAGTTGATTTATAAACTATAATTTTCCTTCTCTTAGTTTCCACACTTATTAAGTTTATTATTTGTTTAATGATTTTGTAACTTACACTTCCTATATTTTTCTTTCACTATATAATGCAACATAGCATAACAATAACATACACACACACACACACATATATAAGTTTCAACAATGCATCATTGGTACACACATTAAATCCATGATCAAAAGTACATTTAAAGTGAATATATAAGAATTTTAAATCTTTTCTAATTTGTACCATATTGTTTCATTATGTAGTGTGTTGTACCAAAAATATTGTCTTGATGTGCTTGCACCTAGTACATGTCATGTGTCAAAATCAAACATTATAAGAACTTGCCTTATGGAGTATTTGGTTGGCATGAAGTTTTATTAGTTTTGAAAATAGTTTTATTTCAATTTTTACATATATTTACATATTTGTGCGCTATGAATAAAATGCAGTATTTATAAATGGGAAAAAGTGTAAGTTAGATTTCAATCACATTTTCAATTGTGTTTACATGGAATCAATACTTTGATTGGTGATTGTTTAAAACAGACGATCTATTTAGTTTAGGAATTTATCCTGGATTATTCTACTTGAGTTTATAAATGGTTTTATTGTCAACAATGTTTCTATTTCAACATATTTTCCTTAGATTATATATGTAATTTTCAGATCCATCTCCCATAGACCCCCCAATCGCAACCCACTGCACTGTTGGGGGATTTGTTATACATGGTCAGGCTAGGTCACATAGCCATACTAGAGTGTATGTTCCACGGATAGATCCTCGCTTCGACACTAGTTGAAGTGTCAGAGGCAGTTTTTTTGCCTTTGTTGATGATTCTACTATGGATGGTGGACCTTCTTCACCTTCTGCAGTTATACATCTTACATTTTAAATCCTCTTTAAAATTTATGTGTTTATGTCTTGAAATTGTCTTTAATTTTTAAATCATCTTCAATTGATGTGCTTGAATTTAATGTATATGTTATTATACTTCTAGTTCGTTATATATATGAAATTATGTTTATGATTTACAAAACCTCAGCAGGGTGAAGATGAGGATCAAATTGTAGTGTTGATCCCTTCGTGGAATGACGCTATAACTAATATCATACTTGAGGATGTTAGGGCCCAACAAACATGGATCACATGAGAACTAGTTAAAATCTCTGCTAGTTTGCTTATTAGGCATATTCTGTCTCTAATGTTGGATAACATCAACATGTTGATCGAGACATACCAGAGGGCAGGCCCACAAAATTACCTCCTATATTCCATACATAAGATTATGAGGCTAAAAGTTATATGCCCACATACTTGAAATACGATGAAATACGCCACCAAAAACATTGATATTCGTGGAGATTAGTTTTACATCCATTCAAGTTGTTGTGTTAGACATGGTAGTCAAATTCTACTAAAATATTTTAATAATATCAATGCAACCACTTTTGTTTATGATTGATTCATTGGAGCTTGGGGCTAGTTCCCCCACCATGACAAAGTCCCCATTTACTTTGCAAATCATATATATGTGGAGTTTGTACAACATATGAGGTTGGATTACACCATCATTGGATCTAATTTTTATGGCCCTATATTGGGACGTAATTATCAATGTGTTGAGGCTTGTGCGGACCTTGTACACGTAACACCACCTCCCATATTGTTGCCACAACCATATCGAAGTGTGGTATTACCAACGGAGCTACAACGGTCATCACAACTTGGCACTGAGACTAGGCGTACCATTGTAGATTGCACACAAAGTACATTGGCCATTACACATGTTGCATTGCGTGGAGGGATGGGTACACCGCCTTTGTTGCCTCGTGACTCACTATTTGCATTATATGATTATTCATATCTCGAGATTCTAGGGCATGGCCAACTTTTTTCATATGCACGTATGTGTCATGATACCAACTATGACACTTGGAGGGTGCATGACCCACATGACACATACCATGTACATATATATAGAACTTTGACTCTTATCTTGAAATTATACATTATTTATATTAATAAGTTTGTATCAGATTGCATTTATCTTAATAATTTCATGATAACATGCATGCACAACCCAACTACATAGATGATCTTCCAAGATCATCTGAGGGGGAAGTTGACCAGGCAGAGAAGTCTCCTCTAGTGCATGTTTCCATGGCTCAGTCTCCTCCACCTCCACATCCACCTCATAATGCTCATGGACTAATGGTAGAGGTGATTTTTTTTATTCCTAATATTTCAACATTTTATTTTTTTAATTTACATGTATGCATGCTAACTAGTTTGTAAACTAATTATAATTTGTATTTACCATTTTGTACACGGGCCTAGATGAAGAGGGATTTTGGGTATGGAGGCATTGAGCCAGAGGCAGGGGAGAAACAAACCCAAATTGATCAGATCTCCATCCCACCTGACTTCCATTTGCACTCAACTATCACAGGTAGTAGACTATTTAAATGCACAATTCAAAATCATTTATTTCCATATTGTTTATTTTGTACAAAAAATGTTCTAATTAATTTGAATTTGAAAGTGGTATATTGCAATACTGTATTCTGAAAACTCACTCTACATAGTGGAACACACATAAGAGTTCTAGAATTAACACTTCTTAGAGTGGATCATAGAGAGTTTGTATATTTCCAGGCCCATTTCATAGGGCACATTCACATTTGATGTACAAACTTTGTATATTTTCATACATGGACAGTTTATGGATGCATGAACATTATTTCAGTTTATGGATACTTATTATTTCAGTTTGTAGATGTTCATGTGTATAATGTAATTGGTATATATTTTCATATGGATATTTTATTATCATACATAGCTAACAAGATAACAATTTTGACTTCTTAGGAAATAAAATAAGAAAATAATTATAATCTTAAATAATGATGCAAGTCATTTTGTTACTTAAAATGAGCTAAAATATATGTTCATGGTTCAATTAAAAAACACAAATAGGATTTAAAAACATTTTCAATTCAATTTTAAAGGATGTCTTCAACTCATAATGTTGAACTAATAACTTGTTTTATTAAAATTTATTTCTTTTGAGATCATGTACAGGAGCTTAGTTATAACACATGATATAAGTCATATGTATTGAAATTTAATATACCAAAAAAAACTTAATGACTCATTTTTAGATAATTTTATATAATTTAATGAAATTTCCTAAATTTAGTTGGCTATCAAATACTTCAATCAATTCCTTAATTTAAGACATTCAATTAAGAACATTCAAGATGGTTGTGAAAATGAAGTCTCACTGAACTGGAGATCTTGGGTTCAATTCTTGTGCTACCCTCCTCGGAAATGGGGTGAATAACGAACATGTAAAAACTCGAAAATGAGAGGGTCCTACCTATGCTTATAAAAAAAAAATTTAAGAACATTCAAGAAATAATTTTTTACAAAATAACAATTTTGAATTCTAGTTTCATAAAACAAGGAAATAATTACAATCTTATTATGATGCAAGTCACTTTGATATTTAAAATTAAATAAAATATATCATCTACATCAATTTAATATTGAAATTGTAGAAAATGTGTTTTAGTGCAATCAACGTATGTTAATTTAAACAATTAATGATATATTTCTATAAATTTTTGCACTTTCCTAAATTTACTTTCCTCTCCAAGTATTTCAATCAATTCCTTATCTTAAGACATTTAGTTTAGAATATCCAAGACGTAATATTTTACAAAATAACAATTTTAGTTGTCATATTGGCTTGTCTAAAGTGTCTTTTAGTGCATAATCAATGGATTTTAAATTACAATCATTTTAATTTAGGTGTCAAGATGTAAACTACAAGTTTTATTCGATTTTATTTCTTTTGAGGTTATCTAAAAGAGGTTAACTCTTTCCATGTCTTATATCAAACTGACACATGAAATATTTATTAATAACATAAAAATATTTCAATGTTGTTCATAAGCTAGATTGTAGAATTTCCATTTTAAGTAAAATAATATATCAACTTGATTGTTACATCTTGAAATGCATTTTCTAGAAACCAAATATGTGCGGTCCATGTATATATATCTATAAATTTGCTTGCATGCTCAATATGAATACTATACACATGACATTTAAAAAATTTAAGATGAAAATTTTTAATTAAATCTAAATCTAAATCCTTAATGATTCTAAATCTTAATTAAATTATAGATTTGTGGAGTTCACATAAGGATCTTATCCCTAAAAATAAAACCTCCTTGATATTTGGTGTAATTTAGAAACTTAATCACCTCAAGGCAACTAATTCTTATATAACATATATGTTCACCATTATCAATCCATCCTAGATAAGAGGGAAACATTTCTCTATTCCAAATTACAAAATTACATGAGTATTCAAGTATCCCATTTATAGATTACAAAAATCATACATTTGAGATCTCTTATACTAGATTAGATTACACTTGACTGCTATAGACTCAGATTTAGGGCTTTCCATTTTCATCATCTACTCATTTGGCCAATGGTCATAGGAATGCAAGTCTCCATAGTACGTTCATGGTCTGATTCTCTCATATTCCATCTCCTTGGTTCACCTTTCTTTGTTTTTATTTCTATGAGATTGATCTGAGATGCTATGACTAGAGGACTATATTGACATGATATATATTCAAGCACAAAATCTCTATAAATAATGTGATAATTATTTTTTTAACCTTTTCAAAAAAGTGGCCCATCATAACCATATCACCAATTTGGTATGTGAATTGTCCATCTTCATATGATATCACCAAACTAATTTTCACCTGTGCGCATTGCATAAGATAGTAGGCCACATTATTTTTGTTTCTTGCGGGGGAAGTGACAACAAAAAAATCACCTACAACCAAAATAAAAAATATGTATTAGTTAAATATTTTCAAGATTTCAATTTATAAATGAAATTGTTAATGATAGTCGGGCCACATTCCTTCCCTTACAAGTTTAGAGACAAGATCATGATCAAGTGAAACGATGGCCTCTTCATTGTGCATCTCTTGGCACATTGGAGTTGAATGAGGTCCCTTTGGATTAAGAGGGACATATTTCAATCCTTTCACATACTCGTATTTTTCACAATGATCTGTTGGCATTATGGCATAGGGTTGGAGCTATGTCACAGGTGTTGTCCTTGATGGAAACTCTCTTTGGTAATAGATCTCAGTTGAGGCTTTCAGAATGAAGGAAAAGACATATACGCAGTTTCATCTAGACGAAGACGCGTATACACGCGGGTTAGACATTTCAAATGCGCGTATTTGTATACACGCACTTTCATGAAAGAAACAGCGCGTATATGTTGGAGAACTTACCCTTGGTCCATGGTAGTTAGTCCTTGGTATTTGAACCTATGGTTTTGGACCATGGTACCTCATAAGAAGTGTTGATCCAAAGTATTAGGTCTGTGGTATTGGTGTATTATGGTTTTGAACCGTGGTATTGTGGAAGGCCTAAAACTATAAAATAGGAAGGAGATCATGTGGCAAAGTATCATCTGAAATATTATTGAATATCTGATAAAGAGCGAGATCTGAAATATTGGTGATTATTTTTGTGGAGCAGATATGGATCTGAATGAAGGAGGAACCTTATCACAAAGAAGGATAAGTTCTATTGATGCGTCATAATCTCTTGGCTTGAATGATAATATCTTTGCATGATTTTGATCTGTTATATATGGCGCGTGCGTGATCTATAAATCTGATAATCTGGGTTAATTATTGTTTTAATATCTGAAAGAGCGAATTATTTTTTATATAGATCTGTACGCAGGTTCAGTAAAGCGAGGGCATGTATATACACTGGTTCAATGAAACAAAACAACGTATATGCAGGTTTCAGGTTATTAAAGTAGCGTATATATTTTGAGTTGTGATCTTGCTACTTCTGCTTATTGCTACAGTGTTCTGGGTTCAGATTTGGTGTGTGGTTAGTGTTACTGTGATCTGGGTATAGTCGTTAGAGAAGTGTTTATTTTGATTCAGTTTTGATTGGTGAAAAGGTGATTGGGTGATGCAGAAATTCTTGATGTTTGTTTGATGCTATTTGTGGATCCAGTCTGAAAATTTATGAAACATGGTCCCTGAAAGAAAGAGAAGGTTGTAGCCTTTTGTAGGCCAGCACCTACGCACTAGTATCTTTGCTAGTGCAAGAGCTAAGGGGGTTGTAGCTCCCTTCCAGGAGAAGCTGGAAAATAAGAGAGGGTTGTAGCTCTCTGCAGGTTGCAGCCTGCGTACTAGTAAAGGACTGCACCAGTACAATTGTAAAAAGAAGTTTCTAATTAAAGAGAAGATAGAGACAAATTGCAGCAGGTGGTTTTCACCCACATAGGGTTTCCACCTTATATCTTGTGTTCTTGTGTATGATTCTCTTCTGCTCTGTTTTTACTGTTCCTGGTTACTAGTTAATTGGTTTTGATACACAGATTAACAATCAACATCTGACAGATAAAGTAAATTATAAGTTTTCATTGTATACGCGGTTTTATTTCAACATAGTTGTGTATATACGCAGGTTTTATTAGTTGAAGTAGCGTATATCATCTGAATTTGAAAACGGGAATATTTGACTTGATAATACTGATTCAACCCCCCTCACAGTATTATTTCCAACAATTGGTATCAGAGCAGGTCCTTCAGAAGAAGCTTGATCGCTTGAAGGAAGATCGTTCATCATGAGCAACTATGAGAGGGAAGCATCAATCAGGCCACTGATTTTTGATGGGACAAACTTCGTTTATTGGAAGGTAAGAGTTACTGCCTATCTTCAATCTCTTGGTACAGAAGTCTGGGATATCATAGATACTGGGTATACTTTTCCATTAGCAACTCCTACAGATACGGCTGAGAAGAAGAAATATGAAACAAATGCAAAGGCGGTCAATACTCTATTAGGATGCCTATCTCAATCAGAATTTGTCAAGGTAATGCAGTTTAAATCCACAAAAGAGATATGGGACAAGATTGTTCTGAGCTATGAAGGAGATGATAAGGTAAAACGAGAAAAACTTCAAACCCTCAGGATTCAGTATGAAAATCTCAGGATGTATAATGATGAAAGTGTGGCTAACTATTTTCTTTCTATAGATGATATTGTTAATTGTATGAAAATTTTGGGTGAAGAAATAAAAGAGGTTGTTATGGTTGAAAAAGTTCTAAGATATTTGTCCCCTAGGTTTGAATCTAAAGTTTCTGCAATAGACGAAAAAGAGAATCTACAAAGCCTTAAAATGTCACAGCTGCACGGAATTCTAACTGCTTATGAAATGAGGAAAGGAGGTCCATCAGATAGGAGAGAAGTTCCCTTCAAGGCTTCAGGCAAAGGAGAGTACTATGAGTTAGGACACGTGTTAGAAGAAGAAGAAGAATCAAATTTTGTCAGAAATCTTCAACGGGGTACTGGACGGTTCCGAGGTAAGTTACCTTTCAAATTCTTTTCTTGTGGAAGAGTCAGTCACTATGCCGCCAAATGTCCTCACAAGGATAAGATTGACAAAGGGAAGGAACCTGTTAGATGGAACAAGAAATAGAATGCAACTAAGAAAAGTTACTACACTCATGAAGACAGTGATGGCCTATCAAATAGTGATGAAGATGAATGAGGTAATGATTATAAACTTTTAATGGCCTTTGAAGATGATGATTACATGGACGCTATAGATGTAGATGGTTTTTATGAAGAGATTTCTCGACTCAAAATATGTTTAGAAGAAAAAGATATGATCATTGATACTCTGCAATTCCAACTTGATGAAAAATAAAAATCTCTTGAGAAGCTAGAATGTGAAATTGTTGGCCTTAGAAAATAAATTGAGAAAACAAAGGCTCTTAATCTTAAATTTGTTAAAGGATCTGAAACTCTGGATGAGATTATCAATGTACAGTGTTCTCCACTAATCAAGACAGGTCTGAGTTATAATGGAGAAACATCTCAAGCATCCACCTCAAGGAGTTATCTCGACGCAACAAGGAGGAATGAGCAAAAGCCCATTGGAGATCACCAGGTAAAGCAGGGACGAATTACATCAAGAACAAAAAAAGACTACCAGGTAAACCAGGGGCAATCCATCTTAAGGGTGAAAAAAAGCTCCAACCCACCACAGGTAAAAACTTCTCAATTTGCTTCAAGAATGGATGATAATAGAAATTACAATCATTTGGCTGGTAGATTTGATAATCGCAGAAGTTTCTTCAATGGCCAATGTTTCTCTTGCCATAACTTTTGTCACAAAGCAGCTCAATGTGTTGCTTATAAGACAATCATGACTAGATAAGCTCAAAAACAAAGAAGTATGACTCGGATTACGAAAAGGACCTATAACAACTTTTCGGCCCTTGAAAATGAAATTGAATGTTCTATTTGTAATAACTTCGGTCATCAAGATTCTGAATGCAGGAGCAGGTTTCGGCAGACAAAGGAACAAGCCTCAAGCACCAGAACATGGAGAATAAAGGAACCAAAAACAAAAAGATGTGGGATAGCTTTTTATGCAGAAGGACAAGAAAATATATGGTACATCGACAGCGGATGTTCAAAGCATATGACAGGTGATAAAGAAAAACTAGAATCATATACTGCTTTAGAAAAGGGAAAGAAATTTTCTTTTGGAAATGATACCCCTGCAGCCATAAAAGGAAAAGGCACTGCTCAGTTGAAAGAAAAGGTCAAAGCTGGAAATTTTTGTATGTTGATGGCTTGAAGCATAATCTACTAAGTGTCCGTCAGATGTGCGATCAAGGAACAGAGGTAATAATTCGATCAAATGGATGTAGTGTTCGTGATCTTGATACAGGAAAAACAGTGATCAAAGGCAGAAGAACTCCAAATAATCTATACATATTTGAATAAGGACAACAACAATGCTATTTGAGCAAGGATGATGAACATTGGTTATGGCACCAGAGGTTGGGGCATCTAAGCTTTTCACAAATAAGGAAAGCATGCAAATACCAGGCAGTTCGTGGTCTTCCAGATATCAAAATTCCAGACAACACCATATGCAAATCATGTCAGTCTGGTAAGCAAACCAGAACTAACTTCCCTGAGAAGGAAGGATTAGCCAGCAGGCCTCTTGAACTAGTCCATACAGATGTATGTGGTCCATTTAGGAAAAGGTCACCCCGAGGAGAAGAATACTTTATATTGTTCATTGACGACTTCTCCATGATGGTTTGGTTGGGACTTATGAAACACAAGGACGAAGCATTCGAAAAATTCAATTCTTTCAAAGCCTTGGCTGAAAATGAATCAGATCACAAAATTAAGTGCCTCAGGTCCGACAGAGGTGGGGAGTTTACCTCGAATGAATTTTTTGATTTCTGTGAAGAACATGGAATAAGAAGGGAATTCTCTACAGCTAGGACTCCTCAGCAAAATGGAGTGGTGGAAAGGATGAACAGAACGGTCCAACAAATGGCTCGTGCTATGCTTGATGAGTCTAGGACTCCCGCAACCTTCTGGGGTGAAGCTTCATTTGCTGTGGTTGTTATTCTCAACAGAACAAATGTCAGAGTGAACAGCACTCAAACTCCTCATGAGCTCTGGTATGGTGATACTCCTTCGGTAAATCATTTCAAAATTTTTGGGAGCAAATGCTATATTAAGAATATTGATGAACAGCTTGGCAAACTTGAACCTAGAGTAGATGAAGGCATTCTCCTTGGTTATTATCCCCACAGAAAAGCATATAAGTGTTACAATAAAAGACTTGGAAGAATTGTTGACAGCATTGATGTAGTGGTTGATGAAAAAGGATACATCCCTAGGCAAGTAAATCATGAAAATATCGAAAAGGATGAAGAATACTCTCCAAATCAGACAGATGATGAAGAAGAGCCTCAAGAGGCACCTGAGGAGCAAATAAGGATAGAAGAGAAGACTCCATCCAAGTACGTTCAGAAGAATCATCCAGAATCTCAGATTTTGGGGCAGAAAGAAGCAGGTGTACAAACAAGAAGAACAATTGCAGAAGCCTCAAGCTATTTGGCATTGCTCTCCTCCACTGAACCACAAAATGTAAGAGAGGCATGCAAAGATGAATGCTGGGTCAAGGCGATGGATGAAGAACTTGAGCAGATTGAAAATAAAAACACTTGGGAGTTGGTTCCTAGACCAAAAGATAACAATGTTATAGGGACAAAATGGATCTTCAAAAATAAGTTGAATGAAAATGGGGAAGTAATTAGAAAAAGGGGTAGACTTGTGTGTAAAGGGTATGCTCAACAAGAAGGAATAGACTTTGAAGAAACGTTTGCTCCCGTTGCTAGACTTGAGGCCATCCAAATGTTCCTTGCTCTCTCAAGCTTTCAGAAGTTCAAAGTTTTTCAAATGGACATGAAATTAGCCTTTTTAAATGGGGACTTAGAATAAGAAGTGTACATTGAGCAACCAGATGGTTTCATCCTTGGGAATGATCCAAATCTTGTATGTAGACTAAAAAAGGCTCTCTATGGTCTTAAACAGGATCCAAGGGCTTGGTACTACCATTTGGACAAATATCTTCATCAACAAGGTTTTTCAAAGGGATCAGCAGATAGCAATCTTTACATAAAAATTGAAAATGAAAAATTGCTAATACTTGTTGTGTATGTAGATGATATTATCTTTGGCAGCAATGAAGAAGCTATGAGTCAATGCTTTGCCTTGGTGATGCAGAAAGAATTCGAAATGTCTTTGCTTGGAGAACTGACATATTTTCTTGGTTTGCAAATCCAACAAAATGAAGGCAGTATCTTCTTGTCTCAAACCAAGTATCTCAAGAAGATTTTGAAGAAATATGGCATGGATGATACAAAACTAGTATGTACCCCCATGGTCACAGGATGCAGCCTCAGTGCAAATGATGAATCAGAAATAGTGCATCAACCAACCTAAAGATCTATGATTGGAAGTCTACCTTATTTGACAGGTACCCGACTAGACATCATGCATGCAGTGGGAATAGTTGGAAGATTTCAGGCAAATCCAAAGTAAACTCATCTTCAAGCAGTCAAGAGAATCTTCAAGTACCTTCAAGGAACTCAAAACTATTGCTTATGGTATCCTAGAGATACAGATCTCACACTTCATGCTTACACAGATGAAGATTGGGTCGGAAGCTTGGATGACAGGAAGAGCACAAGTGGTGGTGAATTCTTTATGGGTTCCAGATTAGTATCATGGTTCAGCCAGAAACAGAGTTCGATTGCTCTATCTACAGCTGAAGTTGAATATGTGGCTGTTGCATCTTGCTGCACTCAACTTCTTTGGATGATGCAGACCTTGCAGGATTTTCAAATCACTTGTACACCACCTATCTCCATCTTATGTGATAATACAAGTGCAATCAGCATTTCCAAGAACCCAGTCATGCATTCAAAGACCAAGCACATACCGATCAAGTATCACTTTCTCCGGGAACAAGTGTTGGAACAAAAGGTCAAATTGGAGTATGTTCCTTCTAAGGAACATGTTGCTGATATTCTCACCAAACCACTGCCCAGGGAGACATTTGAATACCTCAGACAGAAGCTGGGAGTAGTTGATGCATAATCTTGTTGTTAAATCATGTTTGTTTCAGAGAAAAATGGGTGTACGCGAGTTGAATGAGGAAGATCCACGTACATACACCGATTTATGTAGGTGCAGTCGCGTATATGGAGTTCTGAAGAAAATCAGCAAGGACAAACTCTGGTTGAAGAGAGTTTGATATGGGTCTGATAGAGACCATCTAACACAGGTTTAGGGGGAGTAGATAATCTTCTGATAATGCATTGTTGGCATTATCTTAGAAGCTTTTGGTTCTAGTTCACAGCTGTTGTTGGTTTTAGGCGGAGCAGAGGCAGAGGGAGAACAGAAGGAAATCTTGGTTCTGAACTGAATTGTGATTGACAGATGTTGCTGCTATCAGTTATTTGTGACTTTCAATAAGTCTTTTTCTAGATATTTCGTCTCTATGTCATGTATCTCTTTTGTGGTATCAATTTTATGGTGTCAAGGTCATGTAATGGCCTATCTTGGTTTCCCCAATATGCCTGGGATGAACATGTAACGAACTTGGTTGTCATACATAATTTTCTGATGTATCCACACTTGGTTGGGTGATGGATGTATGTATTGAGTCTTTTGGTGATAGGAAGGTGTTTTATAATGTATAAGTCATGGTTCTTCTTGAAGAACATCTTTTGCAGATCTTGTCAGGGGGAGCATGGTCAGCACAGCAAGATAGAAGTTTCAGCATGTACTCAAGGGGAGCACAACCCTTTGCCCTTGATGACAAAGGGGGAGAATGACTTGAGGATTTTGGGTTTCCATCAAGTCCAAAGGGGGAGATTGTTGGCATTATGGCACAGGGTTGGAGCTATGGCACAGGTGTTGTCCTTGATGGCAACTCTCTTTGGTAACAGATCTCAGTTCAGGCCTTCGGAATGAAGGAAAAGACATACACGCAGGTTCATCTAGATGAAGACGCGTATACACATGGGTTAGACGTTTCAAAGGTGTGTATGCGTATACACACACTTTAATGAAAGAAAAAGCGTGTATATGTTGGAGAACTTACCCTTGGTCCATGGTAGTTAGTCCTTGGTATTTGAACCTATGGTTTTGGACTAGGGTACCTTGTCAAAAGTGTTGATCCCAAGTATTGGGTCCGTGGTATTGGTGTATTATGGTTTTGGACCGTGGTATTGTGGAAGGCCTAAAACTATAAAAGAGGAAGGAGATCATGTGGCAAAGTATCATCTGAAATATTATTGAATATCTAATAAAGTGCGAGATCTGAAATATTGGTGATTAGCGTTGTGGAGCAGATCTGGATCTGAATGAAGGAGGAACCTTAGCACAAAGAAGGATAAGTTCTATTTATGGGTCATAATCTCTTGGCTTGAATGATAATATCTTTGCATGATTTTGATCTGTTATATATGGCACATGCGTGATCTATAAATCTGATAATTTGGGTTAATTGGTGTTTGAATGTCTGAAAGAGAGAATTATTTTTTTTATAGATCTGTACACAGGTTCAATAAAGCGAAGGCACGTATATACGATGGTTCAGTGAAAGAAAATAGTGTATACGCAAGTTGTTCCATACGCAGAAGGGTATGCACACGGGTTTCAGGTTATTAAAGTAGCGTATATATTTTGAGTTGTGATCTTGCTGCTTCTGCTTATTACTGCAGTGTTCTGGGTTCAAATTTGGTGTGTGGTTACTTTTACTGTGATCTGGGTACAGTCGTCAGAGAAGTGTTTATTTTGATTCAGTTTTGATTGGTGAAAAGGTGATTGGGTGATGCAGAAATTCTTGATGTTTGATTGATGCTATTTGTGGATCCAGTCTGAAAATTTATGAAACATGGTCCCTGAAAGAAAGAGAAGTTTGTAGCCTTCTATAGGCCAGCACCTACGCACTAGTATCTTGGCTAGTGCAAGAGCTAACGGGTTGTAGCTCCCTTCCAGGAGAAGCTGGAAAATGAGAGAGGGTTGTAGCTCTCTGCAGGTTGCAGCCAGCGTACTGGTAAAGGACTGCACCAGTACAATTGTAAAAAGTAGTTTCTAATTAAAGAGAAGATAGAGACGAATTGCAGCAGGTGGTTTTCACCCACATTGGGTTTCCACCTTATATCTTGTGTTCTTGTGTATGATTTTCTTCTGCTATGTTTTTACTGTTCCTGGTCACTGGTTAATTGATTCTGATACACAGATTAACAATCAACATCTGACAGATAAAGTAAATTATAAGTTTGCATTGTATACGCGGTTTTATTTCGACATAGCTGCGTTTATACGTGGGTTTAATTAGTTGAAGTAGCATATATCATCTGAACTTGAAAAAGGGAATATTTGACTTGATAATACTGATTCAACCCCCCTCTCAGTATTATTTCCAACATGATCAAGTCTACATCCATTAATACCAATACAATAATCACATAAACATGTGATTTTTCTTGCCTCAATGGCAAATATTTCCCCCATGTCTTTGATCGACACTAAATGCAATTCCCTTGTTCCTTCTACATTATTACAATACCAAGGAATGGATATATTCACATTGCTAAGTTCAATATTCCATAAGAACCTACACACAGGTCTTATAGATCTGTGACCTTCATGTCTTAAATGGTATCTGGACCAATTGACCACCTCTACTGATTATTTGAGTCAATACCTATGACCTTCATGTCCTAAGTGGTATTTGGACCAATTGACCACCTCTACTAACTATTTGAGTCAATATGCATCATGAATCATTTGGTACCTCCTAAGTTATCACTTTACACAAGCACTTACACCATCGTGCTCACCCTTTCCATGTCTTGTCTCAAAGTAGTTCCAAGTATGCTAAATTTTTCTCTTCTTATGTAGTCGTTTGACTCAATAAAAAGTGCATGATGACATGAATTGCCATTCAAAACCATATGAACATATCCAATGCTTTCTAAATGATATGTCATTTTTTTTAATGATTCATAAATCAGGTCAAAGAAATGTTGCATGAAAAATGTGTCATGCTCACGATCATCACTAATGTAAAAGTGATACTCCTTAATCACATCACGTCACTCATCAATGTTATCCCTACAATAAATTTTCAATTGTGCATGCATGTCTAGAACATGTATGAATATGGACACTTGTTCTGAGTGATAATACTGACTTTGTATATCTATCTGAGGAGAAAATGTGTAATTCTCAGCAAAGTCCACCACTGATTAGATTGTGCCTAGCTATAATACTTAGCGAGAATGATTAGATTTAGACGCTTTTCACCTCAACCTATGTTAGTTTTTGATATATTTATAGATATGGTTTTGAGACACCCCCATGAATTGTGAAATAGGAATCTAATCCTTAACATAGTTGATCCTCTTAGCCACCAAAGTTGAAGAAGATGGTTGATATCCCACGACATACTCATAATGTTTCCATGTGAAGGTAACATATGACATCCCAAACTGGTTGGGATATGTTAGGGTCCTATATTTTATAGGATCAAATGATAATTGAATAATTTCTTTCAATACTTCAGATTGTAAATAATATTGCTTACACCAAATGATTTCCAAAAAAGGATAGAAAAATGAAAATGAAAAACGAAAAGAGGGTATAAATACAAAAAATAGAAAAAAGGAAAGAGAAAAGAAATGATAAATGAACCCACAAAAAAATGAATAAATGTGAAAGTGATGCTAGCTTAAGTGCCACTACTAGTCTTTTGGCTTTGTAAAGAATAAGTTCATGAAATTGTGTGCAGCTTGTCTAAATGCCACAATAACTTTCTACTTGAAACATACAATTTAATCATGTTCAAGCATGTTTCAATTTATGTAAATTTGATTAGAGTAAATAACTTAGCCAAACAGTGTAATCTTGGCTAAGATTAGATAGGTAGAATAGGTGAATAAGTTAATCCAACAGTTTAAACTGGATTAATACAGTTGATTAGATTAGTTTAGTAGGTTGAAATAAATATTCTTAGTCTGTTAAGAATGAAAAGATTGTTGGGGTTTGCACATTTAAATGCAACCTTATTTCTTTAAAACTGCCTTAGAATAGGGAAATAATGGATTTTTTATGTAATTTGTGAATTAGCTCATTTCTCCAAAGTTTGGAATTTGGTGTAAAAAGAATGTGCCCAAAATATTTCATGGGGCCGATCGATGTTAAACCCCACCCATCTCACTACCCCTGATCATCCACCCACTCAGATCTAACGGCCTTAAGCGATTTCATACCCCCCTGCAGTGATACTCTTTAATGGTAGGTGGGGTCTGAAAAGTCGTTTCCCACCAGCTATGTGTCCCCTCCTGGTGATTTCGAAACCCCCCCCCCCCCCAAACTAATATCATATACCACATACCCCATCCTCCGAAAGTTGTTTTGACTCCAACCATAACCCGCCTTTCAGCAAACCATCACCTCCATGTCCCTTCTTAACCACCAGTACAATCAAACCACGTGTCCCTCCTTCCATTACTCCCACAAATAGTCCCGCGCCATTCAATTGCCTATGATCATCTACCACATCTGCGACCATTGCACCTGCCTTTACAGTTGTTCCTGTTTACCATGCCATTACTGAGATTAATGCAGCATTACGACCATTAATCTGATGGTTACACCCAGTTTGTGGCATATTAAACTAAATTATCACCCATGATTACACCCTTTCTCCTCCACCTTATGAAAATTGCTCCCGCCTTCTATTTCTCGTTGATCTCTTGGTAACCATTCACATCTATCAATTATCCCTAATTGAACTACAAAGGTACTACCACCAAAGGTTCCCCAGAATTTGTGAAACTCACTGCAAATTCCTTCTACCACATTCTTCCCCCATTCATTCTACTACTACAATGGCTCCCAAAGTCGCCACAGTAGTGAATCCAATGTTTACACCCCCTATGGATTTAGACCACATTCCGCTTGGTGACAGAGACTACAAGATAGGCACAGTGTGAATTTTATCTCTTCGAATTACGTTGTTGCTTTCGAGATAACTACCTCAATCAATCTGATGAAATAAATCTCTGGCAGTCCAGACTTCCTCTGTTCACCTTCCCCCAATCTTATTACTTTCCCGAATTCTTCTTAAAATGCCATGCCTCTTACCTTTCAAGTAAGAGGGCTATTATTTCCCCCAATGGTGAAATTCTCTTCACCATTACATCTGAGAGCATTAACCAAATATTGTAGGCCCCCCATAGTGATTCCCTTACCCCTTTTCCCTTGAAGCTCTGAAACAAATCTATCAAAATCTCACCTTCCCCCAGAGAGCTAGAATTTTATAATTTTTCCTCCCAGAAGACTCTGAAATCCCTAAGAAAAATCCCGTGTATCCCTCTTTTATGTTCCCTCAAAGGAATAGACATATTATTTATGTCCTATCATCCATTCTTGGTTACTATTTAGATGAATAGGTACATGATCCTATTTTACGCTTTTTATCCACCCATTCTACAGAAGAAGGACTATTAGTCACTTTTGACTATGGTCACTTCCTGGCAAATGTAATTCATGAATAATTCCTTCAGTTTCCAACTGAAGGAATGTTCAGGCAATATTTTTTTCTCATGTACATGTTCATTTATTTTCAAACATATAAGTTTCCCTTTGTAGGGCAGAAGCTTGATCAACAAGGAGAGTCACAGTCTATTTTCTTCTGGACATCCTCAATCAATTTGTATATCCAGCATCTTATTTGTTGAGTGGCCAGCAAATTCCAAGGATCAGTGAGCATATTCAAAAAAATTATAGCTCAGCGAACATGTGAAAATAGGAGATTGGTACCTTTACTAGTCATTCACATAACTTAGGGTTTGTGGTTCATAGATGCCACCATACAAGCTTCCAAACTACTATCCAAAGAGAACATTTTCCTTGGAGTACATCAGGAAAATAATTCATTCAAACAACATTCATTTCGTGGTAGCCAAGAAGAAATCTTAGTTGTGGATTAAAACACAGATGGGACCTTTCATCTGCAACAGTAGAGCAGTGGGAGAGGAAGCAAACCTCCAACTAAGACAAATGAATTTCCCTCTCAGTTTCACTTGGTCATATGACCCCCTTGGGGTAATTTCCAAGTTAAGATTGGAACAACAAGAAACACCCTATGTACATACTCAAAGGCCATAAATAGAGAAGTATTTGAACCAACACACATGGGTAGAGAATACATTGCAGGAGGCTGAAGAGTAGGTACTTGCCAGGACAGCTTCAGAGACTCCCATACCTAGAGAAAAGATAGATAAGAGACCAAGAGATGATGACTCTCCATCATTTAGAGAAGTCTCAGCCAAAGAGTTCAAAATATACATAAAGAAGATTAAAACAGGCTCTAAAATAGACTTCCCACCACTGGAGGACACACAGGGTACTATTGTACTCTCATGCTTTCAAATTTTAAGTTTGATAGTGGTACCACAAAGTCTCCATCATCCTCAACTACTAAGGATATTCGAGCTACGGTACCTCACACACCTGAGTGATCTATAGAGTAGAGGCAGCTGAATATTTTCCATAGAATCTATAAAGAGATTAAACAGGGGAATGAAGCCATTCATGATAATATCTCTTCTCAATTCAATAAGCAGTATTACTCCATCCATCATAGGCTTATTTTAGCATATGATACAGAGAAGGGGAGAATGTATATGGAATTCTTTCAGGCCCAGGTCCCACAACCAAAGTCAGTAGTAGATTTCAAACAAACTACTTTTGAATTTGAGGCAAAGGATGTTCATCATTTGCATCAAGTATATATGCACAGGTAGATAGGAGAAATGGTATACTCTACTTTCACACAAACTGATATCATTGCTTCAAAACTACAACTTACTTTAAATAATGTGTAGTCTCTTCTTAAACTGGAGAAAATGTCCTCTGTTGCCAAAGACAACATAATCAAATAATTAGAGAAATGGTGATCAAAGTAGGCTTTGATCCAGATAATTCAAAATCCATGGAGGATATAGTCAAGAAGAAAAATGTTGACATAGCAGCACTAAAGAAGCAATTAAAGATGTCTGCAATAGAATATCCCCAGGCCAAGGAGCTAGGAAAGATAGGGCTGCAAAAAGAAGAGATGTTGAAGCCTCTAGTGGAACAAAATGCACAAATCAAAGAGATGGAAGCAGAGATGGACAAGTTGATGAATGAAAAGGAGCAAATTTCACAACTAGCAATGGTTCCTCTTGATGCGGTTCAAATTGCATATTTACTTAAAACATGTATCCCTATAGCAACCACGACAATACGAAAGTCATCTTCTATAGTGCTTCCCACATCAATTGTTGATGATTCTATTAAATTGGTTGAATCCATGGAAAAAATGTCTATACAGTGAGAAGAGATAAATAAACTGAAGCAGGACGTGAAATTCCTACAGGAACAGAGAACAAGATTTGAAAATTCCCTCCTGAAAGAAACTCAGAAGTCCCAAACATTGTCCCAGAGATTGAAAAAGATGGAAAAGGATTGGGCCATGGGTAATACATTGGCACATGTAGAAGAGAATATTTGGAAAAGAATCAATGAACACATGATAGACATCTGGCCTTCAATACAAATTATTCTTTAGCAATAGGAGCGGATTGAACAATCCAATGAATCCATCGATCAATTCAAAAAGCAGTTGGGAGATAAACTGAGTGAGGCCACTGAGCTCATCAAATTCCTTAACTCCAAAAACAAAAATGAATTAGAAGAGTTGGAGATTGAAGACAGAACATAAACAATATTGGAAGTTAGGAAGTTTCTGACTAAGAGAAATGTATTGAGACAACTTGAAGAGAAATGTCAGATTATGGACACTAGTGTATATAAATTCTTCACCAAGTTCGAACCCCTCTACAAGAAATGACTTCCAAACTTGTTAGTTATTAATGATAAATAAAACACCTGGTCAGATTACAGTGAAAAAATAATAACTAGGGCAAGAGACAGTTCGAAGGTTGCAGCTGGAAGGTTTAGTATGACATGAAAGGAATTCCTGGAAGAATTGGCCTATGACCGTGACACTTAGTATGCAATTAAAAGCCTATTAATCACCAAGCCAACATTTACCAAATATACTGAAGTCAAAAAAGTGTACAGAAAGTTGTTGAAGATGACTATTCCGAGTGAACAATGCTGGCATAAACTTTGTGAATTACTGGAGTAAAAAGTAGATTTTTCTACACAGCTCAGTGTCAACAGCACATGAAAAATTTGAGTTTCAAAGAGCCAGCTATTCCACCAATCCAGTGCCACCACTTCAGACAATTCGAAATTCCCTGATATCTTTGTAAGAAGTTAGCTTGATTCAGTCTGATTATTTTTAGATACATCCTAGTCATTTAGATGGGATATTTTGTAATATAATTATAAATACTTTACCTTCAGAAGTATCAAGGGTTGGTTTTTGAACAAAAGAACACTAGTGTATATTGATGAAGCATCAACGGATTTTCCAAGTAATACATAAAGTTCTTTCACAAGATTCTTGTGTCAAGTTGTTGGTGAGGTGCGTCTATCGTCTTATATGTTTATAGCACATAATCGTTTCTAATCTGAATTATTCAAAGTGAATCTTAATATGTTCTTCCTTCCCCATCTCATAAACTAAAATAATCCATTCAGTTTGGCTAACTTCCCCTGTGAGATCTATCTGTAGATAGTGCAGTCGATCCGTATTTTATGTAACATACTCCATAGCCCAATGGTAATCTAGTTATCAACCAAACATTCAAATACAAATCAAACCCCAACTTCATAGCTAGCCTAATGTCTCCGTATAAAAAAATCTAAATATTACAGAGAGAACCCTCTCTAAAGCTGGTAGGGCTAGATCCCAGCTTCCAACATGGTTTTCTGGTTACCTTTGTGATTTTCTTCTACGACCATAGAAAATTATAGAGTGCTAATATTCTAGCGACCATACTAGGGACTTAAAAAATAATCCTTAATTTCATTGTCATAAGATTATTTCCCTAGTTCTACATCTTTATTTCAAGAAGTCTAATGATCAAAACATTGGAAATAAAGGATTAGAGGCTATTTTTTATTTTTAATGATTTGGCTCCAAAAATAATTCATACCCAAGCCAATCCTAATCTAGACCCACCTAAAATTTTAGACAATCCTGAAAGAATACTAAGAAGAAGAAGTTTAGCTGAAAGCCAAGGATGTAATAGCCCCCTTTCAAGGGCTAATTCTCTTCCTGAAAACCTTGACACCATTCAAGATATTCACTTCGACTTACCATTATAACATAGCCTTTTTAGGACTAATTTGAATTTTTTGTTGATCATATAGTGGTTGATGAAGCCGTTTTTCAACCCTACAAACAAATAAAACCTTCTGTTGAACCTGATTTGGATCAACAAGTCCTTCAGAACTTTGACAAATTGTAGGATCTTTTGTCAGCACTTGATCAGGTTGTACATCAAGCTTACTTTCAAAAATCTATTGAACTTTCTGCTCTTATCATTGTAGCATTAGCTTCATCTTCCCAATCAGTTCATCCAACATCAGTTGGCCCTACCTCTTCTGTAATTTCTACTACTCATCCAGTAGTATGACATGTAGTAACTCAACCAATTCCCACAAATCCTATATCTGTCCCTCCCTTAAGACCAAATATCATGGCTTCTTGTTATGCTCCCTTGTTTTTACTTTCCCAATGGCATGATATGCCCCAAGACTATCAGACTAGGATTCCCCAATTTGATGGTACTATTGTTATCAATGCATATCAGCACATAGATAAGATGAATGACTTTTTTGATCTTCAGGAAGTAGATGATAATGATTTAAAACTGAGGTTTTTTTCCCAAAGCTTATGTGGAGAAGTCAGAAAGTGGTTCAGAAACCTAGCAGTAGGTAGTATAACTGACCTTTCTATTTTTCACCAATCTATCTTAACTAGATGGGAAATTAAAAAGAGTCCTCTGCAAATCCTTAACGACTACAAAAACCATAAGAGAGGACCCAAGGAAACTGTAGAAGAGTATTGTGATAGATTTAATAAGGTTTACAATCTGATCCCCACTTCCATTAAACCACCCCGGGGCTTGGCCCTAATACATTCCTCCAAAGGATTCGATGTTGATATGGCCTATCAACCAAGAGAAAGAGATCCCACAACCTTAGAGGAGATGTAAGAAAATGAGCTTAAAGTAGAGGCTAATTTATTAGCCAATAAATATAAATTAAAAGCTGAAAAAAGAGTAACAATAAAAGAGGAACCTTCATCTTCTAGTTCCACTGATTATAAAATAGATAGTCTACTGAGAACAATAGAGAAAATGATGGATAGAATCAGTATAACTCATAGGGCTCCTTAGAGATAAAATCAAATTGGGAAAATAAGGAATCCAAACTATAGAAGAAATCAACCCCAGATTAAACAAAGGGACCCAAAAGGTCCAGACCAGTAGGTAATACCTCATTTCTAGGAAAATTATACATATGAGGAGGCTGAGGTAGCTAATGATAAAGAGGACACACAAATAAATCTTATGGGAGTAAATGATAATAACTATATTTTTCTTAATGAGGAAGAACACAACCTTTTCCTATTGTCCCATAATGAAATAGAACCTGAAGAATCAGAGGATTACAAGAAAGGTTTTGAGAATGCCATTATGGAAGTCCATAAGAAATACAACCTTAGGAGTAGGAAAACACCTGATACTCCGACTAAAAAACTAGCTGAAACGCCTGCCAAAAAGAATGTTGAGATTCTTACTAGAAAGAATCTTGATGTTCTAATCCAGAAAAAACCTAATACTACATCCAAATCAATTCAAACTAATGATCCCTCTACCATCCAACCAAGAGACATATCCCAAAAGGATTTGGCTAATAAACAAGATGCTTCCAATTTAAATAAATCTCAGACATCATTTAATATAGAAAATGAATTGGAAAAACTCAAAATCCCCATTCCTTTGATGGAATTAATGAATAAAACTACCTATAGATCCTAGGTAATGAAAGAATTGAGCATAGGAGAAAATGTTGATACAGTCAATGTATCAGATGATCAACCTGAAATATTGTTTGGCCCAGAAGTTGATGGCAAACTTCAAGAGGGAGATGTACCTCCCTTTTATGTTAGCCTAACTATTCATGATAAAATCTTGCACAATGTTATGCTTGACTGAAGGGCCTCTCACAATATTATGCCTAAGGTAATTATGGAGAAATTGAGATTAGATATAACCAAACGGTATAAAGATATATATTCATTTGATTCCAATCAAGTTAAGTTACTTGGACTTATAAAAGATTTATATGTATTTAATTTAGTGCAAATACAAGCCAAAAGTGTACTTATGGACATAGTTGTTGCTGATATCCCTCCCAAATATGGTATGCTTATTTCCCATTCATGGGGAGCCAAACTCCAGGGAACCTTACAGATGGATATGTCCCATGCAACAATCCCTCTCTTTGGTCAGAATAAAATACTCTATAGATAGAAACTTATGAAATTCATGGTCACCACTCAGGATAGACCTAAAAATTATCCCATATATTTTGTTCATTCATATCTTGACTCATTTATTTTTTATAATGATGTAAGTACACAAGAACAAGTTCCTAATCATAATACTACTATTTCTATCACTGATGAAGGTTAAACACTAATCAGTGAACAAGATAATCCAGATGAAGTTTTGTCGAATTTGAGTTTTGATGGATCAGTGAGTAAAGAAGGATCTTCTACTGGTGTATGGGTTTCTAATTCATATACTCGTCACTCAGAGGGTCATTTCTACAAATTGAATTTCTAGTGTTCTAATAATGTTGTAGAGTACGAAGCCTTAATCTTAGGTTTATATCTTTTGAAGAAACTTGGTGCTAAACGGATTGCAATTCATGGAGATTCAGAGTTGGTGATAAAACAAATCAAAGGAGAATACTCTGCAAAACATCCTAGGATGAGATCATATAGAAATGTTGTGTTGTATTTTATAGATTCTTTTACTGAATATAGGTTTTCTATGATTTCAAGAGATCAAAACATTATGCCCGATGGTCTTGCTACTTCGAAAAGTACTTTTAAACTACCATTTCGCCCTACTCACCTATACATTGTTGAAGTGAAAAATAGACCTACTATACCTGATAACATTAGATACTGGCAAGATTTTGGAGATGATACTCAGTTTGAAAACTTTTTGCAGTGTAAAGACGAATTTGAAGATGTTAATATAGATATAGAATTTGATGTAGAATATATTTTACATAATAGTGCAAATAAGTTAGAATTTCATGAAATAGATGAAGAAAAACGATAAAAAAAAAATTGCAACCGAAAGACAATATCTTACCTAGAGGGTTAGTTCCATTAGAAGGTTTATTTGATTTCAATGATTTACCTAAGAAGCCCAAAATTCAACCCACTAGAGCTGGTGTTGTGGAACATAATATTGCGACTGAATTAGAACCCAAAATGATCAAACTGTCCAAATACTTACCCCCAGTTGAAAAGCTAAAGTACATTCAATTATTCAAATAATTCATTGATTTTTTCACCCAGAGTTATGAGGACCTAAAATCCTATGACACCAGTCATACAGTACAAAATTCCCTTGAAAGAAGACCATAAACACTTTAAACAAAAATTAAGGAGGATTAATCCAATTCTTATGCCTTTCGTTGAAAAGGAGGTAAAAAGAATGTGTGATGCAAAAATAATAGTACCCTTGAGATATTCCAAATGGGTATCCAATTTGGTTCCCACTTGGAAAAAGGGTAGTGAAATCAGGCTCTGCATTGATTTTCAGAATTTAAATAAAGCATCTTTAAATGACAATCACCCTCTACCTAAGAAAGACCACATCCTACAGAATTTTGTTGGATCTAGTAGATTTCCATGTTAGACGGCCTTTCAGGTTATCACCAAGTCTTAGTACACCAAGACAATCAAGAAAAGACAATGTTTACTACACCTTGGGGCACTTTCATGTATGTGAAAATGCCTTTTTGTCTAATGGATGTTGGAGCTACTTTTCAGAGATCCATGGATTTTACATTTGCTGATGAAATGGATCATTTCAAAGTTATATATCTAGACAACATCACTATTTTTTCGAAAATAGATGAGGAAAACTTAAATCACCTAAGAAGAGTTTTTGAAAAGTGTCGGAAATTTGGCATTTCCCTGAACTTGAAGAAAACATTATTCGCTTTGCAAGAAGGAAACTATCGGGACACATAATTTCTAAAGAAGGAACCAAGATAGATCCCAGCAGAATCGAATCTATACTCAAAATTAATCCTCCTAGGAATATAAAGGAAGTTCAATGTTTTATTGGACAGATAAATTTTATAAGGAGATTTATTCTGAATTTAGCTAAGATTTTAAAGAATATAACCAACATGTTAAAGAAAGATACTGAGGTGAAATGGAATATGGAGGCTAGACAATCATTTAATAATGTAAAGCAGGCTTTGACTCAGGCTCCTGTATTTTAGTCCATATTTTACTAAAGATTTCCTAATTTTTTCATTTGCTTCTAAGCACACCATTGTTATAGTTCTCCTACAAAAGAATAATGAAGGCCATGAACAACCTGTTTCTTTCTTTAGAAAATCTTTGAGAGATGAAGCATTAAAATATGAAATTATGGAAAAGCAAGCTTTTGCCCTGGTAAAGGCCATAAAAGATTTTAGAGTGTACATTCCTCATTCACACATCATTGCTTTTGTTCCAAGTGGGTAAGTGGATTGTTGTTATATTGGAATATGATCATGATGGGAAAAGGGGTAAGTGGATTGTTGTTATATTGGAATATGATATTGAAATCCGACCCACTAAACTCATCAAAGGTCAAGGGTTAGAAAAAAAAATGGTAGAGTCTAACTTACATGCTTTAAATATAAATTTTCTGGCAATATTTAATGAACTAGATGAGCCAGTGACTCCAGAGGTAGCAAAATATTTTGTAACCTCTCCCTTGTATGTACACATTATTTATGTTCTTCATAATTTACAAGCTCCTCCTGGTTTAACTAAAATAAAATCCAGATTTATTAAACTTAAAGTTGTTAAGTTTTGTATTTTGGATGAAAATTTGTATTGGAAAGATGCTGGTGGTGTTTTACTAAACTGTTTTTGAAAAATGATGCAGATAATGTCATTAGAGTTCCATGAAGGAGACTGCGATGGACACCTGTATTGGAAGACTACTGCAAATAAGATTTTGTGGGAAAGGTTTTATTGGTCCACCTTATTTTCTGATATCCAAAAGAAAGTTACTTCATTCCACAAGTGCCAAATATTTGAAGGGAAAAAGAAACTTTTTCCTTTACCCTTAAGTCCTATATCTTCCAAAACTCCTTTCCAACAATGGGGCCTTGACTTTAGAGGAGAAATACACCCTACCTATTCTTCCCAACACAAGTGGATTCTGAGAGCCACTGATTACTTTACAAAATGGATAGAAGCCATACCTACCAGACAAGCTTCTAATGCAATGATTGTAAAATTCCTGGAAAACAATATCCTTGCAAGATTTGGATTCCATAGGAAAATTATTATTGATAATGCTACAACTTTCATGTAAAAAATGATTGTATATTTTTGCAAGAAATATGAGATAACATTGGGACATTCTAGAGCCTATTACCCTCAAGGAAATGGATTGGTAGAATCTTCCAATAAAATTTTACTTAATATTATTAAAAAGTTGTTGCGGGACAATAAAGAATCATGGCACAACAAGTTGGTTAATGCATTATGGGCAGATACGATTACTACCAAAAAGTCAATAGGCATGTCTCCATACCAGCTAGTTTATGGGATAGATGTTGTTTTTCTAGATTCTTTGGGAATTCATGTTTTAATTATGCTGTAAGAATTGGAGGTGGAACCAAATGATTTACAAAGGAGAATAAACTAGAAGATTCATTTGCGCCAAACAAGAGAAGAAGTTCATAATAGAACTTAGTTTTGATCCAAGATAACATCAAGAAGACATTTGAACGAAGAACTAAAGCTGATGACTTTTAGATTGGTAATCATGTTCTGAAATGGGATTCCAAAAGGGAAGAGAAAGGAAATAATGCTAAGTTCGACAACTTGTGGATGGCACCTTACATTACTGATCTTACTGAGGTAACAGTGCATTTTTTCTGAAGAACACAGATGAAACATAATTACTTGGAGGACCTGCAATGGTAAGATACTAAAGCATTATGTTTTTCAGGACTAAACAATTGTTTTATCACACCCATTGTAGATACCATTTTATTTGCATTGTCATGAGTGGATAGCTTATTTATGAACTTTGAAGCCCGTGGAGAAGGCCCTAATATTTTAGGTATTTTGCCACCATAACTACACAAAACACAAAAATCAGATGTTGTCAACACTCAAGATAAGGATTCAAGGCTACTAGTCGACGATGTTCTCGACACTTCACCAAAAAGTACCATCCCCAGCTGGATCCACTGTTAGGGTCCTATAAATTATAGGATCAAATGATCATTGAATAATTTCTTTCAATATTTCAGATTGTAAATAATATTTCTTACTGCAAATGATTTCCAAAAAAATATAGAAAAACAAAAATCAAAAATCAAAAGAGGGTATAAATACAAAAAATAGAAAAAGGGAAAGAGGAAAGACATGATAAATGAACCCCACAAAAAAATGAATAAATGTGAAAGTGATGCTAGTTTAAGTGCCACTACTAGGCTTCTAGCTTTGTAAAGAATAAATTCATGAAATTGTGGGCATCTTGTCTAAATGCCACAACATGTTTTTCCTTGAAGCATACAATTTAATCATGCTCAAGCATGTTTCAATTTAAGTAAATTAGATTAGAGTAAATAACTTAGCCAAACAGTGTAATGTTGTCTAAGATTAGATAGGTAGAATAGGTTAATACGTTAATCCAACAGTTTAATCTAGATTAATTCAGCTGATTAGATTAGTTTAGTAGGTTGAAATAAATATTCTTATTCTGTTAAGAATGAAAAGATTGTAGGGGTTTGCATGTTTAAATGTGCCCTTATTGCTTTAAAATTGCCTTAGAATAGGAAAATAATGGATTTTTGATTTAATTGGCAAATTGGTTCATTTTTTCAAAGTTTGGACTTTGGTGTAAAAAGCATGTGCCTGAAATATTTCGTGGGGATGACTGATGTTAAACCCTACCCGTCTCATTACCCTAGGTCATCCACCCACTCAAATTTGACGACTCGTGGGAAATTTTTGACCCCCCAACAGTGATACTCTTTAACGGAAAGGGGGGGTCCAAAAAGTTGTTTCCCACCCGCTACGTGTCCCCTCCTAGTGATTTCGGACCCCTCACCCCCCACTAATGTCATATACTGCCTACCCCCCCTCGAAAAGTGGTTTGACTCCTGTCGTAACTCTCCTTCCTGCCAACCGTCACCTCCATATCCCTTCTTAACCACCACTCCAATCACACCATGTGCCCCTCCTTCTATTATTGTCGCCAATGATCCCATGCCATTCACCTTCCTATCATCATCAACCACATCCACAACCGTTGCACCACCTTTAATGTTCTTCTCGTTTACCCATGCCATTACTGAAATTAATGTAGCATTATGACCGTTAATCTAATGGTTATGCCCGGTCTATGGCCTATTAAATGAAATTCTCACCCATGATTACACCCTTTGTCCTTCACCTTATAAAAATTGCTTCGGCCTTCTATTTCTCGTTGATTTCTTGGTAACCATTCGCATCTATGGATTATCCCTGATTGAATTACAAAGGTACTACCACCAAAGGTTCCCCTAAATTCGTGAAACTCACTGAAAATTCCTTTTGTCACATTCTTCCCCCATTCATTCTTCTACTACAATGGCTCCCAAAGTCACCATTATAGTGAATCCAATGGTTACTCCCCCTGTGGATTTAGATGACATTTCACTCGCTGACAAAGATTCCAACATATCCAAGGCACAATGTGAATTCAAACTCTTCAAATTACATTGTTGGTTTTGGGATAACTACCTCGATCAATCTGATGAAATCAATCTCTGGGAGTCTAGACTTCCTCTATTCACCTTCTCCCAATCTTATTACTTTCCTGAATTCTTTTTAAAATTCCACGCTTCTTACTTTTCAAGTAATAGGGCTATTAGTTCCCCTAATGGTGAAATTATCCTCACCATTACATCTGGGAGCATTAAACAAATGTTTCAAGTCCCCCATAGTGATTCCCTTACCCATTTTTCCCTTGAATCTCTCAGAGAAATCTATTAAAAGTGCATGTTCTCCTAGAGAGATAGAATTTTTTAAGTTTTCCTCCCATAAGACTATCAACTCCCTAAGAAAAATCCCCCTTATCCCTTTTTTATTTTCGCTCAAAGGACCAGACAGATTATTTCTATCATGTCATCCATTCTTGGTTAATATTCAGATGAATGGTTAGATGAGCCTACTTTAGGCTTTCTATCCACCCTTTCTACAGAATAAGGATTATTAGTCTCTTTTTACTGTGGTCATTTTTTGGAAAATGTAGTTGACGAAAAATTCCTTCAGTTTCTAATTGAAATAATTTTTAGGTATTCTTATATTCTCATGTATATGTTCATTTACTTTCAAACAAATAAGTTTCCCTTTGTAGTGCAGAAGCTTGATCAACAAGGAGAGTCATACTCTATTGTCTTCTGGACCTCCTTAATTAGAAGACATCATAGGAATTCAGATTCACAGACTTCATTGATCAATTCGTGTATCCAAAAACTTTTTTGTTGAGAGGCCAATAGATTCCAAGGATGAGTGAGGGCATTCAAAAAGTTTTACAGCTCAGTGAACAGGTGAAAATAGGAGACTAGTACCTTTACCAGTCATTCACAGAAATTAGATTTTATGGTTCAGAGCTGCCACCATACAAGCTACCCAAGTATCTTGCAATGAGAATATATTTCTTGGAGTACATCACGCAAATAATTCATTCCGGCAACATTCATTTCGTGACAGCTAAGAAGAAATCTTAGTTTCAGATTAAAACACAAATAGGACCTTTCATCTACAATAGTAGAGAAGTAGGAGAGGAAGCAGACCTCCTGATGAAACAAATGAATTTCCCTCTTAGTTTCACTTGGTCCTATGACCTATTTGGGGTAATTTCCAGGTTAAGAGTGGAACAAAAATAAACACCCTATGTGCATACTCAAAGGCTCTAAATAGAGAAGTATATGAATGAACACACATGGGTAGAGAATACATTACAGGAGGCCCAAGAGATGGTACTTTCCAGGACAGCTTCATAGATTCCCATACCCAAAGAAAAGATAGGTAAGATACCAAGAGACAATGACTCTCCATCAATTAGAGAAGTCTTAGCTTAACAGTTCAAAATATACACAAAGAAGATTAAAACAAGATCTAAATAGACTTCCCACCACTAGAGGACACACAGGGTACTATTGTACTCATAGGCTTTCAAAATTTTAAGTTGGATAGTGGTACCACATACTCTCCATCATCCTCGGCTACTAAGGATATTCCAACTATGATACCTCACACACCTCAGTCATCTATAGAACAGAGGCAGCTGGATATTTTCTAGAGATATAAAGATATTAAACAGAGGAATGAAGCCAGTCATGATAATATCTCTGCTCAATTTAGGAAGCAGTCTTCCTCCATCCAGCATAGGATTATTTTAGCATATGATACAAAGAAGGGAAGAAGGCATATGGCATGCTTACGGGCCCAAGTCCCACAACCAAAGCCAGTAGAACATTTCAAACAAACTACTTTTGAATTTGAGGCAGAGGATGTTCATTCTTTGGATCAAATAGATATGCATAGGCAGGTGGGATAAATTGTATACTCTACTTTCACACAGACTGCTAACACTGCTTCCAAACTATAACCTAATTTAAATAATGTGCAATCTCAGCTTAAACTGGAGAAAGTGTCCTCTCCTTCCAAAGAAAACTAAATCAAATACTTGGAGGAAATGGTGATCAAAGAAGGCTTTGATCCAGATAATTCAAAATCCATGGAGGAGATAATCAGGAATAAAAATGTTGACATAGCAACACTAAAGAAGCAATTGAATCTTCCAGCAATAGAATATCCTCAGGCCAAGGAGCTAGGAGAGACAGAGATAGAAAAATAAGAGATGTTGGAGCTTATACTGGAACAGAATACACAAATCAAATAAATGGAAGTAGAGATGGACAAGCTGATGAAATAAAAGGAACAAAGTTCACAACTAGAAGTGGTTCCTCTTGATGCAATTCCCATTGCATATTTACTACAAATAGGTATCCCTATAGTAGTACAATAGCAGGAACATTATCTTCTACAGTGCTTCCCACATCAGTTGGAGATGATTCAGTTAAATTGGCTAAATCCAAGGAAAACACATCTATATCAGGAGAAGTGATAATGAAATTGAGGCATGAGGAGAAATTCCTACAGTCACAGAGAATGAGATTTGAAAATGCCCTCCTGATAGAAACAGAGAAGTCCCAAACATTGTCCCAGAGATTGCAGAAGATGGAAAAATACTGTGCCATGGGAAATACATTGGCACAGGTAAAAGAGAATATCTAGAAAAGAATTAATGAAGACATGATAGACATATGGTCTTCAATACAAATTATTTTTAGCAACAAGATTTAATTGAATGATCCAATGAAGCCATCACAAAAGTTAGAAAGTAGTTGGGAGATAAACCCAGTGAGGCCATTGAGCTCATAAAATTCCTTAACTCCAAAAATAGATAGGAATTAGAAGAGTTGGAGATTGAAGACAGAATAGAAACAATACTGGAAGTGAGGAAGGTGCTAACTAAGAGAAATCTAATGAGACATTTTGAAGAGAAATATCAGATTATGGACACTGGTATACAAAAATTCTTCACCAAGTTGAAACCCCTCTACAAGAAAGGACTTCAAAGCTTGTTAGTTATTAGTGATAGGCTCAAAACCTGGTCAGATTACAGTGAGAAAATAATGACCAAGGCAAGGGACAGTTCAAAGGTTGCAGCTAGAATGTTTTAGTATGACAGTAAAGGCATTCCTGGAAGCACTAGTCTATGACCTCGACATTCAGTATGCAATTAAAATCATATTCATCACCAAGCTGAAATTTGCCAAATATGTTGAAGTTGATGAAGTGTATAGAAAGTTTCTGAAGATGACTATCCCAAGTGAACAACGCTAGGATAAAATTTGTGAATTACTGGAGTAAAAAGTAGATTTGGCTACACAGCTTTGCATCAACAACACATGTAGAATTCGAGTGCCAGACAGCCATCTGTTCCACCAATCTAATGCTTCCACTTCAAACAATTCAAAATTCCCTGATATATTTGTAATAAGTTAGCTTGATTCAGTTTGATTATTTTTAGATACATCTAGTGATCCTAACAGGATATTTTTGTAATTTAATTATAAATACTTTATCTTCGGAAATATCAAGGGTTGGTTTTTGAACAAAATAACACTATTATATATATTGTTGAAGCATTAGCGCATTTTCCAAGTAATAGAGAAATCTCTTTCAAGGGATTCTTTTGTCAATATGTTGGTGAAGTGCATCTATCATCTTATGTGGTTATATTTCTATGTTTATATCACATAGTTGTTTTCAAATCTAAATTATTCAATATATAAGTAAAGGTAAGAATTTGTTTAAGTCTACACTCTACACCTGGCTACAAATAATTTCAATGTTTTCTTCTGATATTTGAATATATAATTTAGGTAACAATGATTTATATTTAAAGTGAATCTTAATCTGTTCTTCCTTCCCCATCTCATTGTTGGTATTATGATACAGGTGTTGTCCTTGATGGCAACTCACTCAGATGATAGTTCATAGTGCAGCAGGTTAACAGCAAAGGATTACAGATTAGACTCCAAAGGATGAAGAAAGAGAGGTATATGCAGGTTCACTTTGTCCAAGAAGCGTATACATGCAAGTTAACAGAACAAAGGGAGCGTATAATGTATACATGCACTTTCACAAGAGGAAAAGCATGTACATGTTGGAAAACCAAGATTTTGGTCAGAGGTATTTGGTCCAAGGTATTTTGGTCCGAGGTATTTGGTCCAAGGTATTGACCCTAGGTATTTGGTCCAAGGTATTGGTCCTAAGTAGTTTTGATCCAAGGTATTGAGAAAGGCCTAAGAGTATATAAGGAGGAGAATATCATTAGGCCAATGGGGCAAGAAATAAGATTCTAAGGAAGACCTCTATCTATATTTTATGTTGTAGGGTTATGTTTGGGACTAGATATGAAATATTTATGTGCACCTTGAGTGCAATGTTGGGTCAGGATCATGAGACGTGAAATGACTTATTCTTGAATGATCTGATATTGGTTGAGACTAGATCTAATGTTTTGCGCATGTTTTATTCGTTATCTATCAAGTGCTAGGTTTGTCTGAAGTCTGGAATTGCAACAAAATTCTAAGTCAATATTTGCAGATCTGTACGCAAGTTCGTCTCAGCCAAAGAGTGTATACATGCAGGTTCAGTTCTGTGAAGTACCGTATACAAAAGAAAAGCTTATTTTTCAAATCTGACTGATATCTAATCAAATCCTGTTGTGTTATTGCTATCTGTCAATGAAGTATTCTTAGATCTGAATGTAAAACTAAATGCATAAGGAGGCTGGCATTTGATTGATTGATTGTATAAGTGACAAGAAGTGATCTTTGTCCCTGCCTGTGTAAAGCTCTAAAAGTTGATAGTAGATACTCAGTATATTGATAGTTGGTACAGATTTGATTCAAAAGTTTATGTTTGCAGTAGTTTTGAAGATATACGCAGGTCAAAATAACGGAAGTAGAATATACACATAGTTTGGGTTTAACCAAGTAGCGTACACACTCTAATGCATGATTTTTGAGGTTACAGCTGGTTCTAAATCATGATGCAGGGTTCTAGGTTTAGCACAGTGTTCTAGTGTCAATGATCTGATTGTTTAGATTAACTAAATATTGGCTAATGTAGTCTACGTTTAAAAGTTTTGATGGGTGTAGTGTGAAAATTTGATGAAACGTGGCCTTCAGATTGTGGTGTTGTAATCTAGGAGTATCTAGTCTAAAAATTCATGAAATGTTCCCTGGTGGAAGAGTGGAGTTTTTTGTAGGTTGGCACCTACGTACTAGTAAACATATTGGCTAGTACAAGAGCTAGGGGGTTGTAGCTCCCTTCCAGTAGAAGCTAGAGAATGAGAGAAAGTTGTAACATTCTGCAGGTAGAATCCTGTGTATTGGTATGAGTCTACACCAGTACAAGATTGTAAATAGATTTTCTTATTATTAAAAGAAGACAGAGATGACAACAGAAGGTGGTTTTTACCCACATTGGGTTTCCACCTTACATCTTGGTGTTCATATGTGTTACTTATGTATGATGCTTTATTTTTCTTTTACTACATTGACTAATAAACCTCTGATATACTGGTTTAAGCTCAACACATGATAAATTGTCTAAATCACAAGTTCTCTGGATATACGTTGGTTTCTTAAATCACAGTCGTGTGTACACACTAGTTCACTTCACTGAAGTAGCATATATAAATCTATTTGGTAAATAAAATTATTGTTTGATAATACTGATTCACCTCCCCTCTCAGTATTATTTCCAATAATTGGTATCAGAGCAAGTCCTTCAGAAGAAGCTTGATCGCTTGAAGGGAGATCCATCAACATGAATAATCAAGAAAACATGGGATCCATTAGACTGCCAATCTTCAATGGAAGCAACTTTGTTTATTGGAAAATAAGAACCACAACCTATCTACAATCACTTGGAACGGATGTCTGGGAAATCGTGGGAGGAGGATATACATTTCCAATAGCAATTCCTACAAATGAAGCAGGTAAAAAGCAATATGAAACCAATGCCAAAGCTGTCAATTCTTTATTGGGAAGTATGTCACAATCATAGTTTGTCAAAGTCATGCAGCTCAAATCAGCCAAAGAAATATGGGACAAAATCATTCTGAGCTAGGCAAAACGTGCTAGGCTTCAAACTCTCAGAATTCAGTATGAAACTATTAAGATGCATAGTGATGAAAGTATAGCTAGTTACTTCTTACGTATAGTTGAGGTTGTTAATTGTATGAAGAATCTGGGTGAAGAAATAAAGGAAGTTACCTTAGTTGAGAAATTTTTGAGATCCTTGTCTGCTAAATTTGAATCAAAAGTGTCTGCCATAGAAGAAAAATAGTATTTGTAGAATATCACTATGACACAGCATCACGGAATCTTAACTGCCTTTGAGATGAGAAAAGGAGGACCATCAGATATGAGGGAAGCTGCATTTAAAGCTTCAGCAAAAGGAAAGGAAGAACACAATGAACCAGGACATATTTCAAAAGAAGAATATGAGGTAAACTTTGTCAAGAAGCTTCAACGGGGTTCTGGAAGGCTTAGAGGTAAGCTACCCTTCAAATTCTTTTCTTGTGGCAAAGTCAGTCATTATGTTGCCAGATGTCCTCATAAAGATAAATATGAAAAAGGAAAGGAATATGCAAAAGGGAATAGAAAAAAAGTTGTGAATAAAAGGAGTTACTATACTCATGAAGATAGCGATGGTTTATCTAATAGTGATGAAGATGAAACTAGACAAGATTATAGACTTCTCGTGGCTTATGATAGCAATGATTTTTGGGATAGTTTAGAAGAGGATAGTAATGGTTTATCTAATAGTGATGATTATCGACTTCTCATGGCTTATGAATAGGAATACCTTCATAAAAAAATCTCTAAACTCAAAATCTTTTTAGAAGAAAATAATATGATTATAGATACCTCGACATACCAACTTGCTAAAAAGGAAAAACACAATGAAAAACTAGAATGTGAAATTGTGGGTCTAAGAAAGGATCTTGAGAAAACGAAATCTCTCAATATTAGATTTTCTAAAGGATCAGAAACTTTAAATGAAATTATCAAAGTTCAACATTCCCCTCTGATAAAGACAATTCTTGGATATACTAAAGAAGCATCTCAATCACAAAAGTTGTCAACCTCCACCAAAAGTTATCTTGATGTAGCAAAGACCTGTGAACAGTATGACAATCATTAGCAAAGGCATAAAGCTGATCACCAAGTAAATCATACTCAATTTACTCCAACGATGAAAGAATACACAACCAACCTCAGGAAAATAACACTCAATTTGCTCCAAATATGAATAGCAATAGAAGCTACAATCACTAGGTTAGTAGATTCGATAGTTGCAGGAACTTCTTTAATGGGCAATGTTTTTCATGTCATTATTTTGGGCACAAAGCTACTCAATGTGTTGCTTTCAAAACCATCATGACTAGAGAAGCATGAAATCAAAGGAATGTAATAGGGATCAAGAGAAGTTCCTATAATAACTTTCCTTCTCTTGAAAATGAAATAGAATGCTCAATCTCTAACAACTTTGTTCATGAAGAATTTGTATGCGGGAGAAAATTACGGCAAACATCTCAAAAGGAGAAAACGCCATTAAATCCCAAGATATGGAGAAGGAAAGAATCTCAAACAGAAAGATGTGGTATAGCCTTGTATGCAGAAGGACAAGAAAATCAGTGTTACATTGATAGTGGATGCTCCAAACACATGACAGGTGACAAAGAAAAACTTCACTCATATAATGCCTTAGAAAAGGAAAAGAATGTCTCATTTATAAATGACACACTTGCTATCATAAAAGGTAAAGTTTTTGTTTTCTTGAAAGAAAAGGTTAAAGCTGGAATGTTATGTATGTAGACAGTTTAAAGCATAACCTGTTGAGTGTTAGTCAAATGTGTGATCAAGGAAATGAAGTGGTGTTTCGATCAAACGAATGTGTTGTTCATGAGCTTGATACAAGAGAGATTGTGATCAAAGGTACAAGAACTCCAAAAAACTTATACATACTCAAGGGAGGACAACAACAATGCTATCTAAGCAAAAATTATGAAAACTAGTTGTGGCATAAAAGATTGGGAGATATCAGCTTTTCTAAAAAAAGAAAAGCATGCAAACTCAAGGTTGTTCATGATCTTCCAGATATCAGCATCCCAAAAAACACAATATGCAAACCATGTCAAATCGGTAAGCAAACCAGAGTTCACTTCATGGAAAAAGAAGGGTCAGATAGTAAACCTCTTGACCTTGTCCATACTGATTTATGTGGACCATGAAGGAATAGGTCACCTCGTGGAGAAGAATACTTTATTTTGTTGATTGATGATTTTTCCAGAATGTGTTGGATAGGTCTTCCAAAGCATAAAGATGAAGCATTTGAAAAGTTCCAAGCCTTCAAATCTTTGGTTGAAAATGAATTAGATCGAATAATCAAGTGCCTTTGATCCGATCAAGGAGGGGAATTTACATCGGATGAATTCTTTTACTTTTGTGAACAACAGGGAATAAAAAAGCAATTCTCCACCACAAGGACTCCTCAACAAAATGGTGTGGTAGAAAGAATAAACAGAACAGTTCAACAAATGGCTCGAGCTATGCTAGATGAATCTATAACTCTTGCAACCTTCTGGGGTGAAGTTGCATTTGCTGATGTAACTATTCTCAATAAAGCAAGTGTTCAGGTAAATAGCACTCAAACTCCCCATGAACTTTGGTATGGTAAGACTCCTACTGTAAAATACTTTAAAGTTTTTGGAAGCAAATTTTTTATCTAAAGACTAATGAAAAACTTGGTAAGTTTGAACCCAGAGCAGATGAAGGTATTATTTTTGGTTATTCTTCCAAAAGTAAAGGATATAAATGTTATAATAAAAGACTTGGAAAAATTGTTGAAAGCATTGATGTTTTAGTTGATGAAGCATGCGAAAATCCAAACAGATAAAATCAATAGAAGATTATGACAATGAAAAAGATGGAGATTATTTTCCCACATCAAATCAAAATCATATTGAAGAAGAAACCAATCAAGCACCAGAAGAAGAGATAATGGTAAAGGAAAAGACTCCATCCATGTATGTTCAGAAAAATCATCCAAAAACTCAAATTTTAGGGGAAAATGAGGCAGGCGTATTGAAAAAAAGATCTATTACAAGGACCTTAAGCTATCTAGCATTACTATCCTCCACCGAACCTCAAAATGTAAATGAAGCAAGCAAAGATGAATGTTGGTTCAAGGCCATGGATGAAGAACTTGAGAAAATTGAAAAAAATGATACTTGGGAATTAGTTCCTAGACCTCATGATAAAAATATTATAGGAACTAAATGGATATTAAAAGAAAAGCTGAATGAAAATGGAGAAGTCATTAGAAACAAGGCCAGACTTGTTTGTAAAGGATATGCTCAACAAGAAGGTATAGATTTTCAAGAAACTTTTGCACCTGTTGCCAAACTTGAAGCCATAAGGATGTTTCTTGCTCTTTCTAGCTTTCAGAAATTCAAAGTATACCAAATGGATGTAAAATCAGCCTTCCTTAATGGAGATTTAGAAGAAGAAGTTTATATTGAACAACCAGAAGGATTGATTCTTGGAAATGATGCAAAACTTGTATGCAGACTCAAAAAGGCTCTCTATGGTCTAAAACAGGCTCCAAGGGCCTGGTATTACTACCTTGACAAATATCTACACCAAAAAGGTTTTACAAAAGGTTCAATAGATAGAAATCTATATACAAAGTTTGAAACTGATAAATTGCTAATTATTATTGTTTATGTTGATGATATCATTTTTGGTAGCAATGAAGAATCCATGAGTCAGAATTTTTCTTCAGTAATGCAAAATAATTTGAAATGTCCTTGCTTGGTGACCTTACCTATTTTCTTGGTCTACAAGTTCAACAAAATAAAGCTGGTATTTTTCTTTCACAAACCAAATATCTCAAACAGATCTTGAAAAGGTAAGGAATGGAAGATTCTAAACCTGTATGTACCCTAATGGTAACAGGATGTAGTCTTAGCTCGAATGATGAATTAGTAGTAGTACGTCAACCAAGTTACAAATCCATGATTAGCAGTCTACTTTATCTAACAGGTACCTGACCTGACATCATGCATGCAGTAGGAATAGTTGGAATATTCCAAGCAAATACAAAGGAATCACACCTTCAAGCAGTCAAAATAATTTTCAAATATCTCCAAGGAACTCATGACTTTGGTTTATGGTATCCTAGACATGCAGATCTTACTCTTCATGCATATACAAATGTAGATTGGGCAGGAAGTGTTGATGATAGAAAAAGCACTAGTGGTGGTGCATTCTATATGGGTTCTAGGTTAGTGTCTTGGTTCAGCAAGAAACAAGGTTCAATTGCTTTATCTACAGCTGAAGCAAAATAAGTGGCTACTGCATCTTGTTGCACACAACTACTGTGGATGATGCAAACTTTGCAAGACATTCAGATCACATGTACTCCACCCATCTCCATTCTATGTGATAATACAAGTGCCATCAGTATTTCAAAGAATCTAATCATGTGCTCCAAGACCAAGCACATACCCATCAAGTACCATTTTCTACGTGAACAAGTGCTTGAACAAAAGGTCAAATTGGAGTATGTTCCCTCCAAAGAACAGGTTGCTGATATATTCACTAAACCACTGCCCAGAGAAACATTTGAATATATTAGACAAAAGCTGGGAGTAGTTGCTGCATCATCCTGCTGTTAAATCCATTTTTTTTAGAGAAAGGTTATTATATTCGTGTTTCATGAAGTATAGTCGCATACACATGCGGGTTTTTGTGGGTCAAGGAGCGTATATGTTTTTCAGACAAGAAAAACAATGGGGCAGGCTCTGATATGGGTGCTCTGTCTGATGTTGATGATTATAGTCTATCGATATGCTTTGTTCATTCATCTTTATCTGACTGACAAAGATGACTTGATCACTGAATTATTAACAATGCACAGGTATCACAGGTTCAGGGGGAGCACTAGCCTTCACATGCATTCTACATTGTTGGCATTGTGGTTGTTGAGTCCAGCTATGGCTTCAACAATTTATAACATTTTTTTCTTAATTCATGTAAAAGTCTACGGTGTGATATGTCTTCTCATAAATTTGAATGAGTCCTCTTGGAAAAATCATGTAATTTGTATCCCCACTTTGCATGGGATGGATAATGTAATTTTTATTGTATTTCTGTCATGTATAAACAATTGGTATATCCCCACTTGGTTGGTGGATGAGTCAAATCTGGTGTATCCCCACTTGGTTGGGAGATTGATGTATGTATGAGTCATTGGTGATAGGAAGGTCATACTCACCTAGTTGAGTTATAGAGTCATGTTATTCCTGCAGTTTCTGCATGTGCTCAAGGGTAGCATGGACCTCACATGGACGATTTAGTACATCTCAGCATAGGGGGAGCTTAATCAAAGAATTCAACATATACTCAGGGGGAGCATGGACAGCATAATGTGAATATCTTGGTCCACCCTTTGCCCTTGATGACAAAGGGGAAGAGTGACTTGGTTTTGTTGTTGCCATCAAGTCCAAAGGGGCAGATTGTTGGTATTATGATATAGGTGTTGTCCTTGATGGAAACTCACTCAGATGACAGTTCACAATGCAGTAGGTTAACAACAAAGGATTACAGATCAGACTCCAAAGAATGAAGAAAGAGATGTATACGCAGGTTCACTTTGTCCAAGAAGCGTATACACGTGGGTTAACAGAGAAAAAAGGATCTTATAATGTATACACTCACTTTCATAGGAGGAAAAGCGTGTACATGTTGGAAAACCAAGATTTTGGTCAGAGGCATTTGGTCCAAGGTATTTTGGTCTGAGGTATTTGGTCCAAGGTATTGACCCTAGGCATTTGGTCCAAGGTATTAGTCCTAAGTGGTTTTGGTCCAAGGTATTGAGAAAGGCCTAAGAGTATATAAGGAGGAGAAGATCATTAGGCCAGTGGGGCAAGCAATAAGATTCTAAGGAATACTTCTATCTATATTTTGTGTTGCAGGGTTATGTTTGGGGCTAGATCTAAAATATTTATGTGCACCTTTAGTGCAATGTTAGGTCAGGATCATGAGACATGAAATGACTTATTCTTGAATGATCTGATATTGGTTGAGACTAGATCTGATGTTTTATGCCTGTTTTATTCACTATCTATCAAGATCTGGGTTTGTCTGAAGTCTAGAATTGAAACAAAATTCTAAGTCAATATTTTCAGATTTGTACGCAGGTTCGTTCTGGCCAAAGAGCGTATACACACAAGTTCAGTTCTTTCAAGTAGCATATACAAAACAAAAGCTTCTTTTTTCATATCTAAATGATATGTAATTAAATCCTATTGTGTTATTGTTGTCTGTCAATGAAGTCTTCTTAGATCTGAATGTAAAACTGAATGCATAAGGAGGCTGGCATTTGATTGATTGACTGTATAAGTGAGAAGAAGTGATCTCTGTCCCTTCCTGTGTAAAGCTCTGAAATTTGACAGTAGATACTCAGTATACTGATAGTTGGTACAAACTTGATTGAAAATTTTATGTTTGCAGTAGTTTTGAAGGTATATGCAGGTTAAATTAACAAAAGTAGCGTATACACGCAGTTTGGGTTCAACCAAGTAGTATACACACTCTAATGCATGCTTTTTGAGGTTACATCTCGTTTTGAATGATGATGCAGGGTTCTGGGTTCAGCACATTGTTTTGGTGTCAGTGATCTGATTATTCGGATTAACTGAATATTGGTTGAAGCAGCTTAAGTTTAAAAGTTTTGATGGTTGTAGTGTGAACATTTGATGAAACATGGCCTTCATATTGTGGTGTTGTGATCCAGGAGTATCCAGTCTAAAAATTCATGAAACATGGTCCCTGGTGGAAGAGTGGAGTTTTTTGTAGGCTAGCACCTACGTACTAGTAAACATATTGGCTAGTACAAGAGCTAGGGTTTGTAGCTCCCTTCTAGTAGAATTTGGAGAACGATACAAGATTGTAACCTTCTGCAGGTAGAATCCTGTGTACTGGTATGAGTTTGCACTAGTACAATATTGTAAATATATTTTCTTATTTTTAAAAGAAGACAGAGACAACAGTAGCAGGTGGTTTTTACCCACATTGGGTTTCCACCTTACATCTTAGTGTTCATATGTGTTACTTATGTATGATGCTTTATTATGCTTTTATTGAACTAACTAATAAATCTATGATATACTGGTTTAAGCTCAACACATGATAAATTGTCTAAATCACAAGTTCTATGGATATACATTGGTTTCTTAAATCACAGTCGCGTGTACACGCTAGTTGACTTCACTTGAGTAGCGTATATAAATATGTTTGGGAAATAAAATTATTGTTTGATCATTCTAATTCACTCCCCCTCTCAGTATTATTTCCAACACTCATAAACTAAAAGAATCCATTCATTTTGGCTATCCTTCCCTGTGAGATCTATCTATAGATACTGCAATCGATCTGTATTTTATGTAACAAAATCCATAGCCCAATGGTAATCTAGTTATCAACTAGCCATTCAAATACAAATCAAACCCCAAAATTCATAGCTAGCCTAATATCTCCATATAAACAAATCTAAATCTTACAGCGAGTGCCCTCTCTAAAGCTAGCAGGGCTAGATCCGAGCTTCCAAAGTTAGTTTGTGGTTACCTTTGTGATTTTCTTCTGCAACCTCAGAAAATTATAGAGTGCTAACGGGATCAATAAGAAAGTTGCTATGGAATAATGTCAAATCACCACATTGAGTGTATCTTCTCCCGCCTATATATATTTTCCTATAATACAACTCTTTTGGCTCTCTTCTACACAATATTGATGAAACAAAATAACAAACTACAGGAGGATGAGGGTTGTCGTGACAGTTCTTGTAAAATTGTCGGAAAGTTCCATAATGAAGTTGTAATTCAACATGATATCAGAAACAACACCTATCATGGATTGTATTAGGGCTAATAAGAACATGGATTCAATTTCTGAAACATCCGAGCTTCCAAAGTTAGTTTGTGGTTACCTTTGTGATTTTCTTCTGCAACCTCAGAAAATTACAGAGTGCTAACGGGATCAATAAGAAAGTTGCTATGGAATAATGTCAAATCACCACATTGAGTGTATCTTCTCCCGCCTATATATATTTTCCTATAATACAACTCTTTTGGCTCTCTTCTACACAATATTGATGAAACAAAATAACAAACTATAGGAGGATGAGGGTTGTCATGACAGTTCTTGTAAAATTGTCGGAAAGTTCCATAATGAAGTTGTAATTCAACATGATATCAGAAACAACACCTATCATGGATTGTATTAGGGCTAATAAGAACATGGCTTCAATTTCTGAAACATCCTTATGGATATCTTCACATGGTGATTTCTTTCCTGAAATTCCTCGAATAGTGCAACTTTTGTAATTTCTATAATGTGCTTTGCATGTTACACATATGCACCATTAGCTATGCAATGTCATACATAATTATTTTTATCTAGAGTAGCATGCGAATGGCTCTCCCAAATCTCTACCATAAATATTATGATTCCTACTATAAGACTAACTTGGTAGGTTTTCCTAGTCATAAGAACCCAACAAGAAGATTCATCATTTTCATTCACATGAACCTTGAATTTTGTATGCTTGTGTAATGCTTTTCTCATTACATGGAGAAATATTGACATTGTTGCCAACTTTTGTTGTCTTCATGTACATGGTGCAAAAATAGCAGCTGTAATGCTTGGGCACATATCGAACATAGGGTTTTCTCAATTTTCGAAACATTATGAATTTCATTAATATATTTTCAATGGCATTCATATGTTTCTTCTTTCTTTTAGCATCTTGGACACCTAAAAGCTTTGTGGCGTGTTTTAGTTTATTATGTTTGGTCAACCGATGTAGTATCTAAGCTTGTTCAACAACTAAATGTTTCTCAAAAAAAAATCGATTGATGTTATTGAAATTATCTCTAATAATGCAAGTAGGGATAGGCTCCCCAAGGCCCTCTACTGTGCTTGCATCCAAATTTTGTACAAATGGTACACCCTTTTCCGAACCACTCTAACTCCTTGTTATCCTATCAACTTAAGAGGAGGCAATTCCTTATTCTAGTGGTTGATCGGCTTGATAGGGAAAATCTTCTTCCTCTATTGGTCGATTAACTTGACATGCCACATGTTCTTCCTCTTATGACAATTTATCAACCTAATAGGGCACATGTTCCTCTAGTGGCTGATTAATTCCATAGGGCACATCTTGATCATCATCTGGTTGATCAACTTGACGGGGCATATCTTCTCCCTCACGTGTTTGCTCAATTTCCATCCTTGCATAGTGGAATACAAAATATAATTGTGAGTGAATTGAATCATCATCATAGCACAAGTAAATAGTAAATCTACACACGTTTATTTAAGAAATCACCTTAGGTGGAAGGTCATGATATTATTTGAGAGTAGGAATCTAGGTAGCATAAGTTGACATAGATCAAGGGTTCTAAGTTGAAACATGAAAAGAAAAGGGTTTTGAGGTCAGGTAAATATGGATCGAAGAGGAGTGCAAGTCATTAAAAGTATCGTTCCCTTTGTCAACAAAAAGGGTGATTTAGAATATGATGAAAGGTAAAATAATTCCTCCTCAATTGATAAAAATCAATTCGGAAACCCTAAGGTTCTAGTCACAAACGTTCGGGAAAAGTTAAATTAAAAACAAGTTGACATTTGGCAACAAGGTAGAAGAAGTTGAAATGGTCCAAAGGTTATAAGTTGAAACATGAAAAGGAAAGGGTTTTGAGCTCAAGGAAAGATGGGTCGAAGGAGAGCGTAGGTTAGTAAAATTATTGGTCCTTTTGTGAACAAAGAGTGGGATTCAGAGTATTATGAATGGTAAAATTATTCCCCCTCACTCAACAAAAATAAATTTAGAAACCTCAGGGTTGTAGTCATAAAGCTTAGGGCTAATTTAAATGAAAAACAAGTTGACATTTGGCAGCTAGGTAGTAGAAGTTGGCATGGACCAAGGGTTCTAAGTTGAAACATGAAAAGGAAATGTTTTCGAACTTAGGCAAAGATGAGTCGAAGAAGAGTGCACCTGTAAAGGTATCTATCCATATATAAAAAAAAATGGTGATTCATAGTATGATGAAAGGTGAAAGCATTCCTCCTCAATCAATAAAAATCAATTTGGAAACCTTTGGTTTCTAGTCATGTGGACCAAGGGTTCTAAGGTAAAACATGAAAAGAAATGGTCTTTCAGCTCATGTAAAGATGGGTCGTAGAAGAGAGCAAGACAGTAAAAGTATTGGTCCTTGTGTCAATAAAAAGGGTGATTTAGAATATGATGAAATGGAAAAGAATTTTCCTGATAATGTGATTTGTATGTAGGAGGAACTTGAAGGTGATATAATCCCTATGAAACATGTAACTAATGATAAGCATTACATTCTCAGAAAGAAACTAGTTGGCAAGAAAGGAAAGAAATCAACAACACGTGAGACTGTTGCATTTGTAAGAACACCTAAACATATACATTTTCTTAAGGAAAACCAAATGAATCAAATACATAAGACAAAGCAAAAAATAAATGGTTAATTTTCCCTTTAATTCTAATGTGTGAAAAAATCAACAAAAAATGTTTATTTGAGGTTTTGTGTATGAGAAAAATTCTTAAAATGACCTAACGTCCTTCCACTCAAGTAGTAACTGGGCCTTGTGAATATTTTAGAATAGGGTACTTAGGCCACATCATAAATGTCACTAGAGATGCTTCCAGTAGCCAAAAAACCAACCAAGGTATGCAGAGGGTTATAGTGGCCAAACATACTATGGTTACATCTCAAAATCATTGGAAATGCTTCCAAGATTCTGACCAAGATCACCTCAGGTGTAAGTGCTCTTGAACCTCAACCTATAGGGAAACATTCTGTAAGATTTTGCCACTAAGTTACCTGTTTCCAGTGGGAATGAATGAATCTCAGCTTCTAGTTGTTAGTTTTAGACCTGGAACCCCTACCACATTTCGGTAGACAACATGAAGGTCCATGATAATTTTCCACCTAGGCCTTACCCCCTTCAAGAGTTTCTCTCCATGTACCAGATTTGTAATTGGATGATATAGGATTTTAAGCTCCTAAAAGACAATTTTCTATGTTTAAATATGAAAAAAAACCATGATATTATGTGTTTCCTATCACCATGGTCCTATTCTAAATTATAAATTATCTTATGGCCCCTGTGGGGAATTTAGTGTGTTCACGTTAACATTGTTTTTAGAAATGATTTGCCTCACTTAGGGTTTTGAATAAAATATAAGATCAAATAAATTAGGTACAAAGATTCTAGAAAGAGGATACCCTTTATACAAGTTTAAGTGAGCTTAGTCTTTAGGGTGAATGTTTCTACAGGTGAAAGTGTGAGCATACAAATTGTGAATTGATATGGATATGCAATGATCCTTTACAATTCCATTAATTAAACTATGTGATGTTTTTTCCTTCCAAAGAAAGAAATGGTGTGTGGATTATGGGTCACTTACTTCTTTCCTAATTATGCTATGTTAACATATGTTTGTGTGGAAATTTTCAAAGTAAAGTATAAGAAATTACTCTACTTGTAATGGTTAGTAAAAAAAACTGGTTAGTAGTGATGGTGTGTGCAAGGTGGGTGTAGTGCACATCCAAATTCTTTGAATTGCAAGTATGTGGATATGTTTTTCATGATCCTTTGATACAATTCCCCTAATTACACTATGTGATGTTTGTTCGTTGCAAGAAAATAAATGATGTGTGGATGATGGACCACTTGCTTCTTTCCTAATTATACTATGTGAGCATATGTTTGAGTGCAAAATTTCAAAGTAAAATATAAGCCTTAATTACTTTAGTTGTAATGGTTCGCAAAACAATTTGGTTAGTAGTGATGGTGTGTGCAAGGTGAGTCTAGTGCACATACAAAGTGTTTGAATTGCAAGCATGTGTGAAATATGTATTATATAGTTGTAATGTGTGGTTAAATATATTTCTATAAGTGGTTAATAACTACAATATTGTCAATTTTTTTTGAATAATTTGGCAGATCATAAGAAGTTTGTCTTGTTTTACTAAGTGAAGAATTTTACCTTTTTCAAAATTAGTTCTTCTTAGCAACACTTTTTCCTTTCTTCAAGAGACTATATAAATGCTAAACTAAAGGTGAATTATACAACAAAATATATATCTATAAATTCATCCAAATTTAATCAACTATAAGATAAATTGTGACTAAAAAACCATACAATACATAAATACACACTCGATGATACAATAAGGAACCTATTAAAATAATTTTTAAGAATTTTAATATTTGAAATCCTACTATACAAAATCAAATTTGCTGAAAAAAAAAAATCTTCATTAGAATCACCATATCATTTAATGTTTTAAAATGTATAACTATATTACCATAAAACAATAGTAAGAAGAACTTTCTGAAAGGAATAGCTTATCATAACTATATATAATTTAACAATTCAAAATAAAAAGTCGAAGAAATATTGGTTGAGAAGGAGAATGAAATTGTTGATAAGGAAACAAAAATAAATCAAGAGAGAAGTTTTAGTGGATTTAGAGAAAAAGGAAGATGCTTCAAGGTCTTATCAACAATGAATGTACATTGTTATCATTTGTGGTGAAGAGGGGCATGGATGATTTGAGTGTTTCCTTGGGAGAATGTACATGGAAATTTAGCACAACAATCAAGTAGGGCACAAAGAGGGGTAAAATAATTTTAAAAACTATATGTTTCTACAAGGAAGATCTTTTTTATAAACATGCAAAGATAGATATCCAATGTCTTTTATGTTTTGAATTATTTTCATAAAATATTCACAAAGTTTAAAATAAAGAACACCTCTTTTTTACTCTTGACCCATATTTTGCAATATATTTCACGATTACATGTTGAGAAACAACTAGATGAATTTAATAAACATTATATTGCCACAATATAAGAATATTAACATTATAAACATTTATAGCATATCATTAATACATGCATTCTAATTTATTTATTTTTCATTCGTTATTTATGAATTTAATATTGATTAATCACATGAGTCTTCCATGGATCATTATAGTTATATGCAATAGTACACTCATTTTTGTGCAAGCACAAACCTACACTACACTTTGTATGTCTTTAAAAAAATTGTTCCATTTAAACAAAATTCATAACCTTGATGTGAGAATTGAAAGAAGAAACTTCTGAGGTTTTAAAAGGTAGGGATCACAATTTAGGATTTAGAGAACCATTAAATGTTATATTTGATGATGAATGTTATTAATTTTTAATGTCGTTAAATATATGTTTAAAAAATAATGTCTTCTCAGTTCATGCAGATTGGAAGTAGGGGTATTCTTGCTCCTTCTAGATCTCGACACATTTTCTCTCTTTTAACTCCTAATTGGGATATCACACATTAATCAAACTAATTTTTATAGGTTTTGGAGAACCTATGTGACAACCCTTTTTTCTAATCTATTATGCAACCAGCTCACAAAATGGAAGAAAAGATAGATCAACGACTTCAAAATCAACCTTTTCGAGGGGGAAACCTCCTTTACATTACACAAATGAACAATTCTTGGAAGATACAAATGAAAAAACCTCCTTTATATATATAGGAGTCTAAGGGGTCACAATATAATCAAAGCCGACATAACAATAATAATATAAGGGCACAATAATAACAATAGTGGACTTCTATGGGGTGCAATAATAACAATATGGGGATAATAGGAGCACAACAATAACAATAAGAGCTATAATGAAAATAGTAATGGGGGAATCACTAGTATATAGGGACCCAACATGCCCCTCTCCTTCAGACAAGTGTTTTCCTCAACGATTGAGTAGTTATGGATGCTTCTGTATAAAACTCTCTTCCTCCCATGTGGAATCTTCAATGGGTAAGTTCTTCCACTTTATGAGATACTCTGAAATTGATCGATTTCGTAGTTTTTGATTTCTTGTTTATGTGATTGCGTTAGGTTCGAATATGATTTTTCCTTCCTCATCAAGTTCTGGAAATATTGTTTGAATTGGGATCTTGTCACCTATAACCTTCGTTAAGCATGAAACATGGAAATCTGGTTGCACTCGGGAAGCTACAAGATGCTCCAATTTGTATGTCATAGTACCAATCTTCTGCAACACCTTGTATGGACCATAATACTTTGGCAACAATTTATTATCCTTCTTAGCTTGCTTGAGGGAAATTTATTTATATGGTTGTAGCCATAGAAATACACAATCACTTACATCAAAACTTCTTTCACTGTGGTGTTGATTTGCCTGTTGTTTCATTCTATTTTGTGCCAAAATGAGGTTATCCTTTAAGAGTTGGAGAACTTGTTGTTGATGCTCGATGTGATATTCCATTGCTTGAACCTTAGAATTTTCTCTTAAATATGATGTGATGGATGGTGGATGACATCCATAAAGTGCGATAAATGCGGTCATTTTTGCTGCAGTATGGAAGGAACTGTTATACCACCATTCAGCCAGAGGAAACCATTTGACCCATTGTGTTTTTTTATCAGATACAAAGCAACGAAGATATCCTTCCAAAAAAAAAATACTATCTTATTTTCCCCATTAGATTGAGGATTATAAGATCAGCTATGAGCTAACTCAGCACCGATACAATAAAATAATTATGTCCAAAAATTCCCAGTGAAAATGGGATCTCTGTCGCTTACAATAATATTTGGGTTTCCATGTAGCTTTTGAATTGTTTCCATAAAAGCAGCAGAAATTGTATTGGCTTTAAATGGATGAGATAATGCACAAAAGTGTGCATACTTGGTAAGTTTGTCAACTAACACAATGATGATACTCTTTCCTTTGGACTTGGGTAAACTTGTGATAAAATCCATTGAAACCTCCTCCCAACGTTGAATTGGGATGGATAAAGGTTGTAATAGACCTGGGGTCTTAATTGTCTCAACTTTATTTTGTTGGCAAATAAAACATTACACCACAAACTTTTGAATATCAAATTTAAGGCCATCCCAAAAAAATTCCTTCCTAACCCTGTGGTAAGTTTTTAAAAATCATAACTGCCCTCCTAAGGAAGAGTTGTGCAATTCCATAAGAATATTTTGTTTGAGTTGGGAATTCTTACATAGGTATAAGCGATCTTTGTACCATAACGAATCATTTTTCTAGCTAAATCTATCAGATGTATTGGGAGCTTGTTGTAACTTTTGAATGAGTGCCCACACTTCTTCGTCATTCTCCCATTCATCCCTTTCTTCATTTATCCAATAGCTCCCTAAAATATATGGATTCTTTTTTCATGTTTCTTTTTGCTATTTAGGTAAAAATAAGCCCATGCATGCAAGTCAAGTTTTCTCGGTCCCATGTGGAACCGGTCAACCTGAGAGAACATGCAACAGCCTGCTTTCCTGTGGGAGAAATTTGCGCAATTTCTTGAGGGACATGGGTTGGCTATCCAGAAGGATTGCACAATTTTTGGGAGGAGCAGTTGAGTGCTACCCAAAATTAAGAAATTTCTGGGTGGAGCTGTCATGTTGGGCCAAATTGCGTAGTTTTCACTGGGAAGGTTGGCTAATAGGATTGCGGAGTTTCTGAGCCCAACAGGCTGCCAGTCAGATTTGAACAATTTTTGGAGGGAAGGTTGGTTCCCATACAGAATTGCACAATTTATTGAGGGAGTTGCTCAGTCAGCAGCTGAACCAAGTCCGTGGAAGCAACCTATGAGGGGAGTGAAACAACTATCATGCACAGGCTGGAAAGCTTCTAGAAAACCAATGAAGCTCATGTACTTGTGTTGTAGTGTTTTCTTCTCAGTGATGTACGAAAATAACCCACTTAAGATTGTGGATGACAAACAATCTCAATAATATCAATGGTTGCTAAGCATTGTAGATCTGCAACAACTGATAGAAAAAAAACATACCAAACTTTGGATCTATGCCACAATCATAGTTAAATAGAAAAAGGAAAGAGTAATAACTCCAATCATCCAATGGAAACCGGATATGTAAAGAATAATTTTATTATAACACCTGTGAAGAGAAGAGATAAGCGTTATCAATTTACCTCTATGGGATGGTTCTTGGCTATCCTCAAACGTCTTCAACTTGTGTAGAGTCTCTCTCCTCTATAATGTGAAAACCCTTCAAAAATATGGTGTGCGACAATGAAAATAATCAAAGTAATGACAATCAGTGCAATAATGAAAATAATCAAAAGTGAATAATGAATGGAAAACCCTTATATTTATAACAAAATATTGAGTTATCCTTGAATAATGAGGAATAATAAAATAGTATTGATCCCATTCTTGCAATAACCACTTGGAATATTTTATTATATTTGTTTATGAGGGGAAAAGTATTTAAACTTTTATTTAGAAATAATAAATAAATAAATGATTTATTTATTATCTTAAGAAATTAGTTAAGGAATAATAAACAAATAAGGATTTATTTAATTATTCCTAAGGGATTTAGTTAAATTTAACAAAGAATTATAATTAATTAGTAATTAATTAATTATTCTTAGAGAAAAATAAGATAAATAATGATTTATCTATTTATTTTCATGATTGGGTCAAATTTCACAAGGAATAATAATAAAACAATGGTTAACTTAACTATTCCTAGAAGAAAATCAAATAAATAGTGATTTATTTAATTATTCTTCATGGGTTTAACTATAAATTACTTAACAAAGGTGGTTTATTAAGTAATTTCTCACATCGAAAGAAATTTTACTATGGTAAAATTGGTTTTACAAGTTGCACTTTAATCCATCTAGTAAACTAGACTAGATGATCAATTTTTTGGTGATAACAACTTGACAGTGCAAGACATGATGTAGAGGATGGTTGGTAGAGAGGCTCCAAAACAAAGCTAAGGAAAAGTTTTGGAGGGTGGTTGTAGTTGCTACAACACTTGGCGACACGCTGGTATAACTCCAGCTCTCCCAATGGACCTTGTTCGCGAAAATAAAGTCTAACATCTCCAAAAGTATTGTTCAGTTCTCTGTTCGTCTTGGTTTCCACACTTGTTTGATTGTAAGCTGTAGCACCTGCCAATCTCTTGGTCGGTCGACACACATTCCAAGCCAAGTCAACAAAGTTGTCTCCATTGGGGATGATGGGTATATTGGTGCACAAGAAATATAGTCATCAGATTCTTAGTTTCATCTCTGGTGTTGCTCCGCTGCTAATAGGCCCAGATAGCACTCTAGCGGAGTCACAAAGGAACACAAGCATCGCTCCGCTGCTAGCAAGCCTGATCAATACCCCAACAGAGTTACTTGCATCACCTATCTGTGTAGGAAGCCTTTCTCTTCTTTCGCCTTATTCAATTTCCCCTTTTTAAAAAAATTTCACTTTTCATTTTTCATTTTTCATTTTCGTAGTTGTGCATAGAAATTATTCATTTCGAAGGCGGAAGAGGGATCCCGACTTATTGAGAGTAGAAGAGGTTTTTCCTTCAGAGAAGTATTTTTTATATACCTCTAACATGCTTGTTAATGTTTTCCCCCTCACCTTACTCTACTTGATTGGGCTGACAAGGATTAACCCAAAAAAGCCGACTAGAGTAGGTGATATTAGTTAGCGCGCAAGTTTTGTGTTTTCACCAAGGTTCACTTTGAACAGTATGTATTTTTCATTGGTGCATCATGGACTGAAGATAACAATTTCTTCATACAGAGGTAGGACGATAGATAACCATGTATTGATAACTGCACAAGTCCTCTTGTAATTTACCCAGCTTATTTCAACAGTCACGCACAATGTCATGCGAAACTAACCTACGCATGTAAACAAGAAAACAAACACAAAACAAAGAAAAAGAAGAAGTAAATGAAAAATCGAAGCAAGTAAGCAAACAAACATGCAAGGTAAGAAGTAAACATACATGCAAGAAAACAAACCACAAGCAAATAGTATTCCTACTCCTAAGCTGACAGTGCATGGGCCTGATCACATGAAGTGATAATTCCAATGCAACCACTGGCGCATTGGTTGACCCATGTTGGTGAAGGCATGGCTTGTGAGAAACATAGTTGTGTGAACCAGCAAACATGAAAGATATAAAAATGAAGACAAACACACTCCAAGTTTAAATGTGTCCACAGAACATACGTGAGTGCAAGTACATGACATGCAATCCATGGACATATCACAATGTTGTGAAACACTACGTGTAGTTGTTAAGCATATGCATACTCTTGACTGTGACATGAAATAAAACAAAACAAACAAAGACAACTTGCATTGTGCACGTGTTCTTGCTATGTAGGATTCCTCCAATGCATGAGCGATGGGATCGTGTAGTTCGAGTGGAGGAAGCATAATCTATGTGTGAGATTGATCTTCAATGCATATAGATGAGTGATGAGGAGCCTTGGGTGTTTCAACAATTTCCTGATCGAAAGTGAAACCAACCTTGAGACAACGAGGGCCTGACATAACCATCAGCGCGGGCTGAAGTGCCTCAACAGTCTGTGGGGTTTCGACTTTGTCAACAGATAGATAATCATAAACAAGTGGCTTTGAAAAACCAACTGCGTTAGAATCATCATCATGATTAAATATGGGAGTAAATAGATCACGACAGCTACGATTAGCAAAATCAATGATTTCATTGGCATCCTCGTGATCTAATCAATAAAATAGAGGGGTAGATGAGAAGCAAAGAGATTCACCATCTGTGTTTCCAAAGAAAGAAAATGAAAAGTCAAGTGGATTTTCAGTGAATAATTTATCCTCTCCATTTTCGGATGATGGACTGACATCCGGTGTGTTCTACGAGTGATCAACAATGGTTGCATCCATAGACGGAGATACACATGTGAAATCATGGATGACGGAATCACCAAAGATGTCAGGAAAAAATGGAGGAGGCTCGGACAAAAGGAAGTCATCATTCACCAAGGATTGATGCTCAATATCCCAATCATACTCTTCATGAATGACAACACAGGTTAGTTGTAAAACACCAACTCCATCAATAGCTTGGTCCTCATTCACAACATGTGTAGAGTCTGGAATGAAAGAACATAAGACAATGCAATCTGGAGGATCAGCAAAACATGAAGACGGAGGTTGAGGTAAAATAGACATGTGACAACCCATGGGCTTCACGACCAAATCTGCGTGAAAAATGAGAGAAGTGATGTTCGGAGGATATGACACTTGAACGGATGTGTGTTCCAGATCTCCCACATAACTCTGTGATGGTGGAGTTGTTTCATGAGGGGACAATAGACAGTCACTTGTGACAGCGACTGTGTCCATCTGTGATTGCGCAGCTCCATCGCCGAAGCATGCTGAGTGGGGATTGGTCTCAAAATTATTCTTGGGATTGACTAATTTGTTAAGAGAGTATTCAAATATATCCCAAAGATATGGAAATTTCATATGGATTTTCGCAGCTTCAAACTGCAAATCACGAAAGTGCTGCTAAAAATCCATAGGTGATTCTTGCAGAACTTTGCATTGTTGTAATAGTTTTTGGTCAATAGGTTCTAGATCAAAATGATGGAAGGTAGATTCAGTGAGATCATAGAACTGCTCAGGTGAGTTCACGCTGACAGTAGGTAGACTACAGTACCATTGTTGTGGGGATTCATGAAGTGTGTATTCAAGCAGGAGGTTGACCTCTTCATCAGAATATTCATCTATCTTATCAAGCATGGAAAATAAGCCTTATAAGAACACATGCCATGAAACTTTTCCTTCACCATCATACGCGAGTTCAAACAAGAGATCAAAAAATTCCTTGTGATGTCAAGAGGTTCAGCATGCGAAAAAAATCGGGGAGGGGTGAGTGTAACAAAATCCATGATAGAGGTGCAAAGGTTCAAGATTGGATGAGAGGACACAGCTTGTCATCTAGCCCTCCTTATAGCACCAGAAATTTTGACGGTGCTGGACCTGCCAACATGTCAAGGGATCTCCCTCGTAATAAGTCCCAACTAGACCTCAGACCGTTTGGTGTAGGATTCCCAGCAGTGGGTCATATGGTATCACATTGACTGCGATTAAGCACAGAGGAATGTAAGATGTCCCTATTGGTAGCAAGGGTGTGACATATGCAACAGGTCAAGGAAGGTGATTGAGAAGTTCTAACCCATGGAGGGTGAGGTGTGTTAGTGTCGGTATCTTCATCCCTCCATCAGTGATCAAATATTACGTGTATCATTCAATCAGTCACATTCCATTAGGTGATGGATCATCTGATGGTAGTATTTCTTTATCAATTTCCCTCATGCATTTCATATGCTAGCCTATTTTCACATGTACAGGCCATCTACTATCATTTTTATTTCATTCCATTTGCAAAAGTCATTTTAGGGTTTTTAAGTCTCATTAGGTCTAGGGTTTGCCACCATTGTCTTCAAAAACTCAATAAGAGGTCAGCAGGCACATGAGGATGTCTAATAAGTTCATAAAATCACAACTTTCACTGTTGATTTGCTTCATAAAGGGATTTTACCTCAAAACTCTGTTTTGAGGTAAAAACAGGGTTTTTCTATTTCATGTACAAATTTTATCTAATTTTAATGTTTTCATACGTAATAAAGCTTCAACTGCAGCCCTTGGTCACCTTTCCAAACTCCAGCACTTAAGCTACTGCAAAAGAAACAAAAACATCCAAGCATCAGTTCATCAAATGACAAAAAGAGCCAAATTGAAAAAACAGAGTTTTTAAAGCAAAGTGAAAAGGAACTTTAGAAAAATGGGTTTCTAAATGAAAAATTAAAGTCAAGGTGGATATAAAGTTATCTTTGGTATTTGGAAACTTCATTTGTACAAGAGAGAGAGCAATAGAGGTAAAATCGCATTTTGAGGAGAAGAAGTGAAAATCGCAAAAAAAAATCCAAGTTTTTACTGGCACGACACACCTGGGCACTGGCGCGATGCACCTGCCTAGCGCTATGCACCATGTGCGGGTTTTGAGCTATAGATTGAATGGGCGCTACGCACCTGGGTGTTGGCACAGTGCATCTGTTGACTAAGCTCCAAAGCTTATTCCATCGATTTCACAAGCCTCCAAATTTGAAAACAACCTCACTACAAGTAAGTTCACCCTCTCATACAGTCTAGCAATGGTTCTTCTTCATTCATGGTGGTGATTTGAACGTTGAAAAATAAAACCCTAGTTGCCTCAAAGTTGTCTTACCAATTGTCTAGGGTTTTTGTTGTTTCGTTGTTTTATCTCCCTTGTCATTATTTTCCTACATCCCATGCCCTTACACTAATTTTCCCTTATCCCTTCCTCAGTCCCTCTCCCATTAACACTCACCTTACCCCCTATCACCAAACCCTAAACCCTATACATATTTCCTACCATTCCCTAAACCCTAATCCTCATTTCCTAAAACCTATACATTCCATAAAACACTATTAACCCTACTGCCATAATTAAAACCTTCATTCATAGTACTATTATCAGTCAACCCTTTATCCCCAAAAACAAAACAACAGTCACCCTATACTTGAGAAAATATCTTCATACTCATCATTCTATACTCCATATTTGCAAGTATGGAAACAAATTCAGCATATGAGAGGGATGATGAAACTGTCAGTGATTCTTCCCAAGAGGTTCATGCACCAAGAAAACCACATAAGGGAGGAAAACACATTCGGGAAGAGCCCATCACTCTCACGGAGTAACTAGCTTGCCCTCTTGCAATAACATGTTTTAAACATCAGTCTTGCTACCATTTTTGTGAGATGGTGGAGAGGGTGAAATATCACCATGAACTTGCTAGGTTATTTTTTCTTCATCTTCACAATGGCCAAGTGAACCTAGTTGGTGTCTCCTTCACATTGACACCTGAAACTATCGCAGCAGCAACAGGCATTCCTAATGTGGGAGAACAGTGGAATAAGGGACAACATGTGGGAAAAGAGCATTATGAGCCTTACATCAAGGCTAGTTATCAAAGGCAAATCAGTAGGGTCTTTCCTTTCAGATACCTACAAGAAACTTATGCTCCACTCATAAAACTCATTATAAAATATTTCACCTATGAAGGGAGGTTTTCTCTTTTGTACACTTACCATGTTAGATTGTTGATGCATTTCACTAGAGTGAGGATGATTAACCTCCCTTATTTCATATGCAGAAATATTGAGAAGATGGTTACATTGGTGCAAAGGAAGCCTCTTCCTCAGCAATTCAATAGCATTTATCATTTTTCATTGATCAAAATTGTTGTTTTGCATCAGCTGAGCTTGTATAATATTTCATGGGATACCTTCGTTTCACATGAGGTGTTCAAAAGCCCTCAAGTGACCCCATCAGTGTTTGAAGAGGAAGGAGGGCCTTCAAATCAGTCAGAGGTTCATGAGACTCAAACTACGGGTGTGCTAGTGTTTTTCACTTATGCAAAAGGCACAAGGAGACTATTTGCAGCTGCCAAACAAGTAGTATCTCCACTTGGGGTGGAAGGGGTCTTGTTTCCTTCACTTGGGGTGGAAGGGGTCTCGTTTCCTTCACTTGGGGTGGAAGGGGTCTCATTTCCGGTAGGTGCGTAGCGCCATTGGCGCTACACTTTTGATGGGGACCTCCATTTGAAGAAAACTTTGAATTTTTGGATTCATCATGAAAAGTTATGCATGCTTAGAAATGGTTAGGAATTTTTGACAAATTTTGGGCCTCCAAAAGGGCCAAAAACACCCAAAAAATGCCCTCTCTGCCACTTTTTGGCCACATAGGAAGCAGTCTTGGGGGATTTCATTTTTGGAGGGGAAAATGGACTCCAAATCAAAAAAATTCAAGTTTTTCCAGAAAGTAGACTCACCAAGCTTTCCAATGAGTTATTCTCCACCTGATGTGGACCTCAAAAATCCTTCCAAAAGTAACTTGGAAAAGTGCTACGCACAGAAAAAATGGCGCTACGCACAGGATGAAAAAGTGCCAATTTTGCTTGTTTGCTCAGAATTTCGCCTAGTTTTCTCCTAGTTTGACTTTTTCTCTCTCATGATCAAATTCATGATGTGATATGATGTAAATTCATGTACTATGATGTAAAAATGATAAAAATTGACTTAAGGAGGCAGATACATCAGTTGTAGGTGGTTTTGAGCTAAATGAATTAGTTTCCTAAGTTTTAGAGGCAAGTTGTTCCACTGCCTATTTTTGTGTTCCTAGTTTAGATATGGTTGAAACCACGCCTCCTCTTGTGGATTCGACCCCTGATGGACAACACAGGTGGTTTGGATGTTTATATCATGTACTTTCTTAGTCATTTTCCAAGGTTGGACTCTTGTGGACGCTTTGAGCACTATTGTACATCATTTATACGATTTGGCATGGAAATAGACTAGGGTTTGCAGCATTTTGTGGGATTCTTGTGGCAAGATGACTTAGTATTGTTTTTTCCTCTATGAATCAAGTTATCATATGTTTATGTGTGCCATTATCTCTCTCTTTTCTGCTTAACTAAATGAATCAAGTATAAAGGTGGAATTCATTGATGTTGCAGTGCCCTACCTTAGGGTTTATTTAGTTTTACATTTTTTATACTGTTTGAAGAGGAATCATGACACTTCCATGCCCTCTCCAACTCCTCACCAGTCTTAAGACTCTCCATTACACCTAATCTAAAGTACTAAAGCACTTTCCTACCTCACCCCACAGAAACCTCTACAAAATTTAGTTCATTCCCCAAACCCTAAACTGCCTTCCTCATCTAATCCAAAAAATCAAATTTAAACTAAATCAAACTCCTCTGAGCATATACCTAGCATAAAATTAGTCTTTATATCAATCATATCAAGCTTTACTTACTATATTTTCCTAAGATTGACAAGGAGAGAGCCCTCTCCCGACCTCGTAGGGCTAGCTACTAGGTTAAGAATTGTTTGATGTTACCCTAGACCTGCCTTTCTTAGCCTGAGGTAGATTTAGGCCATAACATAGTGGCAACCATACTGGGGAACATATTTTTATGTTCCTCAGTAAAATCTATCAAGTTTAGATCTGATTGTTGATGGTGACCAGCGATCAGACACCAGAAGGCTGAAATCATTCACCTGGTGACTCCAGTGTCGAAGAATCCCAAGGTTCAGACTTTTTATGGCGACTCTACTCTTCAAGAATCAGTAGCCTGAAGAATTTATTGGTGAATTCATTGTTATCAAAATGGTTTCACCGGATCAAAGGTATGCTCCCATGAGCCGAGATCACATTCTAGGTTTTCCAAATAAGATTCCGAAGGTAGATTGGCAAAGGAATTTGCCTATGTTTAAAGATGATGATAGGAATGATGCTGCATTACATCCAGTTAGATTTCACATTCATATTCACAAGTTGAAGGTTTATTTTCATGAAGACTACTTGATGAAGATATTCATGGCCACTCTAGAAGGTGAAGCCCGATTTTGGTATGAAAGTTTGCCGCCTGCTAGTATTTTCTGTCTGAAGGATTTTCATATCATGTTCTTTGAAAGGTATAAAGAGTCTTATCCATCATTAAATTTAGTTCAGAACTGTTGCAAACATGTTTATAGTTTTATTGAAAGCCTTGAACAAGTTTATGAAGATGATGACTTCATGGATCATGAGATCATGGAAGCCCTGTATGAAAATCCATTTCAAGAGAATAAAGAGAGCTTAGAGGATACTTAACAAGATGCGCAGGAAAATTTTTAGCTGGATCAAGATCTTAGTCCAATGGAAAATGATGAAAGAGAAGGTTTTATTTCAGATCTGTCCATAGAGGAAGATAGTATGTAGGAAAGTCAAGTTTCAATTTTAGAATGTGATAAAGTCAAGTCGGCTATTTGAGATCTAGATTCACATCGTGATGATCAAGAGTACCTTGTTCTGAATCCCATGAAGGAGATATATACCATTGAGATCATCTGGAATGAGGAAGACAGAGTTATTGACCTAAGTGTTCTCACTTCATTAGAACAAAGCCTTCATGAGGAGGTAATCCAATCATTTTAGGAAAAACAAGATGAGATGTTTGTTCAAGTAAGTGAAAATTCTTCTTTTGATTGCCATGTCATATGAAGATGATCAACAATGTTTTCAAATTTCAAAAGATCAAGGAAATGAGGACTGTCATTCAGGTTTTTCATGTTTTGAAATGTTATTTCAAGAAGACAATCATTGTTTGAGTAAACGAAAACAAAAAGTCTTATCTCCTCTGTCTGAAGACGAGATAGATCAACTCCTGAAAGGTTAGGTTACAGCCCAAACTAATGCAGGTCTGTAGTGTGCACATGGTCAAGAAGGTGTTGGTGAAGCTTCTTCTACTGTTGAAAATGATAACAGTCTTGAAATTAGATTTATAGATCAACAAACAAATATTGTTTTCCTTCATGAAAATGATAAGGTTGTCATGTTTGATAATCTTGAAGAATGTTTTCTATTTAGGAATGGCTTAGACTATGAAATTGAGGAGTGTGAGCCTGAGAGACACATTATATCAGAATTCAGGTCAGAATTTCTCATGGTCAAGGAATTTACAGCTAGCACTCAAATAGAAAAATCTTACACTGCTCTATGCCTTCCTAGCATTCAGCAACCAGTTGTTCTTTCAGATTGGAATAAAGGGAGTACTTGTATTTTTGTTGCTAGATCTCAAGACAAGCTAGTGCTTCAGGATTTTCAAGATCCTTTGGCATTCTTCTGCAATCACCAGAGAAGATGAATGTTGCCTGGTTTGTTAGCATAACCCTTGGTTTCAATTGTTATTGTGAGTTGCCTACATGTACATCATTCTACCCACTCAGCGAAAGTGAGAGCACAATTTCATTATGTAGCCATATGCTTGATTGGTTACATTGGAAGGCCCACTTCACATGATTGTACATATTTCATCAGTAGGCAGGTGGTTGTCATCATGATTTGAAGCCCTCAAATCTCGATGGTTTGTTGCCATTAAAAAAGCTTTGTAAATACTTGTTTCAGTTAAGTAAGTCTTGAGTCATTTTTTGTTTTAGTTAGTTCAGTTTTGAGTCATTTTGAGTCATAGTGTCAATTTTAGTCTTCGAAATATCTTGGCTCCATTTTTTCCAATGGAAGAGGCAATGGTCTACTTTTCTAGAGATCTATGGTTCTTGGCACCTCCCAGGAGCTACCATCCCCATTGGAGCCAATGTTAGTGTCGATATCTTCACCCCTCCATCCAATCAGCTGCATTCCATTAGGTCATGGATCATCTGATGGTAGTGGTTCTTTATCAATTTCCCTCGTGCCTTTCATCTGCTGGCCTATTTTCACATGTACAGGCCATCTGCTGTCATTTTTATTTCATTCCATTTGCAAAAGTAATTTTAGGGTTTTTAGGTCTCATTAGGTCTAGGGTTTGCCACCATCGTCTTCAAAAACTCAATAAGAGGTCAGCAGGCACATGAAGATGTCTAATAAGCTCATAAAATCACCAATTTCACTAGTGATTTGCTTCATAAAGGGTTTTTACCTCAGAACTTTGTTTTGAGGTGAAAACATGGTTTTTCTTTTTCATGTACAAATTTTATCTAATTTTAATGTTTTCATATGTAATAAAGCTTCAACTGCAGCCCTTGGTCACCTTGCCAAACTCCAGCACTTCAACTACTACAAAAGAAACAAAAACATCCAAACGTCAGTTCATCAAATGAAAAAAAGAGCCAAACTGCAAAAATAGAGTTTTTAAAGCAAAGTGAAAAGGACTTTAGAAAAATGGGTTTCTAAATGAAAAATTAAAGTCAAGGTGGATATAAAGTTATCTTTGGTATTTGGAAACTTCATTTGTGCAATAGATAGAGAAATAGAGGGAAAATCACATTTTGAGGAGAAGAAGTGAAAATCGCAGCAAAATTCCAAGTTTTTACCAGCGCGACGCACCTACCTAGCACTACACACCGGGCGCAGGTTTAGAACTATAGATTGAATGGGCGCTATGCACAGAAAGTGTGCTACGCACCTGGATGTTGGCGTGGTGCATCTGTTGACCAAGCTCCAAAACTTATTCCATCGATTTCACAGGCCTCCAAATTTGTAAAAAAACTCACAACAAGTAAGTTCACCCTCTCATATGGTCTAGCAATGGATTTTCTTTATTCATGGTGGTGATTTGAATGTTAAAAAATAAAACTTGATTTTCCTCAAAGTTGTCTTTCCAATTGTCTAGGGTTTTTGTTGTTTTGTTGCTTTATCTCCCTTGTCATTATTTTCCCACATCCCATGCCCCTGCACTAATTTTCCCTTATCCCTTCCTTCGTCCCTCTCCCATTAACACTCACCTTACCCCCTATCACCAAACCCTAAACCCTATACATATTTCCTACCATTACCTAAACCCTAATCCTCATTTCCTAAAACCTATACATTCCCTAAAACCCTATTAACCCTACTACCATCATTAAAATCCTCATTCACAGTCCTATTATCAGTCAACCCTTTTATCCCGAAAAATAAAATAGCAGTCACCCTATACTTCAGAAAATATCTTCATACTCATCATTCTATACTCTATATTTGCAAGTATGGAAATAGATTCAGCATATGAGAGGGATGATGAAACTGTCAGTGATTCTTCCCAAGAGGTTCATGCACCAAGAAAACCACATAAGGGAGGAAAAAGCATTCGAGAAGAGCCCATCACTCTCATGGAGTTACTAGCTTGCCCTCTTGCAGTGACATGTTTTAAACATCAGTCTTGCTACCAGTTTTGTGAGATGGTGGAGAGGGTGAAATATCACCATGAACTTGCTAGGTTATTTTTTCTTCATCTTCACAATGGCCAGGTGAACCTAGCTAGTGTCTCCTTCACTTTGACACCTGAAACTATCGCAGCAGCAACAGGCATTCCTAATGTGGGAGAATAGTGGAATAAGGGATAGCATGTGGGCAAAGAGCATTATGAGCCTTACATCAAGGTTATTTATCAAAGGCAAATCAGTAGGGTCTTTCCTTTCAGATACCTACAAGACACTTACGCTCCACTCATGAAACTCATTATAAAATATTTCACCTGTGAAGGGAGATTTTCTCATTTGTACACTTACCATGTTAGATTGTTGATGCATTTCACTAGAGTGAGGATGATGAACATCCCCTATTTCATAGGCAGAAATATTGAGAAGATAGTTACATTGGTGCAAAGGAAACCTCTTCCTCAGCAGTTCAATAGCATTTATCATTTCGTTGATCAAAATTGTTGTTTTGCATCAGCTGAGCTTACTGAATATTTCATGGGATACCTACATTTCACATGAGGTGTTCAAAAGCCCTTATGTGACCCGATCAGTGTTTCAAGAGGAAGGGGGGCCTTAAAATCAGCCAGAGGTTCATGAGACTCAAACTACAGGTGTGCCTTTGTTTGTCACTTATGCAAAAGGCACAAGGAGACTATTTGCAACTGCCAAACGAGTATTATCTCCACCTGGGGTGGAAGGGGTCTCGTTTCCTTCACCAGACCATAGGCAAATGCTATCTTCACCTGGGTTGAAAGGGGCTTTACCTTCTTCTTCAGCAGTACAGGTATAGGATAAAGGAAAGAAACCATTGCATGATGAAGGGCCTTCTGAAGGTCAAGATAGAGATTTTATTTTGATTCAGGAGGAGGACACTGATTTGATCTCCCAAAACTCAAGACTCAAGGAGGTCATTAGAGAAAAAGAATATTACATCAATGCCTTATCAATTGACCTTGAGAGAGCCAAGTGGATCATTAACTACCTTTAGCAACAGAAAAAACAATTGGAGGATAAGTAAACAATCATGGAGCTGCAAACCATAAGGGAAAACAAGCACGCAGCCAAAAGAAGGAAAGTCAAATTGACACCCCTTGAGCAAGAAATTGATGCTGACCAAGAATCATGGCTAGAGAGGGTGAACATTCACTTGGAGAAATTGCTTAATAAATCCAACAAGGAGAAGAAGATGTTGTGCCACATGGCTTCTCACTATTTGGCCCGGAACAAAATTTGTAAAACAAGGATAAGAAGCCTAAAAGCCAAGTTAAGGAGAACTTTCAGGAGCAAGAAAGAGCATGATAAGCTCAAGATCTTGGTTGAACCTTCATTGGCCTAGCATAGCACCTAACACAAATCACTCATGCCAAATTTCAAGGAATTTGGTGAAATGTTTGGCATCTTTGAATTTTTTAGGCAAAAAACAGGTTTTTTCCGGTAGGCTTTTGATGGGGACCTCCATTTGAAGAAAAGTTTGAATTTTTGGATTCATCATGAAAATATGTGCATGCTCAGAAATGGCTAGGAAGTTTTGACAAGTTTTGGGCCTCCAAAGTGGCCAAAAACACCCAAAAAATGCCCTCTCTGTCACTTTTTGGCCACACAGGAAGCAGTCTTAGGAGATTGCATTTTTGGAGGGGAAAATGGACTCCAAATCAAAAAAATTCAAGTTATTCTAGAAGTTAGACTCACTAAGATTTCCAATGAGCTATCCTACACCTGATTTGGACCTCGAGAAGCCTTCCAAAAATATCTTGGAAAAAGCGTTATGCACAGGATGAAAAAGTGCCAGTTTTGCCTATTTTCTCAGAATTTCACCTAGTTTTCTTCCAGTTTGACTTTTTCTCTCTCATGATCAAATTCATTATGTGATAAGATGTAAATTCATGTACTGTGATGTAAAAATGATAAAAATTGACTTAAGGAGGTAGATACATTAGTTGTAGGTGGTTTTGAGGTGAATTTTAGCTAAATGAATTAGTTTCCTAAGTTTTATAGGCAAGCTATTCCACTGCCTATTTTTGTGTTCCTAGTTTAGATATGGTTGAAACCACCCCTCTTCTCATGGATTCGACCCCTGATGGATAGCACAAGTGGTTTGGATGTCTATATCATGTACTTTCTTAGTCATTTGCCAGGGTTGGACTCTTGTGGATGCTTTGAGCACTATTGTACATCATTTCTACAGTTTGGCAAGGAAATAGAACAGGGTTTGCAGCATTTTGTGGGATTCTTGTGGCAAGATGACTTAGTATTGTTTTTTCCTCTATGATTCAAGTTATATATGTTTATGTGTGCCATTATCTCTCTCTTTTCTGCTTAACTAAATGAATCAAGTGTAAAGGTGGAATTCATTGATGTTGCAGTGCTCTGCCTTAGGGTTTATTTAGTTTTACATGTTTTCTACTGTTTTAAGAGGACTCATGACACTTCCATGCCCTCTCCAACTCCTCACCAGTCTTAGGACTCTCCATTACACCTAATCTAAATTACTAAAGCACTTGCCTACCTCGCCCCACAAAAACCTTTGGAAAACTGAGTTCATTCCCCGGACCCTAAACTTCCTTCCTCATCTAATCCAACAAATCAACTTTAAACTCAATCAAACTCCTCTGAGCATATACCTAGCCTAAATTTAGTCTTTATATCATTTATCTCAAGCTTTACTTGCTATATTTTCCTGAGATTGACAAGGAGAGAGTCCTCTCCCGACCTGGTAGGGCTAGCTACCAGGTTAAGCATGGTTTGATGTTACCCTAGACCTGCCTTTCTCAGCCTGAGGTAGATTTAGGCCATAACAAGGTGAGTGCGCCCCTTCGAAACCTGTGAAAGAACGGAGTTAAGAAGGGAAAACATGAGCAAATATGCATCACAAACTAGAAGGCAAGTAAGCTAGCAATCCAAAATGATGGTTAAACTCACATCACATTTCAGTAAGATTCATACATACATACATAGGAAAGTCATACATGTATGCATAAGAAAATAGATACATATATCATTTAGAGTAAACAATATAGCTTAAATACAATACGACATGTGCATGAAATGTGTTGGCTCTGTTATATTAAGAAGTGAAAGTTCCAATCATACAATACAACCACCAACCACTAGCTCGGATAGCAGAACATTATAGTCACTACCACCTACTCCTCCAAAGAGATATATTAGCTCTCCATAGTGGAGAAGCCAACACTCATTACAATACTCTCCAAGCTTTCTCTAAGATACTCCTATCGAAAGCTTGGCTGACCAAAAGCCTCTACAATGAGTTATGAGGGACTATATATAGCAAAGGGTGGGGTGGCCCTTAACATTCCCCTTTGTGACTGTTCATCTACCCTCATGACACTTCATCTACCCTATGATTGTTACATCCAAATATCAACACTTGAACTTCCACTTGACAAGACATCACATACAATCTGCACATGTACCCATGTGAGACAAAATAGGCTTGAGCAAGTCAAGAAAGGCATCACTATGACATGGACAACTTTGGGAAGATGAGCTCTTCACCATCCTCATAGTGATTGACAGTAGTAAACTGATGCTAAGCTCAATAGTCTGCAATGTTTTCCGTGTACTCCATTGTGACATATTTATCGAAATGAACTCCTGCCTCTATGGAATCTGGGCACACTGCTCGAGCTCCTCTATCCAAATCATCATATAACATGCACATCATTGTCTTGAGTGTGACCGGACCAACAACATAATGATGCATGGTGTTTGCACCGATCACCAAGTCTACACTGGTGGCTATGCGCATCGGCTCGTCAAAGTACAAGTCAAGCTCCAGTCGGACTTGTGCCTTTATCTTTACCTCAGTGAGTGTCCCGATAGATGGGATTGCATGTGCGCACAAAACAACATCCGTACTCCTGAATACCCATGCACTGGAAGCCTGCATACTAGTGATGAGATGTGGGAGATCTTCTTAGTTTTGGATCTGACTCTGGATGTGTGCCTTTAGCTGGCCCACTCTGGGCTTCATCGTCTTGGTCAAGTGTAATGGGGCTACCATGCATCTCGTTATACATGTTTGCATGTAACCAATAGCAGTATGCATGTTTGACAAGATACATGTTGTTGATGCCAACTGTTGAGATGGAAAATTGCCTTATTCATTGTGCCAAATTTGGAATACAATGCCCGCATGATTGTCTCAAGGGACAATACTTCACCTAGTATTGCCTTCTTCAACTCTGCTTGGGTGGTGAATGCTATAACCAGTTCTCCTCCTTGATTGGACATCTGTAGCTCCTTATCCATTCGCTTGTTCTCATATATCAAGAAGTAAAAACTCAAGCTAGTGCCTTTAGCATATGCTCTCGTGGCATCGGCCAATGCTGTTGGATGGTTGTGCACATAAAAAAAAATCACTCGTTCATCAAACTGTGTAGGATGTGTGTTTTCATCAAAGTAGACACTCTACGATATTTCACAGCTCTATGCTATGACTCGTCGAATGATATGTTGTGCATCTCTCCTTCCGGATTATCTCCAAGGATCTTAGTGTCTCCTTGGTCACTTGGAAATTGCTCCGTTTCTGGATCTGTTGAAGCTGGTGGGTCAACCTCTTGGTGGTAAGGCATGAGGTCAATGTCTTTCTCTAACGCTTCCTTCTCCATATCCATATCTAACTGCTCAAGTGCCTGTTCAATCTCTTGAGAAAATTCCTTCTCCTGCGACTGCTCACCCTGCCAGCCTGGTGCCAGCCATTCTGATGAGTCTACTACCTATATGGGCACAGTTTCATCTGTTTGTACATGTTTCGTCCCCTAATGTACCTATTCTGGTTGTGCTTCCGTCTCTTATTGGAACAACTCTTGTTCCTTTCATATTTTCTCCCTCAACTCATGCAACTCCTTCACTATATCCTCCATTCTCCATTTTTCTCTCTGCCTTTGCGTATTCCTCTTGTCGTGATGTTTCCTCTTCGCCTCTATATTGCCAGAGTTGCTTTTTGCACAAGCGAGTTTGCTCTAAACTTGCGACTTTGTTCATCCTCAACACTATTGACAATCTTTCTCTTGCCTTTGTCGTGTGCCGGTATGTTTACCTCTGCTGCTATTGTTGCTGGTTCTCTCCTAGATACTACTTCACGCTGCTTCGTTAACCATTCCACATCGATGTCGACTAGTTCATTGGGCCTAGAGAAGCTATGAGAATATCTCCAAGAGTCTTCCTTCACCTAATGACATGTCTCGTGGATCCATAGAAACTGTACTCTCCTATACTAATCCTTCACCAAACAATTTGGATCATATAGATTAAAGCTTCGAATGTCGAAAGGATATTTCCTAATCTCCTCTATTTCGACATCTACATGCTTGAGGTTCCCTATCTCATACAACTCGATCTACAAAGGAAGAGTGGGCCAAGGTGCCTTCTTCTTCTAGTGCAGCCTAGCTTACAGTTCTTTCGAGATGAGGTATGATACTTCTTGCATGACAAGCTTGTCCATGGAAAACTTCGGCGAAACATGCAGAGGCTTCTCTGCGTTATACATCTATATGAAGGTGTCGGACGATGAGGCATACCAATCCACAATATTGATCAATGCCTCCATTGTTGCCTTCGATGTGCAAGGTGGATCCTTCTAAAATATCATCTTGTACACTGAGGTGACAAAATGATATGACATCTATGTGATAACTCCTCTGAAGCTACATTTAGAAAAAAAATTACAATAAGTGTCGACAGAGGTTTCCGCCGATGGCCATGCCCACGTCATGCCTGAGAACTGCTAGCGGGCACATATTTCATCCAAGATGTACGCAAACATGTAGATTTATGCTTATTGAACTTTGGTCGGCTGCCAAGCTCCTGCTACCTATTCCTTCAGCTTGTGAGCCAACATGTCAGACCAGTTGCATGCTTTGCCTTCACTAGCTTGTTGGTCCAACGCGATCACCCAACTCTGCGGGAAGGTATCTATGCTCTCTTGGCCATACAAGTGACACGAAAAGATGACCAATTATTGATATGTCTTCTGCAGTATCTTTGTCTTGTAAATCTGGTTGGGTGTCATCCTGAATTTTGTTGTCTCCTTTACCCAGTTCTTCAATATATCGCTGGAGTTGGCATTGCTACTGGGTAGGATGAAGGGTGTCTCCATGGTGATCATTGGCTTCGACAAATGATACATACACTACTCAATTTCATTGTCACAGTATCAGTGTGCGAGACGATCCAAATTATCATGTCCGTGCATGGGAATGTGGGATACCTACATGCAATCCGATACAAGCTAGACTTGTGAATGTTTACATAGACTTGGCGGTGTTGGATACCTATACCAATAGGTTTCATATTTCATGATTGGCAAGAGAAAGTCCAAATATGCTCTGCTTTGAGTTCACAAAGATCCCATATTTCCTAAAGAGCAAGGAGGTGTGTAAAGTGTTTCAAACGTTGATGACCCTATTACAAATTTTGATGGATGATCCAACAGTTTAACCTGGATCATGCCATATTTCAATTTTGTGTTATAGAATAGAGAAAGAAGTCTGTCCAAACAGCCTAATCTTGGCAGACAACTAGTTTAGGTAGAGAAGAAAAGGATCCCAACAGTTTAATCTGGGACCTTGGAAGAGATAAGGGTAGAAATAGATAGAGAAAAGAATAAAGAAAAAGCCAAAGAAAAGAAAAGGCAAGTAAGGGTTTGCAAGTCCAAGTGCACCCTCCAAGGAGAAACAAAAAATGCTAGGTAAGCAGCTGGGTAGGTAGTTGGGGTCGCAGAAAGTGAGTCCTATCATTGCAAGAATGGTGATGATGGGCAGCAAAGTAAAAGACTACAGCAGGAGCATGACTAACCTCCCTCTCCCCCTTCATTTCATCACTAACATTCCCTCTCTTTTTAGCTGAGATTTATGGAGAAAGATCATGGTTTTTAGGTGGTTCTGGTTCATTCAGAAGCCACATTTCTTGTCTAAAATCTTTTCATTTTGATCTACTCTCAAAACTGAATCACTTTCATATAAACTCAGTGAGATCCCCTTCATTTGCTCCCTTCATTCATATTAACACTAATTCTATTGTATAAATCCTCATATCGCCTATTCCCCTAATATTACTAACACCAAGGTGTATAAATCCCAAACTCTTATAAATACCCACCCCCTTGGCATTATAGCCAATAAAGTTACAAGTCAGGGATCAAATGACATCAGGTCATGTTGATAAACCTATGCCAAATACCCCTTTTCCTCATAAGCCAGTTCCTCTATCTCTACCCCCTTTTGCACATAAAACCTTTAAAAAGGGCCCTAAACCCCACCTTACCCGCTTCAAAGAGCCAAAAGAGCATAAAACCCACTTTCCGCCTGTTAGCCAAGGTTGGCGCATATAATTGTTTTTATCAAAATACATTAGAAAAGCGCTCAAAAGCAGGTTTATTTGCCTCCGCCCTCATCCGTATATTCCACACATGTCACCTCCCCGACCACCATTAGATCAAGGGCCTACAGATCCGACGGCCCTGATCGCGTTGGACCCCTTCCGACGCCTGACCGATACCTGTACTAACCTCCCGTCACATCTGCCTCGCGTCCGCCGTCCGATCAAAGTCCGTAGATCTAACGATCATCGTGACGTCGGAGCCCATCCGATGACCGATAGATATCTCCCGACGTCCGTATCTGGAGGACGTCATTCCACTGCGACGTGCCCTCACCACCATACGTCGGAGGTACTACTGACCGATACCGCCCCGTACAGGAGGCGGTGCGATACGAAACCACTGCTGGTTTCCGGATTTCCTTATCCCGCCTACCCACGTCATCACCGCATCAGCAACGCGTCACCGCCCCGTCACCCAGGTACGCTGCCCCGTCGACCTCCCTGTCCCTCCCATTGGTCCACCTGTCCTGCCATGTCACCGCCACCGTGTACCAACCAGACAGCGCCACGTCACCCGATGACGTCAGTATGACGTCATTCGACCTTGACCCCACCCTATGACGTCATGCTGACGTCAGCACATATTCGCGCCAAAAGCGTAAAAAGGTCTATTTCACCCAAAATTTCGCGTTTTTTGGTCATTTTGTGTGTTCGTCGTTATTCTGCTCTTCATGCAAACAACGTCCAAATTGTCTACCAACCTGCTAAACTGACCAGAAGAGCTCCAGCGCACCAGTTCAACCTGCGGTCACGACCTCTGCGCGTTGTTTTACCAGGTATTCCTCATCATTCATCCTCTGTGCGCCTGCAATTATCTATTTAACGCCTTAGAAAGCTTAAAGAAAGCCGAAAATCAGAAATTCACCACTGAATTCCTCAGCAAAGCCTTGAAGTTCCAATTATCACTTCGAAAAACACCAGCCGAGCCTTTTCCCAGTGGCATTCTGCTAAGAAACCAGGCCCTGTCTGCGCAATCGTGGCAGGCGCATTTGAAACCAATTTTTAACATTGAAAGGTGCCAAAAAAAAAAAAGGGCTAAGCTTCGCTCTTAATTACCATAAAACAGCATTTCAACCGCTGCACACCCTGCATTTACCTCCCACTTGCATTTCCATCCCTCTACAAAGAAACTTTGCTGTTGTTACTCTGCATAGTAACACAGCCCCTGAGTAAGAGTAAAATTTGCAAAGGAAAATCATGGACCCCCCTGTAGCTCCCATAGCCCTCAATGTGGCTCCCCTGAATGTTCCTAATAGAACATTTGACACCAGAGCATTGGCAGACCTGGACTACAAGATAGCAGAGGAAATGATGAGCAGAAGCAGGTTCCATCTGCAAATATTAAACGAGATAAAGATCAAACATGAGAGGGGGACAGACATCCTGGGAATTTGGGAGTCATTCCTCCCAATATTCAAACTTCCTCAGGTTAATCAATTCCCTGAGCTTGTGCACAGAGTTGCTGAACACTATGATGCATCCCAGAGAGCAGTGCTAGATGCTGAAGGTTCAATCCTGTTCCTCATTACCCCTGAAGCCATCAGGGAGATGTTGCAATTCCAGACAGAGCATAAGTTGGTCCCTCTGTCACTAGCTGATTTAATAGTACAGGGAGCTAGAACCACAGAGGCCCAAATCACTAAGGTCAACCAGCTCTTCATCAAGGCTGACACTTTGCAGATTCCTCCCATCAACTGCGTTTACCTCAATCAATTGGGCCAAGACCTGGTTGACATGATCAGTCCCATCCTGGGATATGATTCAATAGAACATATTGATGAAACAGTTATACAAATGATGCTTATGTTCTCCCCAGGAAGGAAACCAATCCACTATGATTATGCAACATACATATCAGACAAAATGCATGAACAGTTGATGAATTTGCCAAGAGAAAGAGTGTTTAGGTACACCTCCTACCTATATCATCTGCTCATATACTTCCAGCATGATAAATTCTCCTTCCCAAAGAAGAGAGTAGATGCACAGGGCAATCTGAGATCAGTAGTATATTGGACATCTGTTTTCCACGTATCATGCTACTCTCCATATACCTACTGTGAGTTTATTGATCTCTTCATCCATCCAGCCTTGACTCTACTGATTGGTTCACCTCCTCCTAGACTGACAGAGGACATGAAAAGGTGCCTACATTTGTCAAAAGTATACAGTATTGGGGACTGGTATCTTTACCAACACCACACCGTCATCAGAATATATGGGTGTGAGTTACCCCCATTTAGACTACCCAAATTTGTGCCCATGAGGCTATTTGCCTTAGAATACTTCAGGCAGTTTGGCTATGTGGATATGTTCCACTTCTCAGGCAGAGGCAAGAAAGCACAGCTGAAAATCAAGAGCCAACTTGGCCATTTAGTCTACAATGAAAGGGATGAAGGGTGGAAGGAGGCAGATAGAATACTGGTGGGACTTGGTTTGAAGTACAGTTTTATATGGAAACCCTATGACCCCAACAACTTCATCACAATGAGGAGACTCAAATATAAACTGTCTGCTTACGGTCATCATAGCCTCCCCAAAATTGAAAAATATGCCAATCAAAGCAAGTGGAAAAGGGGAACTCTAGAAGAAGATATAACTCAAAAAGAGCTTGATCAAAGAGCTCTGAACAATCAAAAGAAGATGGCTGACCTTGAGTTTTATGCACAGGTCCCCTCACTGCCAAGCACACAAATTGGAGCAGCAGCCTCCTCTTCAACTACTCCACAGCAAACTACAAAAGTTGCTGGAAAAGTATCAGAAAAAGGAAAGGAAAAGGAAATGGAGGCAGAGCAAGAGCAACAGCAGGAACAGCAGCAAAATCAAAGTCAGCAAACACAAGAACAAGTAGAAGGACTACAGCAAGGGCAGCAGGAAGACATAGGACAGCAAGAAGAACAGCAGCAAGAAAAACAAGGGCAGGAGCCGCCTGCCCAGCAAAAGGAAACAGTGGATACTCCTCAGACCACTGAACAAGTCATGCCTACAAGGCAAGACTCTACATTTGATGCCTCGGTCCTCCAAACCCCTCAAAAGGAGGACACATTTCTCTTTAGGAAAAGGGAAAGAGAAACTCCCTTGACATCCTCTATCAATCAAGGAGAGAAAAGGCAAAGACTCAACGATTTTCCAGAAGAGGATATAGCCATCCGAGAAGCATTGGGCATGGGCCCACCAAGTCAAGAAATTTCAGCAAGTTCCTCCCAGCAGGAACTAGACAGGACAATGGGAGGGGAAGTCACCTCCTCCAGCCAGCAGAAAGAGGAAAGAGTGAGCATAAAGCAGCAGTTCATAGACATTAAGAGAAGGAGTGACCCAATCAAAGTTCAATTATACAATCACCTACTTAACATGGCTCCTTCCAATCAGCAGAGACTCATGTCTGCTTTTGATGTAGGTGAGGGCAAACTGACATTGAGTCATTTTATGCCTACGGCACTCAAGCCACAGTCTTCTGCTGATTATCTCAGGACCAATTTAGAGGTCCTTGCCAAAGATATACACCCCATGGACAAAATTGAGTTGCATAAACAAACAGGGGAAATGGTGTATGCTTCATTGGCCGATAAGACCTTGGACAACTACAAGTTAACAAGCAGTCTGAATGCTACGGCTTCCCAGCTGGAGCTAGAGAGAGCCTCTTCTCAGGCCAAAGACAACAGGATCAAAACCCTGGAAGAAATCATCATAGAGATTGGGCACAATCCCAATGATATTAAAGGGATACAAGAGATCTTAAAAATCAGAGATGCTGATATGGCTGCACTAAGGAAGAAGGTTAAACTTCCAGCCACTATCCATCCACAGACCGATGAAGTGGCAAAACAAAGGTATGAGCAGGATTCCACTGCTCTGTTAATTTCTGTTTACAAAGAACTTCTGAAGGCACAAGAAAAATTGGGGCAATATGAGGCCACACAAGCACCTCTGAAAGGATCATCAACACAAGCGCAAGAGGGGCAAACATCTTAGCCCCCTCCACAGGTCATTAATCTTGAGGAGACTGCTCCTACTACTGCACCTCCACCTCAGCAGGTTGAACAACCAGCCACATCTACTTCAGCAGCACCCACCAGCACAGATCAGAGCTTAGACATGCAAAAGCTAAAAAGCGAAATACAAGCTTTAGAAGCACAAATGATGCAGCTGAATGAAACTAAGGAGCAGCTGGCCAAGGTGAATGAAAGGCATGACAAAACAAAAAGAGAAGTAGGAGAGAAGGCCAAAGAAATCAAAGCTCTTAAAGACAAAATCAAGGAGCTTGAGAAAGAGCTAAAGCTAGATAAAATCATAGCCGAAATCAGAGCAATGATATGGTCCAATATTGGTAAGTCCATCAATAACCAGTGGCCATACATTGAGACAATCCATGAGCAACTGGAGCTCATTCCAAAAGCACAGAGGGAAATCAGAACATCAAGGGCCTTGTTGGGGAACATGCCTGAAATTGCAACAAAAATGATCAATGTGCTCAATCATAAGACCAGTTCTCAGTTGACCATCATGGGAATCGCAAACAGAACTGATACTATCCAAATGATCAAGAGGGTTCTTACTCTTAGAAGTCTGATGCAAACCTTAGACAGAAGAACCCAGGATATGCAAACTGAGGTAAACAGGTTCTTTGAGAGGTTTCGGGTATTAGAAAGTAAAGGACTCCCTAGCTTGCTGAACAATGGAGGGAGATTATTCACCCATGAAGAATATGCCAAGAGAGTGAATGTTTTTGCCTCATCACAGGTAAATGAGAAAGCCAGCACCTCAGAAGATACAGGGCCTATCACAGGACAGATTTTCTATGGTAAGATAGAAAATCTACTTTTTATAATGAATGAAATGAATCATCTATTTGATGTAGCTCCCAATTTTTTCAAGTATACAGAAGCTGAAGAGACAATGCAGGCCATCCTCAAGCATCAGCTCCCTACACAGGAATGGTGGACAGATGCCATCCAGAGAATTTTGTAAACATTAAGCCATGCATCAATTTCTGTTTTTTCTATAAATTTTGATGGAAAGAACAGTCAGCAAAATCAGCAGGCATCATAAAGTCAAAGCTGAGCCAACTCAGCAGATGGAGCAGCCAACAAAGCAGGAAAGACAAACGCAGCTGGCAAAGCCGAGAAATTCATTGCGCAGGCAAAAGTAAATGCGTACCTACAGGATCAATACATAGTAATGTAACCGACTCAGTGACTCCTTAAAGTCAAAACAATCATCTGACAGACATAAAGGGCATTTACTCTGCATTTAACGTTGTAATAACTCCCTGCCTACTTTCTGAACACTACTGAAGATATTTTCTCTCTCTCAGATGACTCAATGCCTGAGATATTTTGTATACTTATTTCTATATAAACCCCTGCGCATGATAGAGCAGGGGTTGTTGTAATTTTCCTTTGAAGAGCTCTCGCTTGCTGTAAGATTCTCAGAGAAATAATACAAAGGGAGAATGGAATTTCCAAAGCTTGGTGTACTTTGATGCGTTGTGGTGAATGGTGAATGTTGCAGGATTCCAGACTGTTTTCATAAAACAATAAGTTTTCTCAAATCTCTGTATTACATGTTTTCGAGTCTTTTGTTCTCTTTTATTGTTCAGATGTTTTACACTTAATAGCAAAGTAGAAGAATGGTTCCAGGACTTAATCCATGATTACCCTGAACTCAAACTGAGCTATTATCCATGTTTTCCTCAGATACAGTAACAGAAGTGTAATTCTTAGTTGCTGCACTTTGAAACTATATCTTTCGCTGTGATAGACATTCCCAGGGATTCAAGTTTGCCCCTGTGACATCTGTCTTTTCTCATAACCAGTTGGGTGGAAACAGTTAAAAATGAGTGAAAATTCTTGAATGCTTTCATTGTTTGTCTTACCTGTTTCCTGTTATTAATCAAAATTTGTTCTATGAAGCATCCAAATGGCCCTGTAAGTTTCACCGGTTCATCTCAAAGTTTCTAGACACCTACAGCCACAGACTCCATTGCCCAATGATACTTGACTCTCTGAATATTACATCACAAGAGATCTGAAGGAAATTCTTCAACCAAAACATAAACAAAACCTGTGCATAATAGCTAGCCTAAAACCCTATCATAAACAGTTACAAATCATAAAGAGAGAGCCCTCTCTGATCACAGTTTGGCTAGAAACAGTGATCCAAAGATTGGTTAGTGGTTACCCCGGCCGTATTCCCTTGGGAGTCATAGGGAACAACCTGGGTGTTAACATAATTGGCGACTCCACTGGGGACTTCTTAAAAGTTTTTAGATACTATCTATCTTCCAAAGCTACCATCAAGCCTGAAACTAGCCAAGAGGCCTTAGGACTGTTTCTGTAAACACAGGGACAGCTTTAGGGAAGAGCTAACTAGGGAATCTTCATCCTAGCTTTGAAACATATATAGTCATTCCAGAATTCTTACCTAGTCCTTGTACATATAAACCTCCTGTATAAAGTTCTAAAAGAATACGTAGAAGCTGGCTCCCAAAAGAAACCCAAGGCACACTAGGGCAAACCCTGACCCTGATCAACCCATCATTGTTGATAACCCAAATATCATTCCAAAGAACATAAGGAGACAGCAAAAGCAGGAGAAGCCTGCTGATTCAGATATAAGTTCAGACCAACCTATCCTCATTCCAACTCCTTGCAAAGTCCTTTTTCGTTCCACACCTAATTCCCCTAGTTCATCATCAACACCTCAAAGCCCTCCTCTCCCATCTTCACCATCTGCACATACTCTTTCAACCAGTTTCCCGCTTGTTACCCATCCTATTAACCCTGTTATACCTGTAATCCCAGCTGTCCCATTTGTTCCTATTAACCCTATAAACCCCATAAACATGGCTAACAGATATGCACCTCTGCAGATACCAGCCAATGCACCGGCTCTACCTCAAGACTACCAAACCAAAATCTCATTTTTTGACTCCCATGGCCCTTTGACAGCTGTCCAGCATGCTAAGAAGATGCAAGACCACTTTGAGACCTATGAAATAGATGATGACAGTGTCAGGATGAGAATTTTTGTTCAAAGCTTAACCGGGGATGTCAGAACTTGGTTTAGATCCCTGAATGCAAATTCCATTGCAACCCCTGAGGTCCTGTACCAAGAGTTTACCAACAGATGGGAGAAGAAGAAAGATCCTCTACACATACTCGGTGAATATAACACTATCAAAAGAGGTCCCCAAGAAACAGTTTTGGAATATTGTGCTAGGTTTAACAATGTATATAATGCTATCCCCCAGAACTTAAGGCCCCCTCCTGATTTGGCCCTGTATAACTTCCCTGACGGTTTTGACTCTGATATGGCCTATCAGCTGAAAGAAAGAGATCCTCCAACCCTTGCAGAAGCTCAAAGAGTTGCAGTCACTGTAGAGGCCAACCTAATTGCCAAGAGAAACAGGGCAAAGCTGGAAAAGAAGGCTGGTTTGAGAGAAGAGCCCTCAGGCTTTGATCAAAAGTTGGATGCAATACTAAACAGCATGAAGAGACTGGGTGAAAGAGTGGAATCAGTTGAAAGAAAGTCATCATGGGAGGCATCACAAAGCAATCCTCCTAGAAACCCAAATTTTAGGAGAACGCAGAACCCAAACATAGGAAAAACAAGTGCTGACCAAGACATTAGACCCCCTTTTCAAGAAAACTATGCAGAAACTTCCTCAGCCAATCAGCTCAATGAAGATCCTGAAATCAACTTAATGGGTCTGGATGGTAAAAGCCATGTTTTCTTAACACAAGAAGACCATGAGGAGGATGAAAGCAAAACATTCCAAACGAAATCAGGAGAATCCTTTGACTTTAAACAAGGGTATGATACTGCTGTCTATGAAGTCCATAAACAATACAAACTAAGGAGTAGGACTGTAAATGTAAATCAGCCTGAAAAGATAAAGGAGAAACAGCAATCTAAAGAAACCTTAGTCACTGAACCTAATGACAAAACAAACTTGCCTACAAAAGAAGTAGTGGTTGAGGAAGTCACTGAATTACTGTCCCCACTACAACAGCCCACGGCAACCTCATCCTCCCACCCAAATCCGAACATTACCCCTCAAGACATGGGTATGAGGGGCAGGTTCCAAAATCAAGATGAAATCCAACAAGAAGATTTAATGAACAGAGAAAGGACTGCTATCCGTGACTCTAAAATCCAAGTTGACAAACCCTTTGACCTAGGAGCAGAGATTGGCAAGTTAAAGATAGCAATTCCCCTTTCAGAGCTAGCCAAGCATGACATATATAAGCAACAGATCAAAAAATCCCTACAGCTCACCAATAGCAAAGATGATGTAAATGTGCTAGATGACACTCCAGAATTACTGTTTGGCCCAGAGGTAGATGGAAAAACAGTAGTCACAGGGGTTTTACCTTTTTATGTCAGCCTGCATGTACATGATAAAATACTGCACAATGCAATGTTTGACTCAGGTGCCTCTCACAACCTTATGCCAAAAGCTGTCATGGAAAGATTAAACTTGGATATAACAAGACCATACAAAGACCTGTTTTCCTTTGATTCTAGTCAAGTCAAATGTTTGGGCCTAATAAAAGATTTATGTGTGTCCCTGGTTCAATTTCCCAACAAAACCATACTAATGGATGTGGTAGTTGCTGATATCCCACCCAAATACGGGATGCTCTTATCAAGATCATGGGGAGCCAAGCTCCAAGGCTCCCTGCAATTAGATATGTCATATGCAACCATCTCTGTCTTTGGGCAACCAAAAAGACTTTATAGGGAAACACTCATGAAGTATATGGTCAGCAGTGAAGAAAAGCCTCAAAATTTTCCAATATATGCTGTCCATTCGGACATAGACTCCTTCATCCTCTTCAATGACAGCGCAAGCCTCTCAAACAATGACATTAAGACCGAAACACTCATACAAGAACAAAACATTGATCAAACAAGTAGCACCTGCCAAACTTCAATCAGCCCAACAATACACATTAACCCTCCTCTAGTTGTCAAAGATTGTCAAACAAATGATGAAATTATCCTAGGAAACAAATGGGAAAAGAAACCTCAACTCATGCTCACATTGCCATCCCATGAACAGAATGTTAAATCTCCTATTCAGCAAGATATTCTGTGGGTTCTAGAGTTTGATGGCTCAGTTAACAAGTTAGGGGCAGGAGCTGGAGTATGGATACATAACAAAGAGAAAGGCTATGCAGAAGGCAGGGCTTACAGATTGAAGTTTAGATGCACTAACAACATGGCAGAATATGAAGCTCTGCTGTTGGGCCTAAAGCTAGCAAAATCACTACAGGCTCCTAAACTCTCCATCATGGGAGACTCTGATCTAGTAATTCAACAAGTGAAAGGAAATTTTGTTACCAATGACAAAAGATTGAGGTCCTATAGGTCTGCTGTAATTGAAATATTAGAGACTTTCTCCGAGTTTGTTATCACAAAAATTCCAAGGGGCCACAATCTCCATGCACACAGCTTGGCAACATTTGCCAGCACCTTCAAATTCCCATTGGAACCCAACAATTGTTTCACGGCAGAGGTCAAATATAGGCCTTCTATTCCAAACAATGTCAAAGAGTGGCAAGTATTTGAGAATGACATGCAAATAAACAACTTTTTAACCTTGCAACAAGAGTTCACAGGATTAAATATTGACCTTGAGACAGCAAGTCAATCACAAATACTTGAGACAGCAAGTCAATCACAAATATTTGATGGAGCAAGTCCATCACAATTACAGTTTCAACAGTCTGCCCACCCAATGTCACCTAGAACAGCCAAACAATTACTCAGTCCAACCATTTTCAACAAAGAAAACATTCAGCAAATTAACCAAATTGACTGTGAAGAGATGAGTAGCATTGAGGCTGAAATCATACAACTCAAAGACAATTTCCTTCCTGTGGGCCTTACCCCACTAGAGGATATTTTTGACTCGAATGACATCCCTAGAAAGCCAAAGATGCAGCCATTGGATGCAAGAGTTGAAGAATGCAACATTGGTACTGTTGACAAGCCTAAAATAATAAAGCTATCTGCCTCTTTGCCCCCTGATCAAAAGCCCAAATACATTGATCTCTTTAAAGAATTTCAAGATGTTTTTGCTTGGGGTTATGAGGACTTGAAGTCTTATGATACCTCTGTCATCCAGCATACCATTCCCCTCAAGCCTAATCAAAAACCATTCAAACAGAAACTGAGAAGAATCAATCCTGTGCTCCTTCCTTCCATTGAAAAAGAGTTGCATAAAATGTTCAAAGCTGGTATCATAGCACCAATTAGGTTCTCTGAATGGATTTCAAATTTGGTCCCTACAAGAAAGAAAACTGGTGAGATTAGACTTTGTGTAGACTTAAGAAATTTAAATCAAGTGTCACTCAAAGACAACTACCCCTTACCCAAAATGGATCACATTCTTCAAAGAGTAGTAGGGGCTTCAAGGATATCATTGCTTGATGGATTCTCAGGCTTCAATCAAATCCTAGTACACCCTGATGATCAAGACAAAACTGCATTTACAACCCCATGGGGAACTTTCAAGTATGTGAAAATGCCATTTGGATTGAAAAATGCAGGGGCAACGTTTCAAAGAGCAATGGACATTGCTTTTGCAAAAGAGATTCATGACTTCTTGGTCATTTACTTAGATGATCTTACACCCTTTTCAAAATCTGACCAAGAACACTTGAAACATTTAAGACAGATTTTCATAACATGCATGAAATATGGTATTTCCTTAAACCCCAAGAAGTCATTATTTGGCTTGGAAGAAGGGAAACTTCTAGGGCATATTATTTCAAAAAATGGCATAAGAATTGATCCAGATAGGATACAAGCTATCCTACAAATGCCTCACCCAAGGAATGTCAAGGAATTGCAAGGATTCTTAGGGAAAATCAATTTTTAAGGAGGTTTATCCCAAATTTAGCAGAGTTAATCAGATTACTAAACAATATGCTAAAGAAAGATTCAAAGGTCAAATGGACTGTTGAAGCAAAACAAGCCTTTGAAAGTATAAAGTTGGCCTTGACTCAAACCCCAGTGTTAACCAATCCGCAGTTTGACAGAGACTTCATCATTTTCTCCTTTGCCTCCCAACATACTATTGCTGCTGTTTTATTACAGAAAGATGACCAAGGGAATGAGAAACCTATTGCCTTTTTCAGCAGAGCTCTTAGAGATGCTCCTCTAAAGTACCAAATAATGGAAAAACAAGCCTATGCCTTGATCAAAGCTATTAAAGACTTTAGGATTTACATTCTCTACTCCCATGTTGTGGCTTATGTACCAAGTCCTATTGTCAAAGACATTCTCACCCAAGAAAACTTAGAGGGTAGGAGAGGAAAATGGATTGCCAATATACTAGAATTTGACATTGAAATAAAGCCTACAAAGCTGATAAAAGGGCAAGGTTTGGCCAAATTAATGACAGAAGCAAATTTCCAAGCCTTAGATATCAACCAACTGGACAGTGAAACAGAGCTGGCGACTCCAAAGATCAATGTAGCCTTTGAACAATCTCCTTGGTACTCTGATATCTGTTATGTGTTACAAAACCTGTGTGCTCCCTCAGGACTGTCCAGAACTAAGTGTAGATTCCTAAAAATGAAAACAGCTAGATTTTGTGTGATGGATGGAAATCTACTTTGGAAAAACCATGAAGGTATATTGCTGCACTGTCTAATAGAGAATGAAACTAACCATATCATGCAAGAATTCCATGCTGGAGACTGTGGTGGACATTTGTACTGGAAGTCCACCGTGGACAAGATATTGAGGGCTGGTTATTACTGGCCTACTATGTTCTCTGATGTGAAGAAATTCACAGCCTCATGCCACAAATGCCAACTGTTTGAAGGCAAAAGACAGCTGCTGCCACTTCCTTTGAAGCCCATTGCAACAGAGAGACCTTTTCAACAATGGGGCTTGGATTTCATTGGGGAAATTCATCCCTCATCTTCAGGGCAACACAGATGGATTCTAACAGCAACAGACTACTTCACCAAGTGGATTGAAGCTGCCCCATGCAGACAAGCAAATGATTCAGTAATCATTCAATTTTTGGAAAACAATATACTGGCTAGATTTGGCTGCCCAGACAAGATAATAACAGACAATGCTGCTGCCTTCAGATCCAAGAAGATGGTGAACTTCTGCCATAAATTTCACATTACTTTGGGCCATTCTACAGCTTACTATCCTCAAGGAAATGGCCTTGCTGAATCATCAAACAAAAGTTTGATAAATATCATAAAGAAAGTGCTAGAAGAGAACAAAAAGAACTGGCACAAGAAACTAGTAAACGCTTTATGGGCAGACAGACTAACAACTAAAAGATCAATTGGGACCAGCCCATATGAGTTAGTCTATGGATTAGAGGCCAGATTTCCTTCATCACTAGGAGTGCCGGTTATGAAACTTCTACAAGAAAGCCAAGCAGAGCCAAATGACATGCAAAGAAGGATTAACCAGATAATTTGTTTACAGCAGACCAGAGAACAAGTTTTCAGCAGAGTGCAGATACTACAAGAGAAACTGAAAAAGGCCTTTGATAGAAGAACCAAAGCAGAAGATTTCAATGTAGGGGACAAAGTTCTAAAGTGGGATGCAAGAAGAGAAGAGAAAGGGAAGCATGGAAAGTTTGATTCTTTATGGATAGGACCATTTGCTGTCCAAGCAGTGCAAGGTAATAACACCTACTTCCTCAAAAGTTTGACCGAAACTGACTTGGATGAAGGTCCTGTCAATGGCAGGATGCTGAAGCACTACTTTGATTATTCCCCATGAGTGGAACCTAAAGATTCATTGTATATATACAGATGTACATATTATCTTCTGTTTTAGATTGTAAAGAGCAGTTTTCCCAAGTAATTCACCAAGCAGCAAGAGGCTGATAGAATCAGAGGCCTTCCAAGAAAGAAGCACACCATTTTGACACATTGAGGCAGCTAGTTTCAAAGATTGGTATGGGCAGCTAAGGAGCAAGGCAATCTGACCTGCTGTTCTTGGTCTTTCAAAAGAAAAACCATCCCCATGTGGAGCCACTGTTGGATACCTATACCAATAGGTTTCATATTTCATGATTGGCAAGAGAAAGTCCAAATATGCTCTGCTTTGAGTTCACAAAGATCCCATATTTCCTAAAGAGCAAGGAGGTGTGTAAAGTGTTTCAAACGTTGATGACCCTATTACAAATTTTGATGGATGATCCAACAGTTTAACCTGGATCATGCCATATTTCAATTTTGTGTTATAGAATAGAGAAAGAAGTCTGTCCAAACAGCCTAATCTTGGCAGACAACTAGTTTAGGTAGAGAAGAAAAGGATCCCAACAGTTTAATCTGGGACCTTGGAAGAGATAAGGGTAGAAATAGATAGAGAAAAGAATAAAGAAAAAGCCAAAGAAAAGAAAAGGCAAGTAAGGGTTTGCAAGTCCAAGTGCACCCTCCAAGGAGAAACAAAAAATGCTAGGTAAGCAGCTGGGTAGGTAGTTGGGGTCGCAGAAAGTGAGTCCTATCATTGCAAGAATGGTGATGATGGGCAGCAAAGTAAAAGACTACAGCAGGAGCATGACTAACCTCCCTCTCCCCCTTCATTTCATCACTAACATTCCCTCTCTTTTTAGCTGAGATTTATGGAGAAAGATCATGGTTTTTAGGTGGTTCTGGTTCATTCAGAAGCCACATTTCTTGTCTAAAATCTTTTCATTTTGATCTACTCTCAAAACTAAATCACTTTCATATAAACTCAGTGAGATCCCCTTCATTTGCTCCCTTCATTCATATTAACACTAATTCTATTGTATAAATCCTCATATCGCCTATTCCCCTAATATTACTAACACCAAGGTGTATAAATCCCAAACTCTTATAAATACCCACCCCCTTGGCATTATAGCCAATAAAGTTACAAGTCAGGGATCAAATGACATCAGGTCATGTTGATAAACCTATGCCAAATACCCCTTTTCCTCATAAGCCAGTTCCTCTATCTCTACCCCCTTTTGCACATAAAACCTTTAAAAAGGGCCCTAAACCCCACCTTACCCGCTTCAAAGAGCCAAAAGAGCATAAAACCCACTTTCCGCCTGTTAGCCAAGGTTGGCGCATATAATTGTTTTTATCAAAATACATTAGAAAAGCGCTCAAAAGCAGGTTTATTTGCCTCCGCCCTCATCCGTATATTCCACACATGTCACCTCCCCGACCACCATTAGATCAAGGGCCTACAGATCCGACGGCCCTGATCGCGTTGGACCCCTTCCGACGTCTGACCGATACCTGTACTAACCTCCCGTCACATCTGCCTCGCGTCCGCCGTCCGATCAAAGTCCGTAGATCTAACGATCATCGTGACGTCGGAGCCCATCCGATGACCGATAGATATCTCCCGACGTCCGTATTGGAGGACGTCATTCCACTGCGACGTGCCCTCACCACCATACGTCGGAGGTACTACTGACCGATACCGCCCCGTACAGGAGGCGGTGCGATATGAAACCACTGCTGGTTTCCGGATTTCCTTATCCCGCCTACCCACGTCATCACCGCATCAGCAATGCGTCAGCAACGCGTCACCGCCCCGTCACCCAGGTACGCTGCCCCGTCGACCTCCCTGTCCCTGCCATTGGTCCACCTGTCCTGCCATGTCACCGCCACCGTGTACCAACCAGACAGCGCCACGTCACCCGATGACGTCAGTATGACGTCATCCGACCTTGACCCCACCCTATGACGTCATGCTGACGTCAGCACATATTCGCGCCAAAAGCGTAAAAAGGTCTATTTCACCCAAAATTTCGCGTTTTTTGGTCATTTTGTGTGTTCGTCGTTATTCTGCTCTGCATGCAAACAACGTCCAAATTGTCTACCAACCTGCTAAACTGACCAGAAGACCTCCAGCGCACCAGTTCAACCTGCGGTCACGACCTCTGCGCGTTGTTTTACCAGGTATTCCTCATCATTCATCCTCTGTGCGCCTGCAATTATCTATTTAACGCCTTAGAAAGCTTAAAGAAAGCCGAAAATCAGAAATTCACCACTGAATTCCTCAGCAAAGCCTTGAAGTTCCAATTATCACTTCGAAAAACACCAGCCGAGCCTTTTCCCAGTGGCATTCTGCTAAGAAACCAGGCCCTGTCTGCGCAATCGTGGCAGGCGCATTTGAAACCAATTTTTAACATTGAAAGGTGCCAAAAAAAGGGCTAAGCTTCGCTCTTAATTACCATAAAACAGCATTTCAACTGCTGCACACCCTGCATTTACCTCCCACTTGCATTTCCATCCCTCTACAAAGAAACTTTGCTGTTGTTACTCTGCATAGTAACACAGCCCCTGAGTAAGAGTAAAATTTGCAAAGGAAAATCATGGACCCCCCTGTAGCTCCCATAGCCCTCAATGTGGCTCCCCTGAATGTTCCTAATAGAACATTTGACACCAGAGCATTGGCAGACCTGGACTACAAGATAGCAGAGGAAATGATGAGCAGAAGCAGGTTCCATCTGCAAATATTAAACGAGATAAAGATCAAACATGAGAGGGGGACAGACATCCTGGGAATTTGGGAGTCATTCCTCCCAATATTCAAACTTCCTCAGGTTAATCAATTCCCTGAGCTTGTGCACATAGTTGCTGAACACTATGATGCATCCCAGAGAGCAGTGCTAGATGCTGAAGGTTCAATCCTGTTCCTCATTACCCCTGAAGCCATCAGGGAGATGTTGCAATTCCAGACAGAGCATAAGTTGGTCCCTCTGTCACTAGCTGATTTAATAGTACAGGGAGCCAGAACCACAGAGGCCCAAATCACTAAGGTCAACCAGCTCTTCATCAAGGCTGACACTTTGCAGATTCCTCCCATCAACTGCGTTTACCTCAATCAATTGGGCCAAGACCTGGTTGACATGATCAGTCCCATCCTGGGATATGATTCAATAGAACATATTGATGAAACAGTTATACAAATGATGCTTATGTTCTCCCCAGGAAGGAAACCAATCCACTATGATTATGCAACATACATATCAGACAAAATGCATGAACAGTTGATGAATTTGCCAAGAGAAAGAGTGTTTAGGTACACCTCCTACCTATATCATCTGCTCATATACTTCCAGCATGATAAATTCTCCTTCCCAAAGAAGAGAGTAGATGCACAGGGCAATCTGAGATCAGTAGTATATTGGACATCTGTTTTCCACGTATCATGCTACTCTCCATATACCTACTGTGAGTTTATTGATCTCTTCATCCATCCAGCCTTGACTCTACTGATTGGTTCACCTCCTCCTAGACTGACAGAGGACATGAAAAGGTGCCTACATTTGTCAAAAGTATACAGTATTGGGGACTGGTATCTTTACCAACACCACACCGTCATCAGAATATATGGGTGTGAGTTACCCCCATTTAGACTACCCAAATTTGTGCCCATGAGGCTATTTGCCTTAGAATACTTCAGGCAGTTTGGCTATGTGGATATGTTCCACTTCTCAGGCAGAGGCAAGAAAGCACAGCTGAAAATCAAGAGCCAACTTGGCCATTTAGTCTACAATGAAAGGGATGAAGGGTGGAAGGAGGCAGATAGAATACTGGTGGGATTTGGTTTGAAGTACAGTTTTATATGGAAACCCTATGACCCCAACAACTTCATCACAATGAGGAGACTCAAATATAAACTGTCTGCTTACGGTCATCATAGCCTCCCCAAAATTGAAAAATATGCCAATCAAAGCAAGTGGAAAAGGGGAACTCTAGAAGAAGATATAACTCAAAAAGAGCTTGATCAAAGAGCTCTGAACAATCAAAAGAAGATGGCTGACCTTGAGTTTTATGCACAGGTCCCCTCACTGCCAAGCACACAAATTGGAGCAGCAGCCTCCTCTTCAACTACTCCACAGCAAACTACAAAAGTTGCTGGAAAAGTATCAGAAAAAGGAAAGGAAAAGGAAATGGAGGCAGAGCAAGAGCAACAGCAGGAACAGCAGCAAAATCAAAGTCAGCAAACACAAGAACAAGTAGAAGGACTACAGCAAGGGCAGCAGGAAGACATAGGACAGCAAGAGGAACAGCAGCAAGAAAAACAAGGGCAGGAGCCGCCTGCCCAGCAAAAGGAAACAGTGGATACTCCTCAGACCACTGAACAAGTCATGCCTACAAGGCAAGACTCTACATTTGATGCCTCGGTCCTCCAAACCCCTCAAAAGGAGGACACATTTCTCTTTAGGAAAAGGGAAAGAGAAACTCCCTTGACATCCTCTATCAATCAAGGAGAGAAAAGGCAAAGACTCAACGATTTTCCAGAAGAGGATATAGCCATCCGAGAAGCATTGGGCATGGGCCCACCAAGTCAAGAAATTTCAGCAAGTTCCTCCCAGCAGGAACTAGACAGGACAATGGGAGGGGAAGTCACCTCCTCCAGCCAGCAGAAAGAGGAAAGAGTGAGCATAAAGCAGCAGTTCATAGACATTAAGAGAAGGAGTGACCCAATCAAAGTTCAATTATACAATCACCTACTTAACATGGCTCCTTCCAATCAGCAGAGACTCATGTCTGCTTTTGATGTAGGTGAGGGCAAACTGACATTGAGTCATTTTATGCCTACGGCACTCAAGCCACAGTCTTCTGCTGATTATCTCAGGACCAATTTAGAGGTCCTTGCCAAAGACATACACCCCATGGACAAAATTGAGTTGCATAAACAAACAGGGGAAATGGTGTATGCTTCATTGGCCGATAAGACCTTGGACAACTACAAGTTAACAAGCAGTCTGAATGCTACGGCTTCCCAGCTGGAGCTAGAGAGAGCCTCTTCTCAGGCCAAAGACAACAGGATCAAAACCCTGGAAGAAATCATCATAGAGATTGGGCACAATCCCAATGATATTAAAGGGATACAAGAGATCTTAAAAATCAGAGATGCTGATATGGCTGCACTAAGGAAGAAGGTTAAACTTCCAGCCACTATCCATCCACAGACCGATGAAGTGGCAAAACAAAGGTATGAGCAGGATTCCACTGCTCTGTTAATTTCTGTTTACAAAGAACTTCTGAAGGCACAAGAAAAATTGGGGCAATATGAGGCCACACAAGCACCTCTGAAAGGATCATCAACACAAGCGCAAGAGGGGCAAACATCTCAGCCCCCTCCACAGGTCATTAATCTTGAGGAGACTGCTCCTACTACTGCACCTCCACCTCAGCAGGTTGAACAACCAGCCACATCTACTTCAGCAGCACCCACCAGCACAGATCAGAGCTTAGACATGCAAAAGCTAAAAAGCGAAATACAAGCTTTAGAAGCACAAATGATGCAGCTGAATGAAACTAAGGAGCAGCTGGCCAAGGTGAATGAAAGGCATGACAAAACAAAAAGAGAAGTAGGAGAGAAGGCCAAAGAAATCAAAGCTCTTAAAGACAAAATCAAGGAGCTTGAGAAAGAGCTAAAGCTAGATAAAATCATAGCCGAAATCAGAGCAATGATATGGTCCAATATTGGTAAGTCCATCAATAACCAGTGGCCATACATTGAGACAATCCATGAGCAACTGGAGCTCATTCCAAAAGCACAGAGGGAAATCAGAACATCAAGGGCCTTGTTGGGGAACATGCCTGAAATTGCAACAAAAATGATCAATGTGCTCAATCATAAGACCAGTTCTCAGTTGACCATCATGGGAATCGCAAACAGAACTGATACTATCCAAATGATCAAGAGGGTTCTTACTCTTAGAAGTCTGATGCAAACCTTAGACAGAAGAACCCAGGATATGCAAACTGAGGTAAACAGGTTCTTTGAGAGGTTTCGGGTATTGGAAAGTAAAGGACTCCCTAGCTTGCTGAACAATGGAGGGAGATTATTCACCCATGAAGAATATGCCAAGAGAGTGAATGTTTTTGCCTCATCACAGGTAAATGAGAAAGCCAGCACCTCAGAAGATACAGGGCCTATCACAGGACAGATTTTCTATGGTAAGATAGAAAATCTACTTTTTATAATGAATGAAATGAATCATCTATTTGATGTAGCTCCCAACTTTTTCAAGTATACAGAAGCTGAAGAGACAATGCAGGCCATCCTCAAGCATCAGCTCCCTACACAGGAATGGTGGACAGATGCCATCCAGAGAATTTTGTAAACATTAAGCCATGCATCAATTTCTGTTTTTTCTATAAATTTTGATGGAAAGAACAGTCAGCAAAATCAGCAGGCATCATAAAGTCAAAGCTGAGCCAACTCAGCAGATGGAGCAGCCAACAAAGCAGGAAAGACAAACGCAGCTGGCAAAGCCGAGAAATTCATTGCGCAGGCAAAAGTAAATGCGTACCTACAGGATCGATACATAGTAATGTAACCGACTCAGTGACTCCTTAAAGTCAAAACAATCATCTGACAGACATAAAGGGCATTTACTCTGCATTTAACGTTGTAATAACTCCCTGCCTACTTTCTGAACACTACTGAAGATATTTTCTCTCTCTCAGATGACTCAATGCCTGAGATATTTTGTATACTTATTTCTATATAAACCCCTGCGCATGATAGAGCAGGGGTTGTTGTAATTTTCCTTTGAAGAGCTCTCGCTTGCTGTAAGATTCTCAGAGAAATAATACAAAGGGAGAATGGAATTTCCAAAGCTTGGTGTACTTTGATGCGTTGTGGTGAATGGTGAATGTTGCAGGATTCCAGACTGTTTTCATAAAACAATAAGTTTTCTCAAATCTCTGTATTACATGTTTTCGAGTCTTTTGTTCTCTTTTATTGTTCAGATGTTTTACACTTAATAGCAAAGTAGAAGAATGGTTCCAGGACTTAATCCATGATTACCCTGAACTCAAACTGAGCTATTATCCATGTTTTCCTCAGATACAGTAACAGAAGTGTAATTCTTAGTTGCTGCACTTTGAAACTATATCTTTCGCTGTGATAGACATTCCCAGGGATTCAAGTTTGCCCCTGTGACATCTGTCTTTTCTCATAACCAGTTTGGTGGAAACAGTTAAAAATGAGTGAAAATTCTTGAATGCTTTCATTGTTTGTCTTACCTGTTTCCTGTTATTAATCAAAATTTGTTCTATGAAGCATCCAAATGGCCCTGTAAGTTTCACCGGTTCATCTCAAAGTTTCTAGACACCTACAGCCACAGACTCCATTGCCCAATGATACTTGACTCTCTGAATATTACATCACAAGAGATCTGAAGGAAATTCTTCAACCAAAACATAAACAAAACCTGTGCATAATAGCTAGCCTAAAACCCTATCATAAACAGTTACAAATCATAAAGAGAGAGCCCTCTCTGATCACAGTTTGGCTAGAAACAGTGATCCAAAGATTGGTTAGTGGTTACCCCGGCCGTATTCCCTTGGGAGTCATAGGGAACAACCTGGGTGTTAACATAATTGGCGACTCCACTGGGGACTTCTTAAAAGTTTTTAGATACTATCTATCTTCCAAAGCTACCATCAAGCCTGAAACTAGCCAAGAGGCCTTAGGACTGTTTCTGTAAACACAGGGACAGCTTTAGGGAAGAGCTAACTAGGGAATCTTCATCCTAGCTTTGAAACATATATAGTCATTCCAGAATTCTTACCTAGTCCTTGTACATATAAACCTCCTGTATAAAGTTCTAAAAGAATACTTAGAAGCTGGCTCCCAAAAGAAACCCAAGGCACACTAGGGCAAACCCTGACCCTGATCAACCCATCATTGTTGATAACCCAAATATCATTCCAAAGAACATAAGGAGACAGCAAAAGCAGGAGAAGCCTGCTGATTCAGATATAAGTTCAGACCAACCTATCCTCATTCCAACTCCTTGCAAAGTCCTTTTTCGGTCCACACCTAATTCCCCTAGTTCATCATCAACACCTCAAAGCCCTCCTCTCCCATCTTCACCATCTGCACATACTCTTTCAACCAGTTTCCCGCTTGTTACCCATCCTATTAACCCTGTTACACCTGTAATCCCAGCTGTCCCATTTGTTCCTATTAACCCTATAAACCCCATAAACATGGCTAACAGATATGCACCTCTGCAGATACCAGCCAATGCACCGGCTCTACCTCAAGACTACCAAACCAAAATCTCATTTTTTGACTCCCATGGCCCTTTGACAGCTGTCCAGCATGCTAAGAAGATGCAAGACCACTTTGAGACCTATGAAATAGATGATGACAGTGTCAGGATGAGAATTTTTGTTCAAAGCTTAACCGGGGATGTCAGAACTTGGTTTAGATCCCTGAATGCAAATTCCATTGCAACCCCTGAGGTCCTGTACCAAGAGTTTACCAACAGATGGGAGAAGAAGAAAGATCCTCTACACATACTCGGTGAATATAACACTATCAAAAGAGGTCCCCAAGAAACAGTTTTGGAATATTGTGCTAGGTTTAACAATGTATATAATGCTATCCCCCAGAACTTAAGGCCCCCTCCTGATTTGGCCCTGTATAACTTCCCTGACGGTTTTGACTCTGATATGGCCTATCAGCTGAAAGAAAGAGATCCTCCAACCCTTGCAGAAGCTCAAAGAGTTGCAGTCACTGTAGAGGCCAACCTAATTGCCAAGAGAAACAGGGCAAAGCTGGAAAAGAAGGCTGGTTTCAGAGAAGAGCCCTCAGGCTTTGATCAAAAGTTGGATGCAATACTAAACAGCATGAAGAGACTGGGTGAAAGAGTGGAATCAGTTGAAAGAAAGTCATCATGGGAGGCATCACAAAGCAATCCTCCTAGAAACCCAAATTTTAGGAGAACGCAGAACCCAAACATAGGAAAAACAAGTGCTGACCAAGACATTAGACCCCCTTTTCAAGAAAACTATGCAGAAACTTCCTCAGCCAATCAGCTCAATGAAGATCCTGAAATCAACTTAATGGGTCTGGATGGTAAAAGCCATGTTTTCTTAACACAAGAAGACCATGAGGAGGATGAAAGCAAAACATTCCAAACAAAATCAGGAGAATCCTTTGACTTTAAACAAGGGTATGATACTGCTGTCTATGAAGTCCATAAACAATACAAACTAAGGAGTAGGACTGTAAATGTAAATCAGCCTGAAAAGATAAAGGAGAAACAGCAATCTAAAGAAACCTTAGTCACTGAACCTAATGACAAAACAAACTTGCCTACAAAAGAAGTAGTGGTTGAGGAAGTCACTGAATTACTGTCCCCACTACAACAGCCCACGGCAACCTCATCCTCCCACCCAAATCCGAACATTACCCCTCAAGACATGGGTATGAGGGGCAGGTTCCAAAATCAAGATGAAATCCAACAAGAAGATTTAATGAACAGAGAAAGGACTGCTATCCGTGACTCTAAAATCCAAGTTGACAAACCCTTTGACCTAGGAGCAGAGATTGGCAAGTTAAAGATAGCAATTCCCCTTTCAGAGCTAGCCAAGCATGACATATATAAGCAACAGATCAAAAAATCCCTACAGCTCACCAATAGCAAAGATGATGTAAATGTGCTAGATGACACTCCAGAATTACTGTTTGGCCCAGAGGTAGATGGAAAAACAGTAGTCACAGGGGTTTTACCTTTTTATGTCAGCCTGCATGTACATGATAAAATACTGCACAATGCAATGTTTGACTCAGGTGCCTCTCACAACCTTATGCCAAAAGCTGTCATGGAAAGATTAAACTTGGATATAACAAGACCATACAAAGACCTGTTTTCCTTTGATTCTAGTCAAGTCAAATGTTTGGGCCTAATAAAAGATTTATGTGTGTCCCTGGTTCAATTTCCCAACAAAACCATACTAATGGATGTGGTAGTTGCTGATATCCCACCCAAATACGGGATGCTCTTATCAAGATCATGGGGAGCCAAGCTCCAAGGCTCCCTGCAATTAGATATGTCATATGCAACCATCTCTGTCTTTGGGCAACCAAAAAGACTTTATAGGGAAACACTCATGAAGTATATGGTCAGCAGTGAAGAAAAGCCTCAAAATTTTCCAATATATGCTGTCCATTCGGACATAGACTCCTTCATCCTCTTCAATGACAGCGCAAGCCTCTCAAACAATGACATTAAGACCGAAACACTCATACAAGAACAAAACATTGATCAAACAAGTAGCACCTGCCAAACTTCAATCAGCCCAACAATACACATTAACCCTCCTCTAGTTGTCAAAGATTGTCAAACAAATGATGAAATTATCCTAGGAAACAAATGGGAAAAGAAACCTCAACTCATGCTCACATTGCCATCCCATGAACAGAATGTTAAATCTCCTATTCAGCAAGATATTCTGTGGGTTCTAGAGTTTGATGGCTCAGTTAACAAGTTAGGGGCAGGAGCTGGAGTATGGATACATAACAAAGAGAAAGGCTATGCAGAAGGCAGGGCTTACAGATTGAAGTTTAGATGCACTAACAACATGGCAGAATATGAAGCTCTGCTGTTGGGCCTAAAGCTAGCAAAATCACTACAGGCTCCTAAACTCTCCATCATGGGAGACTCTGATCTAGTAATTCAACAAGTGAAAGGAAATTTTGTTACCAATGACAAAAGATTGAGGTCCTATAGGTCTGCTGTAATTGAAATATTAGAGACTTTCTCCGAGTTTGTTATCACAAAAATTCCAAGGGGCCACAATCTCCATGCACACAGCTTGGCAACATTTGCCAGCACCTTCAAATTCCCATTGGAACCCAACAATTGTTTCACGGCAGAGGTCAAATATAGGCCTTCTATTCCAAACAATGTCAAAGAGTGGCAAGTATTTGAGAATGACATGCAAATAAACAACTTTTTAACCTTGCAACAAGAGTTCACAGGATTAAATATTGACCTTGAGACAGCAAGTCAATCACAAATACTTGAGACAGCAAGTCAATCACAAATATTTGATGGAGCAAGTCCATCACAATTACAGTTTCAACAGTCTGCCCACCCAATGTCACCTAGAACAGCCAAACAATTACTCAGTCCAACCATTTTCAACAAAGAAAACATTCAGCAAATTAACCAAATTGACTGTGAAGAGATGAGTAGCATTGAGGCTGAAATCATACAACTCAAAGACAATTTCCTTCCTGTGGGCCTTACCCCACTAGAGGATATTTTTGACTCGAATGACATCCCTAGAAAGCCAAAGATGCAGCCATTGGATGCAAGAGTTGAAGAATGCAACATTGGTACTGTTGACAAGCCTAAAATAATAAAGCTATCTGCCTCTTTGCCCCCTGATCAAAAGCCCAAATACATTGATCTCTTTAAAGAATTTCAAGATGTTTTTGCTTGGGGTTATGAGGACTTGAAGTCTTATGATACCTCTGTCATCCAGCATACCATTCCCCTCAAGCCTAATCAAAAACCATTCAAACAGAAACTGAGAAGAATCAATCCTGTGCTCCTTCCTTCCATTGAAAAAGAGTTGCATAAAATGTTCAAAGCTGGTATCATAGCACCAATTAGGTTCTCTGAATGGATTTCAAATTTGGTCCCTACAAGAAAGAAAACTGGTGAGATTAGACTTTGTGTAGACTTAAGAAATTTAAATCAAGTGTCACTCAAAGACAACTACCCCTTACCCAAAATGGATCACATTCTTCAAAGAGTAGTAGGGGCTTCAAGGATATCATTGCTTGATGGATTCTCAGGCTTCAATCAAATCCTAGTACACCCTGATGATCAAGACAAAACTGCATTTACAACCCCATGGGGAACTTTCAAGTATGTGAAAATGCCATTTGGATTGAAAAATGCAGGGGCAACGTTTCAAAGAGCAATGGACATTGCTTTTGCAAAAGAGATTCATGACTTCTTGGTCATTTACTTAGATGATCTTACACCCTTTTCAAAATCTGACCAAGAACACTTGAAACATTTAAGACAGATTTTCATAACATGCATGAAATATGGTATTTCCTTAAACCCCAAGAAGTCATTATTTGGCTTGGAAGAAGGGAAACTTCTAGGGCATATTATTTCAAAAAATGGCATAAGAATTGATCCAGATAGGATACAAGCTATCCTACAAATGCCTCACCCAAGGAATGTCAAGGAATTGCAAGGATTCTTAGGGAAAATCAATTTTTTAAGGAGGTTTATCCCAAATTTAGCAGAGTTAATCAGATTACTAAACAATATGCTAAAGAAAGATTCAAAGGTCAAATGGACTGTTGAAGCAAAACAAGCCTTTGAAAGTATAAAGTTGGCCTTGACTCAAACCCCAGTGTTAACCAATCCGCAGTTTGACAGAGACTTCATCATTTTCTCCTTTGCCTCCCAACATACTATTGCTGCTGTTTTATTACAGAAAGATGACCAAGGGAATGAGAAACCTATTGCCTTTTTCAGCAGAGCTCTTAGAGATGCTCCTCTAAAGTACCAAATAATGGAAAAACAAGCCTATGCCTTGATCAAAGCTATTAAAGACTTTAGGATTTACATTCTCTACTCCCATGTTGTGGCTTATGTACCAAGTCCTATTGTCAAAGACATTCTCACCCAAGAAAACTTAGAGGGTAGGAGAGGAAAATGGATTGCCAATATACTAGAATTTGACATTGAAATAAAGCCTACAAAGCTGATAAAAGGGCAAGGTTTGGCCAAATTAATGACAGAAGCAAATTTCCAAGCCTTAGATATCAACCAACTGGACAGTGAAACAGAGCTGGCGACTCCAAAGATCAATGTAGCCTTTGAACAATCTCCTTGGTACTCTGATATCTGTTATGTGTTACAAAACCTGTGTGCTCCCTCAGGACTGTCCAGAACTAAGTGTAGATTCCTAAAAATGAAAACAGCTAGATTTTGTGTGATGGATGGAAATCTACTTTGGAAAAACCATGAAGGTATATTGCTGCACTGTCTAATAGAGAATGAAACTAACCATATCATGCAAGAATTCCATGCTGGAGACTGTGGTGGACATTTGTACTGGAAGTCCACCGTGGACAAGATATTGAGGGCTGGTTATTACTGGCCTACTATGTTCTCTGATGTGAAGAAATTCACAGCCTCATGCCACAAATGCCAACTGTTTGAAGGCAAAAGACAGCTGCTGCCACTTCCTTTGAAGCCCATTGCAACAGAGAGACCTTTTCAACAATGGGGCTTGGATTTCATTGGGGAAATTCATCCCTCATCTTCAGGGCAACACAGATGGATTCTAACAGCAACAGACTACTTCACCAAGTGGATTGAAGCTGCCCCATGCAGACAAGCAAATGATTCAGTAATCATTCAATTTTTGGAAAACAATATACTGGCTAGATTTGGCTGCCCAGACAAGATAATAACAGACAATGCTGCTGCCTTCAGATCCAAGAAGATGGTGAACTTCTGCCATAAATTTCACATTACTTTGGGCCATTCTACAGCTTACTATCCTCAAGGAAATGGCCTTGCTGAATCATCAAACAAAAGTTTGATAAATATCATAAAGAAAGTGCTAGAAGAGAACAAAAAGAACTGGCACAAGAAACTAGTAAACGCTTTATGGGCAGACAGACTAACAACTAAAAGATCAATTGGGACCAGCCCATATGAGTTAGTCTATGGATTAGAGGCCAGATTTCCTTCATCACTAGGAGTGCCGGTTATGAAACTTCTACAAGAAAGCCAAGCAGAGCCAAATGACATGCAAAGAAGGATTAACCAGATAATTTGTTTACAGCAGACCAGAGAACAAGTTTTCAGCAGAGTGCAGATACTACAAGAGAAACTGAAAAAGGCCTTTGATAGAAGAACCAAAGCAGAAGATTTCAATGTAGGGGACAAAGTTCTAAAGTGGGATGCAAGAAGAGAAGAGAAAGGGAAGCATGGAAAGTTTGATTCTTTATGGATAGGACCATTTGCTGTCCAAGCAGTGCAAGGTAATAACACCTACTTCCTCAAAAGTTTGACCGAAACTGACTTGGATGAAGGTCCTGTCAATGGCAGGATGCTGAAGCACTACTTTGATTATTCCCCATGAGTGGAACCTAAAGATTCATTGTATATATACAGATGTACATATTATCTTCTGTTTTAGATTGTAAAGAGCAGTTTTCCCAAGTAATTCACCAAGCAGCAAGAGGCTGATAGAATCAGAGGCCTTCCAAGAAAGAAGCACACCATTTTGACACATTGAGGCAGCTAGTTTCAAAGATTGGTATGGGCAGCTAAGGAGCAAGGCAATCTGACCTGCTGTTCTTGGTCTTTCAAAAGAAAAACCATCCCCATGTGGAGCCACTGTTGGATACCTATACCAATAGGTTTCATATTTCATGATTGGCAAGAGAAAGTCCAAATATGCTCTGCTTTGAGTTCACAAAGATCCCATATTTCCTAAAGAGCAAGGAGGTGTGTAAAGTGTTTCAAACGTTGATGACCCTATTACAAATTTTGATGGATGATCCAACAGTTTAACCTGGATCATGCCATATTTCAATTTTGTGTTATAGAATAGAGAAAGAAGTCTGTCCAAACAGCCTAATCTTGGCAGACAACTAGTTTAGGTAGAGAAGAAAAGGATCCCAACAGTTTAATCTGGGACCTTGGAAGAGATAAGGGTAGAAATAGATAGAGAAAAAAATAAAGAAAAAGCCAAAGAAAAGAAAAGGCAAGTAAGGGTTTGCAAGTCCAAGTGCACCCTCCAAGGAGAAACAAAAAATGCTAGGTAAGCAGCTGGGTAGGTAGTTGGGGTCGCAGAAAGTGAGTCCTATCATTGCAAGAATGGTGATGATGGGCAGCAAAGTAAAAGACTACAGCAGGAGCATGACTAACCTCCCTCTCCCCCTTCATTTCATCACTAACATTCCCTCTCTTTTTAGCTGAGATTTATGGAGAAAGATCATGGTTTTTAGGTGGTTCTGGTTCATTCAGAAGCCACATTTCTTGTCTAAAATCTTTTCATTTTGATCTACTCTCAAAACTAAATCACTTTCATATAAACTCAGTGAGATCCCCTTCATTTGCTCCCTTCATTCATATTAACACTAATTCTATTGTATAAATCCTCATATCGCCTATTCCCCTAATATTACTAACACCAAGGTGTATAAATCCCAAACTCTTATAAATACCCACCCCCTTGGCATTATAGCCAATAAAGTTACAAGTCAGGGATCAAATGACATCAGGTCATGTTGATAAACCTATGCCAAATACCCCTTTTCCTCATAAGCCAGTTCCTCTATCTCTACCCCCTTTTGCACATAAAACCTTTAAAAAGGGCCCTAAACCCCACCTTACCCGCTTCAAAGAGCCAAAAGAGCATAAAACCCACTTTCCGCCTGTTAGCCAAGGTTGGCGCATATAATTGTTTTTATCAAAATACATTAGAAAAGCGCTCAAAAGCAGGTTTATTTGCCTCCGCCCTCATCCGTATATTCCACACATGTCACCTCCCCGACCACCATTAGATCAAGGGCCTACAGATCCGACGGCCCTGATCGCGTTGGACCCCTTCCGACGTCTGACCGATACCTGTACTAACCTCCCGTCACATCTGCCTCGCGTCCGCCGTCCGATCAAAGTCCGTAGATCTAACGATCATCGTGACGTCGGAGCCCATCCGATGACCGATAGATATCTCCCGACGTCCGTATCTGGAGGACGTCATTCCACTGCGACGTGCCCTCACCACCATACGTCGGAGGTACTACTGACCGATACCGCCCCGTACAGGAGGCGGTGCGATATGAAACCACTGCTGGTTTCCGGATTTCCTTATCCCGCCTACCCACGTCATCACCGCATCAGCAACGCGTCAGCAACGCGTCACCGCCCCGTCACCCAGGTACGCTGCCCCGTCGACCTCCCTGTCCCTGCCATTGGTCCACCTGTCCTGCCATGTCACCGCCACCGTGTACCAACCAGACAGCGCCACGTCACCCGATGACGTCAGTATGACGTCATCCGACCTTGACCCCACCCTATGACGTCATGCTGACGTCAGCACATATTCGCGCCAAAAGCGTAAAAAGGTCTATTTCACCCAAAATTTCGCGTTTTTTGGTCATTTTGTGTGTTCGTCGTTATTCTGCTCTGCATGCAAACAACGTCCAAATTGTCTACCAACCTGCTAAACTGACCAGAAGAGCTCCAGCGCACCAGTTCAACCTGCGGTCACGACCTCTGCGCGTTGTTTTACCAGGTATTCCTCATCATTCATCCTCTGTGCGCCTGCAATTATCTATTTAACGCCTTAGAAAGCTTAAAGAAAGCCGAAAATCAGAAATTCACCACTGAATTCCTCAGCAAAGCCTTGAAGTTCCAATTATCACTTCGAAAAACACCAGCCGAGCCTTTTCCCAGTGGCATTCTGCTAAGAAACCAGGCCCTGTCTGCGCAATCGTGGCAGGCGCATTTGAAACCAATTTTTAACATTGAAAGGTGCCAAAAAAAAAAGGGCTAAGCTTCGCTCTTAATTACCATAAAGCAGCATTTCAACTGCTGCACACCCTGCATTTACCTCCCACTTGCATTTCCATCCCTCTACAAAGAAACTTTGCTGTTGTTACTCTGCATAGTAACACAGCCCCTGAGTAAGAGTAAAATTTGCAAAGGAAAATCATGGACCCCCCTGTAGCTCCCATAGCCCTCAATGTGGCTCCCCTGAATGTTCCTAATAGAACATTTGACACCAGAGCATTGGCAGACCTGGACTACAAGATAGCAGAGGAAATGATGAGCAGAAGCAGGTTCCATCTGCAAATATTAAACGAGATAAAGATCAAACATGAGAGGGGGACAGACATCCTGGGAATTTGGGAGTCATTCCTCCCAATATTCAAACTTCCTCAGGTTAATCAATTCCCTGAGCTTGTGCACATAGTTGCTGAACACTATGATGCATCCCAGAGAGCAGTGCTAGATGCTGAAGGTTCAATCCTGTTCCTCATTACCCCTGAAGCCATCAGGGAGATGTTGCAATTCCAGACAGAGCATAAGTTGGTCCCTCTGTCACTAGCTGATTTAATAGTACAGGGAGCCAGAACCACAGAGGCCCAAATCACTAAGGTCAACCAGCTCTTCATCAAGGCTGACACTTTGCAGATTCCTCCCATCAACTGCGTTTACCTCAATCAATTGGGCCAAGACCTGGTTGACATGATCAGTCCCATCCTGGGATATGATTCAATAGAACATATTGATGAAACAGTTATACAAATGATGCTTATGTTCTCCCCAGGAAGGAAACCAATCCACTATGATTATGCAACATACATATCAGACAAAATGCATGAACAGTTGATGAATTTGCCAAGAGAAAGAGTGTTTAGGTACACCTCCTACCTATATCATCTGCTCATATACTTCCAGCATGATAAATTCTCCTTCCCAAAGAAGAGAGTAGATGCACAGGGCAATCTGAGATCAGTAGTATATTGGACATCTGTTTTCCACGTATCATGCTACTCTCCATATACCTACTGTGAGTTTATTGATCTCTTCATCCATCCAGCCTTGACTCTACTGATTGGTTCACCTCCTCCTAGACTGACAGAGGACATGAAAAGGTGCCTACATTTGTCAAAAGTATACAGTATTGGGGACTGGTATCTTTACCAACACCACACCGTCATCAGAATATATGGGTGTGAGTTACCCCCATTTAGACTACCCAAATTTGTGCCCATGAGGCTATTTGCCTTAGAATACTTCAGGCAGTTTGGCTATGTGGATATGTTCCACTTCTCAGGCAGAGGCAAGAAAGCACAGCTGAAAATCAAGAGCCAACTTGGCCATTTAGTCTACAATGAAAGGGATGAAGGGTGGAAGGAGGCAGATAGAATACTGGTGGGACTTGGTTTGAAGTACAGTTTTATATGGAAACCCTATGACCCCAACAACTTCATCACAATGAGGAGACTCAAATATAAACTGTCTGCTTACGGTCATCATAGCCTCCCCAAAATTGAAAAATATGCCAATCAAAGCAAGTGGAAAAGGGGAACTCTAGAAGAAGATATAACTCAAAAAGAGCTTGATCAAAGAGCTCTGAACAATCAAAAGAAGATGGCTGACCTTGAGTTTTATGCACAGGTCCCCTCACTGCCAAGCACACAAATTGGAGCAGCAGCCTCCTCTTCAACTACTCCACAGCAAACTACAAAAGTTGCTGGAAAAGTATCAGAAAAAGGAAAGGAAAAGGAAATGGAGGCAGAGCAAGAGCAACAGCAGGAACAGCAGCAAAATCAAAGTCAGCAAACACAAGAACAAGTAGAAGGACTACAGCAAGGGCAGCAGGAAGACATAGGACAGCAAGAAGAACAGCAGCAAGAAAAACAAGGGCAGGAGCCGCCTGCCCAGCAAAAGGAAACAGTGGATACTCCTCAGACCACTGAACAAGTCATGCCTACAAGGCAAGACTCTACATTTGATGCCTCGGTCCTCCAAACCCCTCAAAAGGAGGACACATTTCTCTTTAGGAAAAGGGAAAGAGAAACTCCCTTGACATCCTCTATCAATCAAGGAGAGAAAAGGCAAAGACTCAACGATTTTCCAGAAGAGGATATAGCCATCCGAGAAGCATTGGGCATGGGCCCACCAAGTCAAGAAATTTCAGCAAGTTCCTCCCAGCAGGAACTAGACAGGACAATGGGAGGGGAAGTCACCTCCTCCAGCCAGCAGAAAGAGGAAAGAGTGAGCATAAAGCAGCAGTTCATAGACATTAAGAGAAGGAGTGACCCAATCAAAGTTCAATTATACAATCACCTACTTAACATGGCTCCTTCCAATCAGCAGAGACTCATGTCTGCTTTTGATGTAGGTGAGGGCAAACTGACATTGAGTCATTTTATGCCTACGGCACTCAAGCCACAGTCTTCTGCTGATTATCTCAGGACCAATTTAGAGGTCCTTGCCAAAGATATACACCCCATGGATAAAATTGAGTTGCATAAACAAACAGGGGAAATGGTGTATGCTTCATTGGCCGATAAGACCTTGGACAACTACAAGTTAACAAGCAGTCTGAATGCTACGGCTTCCCAGCTGGAGCTAGAGAGAGCCTCTTCTCAGGCCAAAGACAACAGGATCAAAACCCTGGAAGAAATCATCATAGAGATTGGGCACAATCCCAATGATATTAAAGGGATACAAGAGATCTTAAAAATCAGAGATGCTGATATGGCTGCACTAAGGAAGAAGGTTAAACTTCCAGCCACTATCCATCCACAGACCGATGAAGTGGCAAAACAAAGGTATGAGCAGGATTCCACTGCTCTGTTAATTTCTGTTTACAAAGAACTTCTGAAGGCACAAGAAAAATTGGGGCAATATGAGGCCACACAAGCACCTCTGAAAGGATCATCAACACAAGCGCAAGAGGGGCAAACATCTCAGCCCCCTCCACAGGTCATTAATCTTGAGGAGACTGCTCCTACTACTGCACCTCCACCTCAGCAGGTTGAACAACCAGCCACATCTACTTCAGCAGCACCCACCAGCACAGATCAGAGCTTAGACATGCAAAAGCTAAAAAGCGAAATACAAGCTTTAGAAGCACAAATGATGCAGCTGAATGAAACTAAGGAGCAGCTGGCCAAGGTGAATGAAAGGCATGACAAAACAAAAAGAGAAGTAGGAGAGAAGGCCAAAGAAATCAAAGCTCTTAAAGACAAAATCAAGGAGCTTGAGAAAGAGCTAAAGCTAGATAAAATCATAGCCGAAATCAGAGCAATGATATGGTCCAATATTGGTAAGTCCATCAATAACCAGTGGCCATACATTGAGACAATCCATGAGCAACTGGAGCTCATTCCAAAAGCACAGAGGGAAATCAGAACATCAAGGGCCTTGTTGGGGAACATGCCTGAAATTGCAACAAAAATGATCAATGTGCTCAATCATAAGACCAGTTCTCAGTTGACCATCATGGGAATCGCAAACAGAACTGATACTATCCAAATGATCAAGAGGGTTCTTACTCTTAGAAGTCTGATGCAAACCTTAGACAGAAGAACCCAGGATATGCAAACTGAGGTAAACAGGTTCTTTGAGAGGTTTCGGGTATTGGAAAGTAAAGGACTCCCTAGCTTGCTGAACAATGGAGGGAGATTATTCACCCATGAAGAATATGCCAAGAGAGTGAATGTTTTTGCCTCATCACAGGTAAATGAGAAAGCCAGCACCTCAGAAGATACAGGGCCTATCACAGGACAGATTTTCTATGGTAAGATAGAAAATCTACTTTTTATAATGAATGAAATGAATCATCTATTTGATGTAGCTCCCAATTTTTTCAAGTATACAGAAGCTGAAGAGACAATGTAGGCCATCCTCAAGCATCAGCTCCCTACACAGGAATGGTGGATAGATGCCATCCAGAGAATTTTGTAAACATTAAGCCATGCATCAATTTCTGTTTTTTCTATAAATTTTGATGGAAAGAACAGTCAGCAAAATCAGCAGGCATCATAAAGTCAAAGCTGAGCCAACTCAGCAGATGGAGCAGCCAACAAAGCAGGAAAGACAAACGCAGCTGGCAAAGCCGAGAAATTCATTGCGCAGGCAAAAGTAAATGCGTACCTACAGGATCAATACATAGTAATGTAACCGACTCAGTGACTCCTTAAAGTCAAAACAATCATCTGACAGACATAAAGGGCATTTACTCTGCATTTAACGTTATAATAACTCCCTGCCTACTTTCTGAACACGACTGAAGATATTTTCTCTCTCTCAGATGACTCAATGCCTGAGATATTTTGTATACTTATTTCTATATAAACCCCTGCGCATGATAGAGCAGGGGTTGTTGTAATTTTCCTTTGAAGAGCTCTCGCTTGCTGTAAGATTCTCAGAGAAATAATACAAAGGGAGAATGGAATTTCCAAAGCTTGGTGTACTTTGATGCGTTGTGGTGAATGGTGAATGTTGCAGGATTCCAGACTGTTTTCATAAAACAATAAGTTTTCTCAAATCTCTGTATTACATGTTTTCGAGTCTTTTGTTCTCTTTTATTGTTCAGATGTTTTACACTTAATAGCAAAGTAGAAGAATGGTTCCAGGACTTAATCCATGATTACCCTGAACTCAAACTGAGCTATTATCCATGTTTTCCTCAGATACAGCAACAGAAGTGTAATTCTTAGTTGCTGCACTTCGAAACTATATCTTTCGCTGTGATAGACATTCCCAGGGATTCAAGTTTGCCCCTGTGACATCTGTCTTTTCTCATAACCAGTTGGGTGGAAACAGTTAAAAATGAGTGAAAATTCTTGAATGCTTTCATCGTTTGTCTTACTTGTTTCCTGTTATTAATCAAAATTTGTTCTATGAAGCATCCAAATGGCCCTGTAAGTTTCACCGGTTCATCTCAAAGTTTCTAGACACCTACAGCCACAGACTCCATTGCCCAATGATACTTGACTCTCTGAATATTACATCACAAGAGATCTGAAGGAAATTCTTCAACCAAAACATAAACAAAACCTGTGCATAATAGCTAGCCTAAAACCCTATCATAAACAGTTACAAATCATAAAGAGAGAGCCCTCTCTGATCACAGTTTGGCTAGAAACAGTGATCCAAAGATTGGTTAGTGGTTACCCCGGCCGTATTCCCTTGGGAGTCATAGGGAACAACCTGGGTGCTAACAGGCGGTATTCAAGATCTTCCCCAAATGTGTCTGAGAATGCATTATTAAACTCTTTCCATTTCAGCTTGATGTCTTTGTCTACGATCAGCTTGGTGTCTTCATAGATCGGCCAACTCATTGACACTTGCTCAATTGTTTCTCCAATTGTGCTTTCGTTGGTGCCCTTTAATCCTTCTCTCTTTTAGGCCATTGATCCTAAATGGCTGAGAGATGGACAAACACCTGCTATATCTGGAGACATGGCAACATGCATGGCACGAAATTTGTCAGCTAAAAACAAAGAAAACGTAAGGGATGACATGCTACATACCTCGGCATTGACTGTCAAGGATTTCTCAATTTTCACTGGGAGGCTAGGAGACTGGCTGCCAGATTTGCACAAGAAGTAGTCTGGACGTTGGCTACTGGAATTGTGTAATGCGCAATCCAGACTGGCCTTCTGGGTGCTGGGATTGCGTAATATGCAATTTCAGCTGGCAAGTGCTGCAGGCCTAGGTACTGCATTGTGCAATTTTCTGGGAGGACAGTCACTAGCCAAAATTGCGCATTTTCCGGGAGGAAGTCAGAGCATTCCCTCTCAGAATTGCGCAATGTTATATTGGTGAGGCAGATTTCAGGCCAAGGTTTCCCAGACACGCCAACGGGAAAATGAAAGAAAATGAAGATGTGAATGCATGGCAATGCTAAGTGTAAGTAGAGGTGAATGATCATGCATGCAAATAGTGGATGCAAGATTCAGAAAATGGAACAACATGCATGTCTATGCGACAAGTTTCCGAATCAGAAACTATTCATGCAAAACAATGTCATGCATACAACAAAAGTGAGATTCTCATCAAAACTAAAACAGTGCTTGTACAAGCTAATATTCATGCAAGCAACAACACTCACACAAGCCAAAAGACAAAAAGCGACAAAAATGTTACAAAAGACAAGTTAAGCGGACTTACCAGGGAATAGTTGACCTAGATGTGTCGAAGACTCCTGGATGTGCTATGAGATGTCAGAGATCTAATATCGATGTGAAGAATGAGATCTGAACCATTGAATAAATAAGTTTGAGGCTCATGACATGCATGCCACAAATCTAGGAAAAACCGACACTTGGAGGAAAGCTTCTAATACGATCTTTGCATGTAACCTCCAACTTCTAAAAATAGCTCCCTAAAATCTAGGGATGCTTTTTACATGTTTCTTTTTCCTATTCTGGAAAAATTCATGCTATGCATTCAAGTCAATTTTTCTCAGTCCTAGGTGGAACTAGTCAACTTGAGAGCACATGCTACAACTTGCTTTCCTGAGAGAGAAATTTACGGAATTTCCTGAGGGAGTCAGGCTGGTTGTCTAGAAGGATTACAATTTTTGGGAGGAGCAATTGACTACTGCCTAGAATTGTGTAATTTTTGGGCTGAGCTATCCTCCTAGGCCAGATTCCACAGTTTTCACTGGGAAGGTTGACTGACATGATTGTGCAGTTTCTAAGCCCAATAGGCTGCCAGTTAGATTTTCACAATTTATGGAGGGAAGGTTGGTTCCCCTCTAGAATTGAGCAATTTCTTGAGGGAGTTGCTCAGCCAGCAGATGAACCAAGTCCGAGGAAGTAGACTGTGAGGGGAGTGAAACAAGCTATCATGCACAAGCTGGCAAGCTACTAGAAGACCAATGAAGCTCATGTACATGACAGTGCAAGACATGCAACTTCTTAAGAAATTTCAATCTGATGCTCAGAGAGAAAGTTATGACAATTTTCCCAAGGTCATTTGTTTGGGATGTAATTTGGGAGCCTGTAAACACTCTAACTTCCTTGGATCATATCTTCGACAATATAGCAAGAATAGATCTTAAATTCGTACCTGAGGCTCATCAAGCTTTCATATCAAATGGGTTTGAATTTGAACTTCTGAACCTCATAGAAAAAACGTTATAGCGAAAATGCCACAATGACTTGTTTGGAGCATCAAAACCCTAGAGTCAAAAGCTCTGATACCAAATGTTATGCAGCCAGCTCAAAAAATAGAAGAAAAGATAGATCAATGATGAAAATATCTGACTCTTCGAGGGGAAAACTCCTTTACATTACACAAATGAGAAATTATTAGATGATACAAATGATAGAACCTCCTTTAGATATATAGGAGTCTAAGCAGTCACAATATAATCAAAGCTGACATAACAATAATAATATAAGGGCACAACAATAACAATGGTAGGCTTCTATGGGGCACAATAATAACAATATGTGGATAATAGGGGCACAACAATAAAAATAAGGGATAAAATGAAAATAGTAACGGGGGAAACACTAGTATTATAAGGACCGAAGATAATCCCTCTTGTAAATAAATTTCCATGAATTGTAATTCATGTAACTAATAAATGGAAATTATGTTCCAATTTTTTTTGTTGGTTAAATCACATCCTTAGTTTTTGTCGGTTATTTTAAACCATTACAATTCAAAGGTGGTTCATAATTTGCAGGAATTTAAGTGGTTTCAAAAAATTCCAATAAACCATGGTTTCAAGTAGTTTTCAATAATTTGCATGGTTTCAAGTGGTTTTAAATAATTTGCATGGTTTCAAGTCATTTTCTTTAGTTTTTTTACATCTCAGTTTTTAACTACATGGTATTACTTTCAGTGCTTACTTTATCTTAGTTTTATCATTTCAATCTCCAATTGTTTCTGGTTTTCAATCATATTTCGTAATGCATAAGATAAGGAGCAAGTAATATGAGAAGTGAGACAATTTGAACTACCTATATTTGTATGAATTTCTTGAATTGCATGATCCTTTTGTTCTCTCAATGTTTGGTGTCTTTTTCTTATCCTTTATCAATATTAGTCTCGTATTTCCTTTGTGAATGGGAATTTCTTTCCTTTTCTAGATCCAAATCTCCAATTTCGCATGTTTGTTGTGAATCCTTATGTAATTTTCATGCTCTGATATTTCTCTATTAATGAATGTTTACTAGTATTTTCTTACAATCGAAATTAGACACTAATTTAGTAGTTGACAATAGAGGCTTGATCGAGCTATAAGATCAATTGAGCCCTTCATCCATATCATTTAACAGTATTAACATTAACAAAAGTTTGTAAGGGGATTGGCAGTTTAAACTTTTTAATGCCTCGATCAAGTCATTGTTAACCATGTATACAACTCGATCAAGGGTTACTTTAACACTCGATTGAGAAATTTGAATTTTGAATCTAAGTGCTCGATCAAGCTCCTACAGTCTTAAATTTTAGAGTTTCAGCACCCTATCTACAAATTTATCTGCCACCCCATTTTTTACCCCATCGGATTTAGGGAAGAATTTGTCCTACAGTGGCGGAGTTGATCATGTTGGATTCATTAAAGAATCCTCTATCCAATGGCATATGATATTTTTCATATAATTTACTTTAAACATAACGATTGAAATTTGTTGGACAGTTTCAAAAGGGCTAAATAAAAAATCAATAACATAAAATATACACAATTAATTTTTTTTACAAAATAACATTATCTTCGTTTGTGGTTCCTCTTCAAAAGGGTACCTTTTTTTTATTTATTTAAAGAGTTGAAAAAATCTTATGCAAACACATATGTATCCAAAATGAAATTGAAATATTACTTCGCCGAGTTAGAAAAACAATAAAAAAATATCATTTTTAATAAAAAAAAATAAATCTTTAATATGAAAAACTTAGTTGTCTTTGTGTAGATCATGTATATGTATATGTATATGTATATGTATATGTATATGTATATGTATATGTATATGTATATGTATATGTATATGTATATATATATATATATATATATATATATATATATATATATATATATATATATACACACACACACACACACATACACATACACATACACATACACACACACACACACACACACATACATATATATATGTATTTATGTATATGTACATATGCATATGCATATACATATACATATACATATACATATACATATACATATATATATATATATATATTAAATTACACATTTTGAAATTAAGTTACCATTCGTAAGCAACTCAGTTGGAATATTTGTACACTTAGAAATCTATATTTATTCATGGTTTTCAACCCATAAGCTATGATTAATATAAACATATATAGTTTGAAACAAGCTCCTATCATGTTCCTCTTTACCCACTTATGTAGTTTATGAAAATTTATTTCTATTCTACATATATATCAATGATATTTCTCAACTAGAAATGTGCATGGTTATATTTATTTGGTTCAATGTTTCTTTGTTTTTCTAATAATTTTCTTTCTGTTTTCCATATATCCTAGTGTTTTGTTTAGGATTTCTCGTATAAGCACTTACCTGACTTAATTCATAGAATTTTATTTATAATGTTTATACAAAGGTAGTATTACATTAAGCCAGGTGGATATTGGTGGCCACCCACCTGTCCCACCTAGATCTCCATTCAGTTGCTTTTGTTTCCTTGTTTATTTCAAAATTTACTCTTTTTAGTAGTTCTTTTTGTTCTAAACTTCTAGAGAAGTTTAACCCCCTAAACAACGTTTTTCTAGGTCTGCTACAGACCCATACCCATAGGCAGGGGCCTCCGGAAAAACCTGTAGTACTCAGAGAGAACTTTCCAACAAGGTATCGTACATGCCAAACGGAGATAATATGACCCCGAGAAGTTGGCTGCCCAACTAACCCCAACATGGCCCATAAACGCTTGGTGTTACATCTCTTGGGGTTAGGGTTTTGGTTGTTTAGGGTTTTCTCATGTTTTTCAATAATAAATAGGCCCTTAAGCCTCATTGTAACACAATTCAGAGGCATGTAGCTACCACATCTCTTCTTAGAGATAAGCTACCATCAATGAGCTAGTATTATTTCCATTATGTTTGTAAGGATATTTCAGTATTTGATATTAAAGAAATCAAGTGTTACTTCTTCTGCATCTTTGTATTTATGGTTATATCAATAGTTTTTTGTGTTCCTATTTAAATTTAGATCATACATATCTAACCAGACTCAGCGTCTACCTCCTATTAATAATATAGGTCATTTAATAATGAATGGATGATGCATATGCTTAGATATTGGTATGGGGTTTACCCCTCTATATTGACCTTCAAGAATGTTTAACATGTTTAATTCTTCTAGATGGTTTATAAAGTAGCCTATATAAGAAATAGATCATCTATAAAATTTATGTCTTTTCATATAAAAAAATGTATAAATATATTCCTATATATTTAACTATAAGTATCAAGCAATTTTAATGATATTCATAGATATCTTTCTAATATTTTATGATACTAAATAAAACAACAAAATGTCTCAACAAAATTTATGCATTTTTGCAATTTACTTTCTTTCTTGACCATTTGGTTTACATTGTTTATTCGCTTCCTATTATATTATTTTCCTACCCTTTATGCATCAAAACATCTTTTACAAATCACTAGTTAAAAACATACCATCACACTTAGTTTTTTATCATAAAACTTCATCCATTCATCAAAATAAATGAATAGTAGTTGTTGCATGTTAAATGTATTTATTTTATCCATTCTTTATAAACTCTATTCAAACTATGTATTACTGATAAGCAAACAATTAAACTTCCCTTACTTATAGGAACAATAGGAATACTTGAAAATACTATAGGAATAATCATGCTCCTCCAAACTAGTAAGTTGCACATAGTAGCTCCCCCCAAGCCTCAAACCCTTTTCTCTTAATAACCTGTCAACATTTAGTGTTGATTTCCTCCTTCCCCATCTAGACTCTAGTAGTATCCTTCCCTCTTTTCAAGGTTTTCACTCTTTCCCTTTTTGAACCTAGGATTTTCTTTTTTTTTAACATAATATTCTTATCTTTACTCCTCTAGCGATGGATTTCTCTCCAGTAAAAATAATAGAAGTAACCTTCACCCCACCTAGCATAGCACTTATGTCTAGCTATGTTGTCTCTTTGATGGTGATTATTTCTCTTAAAATATTTAGGGATAATGGAAATTATAATTGTGACAACTGTCACTTTAAATTTTCCACTACCTAGGACTCCAACCACTTAAAACTTATTTGACAACTAAAGAAAATAATTACAATTTACTGACATGATAGTTCAAAAAATATTTCCGAATAAAGGAAATACTTTAGTAATTAATTTATTATAATACACAAATATTTACACCTATCCTTCAAACATTTGTAGTCTTGACCTTATGGTCAGTGTAGCTAATTCAAATATTTACACATAAACATAAATCCATATAGTTTTGCAAGAAGTAAATGCAACAGGGGTATCATATTTCTCCTCCCCTAAATTTAAACATATTCCTTAGTGTTTTCCTCTGCATTAATCACTTCAGGGAAAGTGGAGAAAATTATTGCCGCTTGTTCTCTTCCATCTCTCAAGTGACCTCCGCAGGGCCAAAGTGTTTCCATTGCATTTTAACCTAGACAATGGTTCGATTCGAAATTAAAGTTTCCCTCTTGTCTAAGATTTGCATAGCCTCCACCTAGAACTCACCTCCTAGTTAACCCTGCATCACATCCCAAACAATGATATGGGATAATGAATCATATAATTATTTATAAGTGATACTTGTAATACATTATGCACTTTAATGTGGGTTGGTAGTGGTCGCTGGTAGGCCACTGGCCCTATTTTGGCTAAAATTTCATGTGAATTTTAAATGGCCCATAAATCCTAAAAGCCAATTTAGCATAGGTTCCCAGTCTCAATGTGCTCCTCTTTGTTCTGACTTCAAAATGAATATTCCCCCAAAATTACATTCTTTATGAATTCTTTTCTCGTCTACATACAAAAATTGTCTCTCTTGAGTTATTTTTAAGTTATGTCTTTCCTTTGTCACAAATTGATCCCTATCTTTTAAGAGATCAAATCCCAAAACCAATCTATCCTCTTGTTGACCCTAAATCAATGGAGTATGACACTTTTTCCAACAAATGACACATATTAAGATATGTTTGGTAAGTATTATTAAATGAAAATTCAACCAATTGTATGTGATCCTCACATTTAGTTGGTTGGTCCACTACATACATGTGAAGAATGTCTTTAAGGATCTTGTAGGTTATTTTAGTTTTTCCATCAATTTGGGGATGGTAAGCAGTACTAAAATTCAACTGTCTACCCAATCTTGAAAAAAGTGCCTTACATAAATTATATGTGAATTTCACATCTATGTAAAAAATAATTGCTTCTAGTACCCCAAGATGTCTGAATATCTACTTCATAGAAATTTCAACATTGTGAAAAACTTTAAATGTTTATTGCACTGGTATTAAAATGGGCTTCCATACACAATTTATGCACTGCAACCATGATAGAATCATGTTGTCTTCTAGTTCTAGGTAACCCTATAATGTAATATAAGAGATAATTTCCCATTTCCACTAAGGAAAGGGTATGGAATATAATAATCGAGTAGGATGTTGGTGCTCCACCTTAAACTTTTTGACACTACAAATATTTTTTTAAATATTCAACTACTTCTCATTTCATTCCTCACTAATAAAATTTATTTCTAGGTGTTGTAATTAACATTTGATAACCTAGATGAGCTGAGAAAGTCTTCTTATGATGTTTATCTAGGACCAATAGTTTAATTATGTGCTCATTTATGATATAAATTCTATTTCTAAAAGTTAACAAACTATTATTATTCGAAGCATAATATGATCCTTCTATTGGAGTAGTTTCATTTAACAGTTTTTCTTGCATCTATATTTATTCTTGATATTCTAATGTCATGACCTAGATTTGTTCGTTAGTGTATATTTAATCAATACTAATAGATATATCATAGATCTGATTTAAGCTTCTACTTAATGGATTTGCAATTTTATTTTATTTTCCCTTAATATGTTTTATTTCAAATTAAAACTCACTTAGGGAATCAATCCACGTTTCTTTTCTTTCATTTAAATATGGTTGACTAAATAAACATTTCATATTGATATCATCAGTAATTAATGTGAATTTCTTGCCTAAAATCTAGTGCCTCCACATTTTTAAAGAATGAATTACTATAGCTAGCTCTATGTCTTACACATCATAATTATTTCCATAATACTTTAGCTACGTAGACTCATACGATATAACATGATTATCTTGCATTAACATTTCACCTAATCATTGTAGAAAAGCATCTATGCACACTATATAATATTTACTGTGATTAGCAATTTTAAGTATAATAGCTATAGATAACACATATATCAATCAATGAAAACTTGCTTGATACTTTTGAGTCTAAACAAATCTAACTTATTTCTTGTGTAAGGGTATCATAGGATAGGCTATCTTGGAGAAACTTTCTAATGAACCTACAACAATAACCTGTGATTCCCATGAAGGATGTAATGTCAATTACATGTTTGGGAACATATCAATTGAGAATTTACTTGACCATTTGAGGGTCTACCATGATTATTTTTTTGGATATTACATGACCCAAACATTGGATATAATATTGATAAAATTCACTCACTAAACTTGGAATATAGTTGATATTCTCTAAGTGTTTGCAACATTATTCTTAACTTTTTTTCATGCTCCTATGGTGTCTTGGAATAAACTGAGATATTAATGGAAATCAATACAAATGTATCGAAATATTGGATAAAAACATGATTCATTAGATACATGAATGTGGATGGGGTATTTGTGAGTCTGAAATGAAGCACAACAAACTCATAATGGCCATATCTAGTTCTAAAATAATTATTATGTATATCCTCATATGTAATTTCTATTTGATGGTAAACAAATATTAAGTCTATCTTGGATCATATTGTTGTTCCCCATACCTGATTAAATATATCATTGATTCTAGATAATGGGTAATTGTTTTTTATTGTAAGCTTATTAGAATATCTATAATAAATACATAGCCTGAGATTCCCAACCTTATTTATTACAAAATGTATAAATCCACCTGAAGGGTAGACACTTAATAAAATATATTCCTTATCCAACAATTCCTGAAGTTGCATCTTCAATTCATTCAAATCTCATACACTCATCCTATAAGGATCCCTTGACAAGCATTGAACTAGGTACCAACTCAATGGTAAAATTAATGTATGTTTTTGGTGGAAACCCAATAATTTCATCTTGAGAAAAATCCTTGAATTCATTCACCACTGTTAATTCATCCAAATTCTTTGATTTTTTTTTCATCAGTTAAATATTCCACCTAAATTGCAAAGAGTTTACACCCCTCCTTATGCATCATTTTAATTTCAAGGCTTATATATGTCTTGTTAAGATCACTCTAAGTAGACTCTAATGGTATGTACTACTCCCTCGTGATTAATACAAGTAATAGTATTTTCTAGGTAGCCAATGATAACCCTATAATTTTCCATCCAATCCACACCCACTAATACATCATATGATCCTAGAGGCAGGATATTCAATTTCATTTATGTTTTCATCCAATTTATATTAGTACGATGGTTCCTAACTAAATTGGTATTATTCGTATTTGTACTAGTCGTTAGCTATACCATCCACGAGTCTTTATGTTTTCCCAATTTTAACTTACATTTTTCCAATATTTTTAGACTAACATAAACTAGCACCTAGACCTATTAAAATTGACACAGCTTGGTTCATAATGTTAACATATATTTCAATCATGGTGGATTGATGCTTATATTATCGATCCTCTAGGTTTTTATTCATTCCAAGAAGACTTGGAGTCACGTCATTTAATATGCAATTTTTTTGTAGATTGTGTGAAGCTTGATAAAAATTAACATTACATGGACAATTTTGAAGTAAATGATGCTCCCCGTAGCCCCAACACTTCAATGGTTCTCTTTCCCTCTCATTGGCTCTTTTACCATTCACATCAATCAGTCTGAATCTTATTTGCGAGTGAGTCTTATATTCATGTTTTGTCCTATTAAAATTTATATTCTAATGATTATTAACATAACTCTAAAGGGAGGAAGAAATGAACCCTTTATTTCATTGCATAAATCTACTTTTTTTTCCAAGTTTTTGAATAATCACTTCTTTTCTTAAATTCTTGTTAACATATTTTATCCTTTCGGATAGCTTCATCCATAGTCCTATGAATGTCACACTCAATCGTCGCCATGCAAAATTGAGGTAAGCAACTAATGAATCTCTAAATATTAACTTTCTCCTCATGAAGCTATGGTACATATCACATAATATGGGTGAATTTAGTGACTAATTCATCCATTGTCATATGAACAAGCTTTAACTCATGAAACTCTTTATCTCTATCATCAGAATATATTTTTGTCAAATGTTTTTCCTTGAAATGTTTTTGAAAATATTTTGAAACCACATTCTTATCTTCTATATTATGCACAGTCCTAAACTCATACCACCACAGGGATTCCTTACCTTATAGCTAGTAAGTGGCCATTCTAGCTTTTGGATTACTAGGATACTCATACCCCTAAAAATATATATATTCGTGTTTAATATACATGCCTCATCTTTTTCCTCTGATTCACCATTAAATATGAAGGTCTGATTTTCTTAAGATCTCCCTGCAATTCCACCTTTTGTTTCTTCAGTTGATTAGATGTTATCAGTGGAATTTTTGTTGAACTATGTTTAATTCCTTTTTCATATTTGAGTTTAAGAGACTCACTCTCATTTATACTATCATGATCCTTCCTGTTTAAGGATTCCTCCTTATCTCCATTATTTGATGTGTATCCTAATACTTTTTATTAGGCTTTTTTGTTAAAATTTTAATGATTTCTTCTTAATCAACACTATCTTTCAACAATTTTTCATTATCTTCTCTAATGCTTGTCAATTCCACTTTTAGACCCTTCACAATTTCTAACAACTCTACTATATGTGATAATGATCCACCACTTAATTGTACGCAAAGTTCCTCCACACATGGAGGTATTGCAAATGGTTTCTCCATGACTATTCTTTACCTTACTCCTTATTATGTAAGACAAAACATTTATTCAATTGAATTCTAGGTGTTACCTTGATCATAGGCCTCAGTTCTATAACCTACATCTCTTATACTAGACGTGATATACCTCCAATTTACATAATAATTTTTCTTTTATACTTTAATTATTCCAATAGAAACATTATTGCATTGACAAAATGAAGCAAAGGTGATCTTTAATCAAAGAACTTCTCATATTTCCTAGATTAGTGTAGTTTTTTTTATTACTAAAGATTAATCTGTCTTGACTTCTTCGAATCACTTGATTGTAGAATTTGTGAATTGGTAGTTAAACAAGTATTATCCAAAATCACATTATATATATATATATCTATATATATATATATATATATATATATATTCATATTCATATATTCTTAAATGTATTTTTTATTGACAGATGAATTATCTATCTCAATCCTTGTTTCAATTTTGAAAGGGAAAATATCTAAATTTGGTGAAGAGCAAGGGGCTTGATCTATCGACCTTGGATTCATCATTATTTAGACTTGTGATCCATATGGACCATTCAACCTTCTTATTACACGTAACATGATTTCCTCCACCTTAGACCATAACACTAATTATGTCCTTGTTTATTTTAACATAACTGAGCCTTTACAAGTCCCTCCCCTTTACCACATGTTACATTAAAGTATGTATGGTGTGATGTCCTTCATCCCTTTGTCGAACATGCAGGATTTTCATCTGACTTTGCCGTGTGATGGGGTTATTAATGAATGGTTTGGATGAATTAAATTAATCAGACGGTATAGGCAGATTAACAAAATTGTCAAAGGGATTGACTACCTTCTCAAGTAATTTAGTTGCATTTTCCTTCCTTCATCATCTGAGTTCTCTGCATCAAAATATTAGGGTTAAAAAAATTGGTTTTGCTAAATATTTTTTTAATAAGGAAAGACTTATTTTATGTCCTAATTCCTTACCTTAGCCACATACATAAGGTAATATCACAAATTTCATTATCAGATATTATACTATCTGCACAGTCGAGGATTATCAGGTTAATTTTTTTATTTTTTTTATCGAGTGCAAAGGGAGTAAGCTTAAATTAACAATATTTTTTTTTGTCTTTTAGACTCTTCCAAAGGTTTATCAAATATTCCCTACTAATAGCACTTTTCCATTAGTTTTTTCAAGTAATACATGGATTCCTCGGTTGGAAACAATGTTAATACTAAAGGGGGCGAAAAAGTTTTAAGGCTAATTTAAACTTTTTTGCAATTTTTCCTTTACTCATTCAGACATGGAATCCACTAAATGGGAGTATCCATTAACAAACCATAAAAATGGCCATGTCAACCAATACAAGCATACACATCATGAGTAGAAAACATATGAGGCATGGAGGTTTAACTTGGAAACCCTTCAAGGAAAAAACCACCAAGTTTTTTTTTGTTATTGATGTAAAAGTAAGAGCACCTACCCTATTACATCAATATTTTTGTGAGCCACCACTCATAGGAAGCACTAACTCCCTTTTATTTTTTTATAGCACCCATTAGTAGGAAGCACCAACTCCCTCGTTTTGTAGACACTTGATAAACTTACTAGAACTACCAACTTCATGGATTTGTTGCAAGAACCAACTTGAAAATCCCTGGATTTATGAAAGTACCAACATGCAGGAGGCGCTAACCCCCAATATTTCTTCAAACACCCACTAGAGTTGGAAGCACCAACTTCCTGTATGCATACTCCAACCCACACTCAATAAGGAACTAATTTTCTTTGTAGATGGAAACTACTCTACCTAATAGAAGCTCTTTGTTATCCTTGGTAGCCTTTTGGCACATGCAACACTTTTTCCTTTGCACACTCTGCAACAACCCACTATTTCAATCAACATCATTCACTAACACATAGCCCACACATCACTTTTTCCACACTGCAACATCATACTTCTACTCTCGACCCTCTACTATTACATAGGCTCTCTCAGCCTCACACAACAGCACTGGTTCACTTAGCCCCTTTTCTAAACAACATAGGCACACACAGCCTCTTCTTATAGCACAGACACACTTGACCTCACACAAAAACAAACTCACGCACAAATATCTCCACACATCTCACTAGAAACAATGTTGCTTCACCCACATTTCTCAACTGCAATCTTGGGTTTTGTTTCACTGAAACACAATGATCGATGTTGTTTATGTCAAACATGATTTCGCCATTCATGTTGCCTGAGTGTACTTAGCACTTAGCACTCCTTCCTGGTATTGCGTATGATACATAGGTATTGTAGCTTCATTAACCACTAGGAATGGGCTTTGTTCTCTCACCCATTGTTGCTACAATAAACATGAGGATGGACACCCAATGTTCCCAGGCTAAGACATAAATTCTCAATCAGTATTGCACACTCCAACAAGGATCTTGTTCTTTCTATGAACAAATATCCTGTGCCTAAAGCTCTTATCTTCCTTTAATTTCTTGTAGTACGGGAGCAAGATTAGGGATGGCTTGTTTCAGATCGTGAAAAATTCTTTTAAATCATCCTGTGTAATCATGGTCCTTCCTGCCTTGACTCAGTGATTTCTGCAGTCAACATTACTCCTGCAACACAACCCTTACTATGCACATTTACTTATTTGTTGACTCATTCATCCTTCATACACCTATGTACTTCAATTTCAAATCACAACAGTTTGTAACTTTATTAAGGCCATATATTACAAAATCTTGAGATTATGATATTAGCCTTTAGCCCCTTTTGCTTTGCCTCTTATTTTGTTTCCACCATGTGTCAAATCTCCATACAAACAACCATATAAAATAAATAATAAAAAAAGATTGTTTCCAAGCATAACAATTTTTGAGGTTAATTTTTCCATGTTCTTATCACTAGCATGCATCCATTCAATTTACTTGTTTTAAATCTCCACATGTCCATTTTTCACTTAGTTGGAGAGTATGAGAATTTTTCATTTAGGGTGTCTATATTGACCTTCGATAACTCCTTAGCTTAATCTTGGGGTTCTCATGCCTCTACACCCCTTCCTTCTACCTAACCATTAGAGTATATAAGGGTATTACTTCTATTATCTTCACTTTGAAGGGTTTACCCAATGTGGACTATTAAAGCCATTTATTAATTGAGGCCCATAACATGATACCTAAGCGAAAGGTGGATGGGGTACAATAATGTTTCACATTTTATATATTTGGATTCATATTCGTATGGTTCAGTTAGGTACTTCATTATTCAAATGTTCCAGTGTACACACCACTACCCTACTGCCACGTATTGATATTCATGTGATAGTTGGAGTGACCTTGGTGGTGTGCTCAACCCAACCTAGGTTATGATCAACGGACATAATTTCTTGAATGGGAACTGATTGTGAGATCTATTCCTCATAACCCTAAAACCATACCTAATACTTTACTTTCCATTCTACATTGTGCCTTCTTGTTGTTGCCACAATTTGAGGGGAGGGTTTGGAACATCATTGTTCTGGAACTCAAGGGAATTGAACTACCCTCTCTGCTACACCTGATACGTTTATACACCTTCCCTTTGGCATGTAGAATCCTTACAAAATTATGTTTTCCCATCCTCTTGTTCTTTCATTCACTTATATGCTCAAGAATGGTTTTAGCTTCGAATTTCCTAGCACCAATTACATAATATATTTCAGATAACAGGTATTCTATGTATTGCAAACTTCCTCTAGAAAGGTCACTCCAATGGCGAGATTAGCTTGAACAGGGTGGGCATTTTCAAGTATTAGGTTCCTTTTGCAGTAATTTTATTTTTTTTCTTGATAGTTACACTTACTCTACAAACAGGGTTCCTATGGGTTACTGCTTGGTTTAATTTGTTGCAGAAAAGTAGGTTCATAGTACCCTTCATCTATGATATTCAATGTTATCACATCTCCAGCAGAGGGATCTACCCAGGTCAGTAACAGAGACCGAATGTGAACACTTGGAATTCACAAGTAACCTCACCTGATTTATGTTTGGTTTCGTGCAAGAAATTTGTTATAGTGAGGTTGGTTTTAGAGTTCCACACTCACTTTGTTTCCATTGACCCTGTGCATGTTGACGTTGGTCTCAGGTCCCTCCTTGGATTTCCTCCAATTTGTTACAAGCATCATTTATTTCTTTATCACTATTGGCTTGAGGGGGCTTGGACCCGGGTTCAGAATTAGCTACGCTAACCAACACAACCCTACACTAGCGGCCCTTTCGACAACAACCCGCATAGCACAGGCTGCAGTCTCACTCGAGACAATATTAGGGGATGATAAAACTAGGTTTTTGCATCCAAAGAACTATGTGATGTGTTTTTGTCAAACTTAGGACTTATCTCGACCTTCGCAAACCCTAACCCTTAAAACTTGGAAATTGCAGCAATTAACAGTTAGCAGATTTATGCCCTTCGTCGATTACGCTAAACATTCATGACATCATATAAATACACAGATCTAAATCATTGTGAATCTATTAACTACTTTTCTCATTAATTTCATTCAACAGATCAAAAATATAGTAAATTTAGAGAGAAGCAGTGATACATAGATACAGAGATAATTCTTCAAAACAAGCCTTTATTATCCTTAGACCTTTAATTACAGTCATTTCCAACTCTGTGCACACATCTGCAGGGGCCCATGCACTCAACTGCAAACTTACCAAGGTCTCTATGCACATAGCTACATGATCCTTCCTGTTTGCCCAAGTACAAAATAGACAAAACAAACCTAAATCTTGCACTTCTATGCTCTTGCTTTTATTAACCTTCCTATGACTCTTCTATGACTCCTTTTTATATGATTCTTCATTACAATACCATGGTCCACAAACCATGGGCGAGTCACAAAGCAACTTGACTCTTAATAAACTAAGGGTCTTTGAATTTCTAAGGGCCCCTTTGACTCCTATCGACCTGCTCTACTCGTACTCTGGTCCTCAAAATGTAGATACTTAACAAAGCTTTACAAATTTTGACCCCTGCGGACCCCATCCCAAGAGGCCCGCAACACAAAGTCATGACTCGTCTCGACTCACTCTATTGGTGTTGCCTAGATATTTTCTTACAAACCGCTAAATTTGATCTTCAAGGCTTGAAGATCTTTTGTTCCCTACGTGGCTACCTCACAAACTTCTTTGACTAACTTCTTGGTAGTAGGACCTTCGACTGTAAGGCCCATGGTTCTTTGTGTTTGCTGAAGAGCATTTAACTTGCTTTAGACTATATATGATAGATGGATTGCCTCATCAGTCCATGGCTTCATCCGTCAAGAGATAATGGAGGCCTTCTGATGCAGCTCATCAACCTGGGTTTGGATGAACTTTCCTTCCTAAAGTCTAGTGAACCTTTGCATAGGCGCTAAGGTCCACGTTGTTGCCATAATCTGATCAAACAACAACTATTTTTCTTGGATTCCTGCTTCGATCTTCTGCAAGTGTGGATCCTCCTGGAGCGAGGTCCACATCTCCATTTTCTGCTCAAACAATTGGTTGCAGTCCTTGACTATAGCTTCCAGGGTAGTCATATCTTCTTTAATAGTAGCCTCACGCTACTCTCTAACTTCTGGAGGAGTGGTGGGCTACAGCTTAAGTTGAAGCTCTGGTATTTGTAGTTGTAGCTTTTCCAATTTCCTCCTTGGACTCCTTCACCACAGCAGCTAACTTTATAATTTTTTTTACTAAGGCCACTTCTGCTCGAATTTGGAGCTCAGGGACCTCGGAGCATACTTCGGTAAGGGCAGTCTCTAGATACTGATTCTTCTGTATGGCCTCATCGCAGGCTTGCAATGCTTGCCTCCTCTCTTCAAAAACCTATTTATTGTTAGTTTTAACCTTGTTGATAATTAATAGTGCTCACTTCTCCTGGACGTAGAAATTATCTGAAACTCCTTCGTGCAACTCATGTAAGGTCTAGATCAGTAGTGCTAAAAGGTTGATACTCAGGTTCTTCCAAAACTGTGTGTGCTCCTAGTCTTCGACTATCTCAAACTAGAGAGATCCCCCTGGTAGCCAGTACTAGGTGAAGCTCGGACATGATTTCCACCGCACGAACACACGACACACTCGCTTGATCCATGCTCACTTGTCCCACACTTGCATATATAACTCCTATATGGACTTGCATTTCCTTCAGGTCCTGCTGTAATTTGTTCAATACCTAGTGGTACAAGTCCTTAATGTATCCCCAAATGTTTTAAGCCTTATTGCAGACATAATCACCCATCTCATCAGGGTCCCCCTCCATGAGGACTAATGGTGTCGTATACGTAGACTTATCAGACTTTTTCTTCTTATGAGGTCCCGTGGAACTTCGCTTCTGCCTCTTCCTAACCCTAAAGGGGTACTCTAAGTCTCTACCCCCTTCCTCTTCACCTTCAGTTTCGACCTCAAGATCGGTGCACTCCATTTCAGGTTCTTCGAGGTCAATAGTGACCTGTGAGTTTATTGCATCTTTCTCCTTTGTTGCTTCCTTCTCTTTTGTAGACACCCTTTCTTTCGACGCTTCCTTCTCTTTTGTAGAGGTTGTTTCCTGTTGTTTTATAGGGGCCTTTTCATGTTGTGTTGCCATTTATTTTTGCACTTCCTTTTCTTTCTGTGCTGCCTTTTCTTTCTATGTTGCCTTCTCTTTTTGTGTTGCCTTTTCTTTCAAAGAAGCCTTTTGTGCTTCTTTTTCTTTGTCTTTCTTGGTCATTGTCGTAGCTCTTGTTTTCCCTGTTTTTCCCTCTATGAACTTACTTTTTCCTACGCCTTCATCTAATGGGATGATAAATTCACTTGGTTATTTGTTGATCACCCCTAGAATGTCTTATTATGCGACCAAATATGGAAACTTGTGCCATGTTCTTGTGGCATCCTTGTTTTCGTGTATACACACGTTGTGGAAATCTTCCTTGAAATATGCAATATTAGTATATTGCGCATGTAAACTAGGTGACAACATCGGCTACCAGTTGATCACCATTCACAACTCTGACTCGAACAATACCCACAAGATCTTCATTTTTATGATGCGATCAGGGTCCTTCGTCACCCATAGCGAGGCAAATTTCACAACCTCGAACAAGTCTAGATTGTGTGTTGGGAACTGGCTCTCCTTAGGCCTTTTCCATGCCACCAATGTGATCTATAAAAGTAACCATGCATAGTGGAATTCCTTGCCATCCTCCTGGGCTTTACAGAAATCCTCAAGGAATTCGTGACAGAAATACTTGGCTCAATTGTATTGGACCCCTTTGTTGCACTGCGCAGCTAGAGATACTATTGGTGTCGGCACTTCATCGGTGCAACACTTCCACATTTTTTTTCCAGCCAAATTTGTGCAGCAAACTGCACAACTCCATCCGATATGGAGCTAATGGCATCACCTCATGACTTCTTCACCAACTCGAAGTTGCTCTTCATCTGGTCAGCAAGCTTCTTCTCCTAAGACTCTCCCACAAAAAGCATCTGTGGGGTTTGCCCCCTGATAAGGTAATAAGGTGATTCTATGGATCAACATGTCATCAATTGGAATGGGCCCTCCCAGCTAAAGGCACCCATCATGAACCAGTGCCAACAATTGATGCACACAAATAGTATAAATGAAGTTGTGGATAAAGTGTGGCACCCACAACATGATGAGCAATCTCACGTGCTCAATCTCGGCCACCCAGTTCATTGGCTCAAGCCTTGTGACAACTGACTCCTCATAGTAGACCTTCTTCAAATATTTGATGGGTTCCAACTATGGGAACTTCATATGATCACCCAGGTCCCAATCCTCCATCTTCAAGAATGGTACTCGGTTAAAGAAATCACCCTCCATAGGTAAGTCCTCTGGTAATAATGGTTTGAATTCCTTGTATTTCGTTGAGTCTGGGTCTTTAATCACTTTGGCAGTGGATTTTCTAAGGGGTACATAAGGTGGTATCTTAGTAATTGACATTGGTTCCTCTACTTCAATATCTTCAACCACCATATTCAATTCTTCCTCCTCTAATTCTAGGGGTTCCATTGGTTTCCTTATTCTATCCATCTGACCCTTCTATCTAACCTCCGTTGTAATTTTGCGTAGCGATTGTCGCATCGACAGGGAAAATTTTAAGGACAAAAATTTATCTTAAAGTATAGAAACATTATCGAATCTTACTAGCCTCTAATATGCAAATTGTAAAATATTTGATGATATCCTTGCAAAAATTTTCAAATTTCTAGTGATTTCATATCACGGGGGCTTCTCAATGAACCTATGACGTATCACGTGCGTTCGTGGAATATTAAACAATACCCTTAGTTTGACTACATATTGGAAAATACCTCTAAAAATCACATTATTAACCCCCTTACCAATACGAACCCAATACACCTTCCCAATTTAAATACCCCTACTTTCACTAGATATTGTAGGTATCCATTTTTTAATTAACATTTTTAATACCCCTTTATATTTTTTCATTAACTTTGGCCTCCATTTTTTATACCTATCAATATTAAAACCCTCTACCCCCTATATATCCACCAATATATTATGTCATTTTTTCCTCAATAAATATCCCCCAATATGAACCCACCTGGTATGGTATTTCTCCTGCAGTGAAGCCCTCGTGTTTCATATATAGTCTCTATAATGTTTTGCAATCTTTGAGGCAAAATATTTTTATATTGTAAAATTTGGGTGAATCATTTTTAGGAAAAATGGAAAGTAGAAAATCTCGTTTGGGGAAAATCCATCGAAAAAGAGCCAACTTGCAAATATTAGCCCCTAAAATTTTCCATGCGCACCAGCGCTTGTTGTGGTTTCTTTTGCTTCTTTTCTCCTACCATGAAGGTAACGGGTTTAGGCCTTGGTGACCTAAGCGCTATGGTAGGTACTGGTGGTGTTGCAATCATTCTCTCCCAGAATAATTCCTTCTATCACTCAAGTAAATCTACATCCCACCCAAATCCTTATTGTATCTCTTTCCAATATCGTCCAGACATGCAGCAACCGTCTAGGCGTAAAGTAAGGTGCAAAAGCTCAAGGAAATTTCTCTGGAATAAAAGGAACCATTTGACTGCTTGAGGGGGCTTGGACCCATGTTAAGAGTTAGTTGCACTAACCAACAAAACCCTACACTATCAGCCCTTTCGGAAACAACCTACGTAGCGTAGGCTACAGTCTAACCCAAGGTAGTATTGGGGGATGCTAGAAATATGTTTCTTCATCCAAAGGACTATGTGATGTGTTTTTGTAAAAGTTAGGGCTTATCTCAACCTTCGTGGATCCTAACCCTTAAAACCCAGAAATTGTAGCAATAAAAAGTTCGCATATTTATTCCCTTCATCGATTACGCTAAACATTCATAACATCATCTAAATACACAAATCTAAGTCTTTGTAGATCTATTAAGTACTTTTATGATTAATTGCATTCCACAGATTAAAAAAATAGTAAATTCAGAGAGAAGTAGTAATATACAGATACATAGATAATTCTTCAAAGCGGGCCTTTATTATGCTTAGATCTTTAATTACATACATTTCCAACCCTGTGCACATAGTTGTAGGGGCCCTCACACTCAGCTATGAACTTACGAAGGTCTCCGAGCACATAGTTGTTGGATCCTTCCCCTTTTCCCAAGTACATAATAGACAAAACAGACCCAAATCTTGCACTTCTATGCTCTTGCTTCTATATTTCCTTCCTATGATTCTTTTATGACTCCTTTTTATATGATTCTTCATTAAAATACCATGGTCTACAAACCATGGGCGGGTTACAAAACAACTTGACTCTTAACAAACTAAGGGGCTTTGACTTTATAAAATCCCCTTTGACTCCTATCGACCTACACTACTCGCACTCCACTCCTCAAAATGTGAAGACTTAACAAAACTTTACAAAATTTGACCCTAGGGTACCTCGTCCCAACAATCACTTGATTATATTTTCCTCACGGTGTTTGATTATTTCGTTTCCCTTTTCTAGGTTTTGCTATAACTTATTTTCTCCCATTTTTTTTAGTTCCATTCGTGTGCGAGTACCAAGGAACTCATAGATTTAAGTTCGAAGTTGTCGTTCTCAAGCTTCATTCCTCTCTTTAACGCATCACTGCTTTGGTCCCTTTTCTAGTTTGGTTGACTCTTTTCTCTGGTGGTTTCTGGATGTTGATGGTCACAATGGATTTCACTTCTCTTCCTAGGTGTCTACTGTTGAATTCCACTTATTCGTGGTATCCATTATGGCTCAAGGCCTTCTATGGCATTTGGGTTTTAAATTTATTTAGTATGGTGTGTTGTCTTGTGGGTTCGTGTTGGTTCACCACATAGTGGTAAATATTGTCTCTTTTGTACCAAATGATATTAAATGTCTCATTTCATCTCATGGTGACTTTGTATTCAGTAAAGCTTCATTCTTTATATTTTTCCTAAGGCAAGCCCATTGTTGGGTTTTCAATCAGCATTTACTCTTTGGATTTCATTTTTTTTTTATTTTTTTGTAATGTATACACATGTCATCTAGACCATATTTGCAGTTAATATATATGATTTTTTGTTCATTATTTTCTCCACTTCAACTTTCAGTGCATAGTTTGCATTCGTTTTTCCAAACTACATGTATTCCCCTTACTACCGACGCTTTTTCAACTTCAGCGCATAGTATTTAACTGGGTTTTCTCCATTTCCTGTTGCTATTGTGTTTTTTTTTAATTAGTATCATATATATGACTTACCTATTTGATTTCTCTAGATTTCTACAAATTATGTTATCCCTCATGCATAATTTATATTTGAAGTACAGTAATACATATATCATATTAGTTTCTTGTGTTGGTTTAACTTTCGATACATGGTTTATACTTGGGTTTTATCCTCTTCTTGGTATTGTCGTACTATGTCTCTATTAATATTGAATCTCTACTATATAGGTTGCAGAAAAGTATGTAAAATATCGGCGTTGCTACACTTTAGTTTTTTTATAACAATCTTAACTTTAAAAGCACAATGTTACTGAAGTTACATAAAGACATATTTCACTCTTTCCTATTCCGTAAGACTATAACATTACAATAATCATTACTACCATTCTACCAATAATCAGATACTAGGTCTCGATATATAAATTTTTTTCACATTAATAAAGAAGTAAATAGAAAACTCAAAGAGTCAACACTAACATTAATTGGTTAAAGCAATGTAAATCAAAACCTAATGAGAATATTTCCCATCCGAAGACACTTGAGAATAGAGCAATGTTCTCCTCCCAACCATAGAATTGATCTTCTTCAATTCACCCCCATGCAGAGATTTGTTTTTTTTTTTTTGCCAAGACATCAACAACCCCATTGATCCTAACAATAGGAATTTTATGCCTTCTTTCCATGTGGAATTTTTCCCTAAAGAGGCATCCTGCTTTATGTGGTTTTGTTTTATTTTTAGCCAAAATCCAACTTTTTATCTTCAACGATGCTTTATGTTAATCCAAAATTAGCGTCTATCGCCATCTAATTTCATAATGGATCTTTCTCTCCCATCCATTAAGTTTATCCAAAATCATTTCAACTAGAATTCTTATCATGGAAAGTTATCTTATCTAGAATCTCCTGTGCAAGTGCTCAATTTTCAAATGTTTCCAATTTTATTATTTATATACCAATAAGCATTTATATACGTCATTATGTCACCAAAGTCTATTTTTTAACAACCAATAAAAGTACTAATCATTCCCTTAGGAGGAGCGTTATTACATTCTCCTTCTCGTTTATTTACACCATCCTCGGTGTTTAATTTTCAGTTTCGATTTGCAAAAATAACGTTGGGTAATTAATTTGCATTTATTCTTCCAGTTCCCATGTGGAATCCTCAATAGTAAAATGCATCCACTACACCTTAACCTGAGCGACAACTCTATTCTAGAGCCAAATATCTCTCATGCCCAGAATACAGAGCAGTTCTGGCACGCAATCGCCTTCAGGTTCCACCTGTAGCATTTTCCAATCAATAATATGAGTATTATCATGTACATATTTTTTTAATAAAGATACATGAAAGACATTATGAACTTTAATGTGACTAGGAAAAACAAACTGGTAAGCTTCAGGTCCGACTCGATCCAAAACTTCAAACGGTCCACAAAACCATGGAGATAATTTGAAGAAGGTTCCAGTTTGTAGATAGATTTTCTGATGTTTCAGCCTTAGATAAGCATGATCCCCGACTTTGAATTTCTTATGCGTTTTTTTCTTATTTGTGTAACTCTTTTTTTGGTCATGTGTTGCTTTAACATTCTGTTGAATTTTACATACCAACTATTCCATTTCCTGTAATAGTTTCGACCCCAAAATCAATTTGTCCTCTGGTTGACTCCAACTGAGATGTGTATGGCATTTCCTGCCATACAATGCCTCGAAGGGGATCATTTTGATGGTGGTTTGATAGTTGTTATTATACGCAAATTCAACTAAATGTAAAAAGTCTACCCACTTTATAGGCTTATCCATCACATATTTTCTGAAAAATATCCTCCAGAATCTGATTGACCCTTTCGGTTTGTCCATCCATTTGAGTATGCTAAGCTATGCTAGAATTTATCTTAGTACCCATGCTTCTGAAGAATTCCCTCCAAAAATTTGAGGTGAATTTGGCCTCTCAATTTGATACTATCATTCTAGGCACACCGTGCAATCGAAAGGTTTCCTTGATAAATATATTAGCAATTTGGGCGGTGCCCTAGGTAGATTATACAGGTATAAAATGGAAACCTTACTAAGTGTATCAACTATCACCATAATGGAGTCATGTTTTTTTTTTCATGGTAACCCTGTGATAAAATCTAATGATATTATCTCCCATTTCCATTCAGGAATAGGTAGTGGATTCAGCAACCCAGCAGTATGTTGATGTTATACCTTAACCTATTGGAACTCTATACATTTCTATAAATACTCTGCCACTTCCTTTTTCCTTCCTGGGAAAAAGAGGGTTTTACACAAAGTTGTGATCATCTTATGGTATCCGAGATGTCCTGCAAATGGCTTATTATGATACTCATCGAGTATCATCTCTTTCAATTCTGGTATGTTGAGTACATACAATTTCTCTCTGTAGGTCAACAAATTTTCCTCATTTTCTACATCTCCTGGTACATGAACTTGTTGCACTTTCTATTGTATTTCCATATACTTTGGATCCTTATGAATAGATTCTTTAATTTTCATTAAGAAGTATTTTTTAATACTACTAACAGTTACCATTGTTAGACTATGAGCGTGTCGACTTAGAGAATAATCTACTTTGTTTTCCTTCCCTTTCATATGCTTAATAGTAAATTCAAATTCTCTAAGGAAGCCCATCCATCTAGCCTATCTTGCATTAATTCCGAGCTTACTAAACTAGTAGTTTAAGGTAAAGTGATTTGCTAATTACGTGAATTTCTTGCCCAACATGTAGTGCCTCCACATTTTCATGGCGTGTGTAACAACTACTAATTCCATATCATATACAACATAATTTATTTCATGAATTTACAACTTTCTTGAATTGTATTCTATTACAAAATTTTCTTGCAACAAAACTCCTCCCAATCCCTCCATACATGCATCTATACACGCTGTAAATTTCTTGTCTAAATATGATAGTTTTAGGACAAGAGTTGTGGTTAGTAAATTCTTTAATCTATCAAAACAGGTGACATTCAACTATCCACTCAAATTTTACCGCTTTTTCTGTAGAGAGGTAATGGGATATGCTATTTTGGAGAAGCCTTAAATGAACCTATGGTAGTACCCCGCAAGTCCCATAAATGACCAGACAACAACTACATCTTTGGGTATCGGCTAGTTAACCATGGCCTTTACCTTATTTGGATCAACTGCTAACCCCTCCTTTGAGATGATATGCCTTAGATACTGGATTCTAGTTTTATAGAATTCACACTTACTAAATTTAGCATACAGTTTATTTTCTCTTAATGTTTACAGCACCAACCTTAAGTGTTCCTCATGCTCCTCCTCATTCTTGAAATAGACCAAAATATCATCAACAAATACTAATGCAAATGTATCCAAATATTTGTTGAGTACACTATTAATTAAACCGATGAAGGTTGCAAGAACATTGGTTAGGCCAAATGATAACACTACAAAATCATAGTGTTTGTATCAGGTCCTAAATGTTGTTTTATAAATATCCTCATTCTTTATCCTCAGCTGATGGTATCCCTTCCTTAAATCAATTTTGGAGAATATCATGACTCCCCTTACCTGATCAAATAGATCATCAACTCGAGGCATGGGATATTCTTTTTTAACAGTCAACTTGTTCAGTTGACGATAGTCAATACACATCCTAAACGTACTATCTTTTTTCTTAACAAAAAGTACAGGTTCTCCCCATGGTGACACAGTAGGCCTAATATACCCTTTATCTAGCATCTCCTGCAACTGCATCTTCAAATCCATTAATTCTGGCAAGCTCATCCTATAAGGTTGTCTCGACACTGGGGTTGCACCAAGTACCAAGTCTCTAGAGAAGTCTATATCTCGATGGGGTGATAAACTGGGAATATCCTCAAGAAAAACATCTAAAAACTCATTAATAACTGGAAAAACATTTTCTTCCAATTATTTACTTTTCTGCTCAATTTCTTCTACTTGAACAATAAATATTTGGAATCCTTTCTAAGCACTCCTCTTTATTTGCAAGGCAATAATTTTCCTAATTGAAATTGATTTTGGCACACCATGAATGATGTGGGTTTGTCCATTCGGGTTTACACAAGTTACAGTTTTTGCTAGGCAATTTATAAGTGTTCCTGTCACTCCAGCCAATTAATTCCAATTAATATGTCATAAGACCCAAGGGGGAGTAAATTTAAATCTATTGTGTTCAAGTATATGTTTAAATTTAATTAACATTGTTTCAACTAGCTAGTGAAGCTTCGCTTGGTACCAGTAGCCAATTATATCAGCCAAGCTATTTTATATATTTTTGTTTTTAGTTTACATATTTCTACTATTTGCGGTCCAACATAGTTTAGACTAGCTCCTGGGTCAATTAAAATGGAGACAGGGTGGTTGGCGAGAATACCTTCTAGCTCAATCATTATGGATTGATATTCTGCTTGTCTATCCTCCAGGGCTGCACTTATCCTTGAAATTCTCCTGGCCATGTCATTTACTGTAGTAGCCTCATGAACAACTTGTATATTTTTCACTGGACTAGGGTTGTGGGGGCAGTCTCCTAATAAATTAGGCTCACCACATCCCCAATATTTCAGCAATCCTTTCTCCTTGTCTCCATTACCTTTCCTCATGTTCAAGTCAGTGATTTTTGACCCTGCCTATGAAGTTTCTTGTTGATTTATAGTCATCTTGTCGAACCTTTTCTGTTGATGACCCCGAAAAAAATTCTTAAGATACCATGGTTTTGGTCATTTTCCTCCCATTTTTACCTTGCTCCTATCCTTATTCGGCTAAGTCTTGGACACATCCCCCTTTCTTATAAACTGTTGCTATCATAACATTTCCTTTCTCACCACCTCATCCATAGTTTTCAAGCTATCAAACTCAATCCATTCCTTGTACACGATAGGAAATAAGTTTATGAACTACTGCACTTTGGCTTTTTCCTCCTTGAAATATGGAACATATCTAAATAAGTTAGTAAATTTGGATACAAACTCATCTATGGTGAGTTGTCCCAACCTTAGCTCGTGAAACTCTTTGGCATAATAATCGTAATATCGCTCACTCAAGTAGTGATTCTTAAAGTGTTTACAAGAGTCCTCCCATAATACTATTTTTTCCTCCAACCCTTGTGCATTTTCTACATCTTCCCAAATAAAGCAAATTTGCCTTGCAGCTAATAAATAGCTAACCTGGCTTTCAGATTGTTCTCGTACTCATAAAATTGAAATAACTTGGTCATATTTAATAACCAAGTCTCTGCATCCTCCTCCTTTCCCCATCACAAGTCGGGGTCTTGATATTTCAAAATTCTCCTTGAAGTTATGTCTATATTTTACGCTTAGACTTTCGGAAATAAGTTTTATTTGACTCCCCTTCACTCTCGAATTTTTCAGGTTTTGTCCCTTCTCCTTTCAATATCTCTGGTTCCACTATTTTTTGGCTTGATTTCTCCGTTAAACTTCTTATCATTCTTTCTTGTTTCTCGCTGGCACGTATCAACTGTTCATTATTGTCCCTTAGATGTGTCAAATCCCATTGTATATTTTGTATAACTTCCATGAATGGATTAGTGGTTGGAGTGGCTCCTTCCCCCAGTTCTACATATAACCCATCTCCTACTAGAATAGCAAGGCCATCCTCAGTCATCTTGTTGAGTATACCCCTTATCTTAATCAACCTATTGTTCACATAGTATGATGAATCACTTGTTAGTTTAGTGTACCTTTCCCATATATATATATATATATATATATATATATATATATATATATATATATATATATATATATATATATATATATATATATATATATATAGATATATATATATATATATATATATCTATATATATATATATATATATATCTATATATATATATATATATATATATATATATATATATATATATATATATATATATATATATATATATATATATATATATATATATATATATATATATATCTATATATATATATATATATATATATATATATATAAATTTGTTGTTTTGGTGGTTCATTAAGGCCCAATGGAGAACATGGGATCTGATACCATTTTTGAGCTCTCCATATAAATAAATAAAAATAAAAATTGTTTCCATTCATAATAATTGTTGAGGTGAATTTTTCCATGTTCTTATCACTAGCAAGCATCCATTCAATTTTCTTGTTTTAAATCTCTATATGTGCATTTTTCACTTACTTTGAGAGTGTGATAATTCTGCTTTTAGGGTGTCTATATTGACCTTCGATAACTCCTTCTGCCAAACCATTAGAGTATTTAAGGGTATTACTTCTATTATCTTCACTTTGAAGGGTTTACCCAATGTGGAATATTAAAGCCATCTATTAATTGAGACCCATAACATGATACCTAAGACAAAGGTGGATGGGGTACAATAATGGTTCACCTTTGTATAGTTGGTTTCATATTTGTATGGTTGAGTTGGGTACCTCATTATTCAAATGCACCAGTGCACATGCCACTACCCCGCTGCCACGTATTGATATTCACGTGATAGTTGTAGTGACCTTGGTGGTGTGTTCAACCCGACTTGGGTTATCATCAATGACCATGATTGCTCAAATAAGGATTGACGATGGGATCTATTCATCAACACACAAATCATACCCTAATAATTTACTTTCCATTATGCCCTTTTCCTTCTTATTTCCACTGCACTCTGAGGGTAGGGTTCAGTAGAGCATTGGTCTACACCTTAAGGGAGCCAAACTACACTCTCTACTCCACCTGACACATTTCTATGCCTTCTCCTTAGCATGTAAGCTCCTTAAAAAATTATGTTTGTTGATCCCCTAGTTCTTTCTTTAACTTATCTGATAAGGAATGGTTTTAGCTTCGAATTTCCCAACACTAATTGCATAATATATCTCAGATAACATGTATTCTTTGTATTGCAACATTCCTTTGTAGAGGTCTCTCCCATGGTGGCGATATCTTGAATAGGGTGTGCATTTACAGGTATTAGGTTCTTTTTTCTGTAATTTTTTTTCTTGATAGTTACACTTACTCTACAGATATGGTTCATCTGGCTTACTACTTGGTTTACATGGTTGGAGAGACGCAGGTTCATATTACCTTCATCTATGATATTCAATACTATGGCATTTCAAGTAGAGGGCTCTACCCAGGTTGTCAACAGAGACTAAATGCGAACACCTGACATTTGTAGGTAACCTCACCCAGTTCCTCTTTTGGTTTTGTTATAGTGAGATTGGTTCTTGAGTTCCACACTAACTTTGTTTCCTTTGACCCTTTGTATGTCAATGTTGGTCTCAGGACCCTCCTTTGATTTCCTCCAATGAGTTATAGGTATCATTTATTTCTTTATCACTTGGTTATATTTTCCTCATGGTGTTTGATTATTTCGTTTCCCTTTTTTCAGTTTTTATCTTACGTATTTTCTCTTGTTTTTGTTGGTGCCATTCGTGTGCAGGTGCTAAGGACCTCATAGATTTGAGTTCAAAGTTTTTATTATCAAGCTCCATTCCTCTCTTTAACGCACCACTAGTTCTCTAGTCTCTTTTCCAGGTTGGTTGGCTCTTTTCTCTGGTGGTTTCTAGATATTGATGGTCACAATGGGTTTCACTTCTCTTCTTAGGTGTCTACTATTCAATTCCACTTATTCATGGCAATCATTATGGGTCAAGGCCTCCTATGGAATTTTGGGTTTAAATTTCTTTAGTATGATGTGTTTTCTTCTGGGTTCTTGCTGGTTCGCCACATAGTGGTTCATATTGTCTCTTTTGTACCAAATGTTACTAAATGTCTCATGGAAAATCTGTACTGAGTAAATATTGATACTTTATACTGTTCCTAAGGCAATTCCATTGTTTGGTTTTTGCTCAGTATTTACTCTTTGGATTTCATTTTGTTTAATTTTTTGTGTAACGTATACACCTGTCATCTAGACGATATTTGAAGTTAATATATATGATTTTTTTTCATTATATGTTCCACTTCAACTTCTAGTGCATAGTTTGCATTCGTATTTCTTGACTACATGTATTCCCCTTATTACCAACGCTTTTTCAACTTCAGTGTGTGGTATTTAACTAGGTTTAATCATTTTCTTGTTGATATTGTGTTATGTTTAAATTAGTACCGTATATATGACTTACTTATTTGATTTCTCCATATTGCGAGAAATTATGTTATCTCTCATGCATAATTGATATTTGCGCTACAACAATACATGTATCTTATTAGTTTCCTATGTTGGTTTAACTTTCAATACACAATGTATACTTGGGTTTTCTCCTCTTCCTAGTATTTTCATACTCTATCTCTATTAATTTTGTATATACCATTTACTTGTTCGTTTCCACCTGGTTGCCAACACTTCTATTATATCGCATGCCCAGATGTTATTTTATTCTTCCTGTTCTCAACATTGATATGTAGAATTGATAGTTTATCATTTTTTCTCTATTGTTCCATTTAGAATTGCCTTTGTCTCAAGTATTCACTGGGAGTACTAAGACAATCATGCTTCGTTGACTACTGTTGTGTTATTACTCAAGTTGTTCCCTTTGACTCCTAAGGGAATACGGCAGAGGTAACCACAAACCAATCTTTGGACTACAAGTTCTAGCCCACCTGTAATCAGAGAGGGCTCTCTCTTTAGAATTTAGCTTTATTTTATGGGATTTTAGGCTAGCTTTGATGTACTGAATTTGTTTAAAGTTTGGTTGGGTGATATCTTCTAATAGAGGGGCATGCAATGTTCAGAGAGTTTTAGTCCATTGGGCATTGGAGTCAGTGATCATGTGCTGCTTAAGGTATTTGGTGAGAATGATGATACTGTAGAGCCAGATAGGCATTCATGAAACAAACCTTCGAATTTGAGAAGAATGGGATGCAATCAGTCAGTGAAAAGCAGTTAAGATTCTTTCACTATGCTGGTGAGATGGAAAAGTAAAATATTATTCAGAAGCCACTCAGAGTTCCTAAACATTACTTACCATGAAAGATTCAGTGTAAATGTGAGCAATTAAGAGTTTCAAATTCGTAACTAATTTTGAAGAAAACATAATTAGCAGTAGAGATTGAGCTTAGGGTGTTTAACAAAAAAATCCCGAACTATTCTTCTTCTCTAATGCTAAGACCATGAAACATACAGCATATGCGGATTTTGTGAGAGAAGAAAACATAAAAACATGGTTCAGAAAACTTATTGTATCATGAAATAACGCAGGAATTCTGCAGCAGCAAGCAATCTCATCACAACACATCAAAACAACGCAGAACTCAAGAACTCCATCAGCTTCTTGTATTCAAAGTCTGAAACTTACAGCGTAGCTCTTCAGAAGAAAAATCAACAACCCCAAATGCGTTCTGCAAGGGGATATATATACAAAAGGTGGATACAAAATATCTGAAAGATGAGTCATTAACTCATAACTTTCCTTACCAACTCTTTAAGAATAGTAGATACAAAAGTTATTGCTATTGAAAAGATTAATAAACAGCTGTTTATTTTTGTCAGAGATCTTTGACTTTGGAACCAATTGGGCTGGCCGACTGATGCGCATTCATTGCGGGAATTTTTCGCTGCTTTGCCAAGACGCTGCTACTTTAGCCACATTATTTGTACTCATCCATTTGTGCCTAGTCACCATCCTTGTCATTCAGTTGCTTTTTTCCATTGCCACTCCAGGTAGACTAAACATATGAGTCATTTGAAAATGCTGATTTGTGACTGATCCAAGGATTTTGATCAACAAACTTGATTTATCAGAGTAATGTTTCTATCATGCCTTTCCACCAATCTTCTGTAGGCAGTTGGTGTCTCTGTATTTTAATTAAAGTCTCATCAGCCTCAGTGTATTTATAATAATTTGGTGGCACTTCAAAAAGATGTCTGATTTCATGCTCAATAAAAAATAGATTCTCCAGCTTATCATAAAGACTTTGTCCAGATGGGGGCCCTGTTTCCTCTGAGGTGCTTGAGGATGTTGTGATTTGATTGGTGGCATAATTTTTGACCCTCTTGGCATAATGTTCATGTGATAATAATCTTCCTGCACTGGTTACCAAGCTGGGAAGCCCTCTGCTATGCAATGCTGTGATTTTTGCAATAAATTCACTTACCTCTGCTTGCATCTCTTGGCACTTTATGTCTAATGCTTGTACATAATTCCTCAGGGTTAGCACCCTCTTTATTAGCAATATGGTATATGTCCTGTTCCTGATACCCATTTCTGCCAGCTGAGGGCCAGTGCGATTGTTGAGGACTTGGATCATTCTGTTGGCTAGCTCAGGCATATTCCCTAAAGATGCTCTGGCTTTTTGATTTTCAAATTGAGCCTTGTTTATGAGATCCATTTGCTCATGGATGGTCTCAATGGATTGCCATTGGTCTGTGATGGACTGACCAATTTTGGCCCATAAGATTTTCTTGACTTCAATTAAAGTTTTGTCAAGAGTAAGCTCCTTTTCTAATTCTTTTATCCTTCTTTCAAGAGCCCTTACCTCTCTTGTCTTCTCAGCTACATTCTGCTTTGATTTGTCATATTTTTCTTCAAGCATAGCCAATTTTTCTTTAGCCTCCTTTAGTTCTGCCATCTGTGCTTCAAGAGCTTCTAGTTCTTTCATCATATTTTGCATGCTAAGGCTAGGTGTCTGCTCTAATGTTGTTGTCTGTGCTGTCACTTTTGGAGTTGGTGTTAAGCCTAAAGGGCCTGCCTCTGATGTTTTTCCAGTGGGAGGACCTGCTGAAGTAGTTACAAAAGGCACATCTTCAATGGCTGTAGATGTCTGTGCAACAACTTCAGTTTGAGGGTGAAGGGTAGTTGGTAGCTTGATTTGTTTTCTCAGGGCTGCTATATCCTCATCCTTTTTCTTCATTAAGGCCTGCACACCTTTAGGATCATTGGGATCATGTCCCAGCTCTATAATAATTTCTTCCGAGGACTTAATTCTGTTGTCCTTGGCCTGAGATGATGCCTTTTCCAACTCTAACTGAGTAGCAGTATTATGTAGATAATTTTGTAACCTGTGTGCCATTAAAGTTTTTTCAGCCAAGGTAGAGTACACCATCTCCCCAGTTTTCTTATGCAACTCAATCTGATCCATGGGGTGGATGTCTTTAGCAAAAACCTCCAAATTGGTTCTAATATAGTCAGCAGCTGATTGAGGTTGCTACATAGTAGGCCTAAAATGACTAAGAGTCATTTTTCCTTCTTGAATATCATAGGCTGCCATTAGTCTCTGCTGATTGGTTGGCACCATCCTTAAGAGTTGATTGTAGAGCCGGTATCTAAGTGGCTTATTTCTTGCCTTGATGTCTGTGAACTGCTTCTTGATACTAGAGCCTAACTTGGTCCGCTGCCTTGAAGAACTTACTTCTACCCCTTGTTGCATTTCTTGCTCCTGCTGCAAGGAGCTGGCCGATGTTTCAATGCTAGAAGGAAGCATAGTCTCAGTTGGTCTTTCAGGCATTTCCTCCTCAGAGAAAGGATTTAGCCTCTGTCGCTTTTCCCCTGGTTGATCTGTTGAGGCTGTTAGAGGAGTTTCCTCTTGCCTATCCCTTTTCTTAATCCTTTCTTCATTGGCTGGTGTTTGCAATATTGGGATTTCAACTGTTGTTTCCTGCATTGGAGGGGCTTGCCCTTGAGCTTGCTGATCTGTAGAAGCAGGTTGATCAGCCATTTCTTCTTGTTGCTCCACATTGGGGAGCTGCTCTTCTTGCTGCATTTCTTTCCCTTTAGCTGTGGCTGTTGCTTGGACAACTGCTTGGGCAGATTGCTGGGGAACGGTGGAAGAGGAGGCGCTTTCTCCAAGATGCCCAGGGGCTGAGGAAAATACCTGTCCAACATGTTCTAGGTCAACTGCTTTTTCAAGCCTTTTAATTGCTTTTTGTGTTAATTCCTCTTCAGAATAATCTTCAACTAATGTGCCTTCTACCCACTCTTGTTGGTTAGCATATTTTTCAATTTGTGGAATGTTAAAGTGGTCATAGCTAGCAAACCTGTATTTGATTCTCCTAAGGCTTATGAAGTGGTTGGGGTCATATGGTGCCCAGTAGAAACTTGTTTTCAGCTGGAAACTTTTTAGGATTTTATCTGCCTCTTCCCAAGCTTCCTCCCTCTTATTAAAAATGAATGGACCTAGTTGGTGCTTAATTTTGAGTTGTGCTTTCTTATTTTTGCTATGGAAGTGAACCATGTCTACATTGCCAAATTGCCGAAAGTATTCCAAGGCAAAAAGCCTCATGGGGACATACTTTGGCAGTCTGTATGGGGCTAGCTCACAGCCATATACCCTGATTACTGTGTGATCTTGGTAAAAATACCAATCTCCAATGCTATAGCTCTTTGAGAGCTGGAGAATCTTCTGCATTTCGTCTATGAGTCTAGAAGGAGGAGAACTCATCAGCAAGGACAGGGCTAGGTGGATGAACAGATCAATAAACTCATAGTAGGTGTATGGAGAGTGAAAGATATGGTGAAAGATTGATGACCAGAATATTACAGATCTTCTGTTTCCCTTTGCATCTAACTTCTTGAGGAAAACAGGAAAGCTATCAGGCTGATTGTACAATAGAAAATGATATATATAGGAGGTGTATTTGAATACCCTCTCTCTCTCCAAATTCATGAACTGTTCATGAATCTTGTCAGCTATAAATGTAGCATAGTCATACTGGACAGCAGGAGGCCTTCCTGGGGCAAACATAGATAGCATGACCAAGATTGTTTCATCCACATATTCACTAGTGTTGTACCCCAAGATGTAGGACATCATGTTCACTAGGACTTTGCCTATGTCATTGAACCATACATGCAGGAAAGGAGGAGGCCGCTGAGGTTGGGAATCTGGCTGCATGAACAACTGAGCAATTCTTGTAATTTGTGAGCTAGACAGCTTGGCACCTTGCTCCAGCAGAAGTTGCATAGAAAGAGGAGTTAGTGGCTTTGCTGAATGAAATTGTAGCATTTGGTTGATGGCTTCAAGAGTGATATGGAATAATACAGAGCCTGAAGGACTTAGAACAGCCCTTCGATTGGGATCATAATTTGCACAGCACTGGTGAATCAAATCAAGGAAAACATTCACCCGAGGGAGATAATAGACTGGTAAGTGGGACTCCCAGATTCCCAAGATGTCAGTACCATTTCTATGTCTTGCTCTTATCTCAGTAATAACTGGAACATGATATCTTCTTGATAATTCAATTACTTCCACCATCTGGTAATCCCTGTCATTAAGGGATAACCACTCCAAACTCTTATGTGGAGCATTTAGGGGGGCAATGTTTAAAGCCACAGGAGTCTCCATTGTTTGATTATGACTTAGAATTGAGTTATGCTTGGGTTTCAGCAAAGAGCAGCACTGAACAGTGGTTTATGAGGGGTGGAGTGATTTGCAGAAAGGAAAAGGGGTGAATTAGGTGAACAGAGGGAAACTGCTACTGAGAAAGTGAAAGGAGCCAATGCTGGGACTGCGTGCTGCTTTTACAGTAGAATTTGTCTGCTAATGGTTTTTTAGTTGCAAATGCAGGAGAAGCTGTGGGAATTGAGCAAATTTTGAACCAGGGACCCCCTTTTAAACGAATTTCGGGTTGAATTGGTAGTTACAGAGTCTTAAACTCAGAAATTTAGCAGGCCGATATGCTTTCAATGCAGACAATTAGGAAAACCAGGGAACGCAGAGGAAAAACAGTAAGTACCTGGTAATGGCAAGGCCGAGGACGCTTGAGAGTTGATGAATTTGTGTTGACAGCAGCTCAGGGGATTGAATTTGCAACCGGACATGCAGACGACGTAGTGCAGTATGCAAGGAAATTCCACAATTGACTAATAGAAACGCGAGAAAATAATGATTTTGCACGAAAATATGTAAAAAATGGGATTTTGGCACCCCTTTGCGAATGACGTCAGCATGACGTCACTGGTCGGGCCCGGGTACAACATGATGACGTGGCGATGTATGAGTGGGCTGACTTGGAACAGCGGCCATGCTGGATTAGCGGTTAAATGGCAGTTGACGCAGATGCTGACGTGAGCGATGATGCAGGCACGGGAACAAACAGTGGTAAGCGGTTTTATCGGACCGCTTATTGTACGGGGATGGTAATTGTCAGTGGTCGCCCGACGCAATAGAAAATGGACACGCGTCCCTGGTACGGCGTAAAACCACTGACAATTTTAGAGGCTAAAGGTCGGATGGCGGAGGGGTTCTGAAATCCCCGAGAGCCGTCAGATGGGAGGGCCCAGATCCGACGACAGACGGAAAGACAAGCTGCCAGCGCGATAACACCGGGACCCGCCGATTATAAAATTATTATTTTGGTAAGGCGCGGTGGAGAAAACCTTTGGTAAACGATAAAAAGTGGGTATGCAGACATATAATACAAATGAGTGCGAAAAGGGGAAGTGACCTTGTAAACTGTATAGCGGATGAGGGTTATTAAATTGACCAGATGTCAATTTAAATCCCAAATATAATCTGGAAAACTATATACATGAGTCCCTGCTTTTATCAACATTGTCCGAACTTGAGAATATATGGCTATAATGCCCAAGGGGGGGGTATGTACATATATTATATTTTTTTTTGGGTTTTTGCATAGAATGCTATAATAATAGGGGGAGGGGAAAACTTAGGAAGCTATATAATAAGGTTAGAAGTCAATATGAATCTGAGATGTGAAAGAGGAACAGAGAGCTAAGTTTAAGGAGTAAACTTAGATTTAGAAGCAAATGAGAGTGAGAAATGATTTTGCACAAGAAATGTGGCTTTCTTGTGTGATGGAAACCAACACTTTGGCTTAATATTTCACAAAAGATAAGGTGATGCTAGGACTCGTTGGGGAGATCCCAATGGTCCATTGGAGGGATGTTAGAAAGAGATTTACTGGGGGGAAATAGGGAAATTAGACATGCTTCCATAGTTTACCATCAAAATGCTGCATAGATACCTCTGCTTTAGCTGACATGAGCCTTCTTTATCAAGGCTAAAACTTGAGAGAATCAGGCTTCTACAACCCCTGGCTACCTACCCATCTTAACATTCCTAGCATTTTTTGTTACTTCAAGGAGGGTGCATTTAGACTTGCAAACCCTCACTTACTCTTTTATTTTTATTTTTCAAATGATTTGATATCCAAAACTACCCTTATTACTTCCAAGGGCCCAGATTAAACAGTTGCGCGCCTTTATTCTCTACCTAACTACTAATCTGCCAAGCTTAAACTGTTTGGACAGATTTTCTTTCTATATTCTACAACATCAATTTAAACATGGCATGATCCAGATTGAACTGTTGGATCACCCATTTAACAAGAGGAACAGTACCAAAATCACTTAGAAATGTGTTTGTGCACAAAAATATGGATCCTTTGTAGCATCAAAGCTGAACATATTTGGAACTTCCCATCCCAATCATGAAACATGAAACCTATTGGTATAGGAGGCTAACATGCTGAACAAGGCTATGTGTTTTTTCATAAGGATTTAGCATAATATTTTAACTAGCACCTCCAGTTTCCTAGTCGAGAATCTACGAGAGTGTAAGGATACCTCCCTCCTTTCACCAATAACTAGAAATCGTGTACAAGTCTTGCTTTTTGAGATGTGTTTTTTTATCTTTTATACATAAAATATTTTAAATACGTTATCCCAACTAGAGCTACAACCAAGGTGCCTCGGCCAGAATTCGTTCATTGTAGTTTGTTTTCTATATACGATTTTCTTTGTCTTTCCTTTGAAAAGGAACTGTATCTAAATTATTTTCCTTAAATTTTGCATCTGTTTTACTATTCCTATGACTCTCAGAGGCATGCACATGTATTTACTTCATTTATGCAGAATAATAATAGTGGTCTAAACCTAATGTATTTTTTTTCCTGCAACTCTTTGATATGTATAACTTCATTGCATATATTATTCATATTTGGTCATTAGTTTGACCCTATAATTTTGATATAAATATATATACTCTCTATTCCTTAGTTACTTTAATATAGAATCTCTACTGTACAGGTTGCAAAAAAGTATGTAAAGATCAGCGTTGCTACACTTTAGTTTGTTTATAACAATTTTAACTTTAAAAGTACATTATTAATTAAGTTACAGAAATACATATTTCACTCTTTCCTATTCTGTAAGACTACAACATTATAGCAATCATTACTACCATTCTACCAATAATCGGATACCATGTCTTGATATATAATTTTTTTGCACGTTAATCTAGAAGTAAATAACAAACCCAAACAGTTAACACTAACCTTAAATGGTTAAATCAATGTAAATCACAACTTAACAAGAATATTTTCCATCTGAAGACACTTGACAATAGGATTGTTCTCCTCCCAAACATGGAACTCATCTTCTTCAATCCAACCCAATGCAGAGATTCATTTTTCTGAGAATAGATCAACAACCTCCTTGATCCTTGCAGTAGGAATTTTATTCCTTCTTTCCACATGGGATTTTTCCCTAACGCGGTGTCCCTCTTTATGGGTTGTTTTCTTCTTTTTAGCCAAAATCTCACTTTTTATCTACATCAATGCTTTATGCTAATCCCAACTTAGTGTCTATCTCCAGCTAAGTTCTTAGTGGATCTTTATCTCCCATCCATTAAGTTTATCCATAATCCTTTCTATAATGTTTATCATGGAAGGTTATCTTATCTAGAATCTCCTCTGCAAGTGCTTAGTTTTCAAATGTTTCCAATTTTATGATTTATATATCAGGAAATATTTATATACATCATTATGTCATCAGAGTCTTATTTTTAACAACCAACAAAAGTACTAATCATTGCTACAGGAGATGTATTACACCATTTGATCGAGTGCTTTGACCGACAGCATAACACTTAGGTGTTAAGCCCTTCAAGATCTTGGTGGGGGCCTATCTCATTGTGTTCTTGCCCCATGCCCTTAGTTCTTAAGGCTCCAAAACCAATTGCCAACAACATTGGAAGCTCCCTGTATCAGAACTTTCTCAAATTTCAATTAGAGAGGAGTTACGAAAACTCTAACCTCCTAAATATAATTCCCACGTGGCATCTCCATAGCACTTAGGTTCTAAGACTTTCTCTACCCCCTTGGTTATTTGGGCTCCATGAAAAAATACCAACAACATCAGAGCTCCCCGTATCGGAACTTTATTCAAATTTGAATTAGAGAGGAGCTTTGAAAAACCTGACCTCCAAACTATACTTCCCACATGGCATCTTGATAGCACTTAGGCTCTAAGCCTTACTCTATGCCCTTGTTTATTTTGGCTCCACAACCAAACACAAAAAACATCGGAGCTCCTTGTATCATAACTTTCTTCAAATTTCAATTATGTAGGAGTTATGAAATCCCCAACCTTCGATATGCTTCGAGGGTGACATCATTTTTGTGTCATCAACTCTCTGTGGTGTCTCCTTAGTGGTGACACGTGTCACCAAGATTTTCCCCATTAGGCCACTCAATAATGTTGACTATGACTACCATGTGTCCTTTGTACATCCATGACATCTTGCTGTCATTTGCCACTATCAACTCATGAGGGCCAATCAACTACTAACATGTGTCTTTTCTGAGAAGAGAGAAAGGCGCCCTCAATCCTTGGATTTGAAACCAATTTCCTTTGTAAACCCATGTTCCCTGCAACCATTAGAGCTTTTAAAATAATTAATTAATAATAAGTTATGAGGTTCCAAGGTTCTGAAAATCGAGGATCCGATGTTCAACCTACTTTCGATTGACTCAGACTCTAGCCCTTTGAGACTCCAGCCTTCTGAAGTTATCTGGTTCATAAATTCGGTGATCTGATATTCGTCCTACTTTTGATTGATTGAGACTGTAACCCTCCGAGAACCTGACCCTCCCAACTTCCAATGTTCCAAAATTGGGGGTTACAATATGCAGCCTACTTTTGATTGACTGAGAATCCAACCCTCATAGTCTCTGACCCTCCAAATTTCTGAGGTTCTAAAATTTGATCTACTTCCTTGTTTTGAAATTCAACCTGCTTCCCTATTCCTAATTTCGGTCTACTTCCCTATTTTTTGGGTTTTGAAATTCATCCTTATCCTAAGGACTTCAAGATCCTTACTTTGGTAATCAATAAATTTTGATCCCAAGATCCATTTATGGACTTCAACATACCATTGGAAAGCCCTTTCTGAGAATTAACCAATTGTGCTATATCCAAGAGTATTTGAGTTGATCTCTTAAGCCATAATATATTCTGAAGCATGGGACTCCCAACCACCACTGTCATGATTTTATGGCTTCTCCAATAGGCTTGCTACTGTGATGATTATCTACAAAGCACTACAGCAACCATGGGACTCCCCTTAAGCTTGATACACCAAGAAAATTAATGCTAACATCTTCCGCTATCACAACTATCCTAGTGGAAATCAATGTTGTGTTGCCTAACCTCATGCTATCACATACATCCATGTTAATCTAGTTGACATCAATGTCAACACCCCTGTTAACTATTAAGTAATGCCAACTGCCCAACCTAATCTCCCAGCATGATTGTTGACATCAATGCCAACACACTTATTGCCACTAGCCAAATAGACAATTCAAAATGTTCAACATCCTCACAAATGGTTTTGTCGCTCACTATTAACAAAAATTGCTTAACTTGAGCTTGGAATCTTTAGCACAATTCAATTATTATTTTCAATATTTTGTTTTTAATAAGGGTTTTTTTTTTTGACCCCTTCTCATGGTTTTAGTATCGGATCTTTTGATTTGAAATCTCTTCATGTGTTTTAGAGAAAATATCATCAAGAAAGAAAAACACTATAGGCCCGATTCTGAGACTAGCGATGGACATAAGTACTTCCTAATCATATAAGGAACTACAATAATATTTTGTTAAAACTTTTTCTAGTACAATTTTATTGAATTTTTGTTTTCATTAATTATTCATGTTTTTTAAAGGATTATCATGCCATATTCACTTCTTAGAGTTTCAGGGTATTCAAATAAAAAGATCCTTGTTAAAGGAGATACCACAAACTACTCGATTGAGAAATTGTTGTGAATACAAAAATCCTAGATAGATATAAACTTTAATAATTTCTTGTGATGTTTGCCTCTATTTTCCTAATATACTTAGCTTATGTGTTATTCTGATAGTTTCATTTGAATGGTTTCTAATATTTTTAAACCCTTTTGGTTGCATAGGTTTTTCAAGGCTATGCTTTCTAGAAGTTTGATCAGGTAAATTTCCATCTTCAATTCTATCAGTTCACACACATAGACACATTGATATATATATATATATATATATATATATATATATATATATATATATATATATATATATATATATATATATATATATATATATATATATATATATATATATATATATATATATATATATATATATACATTAAACCTCATTCGTATTTTAACATATTTGCTATATACAACCCATCTCAGGAATCCTCAGTATAGAACAATAATTTTTCCATTTCCAATAAGAGTTTGTTTAACACTATTTTAGTTTTCTCTTATAGGTTGAGCAATATGGAAAAAGAAGCTTGGATGATAGTGGCCATAACTTTTATTTTTAAGCTTTAGTAATCTAGGTTTTTTCTTACTCAAACTTGAATATTTTTTTTAACTAAATGTGAGATTCCTTAATTTAATTAGAGACTCCTGAATAATTTCTTTAATTTAACTTTCGAGTATGTCTAATTTACTCGGTTGGAATATTTATATAGTTATAACATTGTATTTATTAAAGTTTTTTGTCCCATAAGTTATGATTAATATAAACATATATTGTTTGAAACAAGCTTCTATCATATATGCCTATTTACCCACATATATAGTCTTCAAAACTTTCTTTTTATTTTACACCTATATCAATGATATTTCTTAGCTAGAAATGTGTATGATTATATTTATTTAGTTCAACATTTTTTCTTTCAATAATTCACTCTTTGTTTCCCATATATCATTGATTTTTGTTCATGATTTCTCTTATAAACACTTAACTGAATTGATGTTTAAGGTTTTTCTCTATAATGTTTATACAAATGTAGTTACAGATTACTTATGTAATCAGATTTATTGTCTACCTCTTAAGAATAAACTCTTACCATTTAATAGAAAAAGGGTGATGCATATGCTTTGATACTAATATGGGGGCTACCCCTCTAGATTGACCTTCAATAACGGTAAGCCTACTTAATCATTTGATTAGGTTTATAAGATATTCTGTAAAATAAATATATCATTTATAGAATTTCTATTTTTCATAAAACAATGTATAGATATATTATTATATATTTAAGAATAAGTATCAAGAAATTTGAACCATACTTTAGCTATATGTTTCCACTATTTGATGATACTACATCAAACAATAATACATCTCATCAAACTTCCTGAATTTCCATAATTGACTATATACAAATATTACTACATGTTTGACCATTTGGTTTCAATTCTCTATTCCCATACAATTCAGTTCTTTGTTTATTCTTTATGCACAAACATATGTTATAACTCACAAGTTAAAAACATGCAATCATACTTATTTTTTTATCCTGGAACTCTATCCATTCATGAAAATTAATGAATACTTGTTATTGCATGTTGAATGTATTTCTTTTCTCCATTCTCTATAAAATATATTCAATCTATGTATTATTGATAACCAAAAACTACAATTAAGCTTCTCCTTAATTATTTGAACAATAGGAATAGTTGAAAATGTTATAGGAACAAGGACGTTACTCCTAACTAGTGATTAGTACATCACAACTCCCCACATCTCAAACTCTTCGTTGTTAATAACCCATTAAATTTCAGTGGTCATTTCCTACTTCCCCATGCAGCCTCTCCTGGAATCCTACTATATTTTGAATTACTGCACTCCTCTCCTTTCTGTACCTAGGATGTTTTCTGAAACATGAGTTTCTTGCCTTTTTTCCTCTAACTTTGCATTCTCTCCAACAAAATATTAGAAATATCCTTCCCCCCACCCAACATAGATTTTATCTCCAACTCTATTGTCTCTTTGGTGATGTTTATTTTCCCTAGAAGCTTGGGGGGTCATGGAAGTTATAAATATGACAAATGTCAATTAAACATGTCCACTAATTGGGACTCCAACCACTTAAAGATAATATTTTATTTATTTACTTATACCTATACACAATATTTACAATTATCCTTCAAACATTTCAAGTTTAGTCTTGACCTCATGGTTAGTGTATATTATGCAAATATTTACAAATAAACATAAAACCATAGACTCTTGGAAGAAATAATTGCAATAAGGGTATCACAAGAATGGAATCTAACAAATTTGGCTCTTATACTACTATTTTTTTATTTTTCTTCCTTTTTATTGTGAGGGGAATGGCTAGGTCCCCCTAACCCAACCTTCACCTCCACTCATCCCTTAGAATCATTATGGAAAACTCAATGCTTGAAAATTAATCCTAGTTACTGGTAGAGATGTGATAGTGAGACTAAAATTCAAACTCTCCTGCATAAGAGAGTGGGTAGAAGAAATTTTCTTGTAGTTTGTAGAGTATTGCATGAAATTCAGCGGGTTATAAACCATCTCCATATTCCCAGCTTTGGACATGGTGTAAGGTAATTCACCTTATTGTCAAATTCCAATTTTCATTTAATATCTCTTTTAATATTTTCTAGTTCATTAGCTGATGTTGGTGTTTAAATAATTTTTTTATATTGAATTTTTATTCCTTGCCCTATTCCAATTGATCCCCTTCAATCATATCCACTTTGGGGTTATACCATGGGTTCTCACTTCCTGTTTGTCATTTGTGAACACCCAATGTGCTCATTCTAAGTTTTCCTTTTGACTTTCAAATTCTCTACTCTCAATTTTTGGTCCACCTCCCCTGTAATAATCATCTCTTATTCATTCCATGTTATTGTCCCTTGTTTCTTTGACCTTGGTTTGCCATTATATTCCTGCAACAAAGGTGCCAACACGGCCACTCCTCTTGAGGAAAAAACATTCATTAGAGAAATTTTGAGGTCAAAAATAGGCCTCAAAATAAAAATGTACAACAAAAAACAACTTTATAAGAACCAATAGGATTCAATATGATGATGTCAACCATGGGGGATGATCCACAATTTTTGGAGTAAAAAGGTAAAAGGATAAAGAAATTAAAATTAAAAATTAAAAAACTATTTTTTGTGCTTATATTTTTTACTTATCTCACTATGATTTTACTCAAATTTGGAGTGGGAGAGCCCATTGGATGTCGAATTTAATTTTTCATTCAAGATGTATCCATGTTTCAAACTTTTTATAGATCCTACTACACAAAAAGTTTGAAATGCATGAAAAAATGATATTGCAATCACATTTTTTCATGTATTTTACATTTTTCATGTAGCGGGGTTCGTCTAAAGCATGAAACATGGGTACACCTTGGATGGAAAATGAAACTATGCATCCAACAAGTGCTCTCGCTTGAAATTTAACTAAAACTGTAAGGAGATAAGTTGAAAACATGAGTTGAAAAAATATTTTTTTCCTTTCTTCCCTCCAAAACTTCATGAGGTAATCTAATATTATTTTATTATTTCCACAATTATTTTATAATATTATTGAGGCCCATTTTACACCTCAAGATTTCTCTAATGCATCGTGCCTACCCAGGAACATAAGAAGTTGTTAAGATATGTCATGATACAACACCAAACTGAATACAGTTGGAAATTCACTAAGCCTCTTCAAAATATATGGCTAAAGGGGATGAGCATTATGATTCCAAAGTACCTGATCTGGAGCTAACTGGCTACCTAATCCGAGTCATACCTAAGATATGTAGAACTTATACATATACTCAGTAGAGCTCTATTAGCATGTGAAAACTCTCATGTGAAATCCCTTGTAAAAAAGGAATGAAGCTCAAAGAGAATTGTCTCACCAGATGGATCACATACAAGAGAAGCATAGAGAAATGTTTCTAGAGAAGTGTGATATGGACCTCGAGCTTACAAGAATTGAAGTATTGCTTATCAAAGGAAGATAACCTACCTTTCTTGACACTCCAACTACTCCCATAAACACCTCAATCTCTACCTAATTTCTCTCATAGTTATAGCTTTGTATCATACCAACACTTCTTGGAGAATTTATATGTTTTTAGTTAAGTTTGTTGTCCTTATGTTTAGACAACATCACTGAAATTGCTTATTTTTTGTTAGTCTTTTGACAAACTTCTTTTTCACCACTAGAGTGGTTACCCTAGTGGGACATTGTGGTGAGAAAGATTTTGACTTTATTGTATATTTTTTAATTTTTTAATTTACCAATCAAATTCCAAGCTTACAAAAAAATAAATATAGATAGGTAAACAGATAACTTTAAAAAGGTTCATTATAAATATTGTATTTTTATATGCTTATTAATCAAATCTAAATATGAAGCTCTAAAATTTACCAATATGAATCATTACTTTAATTTATATAATCAAATGGATATTCATTTATAGTTACTATTAATATTATATATATTTCACATTTCTATATATATATATATATATATATATATATATATATATATATATATATATATATATATATATATATATATATATATAGATATATATATATATATATATATATATATATATATATATATATATATTATATATATATATGATTTATTAATTAAATTTATTAAGTTTTGTATCTTTATTCATTATATATTCTAAAATATCATGATTACAAATATAAATCATTATTATTATTATTATTATTATTATTTTATTTTTTCATCTTGATGTTTTGTTGACTATCTAAAAGAGAGAATACATGAATCCTTCTTCCATCACAGACTAACACTAGGTAAACCTTACCAACAATCGAAAAATAAATCTGTCATCTAAAAAATTACATAGTACTTTAAAATATTGGTAACATACCAAGTGTTCAACCAAATAACAATATTATCAAGGAAGTTGTTATAGCTAAGAGTAAAAAAAAATGTAGCTACATTGGCCATAACCTAATATAACTGAAGGCATCCATAACTAGTCAAAAACATTATTGTAAGAAAAATAGTAAGCCATGAAACCTACTTGGTTGAAGTTGGCGCACCAATTGGTGCAATGGGGGTTCCTCGAGAAGTTCATCCCTTTGAGAGTAGGGCCTCAATCCTGGACAATTGCATTGTAATATCCATTAAAGAAATTTTGAGGTCTAAAATGGGCCTCCTAGGGAATATTATAAAATAATAGTGGAAATAATAAAATAATATTATATTACATCATCAAATTTTAGAGGGAAAAAAGAAAAAACTACTCTTTCAACTCATATTTTCAACTCTTATCCCCGTAGCTTTACTCAAATTTCAAGCGAAAGCACTCATTGGATGCATAATTTAATTCCTCATCTAAGTATTACCCACGTTTCTTACTTTTGATGGACCCTGCTACACGAAAAAACAAAAATACATGAAAAAACGGGATTGCAATGACAGTTTTCATGTATTTATCATTTTTCATACAACAGGATCCATTGAAACTATGTACTATGTGTACTCCTTAGATGACGAATTAAATTTCACAACAAACAAATGCTCCCACTCGAAATTTGAGTAAAATCCTAGGGAGATAAGTTGAAAATACTAGTTGAAAAAATAGTGTTTTTATGTTCTTTTTTCTATCTTTTTACTTTTGTATTCCAAAAATGGTGAATCATCCCCCATGTCTAAAATTGCCATCTTGAATCCTACTAGTTCTTATAAAGTTTATTTTGGTTGTACATTTTTATTTTAGGCCCATTGCTTACCACAAAAATTCTCTAATGCTTATGCTCAAGGGACATTTAGTGATTCTCTGTAATTAGTATGTCGATTTCTAGAGTAATTTTAATTTTATTTCTTATTTCTCTCATAAATATTTTCCGATAAGTGTTTTGAGATACTAATAGAGCTCAATACTGCATAGATAAAGACTTTAATAGCCATTTGTATGCCCAGATTATGGATCTCATATGTTGCATGGCCAAGTATAAACTCCTCTATGTAAGCATTCCGCTCTTCCAAAAAGAAATTTTCCACCACAAAATGAATTATTATTTAAATTTATTTTAATGTGATACATATTATAATTTTTTCATGAAAAGTTTTTTTCGTAATTATATTAATAAAAAAATACAATATAACAAATTGAACTTAATTGATTTATTTGTTTTGTTATCTTTAATTTTTTATTACCCTTTTAATTGTGTCAGCATTATGTTTTATTATTATTTGTTTGATATAATGCTTCACTATAACATACTTTTCATATTCAAACAACATTTAAATGTTTACAGTCATTTACAGACACATATTAAGGAGAGCCTCCTGGCCCAATATGATTTTGTTTTCAATTTATATATATATATATATATATATATATATATATAGAGAGAGAGAGAGAGAGAGAGAGAGAGAGATTTGGAAATATTTTATTTAGCAATTGAAATATTTTATTTGTGAATGATTATTCGGGCCAAAATGTTTTCATTGTTATTAATATATTTTTATATACACATTGATTTTAGTTACCCCAAATATTCAAATAATTTATTTATGACCCACCTTAAATTGTATTATTATTAATAATAATAATTAATAGTGTATTCAATTTTATATTAAAAATTGAATAAAGCACACCTCTACCTATGAAATTTTTTATTTTTAATTACCTTTTCATTTTAGCCTTTGAAATATTTTTTCATGATGAGCATTATGTGTGTGTGTGTGTGTGTGTGTGTGTGTGTACATGTATATATGTATATGTGTGTGTGTGTGTGTGTATATATATATATATATATACACATACATGTATATATGTATATGTGTGTGTGTGTGTATATATATATATATATATAAACAAAATTGAATAATTAAAGTGCGTATTCAAATAGATCATTTAAGTCTTGCATTGAAATATTTTTAACAAGTATAAGATTTATACATTTTCTACATATTCAAAAGTCAAAATAATATTTAATGAAAGTGAAATATTTTCACCACATATCCTTCCATCTAGTATTAAAAAAATAGTGGGATTATTTATGTTTTATAATGATTTTAATTAAAACTAACAAAACATGTTATCCATTTTTCTTTTTTATTATAAAACATTATTTTCTATTTAAAAATAGTTATTTTTATTTTTAAAAGACATGTGTCAACTAGAGGTTGAGCATGGAAGGAATTACAAATCTCTCTCATACTAGGGTCTACATGCATATTCACTTTCATTTTACATTATGGCATGTATTTTTTTTATTTAAAGATTATTTTATTTTTATTTTAAAAGGAACACGTGTCAGCTTGAGGTTGACCATAGAAGACAAAGAAATTGACATTGGAGACATAATACTCAGGAACACATACAAAATTTTGTTCTATATTACACTCATTCATTCATTTACAATACAATTATATAGTTGAGCGTACATCCAACTACATCTAACATTAGAGATAGAAGTTGAGAAGATCTCTCAACTTCCTCCTACAAATCTTAAACCAATTTGAAACTCAACATGGAAGTCATGGAAGCATTATTTCCAAGTCCCTTTCTTAATGCTTACAGGGCAAACATTGAAAAACATACATTACATCAACAAGAATGATTTATATCATAATGGTCTTCATCAGCACTAATATCCACTCTAGAATCTCACAAACATCATTATTTCTTCACCACCACATCTTTGAGTTGTCCCTTGACCTCCATTTTAAACATAGCTTCCTATGACCATCATTGACAAATTTTGTAGAATTGACACTTCTTGACCACCCCAAAGAATAGCCTAGATATTGAATATCTTTATCGACATGCTTCCATCCTATTATTATGCATCAAGATACATACTTCCAGTTATATAGGTAAGTTGTGTAGGTACTGAATTTATCCAGTAATTAAACATACAATTGGCCTTTCTTCACATACACACTTCTATAAACACACAAATAATGTGTAACTAATGCTCGTGAAGCACCGAAGGACAACAAGACTCATGAGAATATAACTAACTCACATAATCAAATTAGTGATATGTTCTCTTGGCATCGAAGAATGTTGAGAACCACTAATTGGCATTATGTTTCGCTTTTCATTAATTGATTATTCACTTTTTACAAATAAAATCACAATACTTTGCACACAACTCAATAAATATCAAGCCCCCTAAAAAAGGGACCCAAAATAAACACTAAAACATTGACCCACTATAATCCCATACAAGACATCCACTGCCACAATACATAAATCTTTGCATTGGTTCCAATCAACACAGGACATGTACATGGGCAGTCAACTTGTTTTATTCTCCATTGTGTAGCCATCACTATGCAATCACCTCTTCCACGAACAACATATTAGATTTTCCATGTGTATTTTTTTATGTTAATAGTACTTCCACTAGCTCACTTCCAACTTAAATATCTCAGAGAAAATTCGGCAACATTTTCAAGTAATTTTGGGAGTGTTTTCATATAATCTTGGGTGAGAATTCCACTAATTAAACCTTCCTCTCTATTCTCACACATCACTATGTCAACACATGCTTTGGTTCTCTAATCCAGGAGGTCAACTTAAAGGAAAGTTTGATTACAACGACTTAACTAGCAATTCCTTGGCACAATACCACACTTGGCCCCAAGATCTACGACACTAGCTTCAAAACTTCAACACATGCACTAGTTAGATCTGAGCATCTCCTTCGACATAGTACAACATCGCGCAACATGTCCTCATAGCATTCCACAAGACATTGGAAATCCATATCACATTGTACTCTTCCTATTAGGGGTAGCTATGGGGAGGCCTGTGCTTCTCCAAAGCTCTCACAACATAGTACCACATAGCATTCAATTAAAGACTTCTTTTTCCACGAACTTAGCTTCACAACAACAAATAAACCTCATACACTTGGCACGAATAACATTCCATGGCTACTCGTTTTTACTAGACATTGCTCTTCAAGTTCCGGAACCTTATTCAACCTTGATACCAATATCAGCTATTATTGGATAAGAAAAATTGGGAGTTGAAAAAACCCTAATGTACAATGATCTCAGGTTCCACAAATCTATTGAGCCATGCTCATTCCATTCTTAAAGTAGTGATTGTCTGTCCATATACAGAAATCGTAATACTTTGGTCACCTTAGCGACTTTACATGGTCTGAAACTATTTCTAATTGCTAGAGAAACCCAGCAGTGGCTCCTCCTATATGTAGGTCATACACTCATAGGTCATAAAGAGAAAACAAACACAGCACTATAGAAATCAGAAACTAAACTCTCTCACACACTGACCAATTTGTACATAATAAGGATTTAATCCTCAAATTCATTCCATCTCCTCGGGCCCTCCCTTGAGGGAGGCAAGCCCATATGGACTCTCATACCAATAAAAAAGTTGACATTGGAGACATAATACTCAGGAATACACACAAAATTATGTTCTCTAGTACACTCTTCCATTCATTTAAAACGAAATTATATAGTTGAACTTAGATCCAACTACCTCTAACCTTGGAGATAGGAGTTGAGAAAATCTCTCAACTACCTCCTACAAATCTTAAATCAGTTCCAACTGAGCATAGAAGCCATGGAAGCATTATTTCCAAATAAAAGGAATTACACATTTCTCTCTTAATAAGATATAGAAGTCACACCAGAAATATATATATATATATGTTTTTTACTATAATCAACCTTATATATATAAATAATACTTACCCGCTCAAAATTGAGCTTGAAAAAAATTTACACCTCCCTCCTACTAAAATATAGAATACACCCCCAAGTATATAATGCACCTCTCAAAATAATATAATAAAATTGTGTAATCATTACAAACCATGAAAATGAACTTATGATAAACAAGTGTAAGTCATACCATATAAAGACGAAGTCATACAAAGTCATCGCTCATTTGAAACCCTAGAAGGGGTTTTTCAATTAGGGTTATTATTATGACATATAACCCTCTTCTCAACTTCATCTAAATATATAAATGTCCTCATAACTTAAGAACCCAACTTTATGTGAATACAATGAGTATTTACCCATCTGAATTCCTTAAACCTCATATCAACTTGAGCGAGGCAAGGTTTCTTTAGGTGAATCCAAAGATTCTTTATATACCTAAATTCTTTAAACGTGATATCAATTGACTTATGTGGGAAAGTTCTTTCTATATTCGAAGGGCGACAAAATGCACGCGCCCACGGCTGTCTGACATCTCCAGATTTTAATTTCTGACGTCGTTTTCTTGGACGTTTCCTTATCACCAATTTGACTTTGTCGTTCCGCCAGATTTGGCGTTATCCTAAGGCCGTCCTGCAAGACGAAACGGACCTGCAAGTCATAGGGGTTAGCAGACAATTTTGTCCGATAGCAGAGAAAAGGCTCGTTAATTATTTTTGCCATTTTGGAGGAATGTCCTCCCCACCTAAAGCGACGCCTTCAAATATGGGACCGGCCGTAGGTTGGCAGGGGGAATTGATCAGTGGGTTGGTGGCGTCTCCTATATAAAACAAAGAGCATGTGGACAGAAACATAAATTATGGATTTGTATAACAATAATAATGTTTTAATTTTACTATAGAAATTTTCAATAATATCGCAGTAAATTAATTAATGAAAACAAAAATAAAAATTGATAATTTTTTTGTAATTAATATATATATAGACAAACTAACTATTATTCTAAAATTAGAATAATTTGTTGTATTAGAATGTCTAGCTCTCAGAGTTGGAGAACTTTTTGACAAAATAAGTTGAGGGATATATATTTTTTTTAATTTAAACACGTATTTAAATTGGTAAGTTGGAATATTTTAATTTATTTATAATTATGAAATAATTAATTTATTACTATATTGTTGTGCTAATAGAAGTAATATGTATTATTTTGGATTAAAATTTGAAATAACTAAGAAAAACAAACAAAAAAAACATAAGATAATCTTAAAATTTTACACCACACTATCTTAATCATCTTTTTTATGGAAAAAATTGAAATTTTATGCCCAACTTGTCATGCCCATGGAAATGCATACCATTATAAAACTTGTCCTTTGTGATTTTTTTGCTCACATTACTATGATAGAGTGTACTCTCTTTATGAGTTGAGCCTTCTAAATTAGTGGCCCTCTTCTCTCCTTTCTCTACAACAAATTTTGCTTTTAATATATCTTTAATGATTAAGTCATTTTTATGCAGCTCTCTTTTAAGACATGTTACAACCATACTTTATGTAAACTATTTTAAGAAACTAATTATATATCCTTTCATAATTAGATTAAATTAATCGTTTTCACTGCCGAAACATAGTGCTTTATCATTCTGAATATTGTTACAAAGTTGAATTTTATTTTTCAAATGTTTACACATAATTTTACTTATTTAACTCAATACCTTTTCATCTCTATATTCGAAATTAAAGTATTGTAAAAAATATTTATCAAACAAACACCAAAGTATAATTCCAAATACTTCTTTATTTTTTATTTCTTATAATGATGTCGGGTTATCAAGTTTTCCAAATCTCCTTTCTATAACAAAAACCCATCCTTAAAACAATGGTTCACTATTTTCTTTTTATCATATTTCTAAAATCATAGTGTAACAAATGACAATTTCTTATCATAACGAATAACTTCAACTAATTAATGCAATTTTTTTAATAAATCAACATTTTCCAATGTTACACATATATTCCTAGTCAGTATTACCCGTTTGCAATAATTCAACCATTGGTAGAAGCTCACTTGCATCCAAGAACCTTTTATTCTTCACGAAGTCTAATTGGATATTAAGTAGGCTTCTTATCTAACAATTGCAATTCATCATTGACGGCATCTAATTAGACTTTAACTTTCTTATTATTTAAAAGAATAATGAAGTTTTTTTTTTTTTAATTAATAATGAAAAGGAATAAGTTATATATATATATTATAGGAAATTAATGATAATTATATATATATATATATATATATATATATATATATAAAATAAAAAATTATATAAATAATTAGTTTTATATAAAAATAAATAAATAAAAATTTATATATATTTATATGGAGGTTATCTTATGTGGTTAGGCAAACTGATTATTATATTCTTTACCAAGTTTCAAATCCCCATTAGTAAAATGATGATGAAGAATATTGTTGTAATGGCTTAGTGCCTATGAATATTGTCATGTTGAACATCACTCTAGCTTTTAGAGGGAGGTTTCTATATATATATATATATATATATATATATATCAACAATAGACATTCCCCATATGAATGTCATGAGATATACATACAATGCATTTTTATTTTCATTATAAATATAAATATTTGTATCTTTTCCTTTGAAAAAAGAAAATGTAAACACTGTACAAATAAATCATATAACTATATTATAACCTTATTTTTAATATCATTTTCAACTTTATATATGGAAAAAAGAAAGCATAGTTTCTTTTCTGTAAACCACTGCAATTTGATTTTCATTAGGAAAAAAAGGAGTAAGCTGTAATCACATCATCAAACGGTCTTTGAAAAATGTAGAGGTGAGTGAATGGAATTCTCTTCCTTACTAAAATATACAACATTAATTTGTTTTATGTTAGTGAAGGAAACATCATAAAATCTAAGTGAACAAACCATTTCTCCTTACAACCGACAGACACTGGACATGCCAAAACATCAAAATAATCATTTTTCCAGCGTTGATACGGCAACAAAAGGTATAATTGACAGATATAAGATTTAAATAGTCAAAACCTTCACCAAGACCATATAGCCATATCACCATGAACCAAAATGCCAAAGAGAGGAATTGTTATTGATCTTTCGTTCAGCCATAGAGACAAGAACCAAAACGCTAGAGAGAGTAATTGTTAGCAGCTTATAGCCATTAACCAGAATGCCAGAGAGGAATTTCCAGCAACCATTTGATCAATGTACCACGTAAATCTAGACTTCCAAGGTATCATTAAATCCCACAAAAGATATAAAGTGCAACAACAACCATAAGCCAACCACAAAAAACGTCATCATCCCATACACCATAAGTATATACACTAAGCTCCAAGTAATAAACAATGAGGAAAAAAAATCCATGTCAGGATCCAAAGCATAAACAAACCCCGAAATGAAACACAAAGGTGTGAGGACATAACAGTTCCATATCATTTGAACTATAAAATCTAGTTGTAGATAACCAACTGATAGCATAAATGATATGCACATCAATCAAAATTATAAATATCCAGGAAGAACATAAAAACGACCAGATACCAAAACAATCCCATGTTTTAAGAGCCAAGAAAAAAACATTTATAACATTATAACATGATTTTTGAAATGGAAACAAAAAAAATTCAAGCCTAGAGTCCAGTCTTAATCAAATGAGATGATAGTGATCTCCTCAACGCTATTAAATGGTGGATTAGTAGAATCACCAAGACGGTTGGTAAGATCACCGGGACCAGAATTCGACATCAAAAAGTTTTACACCCAAGACAATCTAGAATCAACATTAACAAGACAGAAACATTGATTTCATGACATGCCTTTAATATCCTCCAACCCATAAAATACATTTTAAGTTTCAACTTTCTTGTCTTTAAAAATGAGGCACAACAATGTATCCATTTATTGATGTAGAGGCAAGGAATACAAGAAATGGAGTCACCTCATCTGGAATCTGCCTAAATCCATAACCCCTTTCACATCTACACATACCACCTTCGAATCAGAAAGATAGGGGCATTATCCAATTTATGTTGACTCCAACAGAAGAATTTATTTCCTCACCTCAAGAGGAATAGAATCAAAGATTGTTCCAATTGAGTCATAGGCAAAATCCCAGATTCTTTTGAATCCAAAATTTCCCATGCTGCCCCTCTGGCTCATCATTCTTTAATGAGGAGGCAAGAATATTGTAGCAAGAGAGAAGGAAAAAAAGTACAAGAACCATGACCAGAAAAACTACAAAATAGATGGACCACCATCCCTTGAATCCATGGCTGAATAATAAACACATCATCCCACAATTACCACACCAAAGGACTAAATTCAAGAAGATTTCGCAATTTGGGACAAAGCAAAGACATAGAACACCAAATTCCCCATAACCATGTTAAACTATGGAGGATTCCAATACTCAATTATTTCATTCACAAGCTGCAAATGCTTCTTGTCTCCTTCCCTTTCCAAGGTACGGGGTTTTCTCGTTTTGTTTTGGTGCATATTCTTTGTATGGAAGAAACATTGCCTCTTGTCGATAACGGCATGGCAAGCAGATGAGGATGAGGAAAGTCTCCAAGTGTGAAACAAGAATGAATGGAAATTACAAACTAGATAAGAATTGCAACACTTTGTATGAAAATCGATAGGTTGTCTCATTAGGTGGATTCTCTACTAGGTATAGTGTCTAACCATATGAAACAAATGTAGGAGCTTGGTGAGGAAAACCTCAAAGTTATATCAAAATTGGCTTCAATTCAGGTGGCTCATCAAGGAAGGGGGTGTGAGGAACAGATCCAAGACTCATCTTCCAACTCAAGTGCTTAGTGCCATATAAAATCATCAACCTAAATTGAGTAGCACAAATCATCTGACTAGTTTATACCTTAATCATCTTTTTTTCTCATGTCTTCCCAATGTTGTACTATTGAAGGTATTTTATAGAAAGTACACTTATAAGAACATATGAATGTATCAAATAAGATATTTGTATTGAAAAGTTCATTTTAATATATTATTATATTATATATAACCTATTAGTGTATTATTATTATTATATTATATATAGCCTAATAATATATTATTATTATATTATATTAATACTCCAACACTCGCTTATTAATATATCTTAACTAGTTTTGGGATGTATTATATATTATATTAATATTAATAAAATAATATATAGGTATAATTGTTTTTCATTAATATTTATATATTAATACCTTAGTATTAATATACTAATAATACATTATATTATATATATTAGATACCAAATTTCTATATACTAATTATTAATCTCATCTATTTTTTTTTAAGTTTTTTAGGTTTTTTATCTTTTTTATTTTTATATTTAAAATTGCATCTTTCAGTTCTCATCTTCCTATTTTCTTTTATTTATACATCTTCTTCTCTCCTCCTTCTCTCAATAAATTGGTCTTCATAATGAGTCACCTTCCACGCTTATGGCCTTCAAATATTAACTGCGAATGAAATTCCACACCCAAATTCTTCAAATTTTGACCATCACATTAACCTACAAACAAAAATTGATCTTATTAGAATATGTTTGACTCAACAAAGAGAAATTTGTTCTTTAAAAATTAGATGTAATTTTTTTGTTCCTTGCGAGTAAATTATGTTAATACAAGTCTTATTTTTATTTTCATTTAAAAAAAAAATCTATATTCTTACCAATCAAGATAAAATGTTAATATAGCCTCACATAAAAAAAATTTTAATTTCTAATTGCAAGTCTAACAAGTTGCAATATGAACCTTTACCTTATATATTGCATCATATTTTAAATTATCATTCTTTTTGCATTTCTAAATGTTTTATAACTTTTACATTGTATATCCTAAAATAAAAAATTAAAACTAAAATGTATTATTAATTAACATACATTAGGCTTATTGGCAAAAAAAAGTGTATTGTATAGTTTAGTATTATTATTCGGCAAAAAGTGTATTGTATAACTTATTATTAAAAAGATATGTTATTCCTTACATGCTTAACTCATAGTTCACACATATCTCTATAATAAAAAACAAAAATAAGTTTCACTAAAATAACCTTTATTATTTTATTTCAATGTTACACATCATAAATTTCTTATTAACGAATTGATAATTTATAATATAAAATTATGTATAATCCAAGTAATGGGGAGTAAGAGTGGCCAAATTGTACATATGAAAATATTAAAGGTCATTGCTTTACATCGGAGTCGTTTAACGAGGCAGAGGAATTGCTCGGAAGGGCAAAAGTGGTAAATTTGGGTAAAAAATTTCAAACTTTCTTGTAAAGGCAGTGCTTGAATCGTGCTTTTGATGGTGTAAATGGATTCAACACCATCAAAAACTTCTAGAACACTCAAAATTTTGAAGTTTAACAACTATAATTTAGATTTACAAAAATCCTTAACAGATTTTCTCTAAATATAACCGAAATTTCCATAACTTTCCAGACGCTTTACATCTCCATACTTCACCTCCCCATTTTTATTTTAATCCAAAAGCATTTATATACCCACTTTGATATGTCAATATTATTCCAGTGACCATATTAAAAAAATATTAAAACGTTTGACTTATCAAGTTCGTAGGGTTGCATCATGCATTCTTCGAAGTCAATTAGCGAAGACTCCTCGCACAAAATTGAAGGTGGCTCTTTGTTAACCTTTCGTTCCCGCCAAATTTGACTTTGTTTTTCCTTCACATTTGGCGTTATTGTGAGGCCGCCGTCATCGTTAACTACAACACAAATGAAAGTCGGCAGGTTCGGCCTACAATTTTGTGTGTTTGCAAAGGACGTGCACCTTTAGTTATTTCTGCGCTTTTGGAAGAATCTCGTCTTCTCGAAAGTGACGTGTCCAAATATGGCCATGAGAGGGAGAACATCCTAATGCTCTGGGAAGATCATGGCAAAAGTAAACATATTGTATTTCATAATATTGGTATAAATAATAGTTTTATATTATTATATAGAAATATTGGTATAAATAATAGTTTTATATTACTATATATGAGTTAGTATTTTAGATGGTTTTTATAAAAACAAATTAAAGTTAAAATATCAATTTTTTAAATCGACTTTTCTATTTTAGAATATGGTTTTTCTAGTTTTAATTATATTATAGATAATTATTTGTTGTTTCTAAAAATTTAATCTACATATAATATTAAAAAATACTATGTAGAGGTTAAATTATGTTTTTTTTAACTTCCATATAAGAGTAGTTATGTTATTTTTTTCTTTTAATTAATGGATTAATTAAAAAAAATATTAAATGAACAAATGTCATAAGAAATAAGTGATGGTTATTCATAAGCAGTGGTAATGTTGAGCCATGGTATTGACCATTGGTATTGTAAAAAAGACTATTTCTTGATTAAGTATCTCCATAATAAAATGAAGGTAAATCTCCATGATTAAAAAATTTGTTCCATGTTTTTTAAAAGTGTGTATGCTTAAATTATGTATTAATTCTTAATAAGGAGGAGATGTGTATGTAATTCACTTAATTTTTCATATAAAATTGATATGTGACATTTAAAAATATCAATAATAATAAAATATAATGTGAATTATTGCAAGAGGTGTATTCTTGTGCATTCCTTATCTCAATACAAGAGAGATATGTAATTCTTTCCATGTTCAATCACTCCAAAGAGATGTGTAATTTCTTCTATTCTCAATCACCAGTAAGCATATGTTCCTTTTAAAATAAAAATAAAAATAAAAAATCAACATACATATTTGGTTAGTTCTAATTAAAAACATTATAAAACATCATTATTCCAACTCTCAATATACTTGTTCCATTCAAGATATTACAATCTAGTATAAAGTAACTTTGGTAAAAATATTAAATAAAATAATAACATATAACCAATGAAAATATCTTATCATAACTCATAACTTTAACTCATTAATGTAATATTTTAATAAACCAAAATTAACTCATTAATGTACTATTTTAGTAAATCAACATTTTCCAATGTTCCACATTTATTCGTGATCGTTATTACCGTTTTGCAATAAATCAACCATTAAACTTCTCCATAATTAAGTGAATTATATATTTTATGGCATCCAAGAACCTTTTATTATTTACTATGTCTCATTGGATATTAAGTATGTTTCATATCTAATAGTTTCAATTCATACTTGAAGGTATCTAATTAGATTATTATTGAAAAGAATAATGAAATAAATCAATCTATCTATTTAAGTGATTTAGAAATGCAAAGAAATGCTTAGATAAATAGATATCACTTAAATCTATTAAAATAATGCCATGTAACCCATGAAAATATCTTGTCACGACCGATAACCAATGAAAATATCTTGTCATAACCGATAACTTTAACGGATTAATGTAATTTTTAATAAATCAACGTTTTCCAATATTTCACATAATCCTGGTCAGTATTACCGTTTTGCAATAAATCAACCATTAAACTTCTCCATAATTAGGTGAAATATATATTTTCTGGCATCCAAGATCCTTTAATTATTTACTGTCTCATTGGATATTAAGTATGTTTCCTATCTAACAGTTTGAATTCATACTTAAAGGTATCTAATTAGATTTTAAATTTCTTCACATTCCTTATTATTGAAAAGCATAATGAAGCTTTTTTTATTTATTAGTTAAAACTAATAACCTAAAGAAACAAGTTAAATGGTTTATTATATTAAATATACATATAAATCAAATAAAACAAAAAAATTATAATTTAATTTTAAAAATATTATAACATTAATTATATTATAATATTAAAATAATTTTATGTGTGTTAATTGGGATTATTTATAGTGACTAGATAAAATGATTGTTATTTTTTTTACCCAGTTTCAAATGCTCATTAGTGACATGATGATGAAGAATATTGTTGCGACCAACATGATAATGAAGAATATTGTTCTAATGGCTTCGGGCCTATAAATATTCTTGTATTGAACCTCACTCTGCCCTTAGATTAAGAGGAAGGCTTATCCCTTTGATATATATATATATATATATATATATATATATATATATATATATATATATATGCCCCATTTTAACTATAAATTAAAATACTTGTTTATTTTCCCTAGTTAAAAGAAATTATAAACACTATAAAAATGAAATCATATAAATGTAATATAATCTTATATTTAGTATCGTTTCTAACTTTATATATGAAAGAAATAATGCATAGTTATCTAAATCCTCCTTAAATATTAAACTTTTAAGTGGTATCCAAAAAAAAATACGAGAGATTTATATTATATAAATTTAATATCTAATATAGTGTGTGAAGCTTTTCACCTTTTAAATCTCTTGAAATTTAAAATACTTCATAGTGAAATACAAACAAAAGTAATTAGCTTGAGGGATCAACATAAATACTTCTTACATAAAACTTCAACTTCAAGCTAACTCATCAGACAAAGTAATCCATATTTCAAATGAGGGACCCAAATCTAGTATTGAATCACTATTGCAATCCCTTTTATTTAAGCGTAGCTCACATGAATTTCAGGTAATGGAAAGAATATCAATATATGGAAGGAAAACATTATGCACCCGCCTCTCCCTCCCCAACCTTGCCTCCCTCCACATCTCTCACCATACTCTATCCATGGTTCAATTAAGATGGGAAGAAATTATTATTTGATATTTTAAATTGGAATTAGACTAGTGGTTGGTGTTGTTAGGACCTCAACTCCATTTTGCAACATTTACAACACCTCTTGCCAGTCCTTCTCTCAATGCATGCAAGAAATTCCTTGAAATAATGACAAGATGAATATATGATATATGGGAGAAGATCCACATGTACCATTAAATTGAAATATGAATCTATTATCTTTCGTGACAGTCCTCCCCTTGACTCTCATATTTGGTCAAACATTTGGAACCAAAATAGTTTTGATAAATTCAACATTTTTTGCTTGACCATATCCCATAAAAGTTTTCTAACATCAAATAATTTCTTAAAGAGGAGATTTTAAGGTACTACCATATGTTTTCTCTGCAATCCAATAATGAAGGAATAAACAATTTTTTCATAGGTTGTGATTTCTTTAAGCATGTCTAAAATCATGCCTTGCAACAACTATCCCCCAAAGTGAAATGGAAAGATATTACCCATAACTTGGAATAAACAATTTTTTCATAGGTTGTGATTTCTTTAAGCATGTCTAAAATCATGCCTTGCAACAACTATCCCCCAAAGTGAAATGGAAAGATATTACCCATAAGTTATTTGAATCTTGGAATAAATATTATATTATCGCAGCTAAAGGAAATCCTCTTTTTAGAAGGATCTGAATGGCCTTGTGAAATTCTATGTACTAGAATTTTTTTCTTCATGTCTAGAGTAACTAACAACTAGGTCGATCTCATACTCACATGACAGTGAGTCAATTTTGGCAGCTACAACTATAACCTCTAAGTGAACCGAACCACTCCCCAACATTCAAACACGAGTAAGTAAACAGGGATTTGAACATGGGACCTTGTACTCACATTTACTTTACATTTCCATGGGCTAGCTAAGTGAGCTCTCCATGGGGGGGTTTATTTGTTGGAAAATATGGATTGCAAGATATAGAATTGTCTTCCAAGATATATCTACCACTCCAAAAGTTGTAGTTAGAGTATCCAATTCTCTATTAGAATAACATATGTGGTACATAAATCCAAAAATTTATAGACATCAATAAATAGACTCATGTGAGTAAAGATGGATATTGTAATACTTTTCGCAACTTTTATCTCGTCATCTAGTGCTTAGAAAGAACTCTTAGAAGTTATCAGTTTCCAAAGATCATTTCAAGGAATGGATCTTCTCACCAAATGGATTCATCATTTTCTTTAATGGAGTCTCCCATAAAAACCTAAGGATGACAAGTGTGGCAGGGGAGCCTCTCTAAGGTCAAGGAAGACAAATTGAGCTATCATATACATGAATCTTGGGCCTATCTTCTAATAACCAGGTGGAAACATCTTGTCTCCTTCAAGGAATAATTTTGGCTAAATTGTAGTCCATCAAAGCTCTAATTATAGTCATAGGCTAGACATTTCAATCTAGGTTCATCTCCCTCTAATATCAAGCTAGGTTCACTATATAGGGTAATTCTTGATCACTTATCCTCAATCCTGATTGTTCCTCCATTTCGAATGTCTTAACCAAACATGAGCTAGGGAATTAAATTCCTCGGTAAACTCACTAGATAAACATGTGATATCAAATTTACAAAAGATTTTTCGGCGAAGATCACATGAGACATCGTTTGTCGACGCGTTTCGAACCAACCAGTGTGGTTCATCGTCAGGACAAGTTGAAGAAACAGATCTAGCTTAGCAGGTTAAATAGACAGAGCAAAGCCTCCAACGGCTAAAAAGACTAACAACTACTTTTGACTAGGTACCGGGATCAAAAACCCTATTTAATAAAAATGTTACCCTAGGGGGACCAGTCCTTTAAATAAAAATAATATTATGATAAAAAATATTAATAAATAATTAAAATATTAAAAATAATTAAACAATTATGTTCAATTAGTACCTAAAAATAATTCCTAATAATAGTTAGTTAAAGATAAATAATTAAAAATTATATCTAAGGGAAAAAATTATTCTACAGAGGGACCAGCCCTTTAAATAAAAGTAATATTATGATAATAGTTAGATACAAATATTAATAAATAATTAAAATTTTATTTAAAATATTAAAAATAATTAAATAATTATGTTCAATTAGTAACTAAAAATAATTCATGATGATAGTTAGTTAGAGATAAATAATTAAAATTTATATTTAAGGGGAAAAAAAAAATTCATAGAGGGACCAATCCCTTAGAATAAATAAAATAATTATGTGATAATAATAAAAATAAAAAAATTTAAATGATAATAGTTAGTAATAATACATGATAATAGTTAGTTAAACATAATTAAAATTATATTTAATTATTAAATATAATTAAAATTATATTTAAAATAAAATTATATTAAAATTAAAATATAATTAAAATTATATTTAAAATTAAATTATAGATTGGTAGGATTCTCAGGTCGAATGATGTCCCTATGACCTTTAGGCCCCTGAACACCATTCGCATGTCCCTCAGATCAGCGAAGGATCCTATCGACCCTAAAGATATGAAAGGTGTGTACTTGATCCCCTGTTCCTGTGGGACCCCTTACAGTGGGGAAACTGGTCACTCCATTAATCAGAGGATTAGTGAGCATGCTGCAGATCTTAAGCATAGGCGTACTAAGTCTTCCGCTTTAGCTGAGCACGCCGAGAAAACCAATCATCATGTTTGTGTTGAGGAAGCTAGTGTTATTGCTAGGGTTTCGCACTTCCATCATCGGAAATTTAGGGAGGCCCTTGAGATTGAAAAGAGGTCGAGTAATCTCAATAGAGATGATGGCTGGAAAATCAGTTGGTGTTGGGTCCCAGCACTCTCGACCTAGTCTTCTCTTTTCTTTTTTCTTTTTTTTTCTTTTTTTTTTTAACTTAACTTACATATTTATTTAATTATTTATTATTATTCTGAATTATTTTATTATTATTATTATTATTATTATTATTATTATTATTATTATTTTAATTTTATTTTTTTTTTATTTTTTTTTCATCTCTATCTTTTATATAAGAATGGTCCTGTTTTTATTTCCTTCTTATTTTTAATTATTTATTTGTAACTAACTATTATCATGAAGTATTTTTAGTTACTAATTTAACTTATAAAAAATTTTATTTTTATTATCATTAAATCATTTTATTTTAAGGGGTTGGTTCCCCTAGGATAATATAATTTTAATTATTAAAATATAATTTTAATATAATTTAATAATATAATTTTATTTTAAATATAATTTTAATTATATTTAATAATTAAATATAATTTTAATTATGTTTAACTAACTATTATCATGTATTATTACTAACTATTATCATTTAAAAAAATTTATTTTTATTATTATCACATAATTATTTTATTTATTCTAAGGGATTGGTCCCTCTATGAAAATTTTATTTTTTTTTCCCTTAAATATAATTTTTAATTATTTATCTCTAACTAACTATCATCGTGAATTATTTTTAGTTACTAATTGAACATAATTGTTTAATTATTTTTAATATTTTAAATAAAATTTTAATTATTTATTAATATTTGTATCTAACTATTATCATAATATTACTTTTATTTAAAGGGTTGGTCCCTCTCTAGAATAATTTTTTCCCTTAGATATAATTTTTAATTATTTATCTTTAACTAACTATCATTAGGAATTATTTTTAGGTACTAATTGAACATAATTGTTTAATTATTTTTAATATTTTAATTATTTATTAATATTTTTATCATAATATTATTTTTATTTAAAGGACTGGTCCCCCTAGGGCAACATTTTTATTAAATAGGGTTTTTGATCCCGATACCTAGTCAAAAGTAGCTGTTAGTCTTTTTAGCCATTGGAGGCTTTGCTCTGTCTATTTAACCTGCTAAGCTAGATCTGTTTCTTCAACTTGTCCTGACGATGAACCACACTGGTTGGTTCAAAACGTGTCGACAAATGATGTCTCATGTGATCTTCGCCGAAAAATCTTTTGTAAACTTGATATAGATCACAGAAGCCTAAACTCTACTATGTGATATCAAAGTTAATCGAAGAAAGAGGGAGTATCCAATCCTTTAAAGACTAGTCCATGCAATTAGACCACTACAAAATTCTTATTTCAAAATTTACATGCATGAATGCACTTAAGAAGGATTAATGTGCCTTAGACAATGGGTTGGATTTATATTAATAACCTCATAGGTTTCCACACGAGTGAATTTATGTGAAAACAAAGTGAAATGATGACATCCGAAGGTTGCAAATAGGGTTTAGGGGCATATTTTCATTTCATTCATGCAACGGGAATGACATGGAGAATTGTTGTCAATGATATCCTCTATGCATTCCAAAGAATAGAGTCTCTTAAGTGGGATATAGGATGAGATGGCACATGCAAAGTTGATTTAGATTAGGTTAATTATTATTTAGTCACTTAACTCAATAATCATTGATTTCAAGGATGGTACCGCTAAGGATATTTCTATGGAATTGGTTGCCACTCAGTTATTTTATTCACAAGCTGCAAATTCTTCTTGTCTCCTTCGCTTTCCAAGATACATGTTTTTATCTCTTTGGTTTGGTGCATATTCCTTCTCCGAAACAAACTAAGCCTCCTTTTGATAAAGGCATGGCAAGTAGATGAAGGCATGGCAAGTAGATGAGGATGAGGAATGTTTCCAAGTGTGAAACAAGAACGAATGGAAATTGCAAACCAGATAATAATTGCAACACTTTGCATGCAAATTGATAGGTTGTCTCATTAAGTGGATGCTCTATTGGGTATAATATCTAACCATACGAAACAAATGTAAGGTCTTGGTGAGGAAAACCTCAAAGTTATATCACAATTGGAATCAATTCAAGTGGCTCATCAAGGAAGGGGTTGTGAGGAACAAATCAAAGACTCATCTTCCAACTCAATTTCTTAGTGCCATACGTAATCATCTACCTAAATTGAGTAGCACACATCATATAACTTGTTTATACCTTAATCATCAATTTTTCTCATGCCTTCTTAATGTTGTAATATCTAAAATATTTTATAAAAAATACACTTATAAGAACTTATTGATGTATTAGATAAAATATTAGTTGAGAAGAATTTATATTATTATATTATTATATTATATATAACCTATTAGTGTATTATTATGATGTTATATAGAACATACTAGTATATTATATTAATACTTCAACTTTCGCTTAGCAATATACCTTAACTAATTTTAAGATGTATTATATATTATATTAATATTAATAAAATAATATATATGGATAATTCCTTTGCATTAATATTTATATATTAATAGTTATATATTAATAGAGTTCAATATATTATATATATTATATATTAAACTTAAATGTACTAATTATTAATTTGGTCTATCTTTATCAGGTTTTTTAGGTTTTCTATTTTTTTTGTTGGTATATTTAAGGTTCCATCTTTCAACTCTCATCCTCCTATTTGCTCTTATTTATACATCTTTCTCTCTTCGTTGGGTCACGTTCTAGACTTGAAACATCACCAAATAATGACCGTGAATAAAATTTCGAACCCAAATTCTTCAAATTTTAACCACCACATTAAGAGTTGATATTATTAGAATATGTTTGAGAGGAGAAATTTGTTCTTTAAACATATAATGGGTCACGTTCCGAATTTTAAACATAGCCTTCAAAAAATGACTGTGAATGAAATTCCGAACCCAAATTCTTCAAATTTTGACCTATCAAAGAAACCTACACAAGAATTGATATTATTAGAATAGGTTTGAGTCAACGAGGAGAAATATGTTCTCCATGCAGGTAAATTATGTTAATACAAGCCTTATTCTTATGAATCAAGAAAACACACATAATTTTTTTTTAATTTCTAATCTCAAGTTTAACAAGTTACAATATAAACCCTAGGGTTATATATTGCATCATACTTTAAATTATTATTATTTCTACTTTCTTAAATGTTTTATAACTCTTATATTTTATATCATAAAATCGAAACTAAAACAATAATATTATTTATGATAAAAAAATATTATTAATTATGATACTCTAAAATTATTAGACAAAAAATACATTGTATAATTCAATATAAGAAATGTATAATTCCTTATATGTTTTACTTAGATTCCACACATCTTTATAGTAAAAAAACAAAAATAAATTTTATTAAAATAATAGTTACTATTTAAATTTACTGGTATATTTACGCCGTAAGACGTTTCCCTCTGAAATAAACTTCCCTAAAATCTACCTGTCATTCCTGTGCGCCGTCAGATCATGTGTTAGACGATTATAGTATTGTTAGTCGTTCGATTAAGAGAAGGTAGTTAAATGGTTGCTCACGTCATCGAAACCGTCGCGGGGTTTGGATGCGCTGGGAAGCTGAAGCGAACAAAGTTATTTCACAGAGCAATGATATGAATGAGAACTGTTCTTGCTTGCTTCAGCTATCCTCCACAGGATCCACAGAACTTGTTTCCAGGGCTCTGGCCTGGTATCACTGAACATTGTTTCTTCCCCGTTATTTCATCACGGCAGAACTCGGGTAATCTCACCCTGGAAGCTCTTATCTTCTGAGTTATAATGTTTAATTTGAAACCAGGGTTTTACTTGTTTTCATGGGTTGTTTTTGCAGGCCAGCAACAAACCCCAACAAACTCCAAGTGGGGTTGGTGTTATCGGCTATCAAGAACTCCGGAAGTGCAGGAACAACTTCTCTCACTCAGGTTGGCGAGCTCAGCCTAAGGCTTGTCTTACGATTTCCTTTGAAGCTATGTAGGCTTTATTACTGTGGAACATGTTTGGTTATTCCTCTTCCAGCAGAGGGTTTGATAGTGAAATGAGTTATTGTACAACCGGAACTTGCCTGCGGTATCCTAGGGCTTCCTGAAGCTACCACCTCACCCCTATGAATGTTTGGAAGAAAATTAGCCTTAATCTCTGGTTTGAGGATCCTCGGCCCAGAATATAGTTTAATGGTTCACAACCGACAGCACGGTTGTTGCCTTAATTACAAATTCTCTGTATAAGATCTACTATGACTATTTATTTTCTGCAATGTAATTTAAACGGTTTGACACATTCAAATTTGGTTTAGGCTGATGATACTCTGTATTCGTTATGACTGTTGCATTTCAGCGACCAAGAGGTATGCGGAAATTATTTCTGTCCCTCAAGATCACTCCCAGCATAGTAATAATATTCATTCAGTTCAATGCCTAATTAAGTTCTGGAGCATCTTTTCGCCCTTTCAGCAATTGTATTAGTCTTTTTAAAAAAATGTATTTATGTCTGGAAGAAATGGGGTAGTCATGCTGTTACATCTCCTCGGTGTTTCACAGGTTTACTCATTTCCAGTTAATGAATAAGATTGTTGATATCTCTCTTTACAGTTCATTCTATAAATAAATAGGGTTATGGGTTTCATTCTTATCATTTTGACGAATATTGTTATTTGCATTTGCTCGCTGTATATAATTTCTACAGTGGAGATTTCCCAGTTTCCCCAATGGAGCTCTTTCTTTGAAATTGGGGTTTCTTCCCCAAGAGGGTCAATCTACCTGAACAGGTTACCCTGGCTGGAGGATAGGTATTTTAATACCTCACTTACCCTCAGACCAGTGTATTGGCACTATGAACATGGTTCATTTACTCCCTTTACTTTAGTTTATCAGTCACAGTGTCTCTGTTGATTATGGGTTGAATAACATTACCATTTCAATCCTGTTAGACAGGTATATCTCACAGTATGCTCTATCAATTTGTACAATTTATTTGTCCAAGAATGCATACTCAAATAAGTACTGTGTAATTCTTACATATACCACTTGTTGTCCCAGTTACATGTTTAATTCATAGGTACATAATAAAAGCAGTCTTTTCTTACTTAAGCTGTATTCTTTACTTATCTATTGCACAATTTATTTGTCCAAGAATGCATACTCAAATAAGTACTGTGTAAGTCTTACATATACCACTTGTTGTCCCAGTTACATGTTTAATTCATAGGTACATAACAAAAGCAGTCTTTTCTTACTTAAGTTGTATTCTTTACTTATCTATTGCGCTCTCAGCAACATATCATAAGCAGTATTATTTGGCTTATCTAATGCATTCTCATAACATAAACAGAACTACTTTTTCTTATCTGATGCATTCTCAGAAGCATAACCTAAACGGAATTACTTATTCTTATCTGTTGGATTCTCAGAAGCATATCATAAACATAATTACTTATCTGATGCGTTCACAGTTTTCCAAGAAAGTGAATTTGGGACAGGACCACACCTCCCAGCCTATGGAACTGGCAATGGCAATCACGTCCAAGTTCCCCCCGAGCTTCCTCCTTCCGTTACAGTTGTTGAGAGTAAACTCTCACAGGTTACTTCTCAGGGCTCAAAACCGTAGTCCAGCCTGGAAAAGTCAGATTTTCTCTCTGGCAGGGAGGTTTCCACTGGCACCAAGCCAGCCCCAGATAACCTTCCCCAAGGCAACATAGTATTCACACTCTGTTTCTCTAGGTGGTCACCTCTCTCCTTACGAACCCCTCCTCATGCCCTTTGAACTCTTTTTGTCTCCAGGACTTCGAAACTGCTCGGTAGTGCTAATTCTGCCATGGCAAACTCAATTCCAGTTTGTGCCCATATGGAATACTGTCCAGCATGTTTCTTTGCAAAATAACATTTGGTTTTCTGCAGTATGAAGGAGCTACAGCAGAAGATGGCCGGAAGCGAAGCATCTTTGACACTTTCACTCACAGGGAAGGTCTGTTTCATCACATATCTTCATTCATCCCTTCATTTGCATTCTACTGGGACTTTCAAGGCCAAGGCTGGAAGTGAGCTGTTGTTTGTTTTAACTGTATTGTCAGGAATTACTGTGGATGGACGTAATGGAGATGTCGCTGTTGATCAATACCATCATTACAAGGTATTATTATCTGCAAATCTAAGAACAATAAATGTCACTAGGACAACCTATATGCAGTGGCTACTTGTAAGCCATCCTCAAGATTTATGTGCATGTCCAACCCCATTATTGTTGTTTTCATACTAATGTATCAATAGTTAAACTCCTAGATGATTTGGGTATCAACCTGATGCAAAATTTCATGTGGGTTTTGAAGGAGGTTATTGATCTAATATCTGCGATGGGAGTAGATGCCTATAGATTTTCGATCTCATGGCCCAGGCTTATTCCTGGTATATTTCTGTTTGAGCTCTGAGCACATGTTTAATCCTGAGAATTTAGTAAACACTCAATGGACAATGATGGTAGGAAATAACTATTTCACATATATTGATGCAGATGGCAAAGGACCCATCAACCCAAAAGACGTTGAGTAGTATAATAACCTCATAAATGAGCTTTTGTCCCATGGTAGTATTTATTGACAAACCTGTCTCTCTACTTTGTTTTTATTCCTGTGACTATCATCCTTAAAACTGTTAATCATTTCACAATGCATGTCTCAGGCATTCAACCACATGTGACATTATACCACTTTGATCTGCCCCGAGCTCTGTAAGATTCCTATGGATGTTTCTTGAATCCACAGATTGTGTAAACATCTTATGTCATCTCCTGTTCTTGTTTTTCTTCCCATGTGGGTTGACACACAAGTCAAAGCATTAATTGATGTTGCATTAGTAACCTTATGATTAGAGAAGCAAAGTTCTCTAATCTACTTCGATCTTATGCAGGGAGGATTTTAAAGGTTATGCAGATGTGTGTTTCAGAGAGTTTGGTGATCGAGTGAAATATTGGTCCACTTTCAATGAGCCCAATGTTTTTGGCACTGCAGGATATGATGACGGCGTTTTCCCACCTCAAAGATGTTCCCAACCATTTGGAAATTGTACTGCTGGAAACTCAACTGTTGAGCCATATATTGTTGGTCACCATGTTTTGCTATCACATATAGCTGTTGTGGAGTTGTACAGGAAAACCTATCGGGTTCTTTTCCTCTCTGATCTATGTTCATCTCCATTCACTCTATGAGATTTTATAAATTTCTCGATGAATGCAGGAAAAGCAAAAGGGCTGGATTGCATTAGTAATTTTGGTACATTGGATGATACCTCTTACCAATAAATCCACAGATGTGGTTGCTACTCAAAGAGAAAATGATTTTATGGTGGGCCGGTGAGCGATTTCTACTTTCATTCTGATAATTTTGATATTTTGAATCCGTTATTCGATCCGATTACAACACATTCTATTTTCAATCCATTATATGATATTGTTGCTCCACATCCTGAATTGGTTTTACAGCTATACAATCCCCTCTCTAAAGATCAGCTCAAAACTCTGCCAAGGATAAATTTGTTAATGACAATCTCTCTTAGAGCATCTCGGATTGGTTTTCCAGCTATACAATCCCCCCTTCTCTAAAGAACAGCTCAAAACTCTTCTAAGGATAACTTTGTTAAGGACAATCTCTCTCAAGTTCAAAACTCTGCTAAGGATAACTTTGTTAAGGACAATCTCTCTCAAGCCTACTGTTGAGACAAGGGGCTCCTTCAGAATGCTAACTAATTTGGGATAGGCAACCTCAATTTACTAGATTTTTCTACTACAGCAATCTGTTGAGCTTTTTAGCTTTTGCTTTCTGGCTGTTTCCAATTGTCAATATATTCCTCTCAGAAAATGGAATACCTCAAAGGCTCTCTTGGGGTTCATAATTTAATTTTTATTTCAGCTTTAGATCTTTATACACAAATGTCTCAAGTTTTATTTGCTTTTGCTTTTGCCCATTTCCAAAGGTCAGTACTCTAAAAAAGGCATTAGGCTTTTTTGAGTCATAATTCAACTTTTATTTTTGGGACTCAAGTAGTTGTTGAGGCAAAAAATGATTCAATTATGGTGTTGCAGGGTTTTGATGTTATCAAAGCACACAGCCATCGACAAATCTTTCCTTGTTCCACTGTTGGCCCTAGAGGCACCTGGAGATGTCATTTCTTGGATCAGGTGACCAGGTTCTTCCCAGTTGCAAAATTAGACAAATTCCAGTGAAGTGAACTGAGAGTTTAAACTTCACCCCACATTTGGATTTGTTTGTCTACATTATTACAGAGGTGATTATGGTTTGTGGACTGCCTTTTTGGTCTTCCTTGTTAGACTATTTTACTACATTCCTGGTGAGTCACAAGAACTCAAATGCCATCCTATTTTACTTACTTGGTCGTTCTTTCCTGCACAGTATATTGAGTTGAATTGCATGACAGAACTGTAGTGTTTGACAAACTTAATTTGTTGGGAACAGGGGAATTGGAACTGCCATTTTTATTTGTGTTACTGGTGATTATTGCTCCTTATCAAGCCATGAACCTGAGGCAAGTTGTTGTTTTCCTTAACAAATGATTGAATTGGTGTTTGGAAATGTGGATGGTAGTTTATGGGATGTTGTTGATTTGCAGAGGAACCCAAGCTGGAATGGTCATTTCCATAGCGGCTTCTGCATACTTGATCTATCAACACGTCACCAGGACAGGGGGTATTAAAAAGGCTTTTGATCAGGGAGTTGTTGTACCCACCATTGCTGCTGCGTGCCTTATCTGTGTGCCATTCATATTCCCCGTTAAAGGGTATATATTTTAATTTAACCAGGTGTCAGGCCTAAACAGTGCCATATTTGTAAAGCCATCTTGACTCCCTACTTAAAATTTTCAAATTATTATTGTGGAAAATAGTACATGTAAGGTGGTGTGTAATAAAGATCTAGTATATAAATAAGTCCAACAAGCTGCATGATTGACTCCTTGGGAGCCTTGTCTTCTTGGCAAATCATGTCAATTTGGATTGCATGAGAGATTGGTTGAGAAAATTAGATCGGCTCTTTCTGGATATGTTTGAACCTCCTCTGTCCTTTGCAAGGGTAGCTGGTTGGCTGACTTGTTGAAAGCACTATTTTTGTCCATGGAGACAAAAACTGTATGAATAATATTTTAAAGAACGCAAGGTTCTTTTCAGTGGTCAAACCATGCCTTTTATTCAAAGTTGCAGATACCATACATGCAATGATATTCCTCTGATTTAAAAAATAAAGGATCCTCTATAGTATGAGAGTATACTGAGTTGGAGGGTTTTAAAATTCAGGTTAAATAACTTATTTCTTTGCCTTTTATGCATGTGAGGCATGATCACACAAAGTTATCCATTATTCACAGTTCTGAAATATTGTGGAGCTCCTGTGCACAATATTTATTTTCAATTTTTTGATATTTTCTATCTGTTTTCTGTCATTTTTTTATGTCGCTTAATCTGGCATCCTTTCTATTTTGATGCCAAATTTTTTACTGGATACAGAATCTACTTTCATTCTGCTAATTTTGATATTTTCAATCCATTATTCGATCTGATTGCAACACATTCTATTTTCAATCCATTATATGATATTGTTGCTCCAGTACACCTTCTGTCTTCTTAAAACAAGATAATACCATGGATTATACAACTCGCAATAAGTCGAGATATGCAGGCTGTTTTAGGCAATATCCCATTTTTGTTTCTGAGACTTCTGTCTTCTTAAAACAAGATAATACTGTTATCACCCCAAGAAACTCACCTAGGTTGTAAATCGGTGATGCTCAGGAACATTAAAAATTCAACAGTTTTGTTGGATAAAATGCTGGATCAATGGAAGATATGCAGCACCTTTAAGCCAGATAACCACTCCTACTATGATTTACCCCAGACATGGGTGAAGACCCCCAAACTACAAGGCTTTCAACCACCAACTACTCACGGTTTAAGGTAAAAGTGACAATGGAGAAGACTGATTGCACCAGCAGATACACAGAGCTCTGTGATGGCCAGCTGCAACCAGTTAGAGGATCTGCAATACTATTATTCAATGGATAGTGAGGATGACAGCTCCCCGATACTGAACAATAGCAATCTGCAAGCAATTTTCAGTGAACCACTAAACTTTAACATAGAGGTGGGATGACAGCCCCTCCGATATTAAAAATCCATAGCACATCAAATAAATGCAAGCAGGCACAGCCTAGAACAAGAAGAAGAAGTGGAAAGTGAGCAGGTGACAGCAAAAGAAGCTTGTATTAATGGAAATCAAGACCAGAAGCTGCAAGTCTCATAGTATTAACAGTCTCCAGAAGTTAAAAGGCTACAATAAGCTCTCATTCAGAGTGTTTGAATCCATTTTTGATTTTTTGTTAAGCAAAGCTAACAAATACCACGGATTATATAACTCACAATTGTCAAGATATGCAGGCTGTTTTAGGCAATATCCCATTTTTGTTTCTAAGCCTCTGTGACTTCAATTCTAAATGATTTTCCATATAAAACAAGTAATTTTTTCTTTCTTTATTGAGAAAGAACATATATTAAGTTTATATATAATATTATGGTGAAGTTAAATATTGAATTGGTATAAAGATAATTTGTTTATGATATAAGGATCTATTTTCTTATAGTAATTGGATTATTATTAGTTTTTACTGAGGTAGGACTTTACAATATAAAAAGCTTATTGAATTATTGAACAATGTAATTATGTAATGTTTAATTTTCAAAAACAAATATTTATTATTAGTTTTTACTGAGATAGGATACAGTTTAAAGTTTAGTTATAATGTAGTGGTGTTTCTTACTGGATAACAGAGTGGTATTGTCAATGAAGTGGTGTCTCCTACTAACTTAATGGTTGATCGGTTAAGTGAGTATGATTGCTTTCTCGGTCATCTTTCTTTTTGTGCAGAATTTGTGTAAAACAATGATTAGATAAGCCTTTCTTAGAGCATCCTGGATTGGTTTTACAGCTATACAATCCCCTCTCTAAAGATCAGCTCAAAACTCTGCCAAGGATAAATTTGTTAATGACAATCTCTCTTAGAGCATCTCGGATTGGTTTTCCAGCTATACAATCCCCCCCCTCTAAAGATCAGCTCAAAACTCTGCTAAGGATAACTTTGTTAAGGACAATCTCTCTCAAGTTCAAAACTCTGCTAAGGATAACTTTGTTAAGGAAAATCTCTCTCAAGCCTACTGTTGAGACAAGGGGCTCCTTCAGAATGCTAACTAATTTGGGATAGGCAACCTCAATTTACTAGATTTTTCTACTACAGCAATCCGTTGAGCTTTTTAGCTTTTGCTTTCTGATTGTTTCCAATTGTCAATATATTCCTCTCAGAAAATGGAATACCTCAAAGGCTCCCTTGGGTTCATAGTTTAATTTTTATTTCAGCTTTAGATCTTTATACACAAATGTCTCAAGTTTTATTTGCTTTTGCTTTTGCCTGTTTCCAAAGGTCAGTACTTTAAAAAAGGCATTAGGCTTTTTTGAGTCATAATTCAACTTTTATTTTTGGGACTCAAGTAGTTGTTGAGGCAAAAAATGATTCAATTATGTTGTTGCAGGGTTTTGATGTTATCAAAGCACACATCCATCGACAAATCTTTCCTTGTTCCATTGTTGGCCCTAGAGGCACCTGGAGATGTCATTTCTCAGATCGGGTGACCAGGTTCTTCCCAGTTGCAAAATTAGACAAATTCCAGTGAAGTGAACTGAGAGTTTAAACTTCACCCCACATTTGGATTTTTTTGTCTACATTATTACAAAGGTGATTATGGTTTGTGGACTGCCTTTTTGGTCTTCCTTGTTAGACTATTTTACTACATTCCTGGTGAGTCACAATAACTCAAATTCCATCCTATTTTACTTACTTGGTCGTTCTTTCCTGTAAAGTATATTGAGTTGAATTGCATGACAGAACTGTAGTGTTTGACAAACTTAATTTGTTGGGAACAGGGGAATTGGAACTGCCATTTTTATTTGTGTTACTGGTGATTATTGCTCCTTATCAAGCCATGAACCTGAGGCAAGTTGTTCTTTTCCTTAACAAATGATTGAATTGGTGTTTGGAAATGTGGATGGTAGTTTATGGGATGTTGTTGATTTGCAGAGGAACCCAAGTTGGAATGGTCATTTCCATAGCAGCTTCTGCATACTTGATCTATCAACATGTCATCAGGACAGGGGGTATTAAAAAGGCTTTTAATCAGGGAGTTGTTGTACCCACCATTGCTGTTGCGTGCCTTATCTATGTGCCATACATATTCCCCGTTAAAGGGTATATATTTTAATTTAACTAGGTTTCAAGCCTAAACATTGCCCATTTTTTAAAGCCATCTTGACTCCCTACTTAAAACTTTCAAATTATTATTGTGGAAAATAGTACATGTAAGGTGGTGTGTAATAAAGATCTAGTATATAAATAAGTCCAACAAGCTGCATGATTGACTCCTTGGGAGCCTTGTCTTCTTGGAAAATCATGTCAATTTGGATTGCATGAGAGATTGGTTGAGAAAATTAGATCGGCTCTTTCTGGATATGTTTGAACCTCCTCTGTCCTTTGCAAGGGTAGCTGGTTGGCTGACTTGTTGAAAGCACTATTTTTGTCCATGGAGACAAAAACTGTATGGATAATATTTTAAAGAACACAAGGTTTTTTTCAGTGGTCAAACCATGCCTTTTATTCAAAGTTGCAGATACCATACATGCATTGATATTCCTCTGCTTTTAAAAAATAAAGGATCCTCTATATTATGAGTTGGAGGGTTTTAAAATTCAGGTTAAATAACTTATTTCTTTGCCTTTTATGCATGCGAGGCATTATCACACAAGGCTATCCATTATTCACAGTTCTGAAATATTGTGGAGCTCCTGTGCACAATATTTATTTTCAATTTTTTGATATTTTCTATCTGTTTTCTGTTCCCACCAACACGCAATGCTGCATCTCCATCACTCTAGAATAGAAACTTGACATCTGGAATTGCAAAAAAATGATATCAATTGGAAGGCCTAGCTGCAAAGCATTTCTGGGGTGTGTAAAGCAATTTCAACAAAAAACCGTCTAGCAGTGGGAAACATTCTAGGGTACTTGATGTTTTACTAGCTTAAAATTATAATTAAATTAAATCAAAACTTTATTCTGAAATAATATAAAATTAGTATAAACCTGACTTACAATGATGGGGGCTTACATAAACAATGTCGTGCCGTTCCAAAGTTGGGATTCCTCAATGTTTGACATTAATCAACATGCCATTTGTTCCCTTCCATTCAAAAGTTCAAGTTGGTTTCCTGATCAAGAAAGATCGATTGCATCCCTCCTTCTGAGCAACTCAATAATGATAAATGACCGAATTAGCACTTCAACATATAAAAAGCAGAATTGTGAAAAAACATATGTTTTGTAATGTTGCTTCTCGCCCATGCTTTTGTTCTCTTTAGAAAGTGATGTTCCTAACATTTCTCCAAAGGGAAATTTTGACAATTTTCCAAACTGGTGCAGCTATAAAGACAGCCAAAAATGTTAAAAATGAGTACTATAAAAGAAAGTGTCTTATGTGTCATGCAACAAGATCAGAACCGTCTTGTCAATAATCAAGCTTAACATACTAAACTTTTAACGCATCCATTCATGCTATCAAAGCAATACAGAATCTTGTATGAAACTTACCAGAGGTGAGCCTGCTCCACATGAAGAAGCTACGAGACAACTGACATATTCTCAACATGTTTCTCCTTATTTCCGCGTGTCACAAGAGGCAACTTCTAGACCAATAGAGGATAGTATAGAGAAGCATTCAAGCCACTCCCAAATAGTGCTCAAACTTCATCTTGTATTACCAATAATCCTGACAAGAGCACGTTCCATCCTAAAATGGTGAAAACGTATAATGTCCCTTACTACAATTTCACGTCCAACAATCTTAGAAATAAACTTGACAGCATTGTGACAGTCACCACATACACGAAGGTTCTTTATTATTCGAATAGGGGCCCCAGGAGGTGTGCTCATAAGCCCAAATGCAATGGCTAGCTTCTCACTGTGATGGTAGAGGACATGTTCCTTATGTTCATCCTCCATATCATGGAGGACAAAGTTTGTGTTCGGTACATAACCTGCCTCCTCCATTGGCCCGGCCAATGTATTCAACATTGCATGAACTTCTTCTATTTGTGGGTGTGATCTATCTTCTGACATGAATGCATGTACTCTATTCTTGACCTCAATCCAGCTGAACCCTGGCTTCTTTTTTGCGTCTCTGTCTTTCATCATTTTTCTAACCTTGGCTGCATCATCCCACCTACCAGCTGCAAAATAGATATTTGAAAGCAGCACATATGCAGAAGTATTTTGTGGCTCCAAATCGAAAAGCAATTGTGTGACACACTTTCCTATTTCTATATTGCCGTGAACTCTGCAAGCACTGAGCAGTGCCACCCAAATACTGACATCAGGTTCAAATGGCATCTTATTGATGAAATCTTCTGCCTCGTATAGATGACCAACACGACCAAGAAGGTCAATCATGCAGGCATGATGATCCATTCTTGGTGTGATGTTATGTTCATGCCTCATGGAATGAAAGTAATAATGTCCTCGATCTACTAGACCTGTATGGCTGCAAGCAGAGAGAACACCAAGGAAGGTTATGGCATCTTGCCTAATGCTTGTCAGTAGCATTTGCTCAAAAAGTCTCAAGGTTTCCACCCCATCCCCATGCTGAGCATGACCAACAATCATTGCATTCCATGAGACAACATCACGCTCAATCATCTTCTCGAAAACTTTCCGTGCATCTTTTATGCCTCCACATTTGGCATACATAGTAACCAGGGCGTTGACCACAGACATGGGTGACTCAAACCCCATACAGAAAATGTGGGCATGGATGTGTCTTCCATGCTCAAGAACTGCTAGGTTGGCACACACACTAACAATGCTAGCAAAAGTTGCCTCATCTGGCTTCAAACCAGTGTGTTGCATTTGACAAAAGAGTTTTAGAGCCTCTTCACTATACCCATGCTGCACATACCCTGCAATCATTGCATTGCAGGAGATCACATCTTGTTCAGGCATTTTGTCTAACACTTGACGGGCATATTGTAGGCTGCCAGATTTAGCATACATGTCTACAAGAGCACTTCCAACGAACATATTTGAGTCAAAACCAGTCTGGATAATGTGGCTGTGAAGTTGTTTACCTTCTTCAAAAGCAGGTAAGCTGGAACTTACACTGAGAATGCTTGCATAAGTGAATTGATTCAGTTTCACACCTATCTGTTTCATTTGGAAACTAAGCTTTAAGGCCTCCTGATAATGGCCATTATGTGCATATCCTGCAATAATTGCATTCCATGAGATTAAGTCTCGTTCCTGCATTTTATCAAACACACATAGTGCATCTTCTATGGTTTGAGTTTTGGCATACATTGTAACAATAGCATTGCACACGGAAACTTGGGACTGGAATCCACTTCTGATAATGTACGCATGGACCTGTCTGCCAAACCTCAAATCAATGAGAATAGCACACGCATTGACGACACTGACAAATGTCAACTCATTTGGCTTCATATCGGTCTGGTGAATTTGATTAAAAAACCTTGTGGCCTCGTCCACTTGCCCATTTTGGGCATATCCTGCAACCATGGCAGTCCAAGAAACAATATTTCGAACTGGCATTAAATAAAACATTTGGCGTGCACCATCTACTCTCCCACATTTGACATACATATCAACAAGAGCAATCCCAACAAATACATTTGACTCAAATCCAAGCTTAACAACCGGTCCATGAATTTTCCTCCCATATCCTAAATCCACCATGCATGCACTTACAACACTGGCTAAGGTGAACTCATTAGGTTTCATGGCCATCCATTGCATCTGGCCATATAAATCCATGGCTTCAACCTGATCACCACATCGGGCATATGCCACAATCATTGCGTTCCAAGAAACTATGCTACGTTCATGCATTTTTTCAAACAGAGACTGTGCATTTTCCACATACCCACATTTTGCATAACCTGTAAGAACCGTAGTCCATGAACAGGCATCTCGTTTAGGTATTGTGTCAAATGCTTGGCATGCATCCTTAATTCTCCCACACTTCACATACATGTCAATCATACAATTCCACAAATAGATGCTTGGCTCAAAGTCGGTTTTAACCATATGGCCATGAACCGTCTTGCCCTCTGCTATTTCCGCACTCCAGCAAGTGACAAACATAAATATTAGGATCCACTTGAACAAACCTGCAATATGTAGAATTCAGAACACCTATATCATGGCTACTTCCCTGTTCTTCTTTGGGATAATCTTTGAGAGCATAACCAAACTCTCTTTGCTTATTTACCCAGTACCTACACTCTAGATGAAACACCATTATATTCAAAATGCTTCTCTGAGTATGATGATGGTGTTTGAGCTGTTTTAAACAGGTGAAATTCATAGCACTCAGTGCCATTCATCTTATCAGAATTTCACCTATTTAAAACAGCTCGGACACCATCATCATACTCAGAGAAGCATTTTGAATACATTGGTGTTTCATCTAGAGTGTAGGTACTCGGTACAAGTAAAGTTAGCTTCATGTTCTCACCCATAATGATTGCCTGGTTCGTGACCAACATCATGATAGGACAGTATAATATTGTGAAATATTATCCTGGAGCATTCAAGGCATTCAACCCATATTATATATACTATTACTTTCATGAATATCACTAATAAGGATGGGTGATGCTTGGAGGTGTAGTCTTATGTATAACAGGTATTGATTATTCGCATGATGATATGTGTCTCATTTTATCATATAGTATACTTGGAACTATTTTCTAAATTGATAAATCCATACCAATGATTTTCTCAAAGAAAATTCAGAACTTTATCCCAATTATTTATGTTAAAGCTATACAAATAGAAACACTAACATCAGTGCTTTGTTCTGACTGGATCCAGGTGTCGATGCCATGTTTGCAGACTTGGGCCATTTCAACAGGAAATCAATCCAGGTCCAAGCTATATGTCTGACAAGGACATAATTATTAGTATTTCATCATACCTACATGCTTCATCCTCCTTAAGTTTTAGTACCATAATGAGAAATTCGGGTTGTTTGTTGCAGCTTGCTTTCTGTGTGTTGGTTTACCCATCTCTGCTTATCACATATACGAGACAAACGACTTATTTGATAAACAACACAGGGGACATAGGCTCTACATTTTACAAAGCAATACCACAGCCTATGTATTAGTCAATGTTCATTGTTGCCACTTTAGCAGCCATTGTAGCCAGTCAAGCATTGATTACAACAACATTCTCAATCATAAAACAGTCCATGGCTCTTAGCTGCTTCCCCCGAGCTTATTTTCCACCATAGGGATGAAAAATGTTGCCTTATTTCATATCATAATGTACTGATATTCAATATATAATGAAAATTCTAAGCATTTACCATGTTTTAAATATGCATTCATTTTTAAATTTATGGTAGATTATCTATGCTTTTATTTAGCAGACATGTTGCTCATCAATCTAGGGTGGAGACTAATGAGCATGCATGACCTTTGAGTCTATATAGACCATACGTATGAATCATGATTTGAAATCTTGGCATTGTAGAAGAAGATTACCAAAGTTCTGTGATTTTTAGGTTATCATTAGATAGGTAAAAGATGGACAAGATGTCACAATGTGTTTTTAAATTATGTTTTGGAAGAGGTAAAAGTTTTGAGAGCATTTTCAATTTACTTCAGTTTTGATAGTGGACATGTGAGCTGGGCTATATGGAGATAATTAGAGCTATTTAATCTTGCTCATTGTTTGGTGAATTTGAGATTCAAAGTTTGTCTACCAAATGTTTTACAGCAAATTGACAACATTGGCTAGCTTGCTGCTTGAATCTGCATCAGCTCTTGAAACGTCACCACTTATGGATTACCAGCAGAGAATAATAGCATATATATGGTTAGATATTTTATTTTTCTTACTTATATTGTTACTGGTCTTGATGGTGTTGTTTTGGTTGTGGCGAATTTTAAGAAGAATTGATCACGCTCCTTTGGAAGTGCCAACCCTTGAGGCTCAATTGTTATGTAAAATATAGGAAGATAGAAACCTTTGCATTGTTGCATTGATAATATGTTGTTTTTATTGACTTTTGGGACTTGGAAAAACATGTTTCCTTCACTAGTGAGAATATTAGAAGGATAATCTATGTTAAATAGTGCATGGGACATCGTTTACACAAAATATTTTGCTTATACTACCCTTCACTATGTTTTTTGCTATCTCTGAAGGCGTTTATCTATCATTTGTATTGAATAAGGTACCACAGGGAGGTTGGTGTCCCTTCCTAATTGTAAAAATTTTTCTGACCATAATGTTCTCTTGGAACTATGGAAGGCAGAAAAGTATAAATATTTAGCACAGAGAAAACTCGGCATAGAAGGTTTGAATGGATTGCTTGCTAGGGTGAATTCATGTGTACCAAGAATTTGTTTCTTCTGCAGTGACCTTGTTTCTGGCTTACCACTGATTATTGAGAATTATGTAAAGAATGTGGGGTCTCTGCATGAAGTTCTTGTCATTGTCACCATAAGAAGGGTTCCAGTCAAGACAGTGCTTTTGTCAGAGAGATTTATGGTTGGAAAACTAGAGCCAAAGGGTGTATATAAATGCATAGCCTAATATGAGTACAGTCTATGTGTTACAGGCCCAAGCCACAAAACAACACTTTTCCCATGTTGGGTCCCTTCAAATTCTGAATCTAAGAAGCCCCATAGGAGCAACAAAATGAAAATGATACCTACAAAATCACTCTTCTTGCCTAAGCCACCAATCCTAGCAAGGCTTAAGGAGGACCAACGATAATTATAAGGATCCCATGCTTCCACTATACTCTCTATTGCTTTATGATCCAATATGTTTCTCATCTTATCTTTCCATTTTGTTTTGAATGTGGAGTCTTTACAGCCTGCAATATAGTATGCTCTAAGCCCTTGTAGCAATATTCAAAATGTGGCTACAGTTGCTTTACAATATCTGTAGATGAGGGTATGCCCCCTTTGTCTGCTATGGCGGAGAGCTGGGCTCTTGCTATGAGTACCTCATAAAACTCACCTTCATATGTTAGTTGCAGTGTCTTATTTGGGGACAAGAACACAAGTCCTTGAGTTGCGGCCATGGTTTTAGTACCAATCCTCTTTTGACTTCTTCCTTGCTCGGTAGCAATTTATAGAAAACTCTGTACCTCAACAACCAGTATGCTCGAAACTTGTTCATATCAAACACTAATATATCCAGGGTTTTCAAATGGGCATCTCTAAAATTTTGGAAAATAAATTTAATCATTTCGCAAGTTTTGGCCTACTACTCATAAACATCAATCCGAAAAAGGGGTATGTGTTGTAGTATTTGTAAATGAGTAAACATTTAAATTTAGTTTTATATGAAAAAAATATTTAGTATGCATAATGAAACAAAATTAAAATAATAATAATAAAACAGTTTAATTGACATCTCATATGAACTTAGTAGTGAAAAATGTCATTTTAATAGAGTTCTGGCAAGTTAAGGAATTTGTGCATCCCTATATCTATGAAAATTTCACCGAGAGTTGAATTGGGATATTAAAAACACATTCGAGGTTTTATCCAAAAGAAAGTTCATGACATCTCATGTGAAGTTAGTAGTGAAAAATGTCATTTTAATAGAGTTCTGGCAAGTTAAGGAATTTGTGCATCCCTATATTTACGAAAAGTTCACCAGAGAGTTTGATTTCAGCAAGGAGTTTGATGGCTTTCACTTGTATTTTTCGAAACACCTAGTTGATAGAACCATGTAGTAGGAAAATGACATTTAATTTTTACTCTCACGATGGTTTGTGACAACTAGCAACCTTGTGTGCCCTCTTTAAAAGTGACAATTCATTCTTAAATATGTAACATATGGAAAAACAAAATCTCCAAATACAAAAAAAAACTTAAAATAATGTACAAAAATATGTTCACATAAACAACAACTACTACATGAATAATGGATAACCTCTATATGACATTCACTATAACTCATTATCATCCACCCTTTCTTTCAAGAATGTCCATTCACATGTTGCTATTATTCCACACACTACTATTACTTATCCATATTCAAAACACACATAACTAATAGTTTCAAGTGTAACTCAATATCATCCACCCTTGCGTTCAACAATGTCCATTCACATGTCACTATTCTTCTACACACTATTATTTATAAAATATCTATATTCAGCATACACATAACTAACAATTTCAATTGCAACTCTTTATCATCCACCCTTGCTTTCAACAATGCCCATTCACATGTCCCTATTCTTCCACACTCTATGCCTTACGGCATTTCCTTTGCAACATCAAGTACAAATACTAGTTTATAAATTTCTTATTAACGAATTATAATTGATCCTATAAAATTATGTATAATCCAAGTCATGGCAAATAAGAGTGGCCAAATTGTACATAGAAAGTACGAGGAAAATCCTAAAGGTCATCGTTTTACATCTCCATACTTTACCTCCGCATTTTTATTTTAATCCAAAAGCAATTATATACCCACCTTGAAATGCCAACATTATTCAGTAACCATATTAAAAAAATATTAAAACGTTTGACTTATTACATTCGTAGGGTTACATCATGCATTCTTCCAAGTCAGCTAGGGAATACTCCTCAGACAAAATTGAAGGTGGCTCTTTGTTAACTTTTCGTTCCTGCCAAATTTGACTTTGTTTTTCCTTCACATTTGGCGTTATTGCGAGGCCGCCGTCATCGGTAACTACAACGCAAATGAAAGTCGGCAGGTTCGGCCTACAATTTTGTGTGTTTGCAAACGACGTGCACCCTCAATTATTTCTGCGCTTTTTGAAGAATGTCTTCTTCTCGAAAGTGACGTGTCCAAATATTGCCATGAGAGGGAGAACATCCTAATGCTATGGGAAGATCATGGCAAAAGTAAGCATATTGTATTTCATAATATTAGTAAAAATAATAGTTTTATATTATTATGTATCAGAGAGTTAGTATTTTATATGGTTTTTAAAAAATAAATTAAAGTTAAAATATCAATTTTTTAAACCATAATGTTATTAGACTTTTTTATTTTGGAATAGGGTTTTCTAAGTTTTAATTATATTATAAATAATTATTTGATGGTTCTAAGAATTTAACCTTCTCATAATGTTCAAAATTCTTAACCTTCCCATAATGTTCAAAGATATTATGTTGAAGTTAAATTATGCTATTTTAACTTTCACACATAATAATTTTTTTTATTTTCTCTTTTAATTAATTGATTAATTAGAAAAAATGTTAAATGAGCAAATGTCATATGAAATGAGTGATGGTTATTCATAAGGAGTGGTATTGGTGAGCCTTGGTATTGTAACAAAGACTATTTATTGATTAAGTATCTCCATAATAAAATGAAAGTAAATCTCAATGATTAAGAAATTTGTTCCATGTTTTTTAAAAGTGTGTGTATGCTTAAATTATATATTAATTCTTAACAAGGAGGAGATGTGTAATTCATTCATTTTTATATAACATTGATATGTGACATTTAAAAATATCAATAATAATAATAAAATATGATGTGGATTATTGCAAGAGGTGTATTCTCGTGCATTCTCCATGCATTCTCCATCTCAATATGAGGGAGATATGTAATTCGCATTCTCCATCTCAGTATGAGGGAGATATGTAATTCCTTCCATGTTCAATCTTTGGAAAGAGATATGTAATTCCTTCCATGTTCAATCTCTGGAAAGAGATATGTAATTCCTTCCATGCTCAACCACTAGTAAGCAGTACATGTTCCTTTTAAAATAAAAAATAAAAAATGTCAACTATAATAAAAAATAAAAATAAAAAAATGAACATACATATCTGATTAGTTTTAATTAAAAACATTATAAAACATCATTATTCCAACTCTCAATGTGCTTGTTTGGTTCAAGATATTACAACCTATATGAAGTAGTTTTGGTACAAGTATTTTAATGTGTACAATATGATTAATAAATAAAATAATTCAATATGCATGTTAAGTAAAATAAAAAATGTCGTCTATTTATATATCATATATGATTAAGAATATATATATATATATATATATATATATATATATATATATATATATATAGATAACAATTAAAAATAAACAAATATTATTGTTAGAATAGTCTTATTATTTTAAAAAATTTCCTTTTTCGTATATATTTTTAGGCGATTATTTTTTTATTTAGTAAATTTTTGTTACAATTGCAAATTTAAGTTGCATAATATACACAAGTGATGTTGCAAAGGGAATTTTCAGGGTGTTGGTGTATATAAGTGAAGTTCTCAAGGGGATTTTCCAAGTGTTGAATCTATTCGTGCATTATAAAATGCACTTTAACCAATGAAATATATATATATCAGAAAATAAGGTCTTTCCATTTCATTCTTTGGTTCTGAAGTTTTTTTGATGTCTAACAAGGGGTTATGGATTATAGGTTTCCTAGTTTTGCACTAGTTATGAAGCGTCGGATAGTTCTCCTGCACTTTGTAGTTCGCCTCCCTTTGCCCTTAAAATCCCATCTCACTTAACCTTCCACAACCCACTTCGTCGAAGGTCCCATAGTCAATTCTAAAGTTTCACTTGTAGTCTCCTCTCCCTCATGGATTAATGGAGTTATGATGAGGTGGAATTCTCTTCAATTTCTATCACTCATCATGTATTTGTTTCCTAGGATTATTTCTTTAATTTCGCTCCTATCCAATCTCCTCAATCCTTGGCTAGGGTTCCAGAACTTTCCTTGCATGAAGCTTCCTCAACAACTGGTCATATTCAAACTTTACCTTGAGCCCTATGAGTTCTTAGCTTGGATTGTATCTCTATTCCTCCCTTTGAATTAGTTAGTCAGCTTTGCACTATTATTTCTCCCCCAAACTAATGTAATCCATCAGCTTCATCCCCTGCTTCTAATGCCACTACACTCCTCTCTGCTCAAAATGAGCTTGGAGTTTCCAATAGGGGAGAAAAAACCATGTGTTTAGCATCAAAATAGCTTAGCTAGATCTCTAGTGGTGAAGAACATTGAAATATTGGAGATAATGTATTTTCCCAGAAAATTCCTATTTGGTCACTTCAGTGGATTTCCTATTAGGGTTTTAGGAATGGGGAAATGGTTGGCTATGTTTTGGAAACTCGAAATTTCTTATGTTCCCTCTTTTGATATCCTCCTTCAGGTCTATTTTTCCTTTAGATTTCACTCTAAAGAAGATTGTTTGAATATTTTGGAAAAAAATATTACCGAGGAAAATTCAACTTGTCCCTTTAGCTTTGGAATGTCAATTTCAACCTAGTTAGGGATCTAATGGGTGTTATAATATAAGCCTTCCATTATCCTTCTGGATTGAAGAGGTATTAAAGGTTATTTCAAATAAGTTAAGCTCATTTGTATGTTTCGTACAAGGATGGGATACCAAGCCAAATCATGGATTAACCTAGATTCAAATTGAGGAAAACATTAAAGAGGGTATCAATGCTAATCTATAGTGTGTTTTGCAAGGATGCAGTTGGAAGCAGAAGGTGGATTATTTGAAATTTCACTTTAGGTGTTTTCTCTACCATGAGGTTGGTCACTAGCAGGAATAATGAGGAGACATGGGACCTTACATCGTCATTCCATCATGGAAATGAAATAATTCCAAGGGGATTTATCGTCTAAAAACCACCTCATCTCAGGTTCCCCCTCACATCGATCTCACTTGTACATGATCAAATTCGAAGGGTGATAATTAGGATACTACTCTAGTAGGTGTGACTTTAGGTTATCTGGCCTCTTTGATTAAGGTTTATGTCCCTCCCTCTTCTAGAGTTCATTTTTGAGCCCTTCCCTATGCCCTTATCTTTACATTTCTATGCATCCTCCTTACTCTTACACTACTCATATGCCTTCTCCCAAGTTGAATCTTCATTACCATTTCTCCTGCAATCTTCCTTTAGTTTCTAATCCTATTCCCCCCCCCCCCCCCCCCCCCCCTTCCTCCCACTCGTGTCTACCCCATGTTTCCATCATTCTGCTATTGGCTCCTTCATTGGAAAAAAAAAGAGATATGTACTCCATTCTCACTCAAATTCAATGGAAGTTCCCCCCCTCAAGTGGTGGTCTAGCATTAGAGAAAACATCCCATTTTATTTTTGGTTGTAAATCAAATCTACATAAATCACAAGAAAGGGCTTTGTTAGAAATCAAAAAAGGAAAGCAAGTTCCTATATACAGGGCCCTTAGAGCAAGTAAAGCCCTCTTGAAGAAGACAGTATGATACCATTATCCCTTAACACCAGACGGTTTGGGGACCTCACAAAATAACTTCCCCCAAAATAATTGTGTCTAGTATTAGGCTAGATTAAATCCTTATTAATGAAACAATGTGTGCTAGAGATATATCTAGGAAGGTTTTAGGGGAAATTTTAAAAAAATATTCTTTCTACAATATGGATATGGATGGGAATTCAAGACCCTTAATTTATGGTTAGAGTCCTAATTATAAGGCTATATCAACCTCTACTTTTCCTTCATCAATTCTTTTAAAATGAAAACTAAAATATTTGTATTCTTTTATTTTTGTTTTAAATATTTACAACCCTTATTCTGACTCAATTCATTTCACGGAGGAATTACCTTTGGAAGGAATGTTTGGTGACCCCTATATAATAATAGTAGGAAAATTAAACTTCCCCACCTCTCTACATGAAGTTTAGGGTCCAAATCCCAATCCATATCCTCAAAGTGATTTCTCTATAAACTATATGATAAATTATGGATTTATTGATATAGGACTATCTAGGATTTCACCCAAAGGGAGGAATGGGTGCTTGAAGGGAAGTGGTGTAGCCAAAAAAATACTAGATCAATTTCTAATTTCAGAAGATAAGTGGAACTCTAGTTGTGTAATAAAATCTACAATTGAGTTGAGAGGTCTCTCAGATCACAAAATAATTCTCCTATAATTATATCCAAGGGGATGCTTGAGTTAAATCCCTTTTTGGTTTAACCCCTCTTAGCTTCTAGATGTTAGAAAGCAAGACAATATTGGGAGGGGGGATGAATCAGTATTGTAGGAATTTTATAAACTTTCTTTCACTTGAAATGATATTAGGACACCAAGAAATACTTCATCAATTAATTCATATGAGCATGACAAGAGGTAACATAAATAACACAAATAACACAAAACGATTCTTCATTTTTTTCAGCAATTTATTCACAAGGCAAGCCATAACTTGTTGTTACAAAATTCTCTGGCTGCAACCAACAGGAAGCAACTAATCATTTATCAGCTACAACCCTTAATTATTTACCAACACGTATTGGAAGGACCTACAACCCTGATCTATAAGCTACAACTTGCTTTCCCTTAATGCATACAAACTTGCTAATTTAATCTTCTTATAAAGAAATTTTCCTGCTCAAATTAGGCTTCTTGCTTTTTAGTTAACTTCTTATTTTAATGTTTGGATGAATCTCTTATTTTTAGCTTTCTCCTACTTCACTTGAATCTTCTGAATGTGATTTGCAGGTATTCAAACCCTTCTCTGTTGTTTAAAACTTAATCTTTAAGTTAAATTGCTAATTTCGGCTAATATGACATATTATAGGGTTTAGCCAGAGTTTTAGTTGTAGTTCCAACTCTAGTTTACTACTATTTTTGGATAAATTTCCAAATATGACGCCATATTTTTCCATTGAGCCCCTGGTACTTACGTTATTGGACCTTTTTGTCCCATAATACCATGGAGTTGTAACCTCGGCCTTAGTCCCTACTTAACTATAAACTCCATGCCTTTGGTCATCTTTTCACATAGAACTATGCGCTAACGCTTAAAGTTTGGCCCTGGACAACTTTTCCCCAACACATTTATTTTTCGCCTTCAAATTCCTTCTAAGGTCTGCCTTGCAGGGTCAGTTGTCAAGTGGGCTTACCTTTCTGCCTATTCTCATAGGTTTTCGGCTCCGATTTGTGTATGCCAATGTGCCCCAGCCCTATCACCATGGAAATCCTTCTCGTGCACTCACATGTTACTGCTAAGGTCTGAGGATCAGAATGAGTTGTCTGTTGTGTGTGGAGCATGATTGTTCAAAGGTCTTTGTTTCAGCCGGATGTATACCCCAGGAATTTTGTACACCCCTCCACGTGGGGGGTGCGAGGGGGACTTTTCCCCCCTGTGGGGGTCCGAGGGGGCCGATCCCCCCCAGCTGGGGGGTCCGGGAGGCCAGCGGTCCCCCGACAAGGGCTTGGGGGCAGCGCCTGTGAAGTTAAAAATAGATGTAAAATTTCCTTGTAAAAGTATAGTAATTTCTAGTCAATCTGGGTTGTTCATTAAGCGGATGATCTGACGGTAGAATTTATGTTTATTTTAGGGTTTTTTGCCCTAGAAGGCAACCCCTCTCTTTGTATGAGGGCATTGTATTTGAGTCTGTGTAATATATGTGTATTCTCTAAGCGAGAAGCAAAGAGGTGAGACTATGAGAGAAAACAGAGGATATTACAACGGATCTGCTATAGGTTGTGTCTCTTCATTTTGCTAGATAACGGAAAGGAAGGACTGGGTGTTCGGGGTGGACGTAGCCCAAACTGGGTGAACCACGTATATCTGTGTATCTCTTGTTTTATGCATTTTCTGTGTTTATATTTCTGCAATATTTTATGTGTTCCATTACTCCATAATATATAATATTCTAACAACTGGTATCAGAGCTGAAGGTCTATTTGGCTGATAAACTCATAGGAAAGAAGGGTTCCTCGTTCAAGTGGGAGCAATGGCGAAAGATGGTAAGCTTAGGGTCGAGAAATTTAATGGCCAAAACTTCTCACTATGGAAGATGTAGATGGAAGATTATCTGTATCAGAAAGATCTATACCTACCATTGGGTAGAGAAACAAAGATGCCAATGGGTGTGACAGATGAAGAATGGAACCTTCTTGATAGAAAGGCACTCGAAACAGTACAGTTGTGCCTCGCAGTGTCGGTAACCTTCAAAAGTTTGAAGGAAACAATGACAGAGGGTTTGATTAAGGCGTTGGAGAAACTATATGAAAAACTCTCGGCCTCAAACAAGGTATTTCTTATGAAACAGTTATTTAATATGAAGATGTTGGAAGGTGGATCTGTTGCAGACCATTTAAATGATTTTATTACTTTTACAAGTCAGTTATGTTCTATAGGGGTAAACTTTGATGATGAAGTTAGAGCTCTGTTATTCTTGTGCTCATTACCAGAAAGTTGGAATGGTTTAGTAATGGTCATTAGTAACTCTGTTTCTAGATCTAGTACTTTAAAGTTTGATGATGTTGTTGGTGCTATCCTTAGCAAGGAAATGTGATGGAAAAGCTCCGATGAGACATCGGGTAATGCTTTGAGTGCATAGTCTAGAGGAAGAAAAATGGAAAGAGGAAAGAGGTCAGGATATCGCAGTAAATAAAGGAAAGGCAGATCCAAGTCCAGATCGGGGATAGTTTGCTGGAAATGCAGAAAGAAAGGACACCTAAAGAAAGACTATAGATCTTGGAAGGGAAAAGAAGGAGATGCACAGTAAGAAAACAATCATGAAGCAAATGTGACAGGTGAGGTGTTACAAGATGCTTTGATTCTTTCTTTCGAAAATATTACTGATTCGTGGGTGGTAGACTCAGGGGCCTCGTTCCATGCCACACCTGATAAGAAATACTTTCATGACTATGTTCAAGGAGATTTTGGACAAGTTTGCTTGGGTGATGATAAACCCTGTAAAAGTGTTGGAATGGGTAAGGTTCTTGTAAAACAACAGAATGGAAACCAATGGCTACTAAAGGAGGTAAGGCATGTTCCAGATCTGAAGAAAAATCTGATTTCAACATGGCAGTTAGGCGGTGAAGGTTGTGTGACAACTTTCACAGATAAAGCTTGGAAGGTCACCAAAGGAGCCCTAGTAATAGCAAAAGGCGAAATGGTTGGTACATTGTATTTATGCAATGGTATTTCTAACTCTGTTAATGTTTTAACTTCCAAAGGAGCAGATGCAACATTATGGCATCATAGGCTCGGACACATGAGTGAAAAGGGGATGAAGATTCTTCACTCAAAGAATTCGTTGCCGGGTTTGAAGAATGTTGATTTGGACTTCTGTGAGAATTTCATTTATGGAAAACAGAAGAGAGTCAGATTTCTCAAAGTTGGGAAAGAAAAGAAGAGCGAAAAATTAGAGCTTGTGCATACAGATGTATGGGGACCTACTCAGGTATCATCTCTTGGTGGCTCTCGTTATTATGTTACTTTTATTGATGATGCAACTAGAAAAAATTGGATTTACTATATTAAGAATAAATCTGATGTATTTGATACTTTCAAGAAATGGAAAGCTTTGGTTGAGATTGAGACAGGAAAGAAATTGAAGTGTCTTAGATCAGACAATGGAGGTGAATATTGCAGCAAAGAGTTTGATAGGTATTGTTCAGAGCATGGAATTCGCAGAGAGAAGACAGTTCCAAGAACACCACAAGAAAATGGTGTGTCAGAAAGGATGAACAGAACAATCATGGAGCGTGCAAGGTGCATGAGATTGCATGCAGGTTTGCCTTTACAGTTTTGGGCAGATGCTGTAGATACTGCTGCTTATCTAATAAACAGAGGACCTTCAAGTTCCTTGGATGGTGGTGTTCCAGAAGAAGCATGGATAGGTAAAAAGGTAAACTACTCTTTTTTAAAGCCTTTTGGTTGTGAGGCCTTTTTCCATATTGATAAAGAAAATAGAACAAAGCTTGAGGCAAAGTCAAAGAAATGTACCTCTATATGGTGTTAATGATTTTGGTTATCGCTTATATGATTACGAAAATCACAAAATCATAGGAGCAGAGATGTAATATTCAATGAAAATGTCTTGTATAAGAATCAGTTGCAAGAAAAGAAACAGGAAAAAGAAAACAATGAATACGCAGTTCTTGATGAAATCACTGAAAAAGTAAAGGTGCCTGAAAATAATAATAATCAACAACCACAACAACAACAACCACCACAGCAGCAACGACACCCCAAACAACTGAAAGTGGTGTTAGAAGATCTACCAGGATAAGTAGACCCCCTGAACGATACTCTCCTTCATTATATTATTTATTGTTAACTGATTCTGGTGAACCCAAATGTTATGAAGAAGCAATGTAGGTTGAAAGCAGGAAGAAGTGGGAGGGAACCATGGAAGAAGAGATGGACTCCTTAATGCATAACCAGACTTGGGACTTAGTCAGGTTTCCTACAGGAAAAACTACATTGAATAATACATCGGTTTACAGGTTGAAGGAAGAAGATGGAGGAAAACAGAGGTACAAAGCTAGACTTGTAGTGAAGGGGTTTACACAGAAGAAAGGTATTGATTTTGATGAAATATTTTCTCATGTTGTTAAAATGACTTCAATCAAAATTATTTTAAGTCTAGTAGCAGTTGAAGATTTGCATCTTGAGCATTTAGATGTAAAGACGGCCTTTCTCCATGGGGATTTGGACGAAGAGATATATATGCAGCAGCCACAAGGATATGAGGTGAAAGGGAAGGAGAAACTGGTGTACAGGTTGAAGAAGAGCTTGTATGGATTAAAACAGGCTCCAAGGCAGTGGTATCTAAAGTTTGACAAGTTTATGTCTGAACAAGGTTATACTAGATGTCACTCTGATCATTGTGTCTATCTGAAAAATCAAAATGATGGCAGCTATATTATCTTGTTATTGTATGTGGATGACATGGTTGTTGCAGGGTCTAACATGCAGGAAATAAATGTGCTCAAAAGAAAATTGGCAAATTCATTTGCAATGAAGGATTTGGGAGCTGCAAAAAAAATCCTTGGTATGAGAATCACTAGAGACAGGAAAAATCGCAAATTAACATTGTCTCAGAATGAGTACATACAAAAGGTGTTGAAAAGATTTAATATGCACAATGCAAAACCAATTAGTACACCTTTCGCTGGCCATTTCAAACTTAGTAAGTAAATGTGCCCAAAGACCCAAGAAGACATGGATTATATGTCTAAAGTTCCATATGCATCAGCAGTTGGAAGCTTAATGTATGCAATGGTTTGCACAAGACATGATATTGCACATGCAGTGGGAGTTGCAAGTAGGTACATGAACAATCCAGGAAAGGAACAATGGATGGCAGTGAAATGGATTCTCAGATATTTGAAAGGTACCACAAATCAAGCATTATGCTTTGGTGGTTCAAATATTTCTCTATAGGGATATGTTGATGTAGATATGACAGGTGACAGAGATAACAGAAGGAGCACTACAGGATATGTATTTACTGTAGGTGGAACAGCTGTCAATTGGGTTTCAAAAATCCAAAGTGTTGTTACACTTTCAACAACAGAAGCAGAGTATGTTGCTGCTACAGAGGCTAGTAAAGAAATGGTTTGGTTACAAAGGTTTAAGGGTGAATTGGTGTAGTGGTTCCAGCTAGGGTACTAGACTGGACTCTATATTTAATATCGACCGAGGTGCGTAAGCTTAGAGGCGTGGTCTAAAATATATAGACATAAAGAATCTCTGGCCAAGTGAGTAGGATGTAGGATACAATGCTTCTTTACGGAAGACCGGAATATGTAGCCTATTATTCACACACCTAGATTACCCTACTGATATGCTTGATTACAGTGCTTGTTATGAGATGCATCTATTTAATCAAATCATGAGCCTAAGTACTGTATATGACTGTGGCAATGATTCTAACCTCCTTACAAAGGTATCACTCAGAAAACCCTTGCTTGGTAACCACACACAGCATGCAAGATATTTACACTATCAAACTATATAAAGAAAGCATAAACGAACTGTAAAGCAAAACAGAGTTTATGAGATAATGTCTCTATGAGTCACACAGGGATCGAATCCCTTACAACACTCCCTTCCAGATCTTAGTGCTGACCATTCAACATAACCATAAACCGTTCATAAGCGCACACCATATCTATGTAATGAAATTCAAAGGCTGTAGGAATCGAGAGCTTATATAAATGTTATGCAACCCGTATGCTATGTAAATCAACAGCTATGTAAATCGAAACTGTGATGCAAACCATGTACGATATAAATCAAAAGCTATGTGAATACTGTGATGTAAACCATATACGATATAAATCAAAAGCTATGTGAATACTGTGCGAACATGTGATAACTGGAATGTAACAAAACAAGTGAACAGTATACCAATTGAAGAATGCAGGGCCCGTCCACGCCTAAGGGTATACTGGTTACAACTGATCAGCTATCAAATCACGCAAGAAGGATACACACGGTCGTGACTGTAAAGAGGTCTGTGTATTAACTTAAAACTCTGTTCTGAGAAATACGATTCAACAATTCAACAACTAAAACTCTAAACATAACCCTGACTGTATTTACATATGCGTACGCACAGCCATGTCATCGATACAATGAATGTACATAGTGCTGTTGCCGCGTTTATTACATAGCCTTTTCAAAATGTTTCCATGCCAGTGTTTCAAAAATCAAAAAGACTAAAATGAAAGATGGAACGATGCTGTTTCTGCTTTTGCCTGTCAGAGTGCCCTGCTTTGACTTAAGTTGACCGCATGCATAGGAGGCTCGATTTGGCTGGGTGAGAGGTGTTTGTCCATGCTTGGACATTCTGCTTTTCGCCCATGCCTTTCGTTCTGGCTCATCTGCTGCGCCACATGTCAAACGGTAAGCTCATTACAGGATGTGGGTACTTCCTGTAACCATGTCATCAAAAACCTCTAATTCTGGAACATAAAACCCCTAAATTAATTTCTATGCAATTTAATAACTATAGAACAATTAATAATCAATATTCAAGGATTTTGAGGGATATATGATGAAAATGTATGGATAAATGATATGTTTTTGGGAAGGAAAAAAGGGTCTTAGGATGATACCAACATCTCTCCCCGACTTAAGGACTTAGCATGTCCTCATGCTACCCCAGAAGTACTCCCCTTGAACTCTGTGCCTGCATGGATCTCTGCTGCCTTGAGCAAGGTATCTACATTCTTCTTTACCTGGTGATCCTTCTGTCCCTTGAGCTCCTGCTTTAACTTTTTATATTTCTCTTTAAGAGCCTTCTTCTGATTGTACCACTTAGTGGCCCAGTTGGAAATCTCAGATTGCTCAGTCTCTAACTCACTGATTCTTTCCTTTAGCTTTTCATTTGTCTTCTGTGTTTCTTTGCTTTGCGCCCTGAGCATTTCATTTTCTCTTTTAATAACCTTTTCCAACATGTTAGCTTCCATGAGCTCTTCTTTCAATTCTTCAATTTGTTTTTCTAACTTCTTCTGTCTTTTGGTGGGAGGTGGTGAACATTTTTCCTGTTTGTTATGGCTTTCCACCTCTATGTCAACTTCTGGTGCTGGTGGTGAATGATCACCACTTTCAACATCCATTTGTGCAAGGGCGTGAGATTCAAATTGGTCTTCTTGCAGCTGAGTTTTTGGTGTCCTCCTTGTTCTTCGGGAGTAGGTGGTAAAAATTTTGTCTTTCTCAGCCCTTTTGGCATCCTCTTTTTGCATGTTCCTGGTCCTTATACTGCCCACAGGTTGAGGTGCTATGCTGGCCTTGGACACTGGAATTTCCTCATATATGTCCTTCATAAACCCAGAATCTTCTTGCACTTCTTCTTTTTCCTCCTCATCTCTGATTTGGTTGACAGTTAAGAATTCTTTCCATGGCTTCCCTCGCTTCTGCAACTCATGTTCAATGAGGATTTTAATCAGGCCAAAATGGTACAGGCTTTTATCCTCATTCCATTTTTGTTTCTGGATAGTTTTGGCCATCTTTGTTAAACTTTGCAGCAGAAAATATGGCACACTGATTACACATTGTTTCTTTAAATGGAGGAGTAGCTTGATGTGATATAGATAAACAATGTTGTATCTACCTTCGCAGGTTATGAACTTTTGGATAATGTAAACCATTTCATCCCAAGGATGAACTAACCAACTTCTTGGAACTCCCTTCTTCCAGTTTACTAAGGAAACTCTAGACCTGGACATGAACTGTGTCCATGATTTCTCCTTGAATTGTTTAGTTTTAAAGTACTTTTCTCCCTCAGGACTGAGTCCAATTGCCTGAGCTATAGTATCCTCTGAGATTCTGAAGGAGAAGGTGCCTATTAGGGCCTTTTCTCCATTAAAGGTGAAGGCAAATTGTTTGGTGATTTCCTCATTACTCCCATGGAATTTTTCCAGAAAAGGTAGCCACTGTGCTTCTCTAAGAATCTCAATACAGTCCTCATGGTATTGTGAGCTATCAAATGTACTGGGTTCGACCCTATTAGTCATGGTGATGGCAGAGGGTTGTGCCTCGAACCCTTCTCTGTCTATACTCTTTAAAATTTAAACACAGAAGTGTCAAGTTGGTTACCTGGCATATATCGCTTCCTTCAGTCTTCAATTATGGTGCTTGGCTGGTCGATGTGACTGTGGTGGGAGTTAGAGATAGAATGGTGATGCTTCCCTTTTCGGCGCTCACCGGTTTCACTGTGTAAACCGACCCCGAACAGTGATACTCTCTTCGGCGCTCCTTGTTCATATTTTCACTCTGTAACCCCACTCAAATGATAATAATCTCCTCGGCGTTCCTTGCTTCACTCTTTCACTTTGTAAGCTATAAGAACCGAGGGTGGAAAGGATGTGAAATAACCTGTACTCGCCTTACAATGTAATCATTTATTTAAAAACAGAGTGTTGTACGCTTGTATGCATGTTAGCATAAGAACGCTGAGAGCGTACCCATAGTGTTGAGCTATAATGCTGGGTGGCGAGGTTATGATTCGGGTATGTGTGGTGTAAAACATATAGGCCGCTTGTTATGATTTGACTGTATGGGGTGACGAATATATATATAGGCCGCTTCTATCTCATCCTTTGTATATTTTTTTTTAAAAACAAACACACAGCTCACCATGTGCCCTTTTCAATTATACTCGGTCATGTAGAGAATGTTGGTATGCATGTAGGGTATATGACATGGTGAATGTGTTGGTGATGGGTTTTAGGGATAGATTGATGTAGGGAAATGATGAAACTTGGTGGGATAAGGGGGATAAGTGGATGTATGAAGGTGTCCTTGAAATCAATTACAACAGCTTATAGTCACCAAAATTACATTAAAAACTAATCTAGGAAGTTAAATGCCCAAGAACATAAATACATTACTCTTTTGTTGATCATTTGACATTCTGAGTTGCTAATCCTTTTGACTGTTCTTTTTTACAGGTCCTCTGAGGGAGGTTGAATACACAGGTCCTTTGAGAAAAGTTTTGAAGATGTAACAGGTCCCTCTGAAAAATTGGAATGTACAGGTCCCTTTTTGAAGACTGAAGATGCAATAGGTCCCTTAAGAAAATTTGAAGATACAGGTCCCTTGGAAAAACTGAAGATGTTCATGCAGCTCTTTGTATTTTTACAGGTTCACTGCTTGCAATTTGCTGGAAGTCTTGGTGGAAGTCTGTTGAAGTAGCCTTTGATGTCAAGAATTTTTTTTTTTTAACAGGTCCCAACTGAATGTTTTAAACAGGTCCCTTTTCACTGTTGGTTGGAATGTCTCAAACATGTGTCAATTGCTTTATCAGGTCCCTTCTGAATATCTTAAATAGGTCCCCTTGCTGGTGGTGTTAGTAGCATAGATGTCTTGAACAGAACAGGTCCCCCTGCAAAATTTTTATAACCAGGTCCCTCTGAAAATCATGACAGAACAGCTTATTTGTTAAAGTCTGGAATGCTGGTAACAAGCTGCTGTTGGAAAGTTACAGTGAAATATAGAATAAGAAATCTGAAGAATTTACAAGGGAGAGATAAAAGTAACAGAACAGATGTCTCCCTCTCCCCGACTGAAAGTTTGACTTGTCCTCAAGTCATGATGCAACTAAGGAATGAAACAATGAACAATAGAAAGAGAATTCATACCCGCCAATAAATTGGTTTTCAGGTAGGAATTCGGGGTTAGATTGTGCCAGATACTGGTTTTCACATCTAACCCATGATTATTTTTTTTCTTTAGTTTTTGTTTTATTTATTATTTTATTTTTTATTGTTTATTATTTTTGTTTTTTTTTTTTTTTTTTCTTTTTTTCTTTTTTTTTTGATTTTGAAATTGAAAGGAAATAAAACTAAGGCAGTGATACTGCAGCTGAGGGCTGTAGTACCTCAACCTCTTCTTGCTGAGATAGTGTATGCAGAAAATCTTGCTTGCTGATGGGCTTGTTGTACAGCTTCAGGCGATGACCATTGACTGTGAAAGAATGACCTTTGCCATCAATAGTTTGGAGTTTTACTGAACCATTGTCATAAGCCTGAACAATTTCATAAGGGCCCATCCAATGGGTGGTGAACTTAGCTTTATGATCCTTGAATTTTGAATCAAAAAGCAGAGCCCAGTCACCTTCCTTGAAGTGTTTCTTCTTAATGTGTGAATCATGCCATTGCTTCCTGTGCTTTTGCATGAGGGTGGTGGTTTGTTCTGCTTGCTGCCTCATCTCATCCAGTTGGTTCAACTGCTGGATTCTCTCTTTTTGTGCTTGATCCAAATCAATTAGTAAATTTGCAGCTAATTTAAAAGTGTGAATTTGGAATTCAATAGGAAGCATGACATCCTTACCGTACACCAATTGGTATGGTGTAAATCCGGTGGTATCTTTCCAAGTAATCCGGTAAGCCCAGAGTGCCTCCTTGAGCTTTTCTTTCCAGTTTTTGCGGTTCATTGCAATAGTTTTGGTAATGATCCCCTCCAAAGTCTTGTTGGTGGATTCCACCTGCCCATTGGCCTGTGGATGGTAGGGGGTACTTTTCCTATGCTTTATTTGGTACTTGTCTGTGATATCCTTCATGAGCTTTGAGGTGAATTGGGTACCTTGATCAGTGACAATTTCTCTTGGCACCCCATACCTCACAAAGATCTCCTCAAAAAGGAAATTGACTACTGTGTGTTCGGTTGCTCTGACCAGTGCTTTTGCTTCTGCCCACTTTGTGACATAATCAGTACATACTAAGATGTACTGCTTACCATTAGAGGCTGGGTTGATAGGTCCTATGAAGTCCAGAGCCCACTTATCAAATGGTTCCAAGTGAACTTGGGGCTGAAGGGGCATCTGATCAGTAGCTGTGGGTCTGCCCATCCTTTGGCAGCTGTCACAACTCTTTACATACTTCCTGGCATCCTTGAAAATGGATGGCCAATAGTATCCAAGAGTAAGAACTTTGAAGGCTGTCCGCTTCGCTGCAAAATGCCCACCACACGGTTCATCATGGCAAGATTTTAAAATGTCAATTACTTCATCATTTCGTACACATCTCCTAATGATCATATCAAAACCAGTGTAAAAGAGATCACCATTGAGCCATGAATATCTGGCACTTTGTTTGATTAGTCTTTCCCTCTCCTTTGCAGTGAAATGTGGAGGTGTCCTACCTGTAGACAAGTAATTAGCTAAATCAGCAAACCAAGGAGTTACTATGGAAATTGCAAATAAGTGCTCATCTGGAAAAGAATCTTCAACAGGAACAATCTCACCTGGATTTTGCAGTCTAGACAGGAAATCTGCCACCTGGTTTTCTTTGCCTGGTCTATCTAACACTGTGATGTTAAATTCCTGTAACAATAGTAACCATCTGGTAACTCTGCCACTAGTTATTGGTTTATTCATGAGATGTCGAATGGCAGAGCGATCAGTATGTACAAAGACTTCATAACCAGTTATGTAATGGCGAAATTTATTCACAGCATAAATGATGGCAAGTGTTTCCTTCTCTGTAACTGTATAGTTTAGCTCGGCAGGTGTGAGATTTTTACTAATGAAATAAATTGCATATGTACAAGATTCTTCTTTTTGGCCTAAGCATGCACCTATGGCAGTGTCAGATGCATCGGTAAAAATATGAAAGGGTAAGCTCCAATTAGGCCCTCTCAGGACTGGTGCAGTAGATAGTTTCTTCTTGAGTTGTTCAAATGCATGTTGGCAGTTCTCAGTCCAATTGAAAAATACATCTTTGGCTAGAAGTTTAAACAAAGGTAAGGCTATCTTGCTAAAATGTTCAATGAATCTGCGGTAATAGCTAGCATACCCGAGAAAACTTCTTACCTCTCTCTGGTTCTGTGGAATAGGAAAATCGGCAATAATCTGTATCTTGGCTGGGTCAACCTGGATGCCTTGAAAAGAGATATAATGGCCCAACACTATCCCTTCATTTAGCATCATGAAACACTTTTCGTTGCTGAGGGACAGGTTAGCTTCAATACACCTTTTCAAAACTCTCTCTAGATTTTCTAATGCATGTTCAAAAGAATTGCCATATACTGAAAAATCATCCATATACACTTCAACACAATCATGAATCAAATCAGCAAAGATAGCTAACACAACTCGCTGAAATGTAGCTGGAGCATTACAAAGTCCAAATGGCAAAACATTGTAGGCATAGGTGCCCCAAGGACAGGTGAAGGTGGTTTTGTCCTGGTCTTCAGAGGCAATCCGGATCTGGTTGTAGCCACTGAAACCGTCAAGAAAGGAAAATGATGATTTGCCAGCTAGGGTGTCTAACACTTGGTCGATGAATGGCAGTGGGAAGTAGTCTTTGAGCGTGGCTTTGTTCAGCTGTCTGTAGTCAACATAGATACGCCACTTGCCATTCTTCTTAGGCACAATAACCAATGGGGATACCCACTGACTGTCAGAAATAGGATATATAAAGTTGACTCTCAAAAGTTTTTGCAACTCCTCTCTGACAATGTCTTGGAGCATGGGGTTCATTCTTCTTTGTGGTTGCCTCACCGGTTTAATGGTGCTATCAGTGTAAATGTGGTGAGTGCATGTGTCGGGGTGAATCCCATGCATGTCAGTGTAATCCCAAGCAAAGGCTTTTTGGTACTTCATCAAGAGTCTAATCAATTTTTCTTGTTGAGATGAGTCTAGGTGGTTGCCTATGTTCAAAGTTTTCCCTGGACTGATCTCTATGACTTGACTCTGTGTATTGGTGATGGATTGAACAGGAAAGATGTCATGAAATGTAGATTGCAAGGAGTGGATAGTGCATTTTTCTTGAAAGTTTTGAGCTAGAAGTACATCTGCAGCATTATATTGTTCATTTCTCAAATTTTCAGATACATCAGGTTGTGAGAGAAATAATTCTACCAAATCAGTATTGTCTTCATGGAAATCATAGATCTGGTCAATGCTAAAAACTGATTGTACCTCCTCTTTGTCATTAAATTTGTCATCAAGCCACAAGTTATGTGTCACTGCAGGTGATTGTGCCGATGGATAGAGGGTGAGTTGTTTCCTTTCGGTCCCTCTAGAGATAATCATGTTACCTGATCGGCATCCAATAAATGCATCAGCAGTGGCTAACCATGGTCTACCTAGAATGATAGGATGTCCTCCTAGATTGGATTTGGGTTGAAGGACTAGGAAATCCACCGGATACTCCCAAGAGTCCAGTGAGACGATGATATCTTCCAAAATCCCCTCAGGAATGACTTTGGACCTATCAGCTAGCTCAAGAACAATTGTGGTATGTTGCAAATTCATGAATTGGAGTGTTCTCATAGTTTCAAGGGTCATGACATTGATTGCAGCTCCAAGATCTATCAAAGTGTTTGGGATCCGTATGTTGTTAATGATGGTGGTCACTTTTGTAATGCCTGGATCAACATACTTCTCCATGGAGATGGTATTGGTCATAAGGCCTGCTAAATTTCCTAAAACATGAATGGTCTGAGGATCAATCCTCTTTCTAGCAGGTTTCTTGAGACACTTGTCTTTGATGGCTTTGGTGTAAATAGGAATGTCCTTTATAGCTTGCAGCAAAGGGATTTTTATGTAGACATTTTTAAGTTCATCCAAGACATCAAATTGTGGTGGAGGCAATGGTGGTTTTACTTGAACCAAACAGTCCGGAAAAGGTGGTTGTAGTGATTGCATCTGTTTGTCCTTGGTTTCACTGCTTGGTTTTGTTTGAGTGGTCATTTCATTCTCTTTTTCTAAGTTTTCTTCTTGCTGATCTGTTATTAGAGAATCCTTCTAGAGCACCCTACCAGACCTCATATTAATGTTTTGCAAAGGCAGTGTGGAGTAGGAGGTTCCTTCCTCTACATTATAAGCTGGCCTCTCTGCTCTATTGTTCGGATTTGGGACAGTCTGAGCAGGTATTTGTGTGGGTCTGGGAGGTTGGGGGTTAGTTGGAAATTGAAGTTGTGGTACATTTATTTGTGGAGGAGCAGGCAGAGTTTGTTGAGAAGGTTGGGGCTGATAAACAACTGGCTGAGGGTGCTGCTGATATGACTGTGATTGTGATGGATATGGTTGTTGGTACTGCTGATATGGCTGTGAGTAAGGTGGGTATGATTGAGGATACTGATGGTAGGATTGGGAATACTGTTGAGACGGTCTCCATTGATTTTGTGATTGGTTTCCATGCTTCCATGGCATAGGTATATTCCATGAGTTTTGTGCATACATCTGATCATTCATAGGAAATTGCATATTTTGATTAGGAAACATACCTTGGGGTGCTTGCCTTGGCTGCCATGGTCGCTTTGCACCCATGTAGTACACGTTCTCCATCTCTGTGTTGGCTGCCATGTTACAGTTCTGCACAATTTTAACTTTAGGACAGTTAAACATATCATGATGCTCAGTACAGAAAGCACATACTTGGATATTGTCTAGAGGACAGTCTTTTAATGCATGCTTCTTGCGAAACTTGGGGCAGAAAATAGCCATGATATTGTCTTCTTCCTCCTGTTTCGTTTTGGCTTTTAAGGTATCAATTTGGTTTCCTAGAGTACTCAACAAATCTGTTTTGAACTCTTCTAAAAGATTACCAATTTCAGCCCGGGTGACACTAGGAGAGGCAGTTTTTATGACCCTAGATGACAAGGTTCTCTTTCCCATTTTGGCTTTACTTCTTGAATATTTTTCACACAGTTCAGCTATTTCTTCAAAGGGTAAGGCAGAGATATCACCTTTGCCCATTAAGTTGAGATCATCCATGTATTCTTCCCGGATACCTTTCAAAAATATTGTGCGGACTAGATCAGGAGGCATTGTTTGGTGTTTAGATTTTTGCAAGTTATAGACAAACCGTTCTAGATATTCTTCTAAGGTTTCATCCTCCTGCTGACTCATTCTAAAGATGTCATCTTTAGAGTCTTTGGATCTGCAATAAGGCTGATATTTCCTCAGAAATATTCTCCTCATGCCATCCCAATCCACTATGGCATGCTCACCTAGCCCCATAAACCATTTCAAGGCTGCTGCCTTTAATGTGGCTGGAAACAATCTCAATCTGTGAGCATCATCAGTATAGCCATAAGTTCGACACACAATATCGAACTCGAATAAGAATGAGTCCGGATCCTCTGAAGCCATACCATAGAAATTGGGTAGCACGGATGGGGGTATATTTTTCATTTTGATCTCCTCATCCTCCTGTGGTTCTTGTATAGGGAATTTAAAAGTTGATTCCTCCTCCTCTTGATGGGGAACTGATCCAGATCCCTCCTCAGCCATTCTACTTGGTTTCTTAGTGTCTCTTGCTGGAAAAGAGAGAAAGGAAAATTGTTTGGTAATGGTGCTACTTTTCCCTTGTGTAGAAGATTTAGGAAAGGGTGGCTGCTGTGATTTATGTGCAAACGGAGTTTCCCTCTCAGCAAGAGTAATGTGTTGTCCTGAATAAAATTTCTCAGCTATTGTTTGAATATCCTCCTCAGTTGGTGTTGTATTCCCTGGAGAGTCTGCTCCTGATGATGATGGGTTAGTGTTGAGATGGTGGGGGGTTCTTACAAATCTCCCTTGATTGTCTCTAAGTCTAGGCATAAATGAACATGATTTCTAACTGTGTTTTTGGTTGTTTTTGTGTATTGAAATTTTTTTCTTTTTGTTTGAATCCTTTACGTACGCCTCCCCGGCAACGGCGCCAAAATGTAGTGGTTCCAGCTAGGGTACTAGACTGGACTCTATATTTAATATCGACCGAGGTGCGTAAGCTTAGAGGCGTGGTCTAAAATATATAGACATAAAGAATCTCTGGCCAAGTGAGTAGGATGTAGGATACAATGCTTCTTTACGGAAGACCGGAATATGTAGCCTATCATTCACACACCTAGATTACCCTACTGATATGCTTGATTACAGTGCTTGTTATGAGATGCATCTATCTAATCAAATCATGAACCTAAGTACTGTATATGACTGTGGCAATGATTCTAACCTCCTTACAGAGGTATCACTCAGAAAACCCTTGCTTGGTAACCACACACAGCATGCAAGATATTTACACTATCAAACTATATAAAGAAAGCATAAACGAACTGTAAAGCAAAACAGAGTTTATGAGATAATGTCTCTATGAGTCACACAGGGATCGAATCCCTTACAAGACTCCCTTCCAGATCCTAGTGCTGACCATTCAACATAACCATAAACCGTTCATAAGCGCACACCATATCTATGTAATGAAATTCAAAGGCTGTAGGAATCGAGAGCTTATATAAATGTTATGCAACCCGTATGCTATGTAAATCAACAGCTATGTAAATCGAAACTGTGATGCAAACCATGTACGATATAAATCAAAAGCTATGTGAATACTGTGATGTAAACCATATACGATATAAATCAAAAGCTATGTGAATACTGTGCGAACATGTGATAACTGGAATGTAACAAAACAAGTGAACAGTATACCAATCGAAGAACGCAGGGCCCGTCCGCGCCTAAGGGTATACTGGTTACAACTGATCAGCTATCAAATCACGCAAGAAGGATACACACGGTCGTGACTGTAAAGAGGTATGTGTATTAACTTAAAACTCTGTTCTGAGAAATACGATTCAACAATTCAACAACTAAAACTCTAAACATAACCCTGACTGTATTTACATATGCGTATGCACAGCCATGTCATCGATACAATGAATGTACATAGTGTTGTTGCCGCGTTTATTACATAGCCTTTTCAAAATGTTTCCATTTCAGTGTTTCAAAAATCAAAAAGACTAAAATGAAAGATGGAACGATGTTGTTTCTGCTTTTGCCTGTCAGAGTGCCCTGCTTTGACTTAAGTTGACCGCATGCATAGGAGGCTCGATTTGGCTGGGTGAGAGGTGTTAGTCCATGCTTGGACATTCTGCTTTTCGCCCATGCCTTTCGTTCTGGCTCATCTACTGCGCCACATGTCAAACGGTAAGCTCATTACAGGATGTGGGTACTTCCTGTAACCATGTCATCAAAAACCTCTAATTCTGGAACATAAAACCCCTAAATTAATTTCTATGCAATTTAATAACTATAGAACAATTAATAATCAATATTCAAGGATTTTGAGGGATATATGATGAAAATGTATGGATAAATGATATGTTTTTGGGAAGGAAAAAAGGGTCTTAGGATGATACCAACAATTGGGTAAGGAGCATGATATGGGCACGTTATACAGTGATAGCCAAAGTGCCATTCATCTTGAAAATAACTCAGCATTTCATTCCAGGACTAAACACATACAGCTCAAGTACCATTTCATACGACCAGTGTTGGAAGACGGAGAGTTGAAGCTGGAAAAGATACACACTAGTCAGAATCCTGGAGATATGCTAACAAAAGTTGTAACCAGGGAGAAACTGAGAATATGCTTAGTTTCAATTGGTCTTCAAAGATGACGATGAAGATGAGAAATAGCCAGGTCCAAAGAGGAGTCATTGTCCAGCAAATGAAGCAGCGATGGAGTTGCTACAATCATTCTCCATGTGGGAGATTGTTGTGTGTGGAGCATGATTGTTCAGAGGTCTTTGTTTCAACCGGATGTATACCCCATGAAGTTTGTACACCCCTCCATGCGGGGGGGTGCGTGGGGGACTTGTCCCCCCCCCACGGGGGTCTTGGGGGGGCGATCCCCCCCCAGCTGGGGGGTCCGGGGGCCAGCGGTCCCACGGCGGGGGCTCGGGGGTAGTGCCCCCAAAGCTAAAAACAATGTAAAATTGCCTTATGAAAGTATAGTAATTTCTATTTAATCTAGGCTGTTCATTAAGCGAATGATTTGACGGTAGAACTTATGTTTAGTTTAGGGGTTTTTTCCCTAGAAGGAAACCCCTCTCTTTGTATGAGGGCATTGTATTTGAGGCTGTGTAATAGATGTGTATTCTCTGAGCGAGAAGCAGACAGGTGAGATTGTGAGAGAAAACAGAGGATACTACAGCGGATCTACTGTAGGTTGTGTCTCTTCATTTTTCTGGATAATAGAAAGGAAGGACTAGCTATTCAGGGTGGACGTAGCCCAAATTGGGTGAACCACATATATCTATGTCTCTCTTGTTTTATGCATTTTCTCTGTTTATATTTCTGCAATATTTTATGTGTTCCATTGCTCAGTAATATATAATATTCTAACATTGTCTTAGTGAGTACTACCCCTATTCTCATGGACCAATCAAGTGCTATCTAGGGTGAGCTATCTACCACATCTGCTAAATTCCTAGTCAACCTATAGTTCCTCTTCCTATGCACCACTCAAACCTTCTAGGATCAAGCCTATGGGATGACATCGTGCTTATGTCATCTCTGCCACGTGGTGTCATATGAGTGGTGACACGTGTCACCTATAAATGGCCCATTAGGGTACCTAAAAACACTGAATCTCCATGCCAAGTTTTCATTGGACCTAACTGTCACGTCACCAGTGCTGACATCATTAGTGATGAATAAGATGCTCCCATGTGTCCTCCAAACAAAAGAGAGAAAGGGTCCTAAGCCTTGGTTTTGGTCCAATTTCCTTTGTTAAATTTATAAGAGTCACAGACAATTTATTTACAATGCGTGCAATGTTTCCATGTTGCCTTCCTGTGCTCCATCCAGTGGTTTCTGTGAGCCCCCTACATGGTTTTTTGGTATTGGGAAGGGGGGGTGTGTAGCACAATACACCTCCACCACTGATCTAACAATCGATAATTTGGGCAAACCACCCATTGCGCCACCCCACCTTCTCATTAACTAGTGAACACTCTAACCCTGCACAATCTTGTCGATGTGTTGGTGGGGACGCGTGGTACCCGATCTACCAACATACATGCCTTGTATTATTAACTATCACCTCCGCCAGTCTTCTTTTAGCTACTCTTCCAGCTTTGTCCACACCACCAAACTTAATTGTTGCTAAGACCTCCTCCACCATATTTAGCTCTTCATACTTTGACTTTTAGGGTTTCACCTTTGACTGGCCACATCTTCTGATCTAGGAGGCCATTTCTAAACTTCCACATACCACTAGAAATTTCTTACATAGCCCTTTCCATTTAAGTATGTTCCAACTGTAGTGGATAAGATGTGTTATCCAAGGATTAACTTCAAAGTCTCTACACCATTTCACCTCTAATGATCTTCATTCTTCTTGTGCCTATATCTTGATCACATGTGTCATCCTTTACCATCCTTTTCCATATTTTGACATCTTTTTCCATCAATGACAACACAATTCTAACATCCATCCCCTTTGGCATTGATGGAAACACCTTGATCAAACAAAACATCATATTGGAGACAAATTGTGTTATTAATAAAATGTGCTTGTGCTCTTATCAAGTTCTTCTCCTTTGGATATTGCTTCCCCTGTGATGTACTTATCTTCTCCTGTATTGCTGCTATGAAGCATGCTCACCTCACCACCAATACTATTGTCTTTTTTTTTATCACCAATACTTCTCCCCCTTTGACATCAATGACAAATACATTAATAGACTCCCCCTACTACTTTACTCCCCTTGTCAATAATCTTCTCCTATTATATGGAGCATGTAGCCCTGGCAGCTTAATTTTTATATGTGAAAGGTATATTGGCTACCTTTCTTCCTCTTAAAGGATGATCTAGTGGAGGGAGACAAGAGGAAAAACTCCCAATCTTTGCCTCAAATACTCAAACTGGTCTCTTAGGAGCGGTTTGGTGAAAATATCAACAATGTGCTCTTTGGTAGGGATATACTCCAACTTCACAATTTAATTGGAAACTTTCTCTCTCAAGAAATGGTACTTCATTGGAATATGCTTTATCTTTGAGTTAAAAACATGATTCTTTGACATATGATGGAACTTTTATTTTCACAAATGATAGGAATAGGATGATCATAGAACACGTGTACATCTTGCAAAGTCTGCTTCATCCACAATAGTTGAATAGAAAAAGAATTTGTTGCAATATATTCTGCTTCAATTGTAGATAAAGAGATGGAAACGTTCATATTGCTCAACCATGAAACTATACATTATCCAAGAAACAAAGCATCGTCGCTAGTTCCCTTTCGATCATCTACATCACCTTCCCAATCAACATTAGTATAAATAGTTAGTAAAAAATCTTCACCTCTTGGGTACCAAATTTTAGAGTCCATTATGGCTCTAAGATATCTGGGAATCCTCTTGGCTATTAGAAGATGGCTTTGTCTATGGGTTGCTTTAAATCTTCCAAAAATACCAACTACCTTCATAATGTATGGTCTTGAATTTGTCACATATAATAGGTTGCCAATGATGGATCTGTATTTTTTCTGATCCACTTCAGGTGATTCATAAGTCTTGCTAAGATTTCAACGTTTAACCATTGGTGTGCTCACTAAGGATCATTTCTCCATGCCAAACTTCTTCAATACTTCCTTGAAATATTTTCTTTGTGAGATAAAAATCCCTTTGGTATATTTTGCAATCTGCAATCCAATGAAATAAGAAAGTTCTCAAAGCATAGAACTCTCACAGTCGACCTTCATATCAGCTGCAAATCAACATGTTAATGAGTTTGAAATACTGGAAATAATAATATCATCCACATAAACAACTAACACTATTAATTTTCCATCTTTAGATTTAACATATATAAATTTCTATCAGTTCACCTTTTTTGAATCTACACCTGAGAAGTAGCTTTACAACTTGTAATACCAACCCTAAGGGGCTTGCTTCAGACCATACAAGCCTTCTGAAGCTTGCAAACATAATCAGGCTTATCTATCAACTGAAAACCATCTGGTTGTTCTATGTAAACTTCTTCTTGCAACTCTCCATTTAAAAAGATATATTTGACATCCATTTGATATATCTTAAATTTATTAAAACAATCAAATGCCAAAAACATTCTAATTTCTTCCAACCTAGCAACATGAGCAAAAGTTTCATGAAAATCTAGACCTTCAATTTGAGCATAACCTTTGCATACAAATATTGCCTTGTTTCTCACCACTTCACCACAATCATTCAACTTATTCCTGAAGACCCGCTTAGTGTTAATGAAATTATTTTTTTTGGTCTTGGAACAAGTTCCCATGTGTGATTTTTCTTTATTTGGTCAAATTATTCATGCATAGCTTTTAACCAATTTTCATATTGACTAGCTTGTGCAACATCCTTTGGTTCCTCCATGGAAAACATGGATACATGTGCTTTTGCAGGGGGATTGAGTAGCTTCCTTATTTTTTGTACACCTACATTTAATTCACCAACAATCTAATTAGCTGGGTGGTATTTTTGCACAAACCTTGAAGGATCTTTGCCTTGAGGATTGGAGGGATATTCATTGTCTTCTTCTGAAAGTGGCTCATTGTCCTCCTCAACATTGTTGACTCGCTAATTAGGGTTGCTATTTACTATTTGTTCAGGTTTAGCATATTCATCCACTTTGACATTAATACAATCAACAATCCTCTTTGTGTTCTTATTATAACATTTGTCGCCTTTTCTATTATGACAATATCCAAGAAAAATACCTTTATCGACCCTTCAATTGAACTTACCAAGCTTATCATCATTCCTCCTTGATGTAACACTTGTTACCAAAGACTCTAAAATGCTTGATTGTTGCAAGTATGCCATACCAAAGAAAATAGGGAGTTTTGTCACTGTTTGGTATGAAATGAGCTTTGTTGAGTATCACCATCATTGTGTGAATGCCTTCTGCTCAAAATATTTGTAGAAATTTCCTTTTATCCATCATAGCTCTAGATACTTGTTTTACATATCTATTTTCTCTCTTTTCTACACCATTCTAATATGGAGTCTCTGTTATTGTGAGCTGCCACTTAATGCCATGCTTCTTGCAATTGTCACTAAATTACTTTGAACTAAAATCACATCCATTATCATACATTATTCGCTTGATTTTACTATCAATTTCATTTTTATCCATACCTATGAAATCTTTAAAATTCACAAAAGCTTCAGAGTTATCTCTAAGAAAAGCAACTCACAACATCCTGCTGAAATCATCAATTATAAGCATGAAGTACAATTTACCTGTGGGTGACTATGTTCTTGATGATCCACACAAGTCCATATGTACTACTTTAAGTGGCTTTGATGATTATCTCTACTTAGACTTGAATGGTACTTGAGTTTTTTTACCCAATTGACAAGACTTGCAAATCTTATTCTCTGGTTTTGACAGACTAGGTAAGTCCTTGACAACATTCTTCTTGCTCAATTTGATTATCTGATCAAAATTCAGATATTCAAGCCTCCAATGCCACAACCAACTCTCATCAATATTTGATAAGAAATGCCTCTCTTTTTTCTCTTTGAAGACATAAATATTATTGTCTATTCTCACAACTTAAGCCACTATTTAACTTGTGCTTGTAGACTTGATTTGACATTTTTTAGCCTTAAAAATTACATCATAGCCTTGGTCACACATCTGAGCCACAATAAGTATATTGTTCTTAAGTCCATCAACATACAATACATTCTTGGCTTTAACTTTTCTATTTGATAGACTGACAACTCCTTTACCAATGATATTTTTAGGTGCATTGTTACCAAAAGTCGCATTATTCTTTTCAACTGGTTTCCATGTCAAGAACTTGCTTCTATCTCCTAGCATGTTCCTACAAAAACCACTATCCACATACCAATGGTTTCCTTCATTCTGAGTATATAAAATTATATCACATTATTTTGTGCTCTCTTTTTCTTTCTAGACCTCAGGCTCTTGTCTAACTTGCTCAATAACTAGTTCATGCCTCTTATCCTTAAGTTTTTAATCAGGTGCTCCATGCCCATAATTTTGACATTTAAAACATTGAATCAGATTGTTCAAAGGACAAAAATAATTTTCGTACCTGGGTTTGTTATTCCTTTGTTCAATATCTTGATTTATTCTTCTTGCTTTGATATGCCTGTAGGATAAATTGAGTCTGCAACTTGCTACTTTATGGCCATGATTGTGGCAAGTGAAGTAATAATCTAGAAAAATATCAGCATAACTAGAAAATCGTCTTCTAATAATTGGCTAGATTGATTGCCGAGTTTTTTTATTTCTCTTTCTAACACTGTTATGTGCAAAATTTCTCTCTTTAAATTGTTGTTTTTGTTCATTCATTAATTGGTTATTGGGTTGTGTGATTTCTTTGCCTTTTTTCTGCAATGCAATCCCTTCTTTTGTTGCAGGTACAAAGGTGATTGGCTTCTTACTTTTTAATTCTAATGTTGTGGTGGAATCAACCTTAAATTCTATACCACTTCAATCTTTGGATATTCTTTGTGCTTCCAAAGTCTCATTTAAATTATCAATCCCCTTTCCAAACTTTTGATTAAAACGCAGTTGGGTTTTTTCCTTTTCTAATTATTTCCTCAGTAAAACAATTTAACCCTCCAGCCTTTCACAAGCTTGATTCTTCTCACTCAACTAATGATCTAAATATTCTTGAATCTTCTTATCTTCTTCAGTTTTCAAGAGTAAAGGTTCAATAGCTTCATCCTTTTCCTTGTTCAACGATGCCTTCTACGATTTCTTTTTCTTTCTCAACCTTTCAATTTCTTCAAGTGCACTAACCAATTCTCCTTCTATATCCACTTCAGCATATTCTTCATTAGAAATAATAGCTTTGACTTCAAGATTGTATATAGCCATGAGCATGAATTCCTTTGGACTCTCATCATCTCTATCCTCATTTGAGGATTGTCTCACTTCATTTTCAGAGGATTTGGCTCCTTGGATATAGACTTCTCTTCTTAGCCTTCTTCCTATCTTTTGTACTTTCTTGAATTTTTCTCTAGGATCATAGTCCTTTTTGTTTTTAGGACACTTTGAAGCATAGTGACCAACTTTTGCATTATTAAAACACTTAAAAGGTAACTTACCTTTATATGTTCATGGGCCTCTTTTGAGATTCCTTACAAACTTGGCTTCTTCTTCATCTGATTCACAACATGAATCATCATGATCTTTCTTGGGATTCTTATCTACTTTGAAAGTTGACTCGTTTGTTGCATGTTTTCCATTTGAAATTCTCATCTCATAAACAATGAGTGTACCAAGTAGCTAATCTAGAGTGAGAGTTTTCATATTGTTCATCTCTTCAATGGCTAAAGCCTTGGGATTAAATCCCTCTAGAAGAGACCTCAACACCTTTTGAACTACTACAAATTCATCTAACGTCTCATCAAGGCCTCTTATGGTGTTCACAACCTCATAAACTTTTAAGAAATACTTTGAAATATCTTCATCATCATGAATCTTAAAAGAACCAAATTGCATTATAAAACCTTGAAGTTGAGCTTTCTTTACCTTGTTGTCACTGTCATAGAAGCTACTCATCTTGTCCCAAATAGATTTGGAAAATGTACAGTCCATTACTTTGCATGATAATTCCATCTTCTGATCTTTCGTAATCACTGCTAGAGGATTTTGATATTCTTCCTTCGGGACATCCCACACATTACCTCAAAGTGATTGAATGTAGGTTTTCATCCTTACTTTCCAAAACACATAATTTGTTCCATTGAACATAAGTGCCCTATTAGTAAATCCTACTTCTTGGTTTTCCATGGTCCTTGATCTTTCTTCCAGTTGTTAAACTAACTTGAAGAACTAGGCTCTGATATCAATTATTAGAAACGAGGACAATATTGAGGGCGAGGGAGTGAATCACTGTTGTAAGAATTTTATAAACTTTCTTTCACTAGAAATGATATTTGGACACCAAGAAATACTTTAGAAATTAATTCATATGAGCATGACAATAATTAACACTATCAACACAAATAACACACAAATATTCTTCATTTTTTCTGCAATTTCTTCACAAGGAAAGCTACAACTTATTGTCACAAAATTCTCTGGCTACAACTAGTAGGAAGCAACTACTTTTTGATTTATTAACTACAACTGAAAGAAACTACAACCCCTAATCTACAAGATACAACTTTCTTGGCCTCAATTATTCGTATTTCACCCATTTTTAAACTAGAACAATGAATTCCAAATCCTTACATAAACAGTTAAATCGATCTCTTCAAACACTCACCAAAACAACTTCAAGAATATCTTATTATGGATAAATCCACCATCCACACCAACAACCTCAATTCAGTCCAACTCGCACATTGTTATAATGCATATAAACTTGCTTAATCGGATATGCTTATAAAGAATTTTTCCTACTCAAATTAGGGTTCTTTCTTTTTAGTTAACTTCTTGTTTTTAATCTTTGCATGAATCTCTTATTTTTATTTTTCTCATACTTCACTTGAATCTTATGAATGTGATATGTAGGTATTCAAACCCTTCTCTATTGTTTAAAACTCAATCTCTCAGTTCAACTACTAATTTCAACTAATTTGGCACATTATAGGGTTTAGCTACATTTCCAACTATGGCTTACTGTTATTTTTTTCTTAATCAAAAAATATGTTTCCAATAACCTATATGTCACCATATTTTTCCATTGAGCCCCTGTCACTTACGTTATTGGCCCTATTTGTCGCATCAGACCACCGAGTTGTAACCTCATATTTAGTCCATGAGTTATTAACTGTAAACTCCAAGCGTTTGGTCATCCTTTTCACATAAATATGCCCTAGTACTTAAATTTTGGCCTCTGATAGCTTTTCGCAAGCACTTTTGTTTTTCTCCTTTAAATTCCTTCTGAGGTCTACCTTGTCGGGTGAGGTGTCAAGTGGGTCTGCCTTTCCACATGTTCTCATTAATCATCAATTTTGATGTGTGCATGCCAACGTGTCCTCTCCCTATCACCCCAGTGATCCTTCCTGCGCACTCATATGTTACCTCAGAGGTCTGAGGATAGGGATGAGTTGTACTAATGGGTACCATCCCTATGCTCATGGACCAATCAAATGCTATCTAGGGTGAGCTATCTGCCACATGCACCCAATACCCAATGAGCTCGTAGGTCCTCTACCTGTGCACCGCTCAAATATTCTAGGATCAAGCCTACATGATGAGATCATGCTTATTTCATCTCCACCAAGTGGTGCCATCTAAGTTGTGACACATGTTATCAAGAAATGGCCCACTAGGGTACCTAAAAACACTAAATCTGCATGCCACGTGTTCACTATACCAAATGTTCATGTCACCAATTATGATGTCATCAACAACGAATAATATGCTACCATTTGTGCTACGTAGGGGAGAGAGAAAGAGTCTATAGCCTTGGTTTTACGCCAATTTCCTTTGTTAAATTTATAAGGGTCTTAGCCAATTTATTTACACTGTGCTACATTGCTGCCACATTGCCCACCTGTACTCCATATAGTCGTTTTCACGACCCCTCTTGCATAGTTTGTGGTATTAATTTGTTGGGGCGGGGGATAGCTCAATTCACCTCCGTTGTCGATTTGACGATTGGCTATTTTGGCAAAATTCCCACTGTGTCACCCCCGTAGGCATTAACTAGTGAGCGCTCTGACCCCGAGAAATCTTGTAGATGCATCAGTGGGGACGTGTGATCCCTGATCCACGAACGCACATGCCTAGTATTTAATTGTCACCTCTGTCAGTCTTCTGCTAGATTTGGCCATACCACCAAAATTAACTGCTGCTAAGACCACCTTTACCATATTTAGCTCTACGTAGTTTGACTCTTGGGGCTTCACATTTGACTAGCCACATCTCTTATCCAAGAGGCCATTTCTAAACGTCCACATACCACTAGAAATCTCTTTCAGATACCTTTCCATCTAATGGGGTTCCAGATGTAGTGGAGATGATCTATTATCCAATAATTAACTTCAATGTATCTACACCATTTCACATATGTTGATCTTCATCCTTCTTGTATTTGTATCATGATCACCTATACCAACCTTTGCTATCCTCTACCATCTTTCACCATCAATGACAACACAATTCTAGCACTAGAGGAGGATCACATAGCTTTAATTCGTTCAACTTAGAAACATCTATTTTTCCAATAGGACTTCCCATATATGACCCAACTTTTGGACAGTTTGAAGGCCATCAAGAAGGTCTCAAGAGCAAGGGGAAAATCCTTCCATGTTAAGTCACAAGCAGAGATAATGAAAATGGAAAATCAAAAGTGTGATCTCCGTCACACTCTTGATACTCGGAAGGTCACTACAAATTCTTTGTTAGAAATGAAATATTGAGAGGATAAGTGGTACACCCTCCTCCTGCTCGAAGAATAAATTTGGCACCTAAAAAGTGGAGTGGATTAGCTCTAGTCAGGGGATATCTATACGAAATTTTTTCATCAGTTTTCTAGCTATAAAAAATAGCTAAATACCATATGGGGAATTTAAAGCAATGAAGGACATTCTATATTCTTCTTCAAAGAGAAAGTAGAGGCAGGTGCTAGATATTTTCATTCTCCCCTTTAAGTGCGTTTGGGTAGCCTAATCAAAGATATTATTTAATTTGTCTCTCTATTTCCATCTTTTATCACTAATGAAATGAATATTTTCATGAATGAGGAAGTCTCAGAGCTAGAACTTATGGCTTCATTGTGCAAAATTCAAAAGTATAAAATCTAGATATTAGATAGTTTCCTAATAAAATTCTACTTGGGACTTTATGACCTTCTTGAGGAATATTTGCTCGAAGTCATTGATGAATCAATGGAAAAAGGGAAATTCATGGGCTCTCTAAATTCCACTTTCCATTGTTTAATTCCAAATACTCATGTGGTACTTCCTTTTCGAACTATCATCCAATAGCTTATTGTAACACAATTTAAAAGCTCATTTCTAAATGTATTTCCAAAAGAATTTGTCCTTTGTTAATCTTCCTCGTATGAAAGGAGCAATTCATGTTTCTCCAAAATTGAAACGTCCACGATGGTCATTATTTCTTAAGAGATTATGCAGCAAGTAAACGCCATAATTTTAAGCTTATTCATTCTAAGGCTAGACCTCTCTAAATCCTTTGACTATGAACTGAAATTTTATTAGACTCATCCTCATCGATATTGGTATGGCTCTTCCAATGGTAAATTGGATCATGGCCTATATCCAATCAGTATCCTATCCAATCGTCATCAATGACACTACAATATTTTTTAATGCTTCCAAACGGATTTGAAAAGGATGTCCACTTTCTTCTTTCCTTTTCCTCATTGTAATCGAACTTAGAAAGCTTGTCGAAGTGCATAAATATTCAAGAGAACTGAGCGGTATTTAAATTTTACACTGAGTGCATGCTTCCCATTTCCTATTTGTGGATGATCTAAAGTGTTGTATTCAAGGGTGATGCAAAAATATTAATTATTTGAAAATTGTATTGGATTCCTTTTGCAAGGCCAAGGGAATGGTAATAAATTCTCATTGGATTCCTTTTGCAAGGCCAAGGGAATGGTAATAAATTCTCAAAAATCATGTTTGATTAGTTATAAAAATTTTCATTCATTGCACAATTTGGCATTTGACACATTTCCTTTCCCTTTGAAACAATGGGAGGATATGGATAAGTATTTGGGGTTTTATTTAAAAGTAAACAGGTATAAGTCATTGAACTCGCTATGGATAGTAAAAAAATTAGAAGCAAGAATATCTATATGGACTCTTGATTCGTTTCCACCTATAGTCACCTTATATTATTGAACTCAAAACTGGAAAGTATTTTTGTATAACATACCTTGATTGCCTCAGCTCCAAAAGGAATTTTAAATAGTATTTGCAAACTTAGGTACCATTTTTTATGGACACATGTCAAAACCCCTCCTGGGATCACCTTTGTAAAATGGTCAAATTTAGCACCGCAATGGGAGATTAGTACTTGGGGACTCAAAAATATAAATCTCTTTGCAGAGGCATTGGTTGGTAGGAACTTATGGAGATTGCTACAAGGCAACCCCCTTTCGAGCAAATGCATTCACGCAAAATATTTTATAGACCTCTCTTTTGTCAATTGGATTTGGCTTCCCTAAAAATTGACAAAAGGTTCAAATGTATATAAGGCCTTAATGGAAGCTTTCTCGCTGATAGGGAAATGAGTTGCATGAAGGGTTTGGGATAGTACCCAATTTTGTACAGGAAAAGATCCATGGCATGTTATAGGCAATGAATTTCTTCTCTCAAAAATTCGAACATGCTAATGTGATATTTTTGGCCAATACAAAGGTGCAATCACCTTTTGGAAGCATGGGTACTCTTTGTTTTATTATATTCTAGGATTCCATAGTGAATAGTGTCTTTAGTGTATGCTATTTGTTTGATATGTAACTTATTTCTTGTTTCAAAGAGAGTTTTGGTTTCTATTATACCGTCTATTATTTTTGAAAGGGATATGACTTTAGTGGAATTAATAAATGAGTAATTCTTTCTAAAGGGAGTTGAACAGATACCCTTTGATATTTCCCCTATATCCTTTGGTATTTCTCTTACATCCATGGAGTCAAAATATGGTTTTGAAACACAGGATGCTCCACAAGATGACGAGCTGCAAAAAATGTAATTAGAGATTATTTCTCTCCAACTTAATCAGAAGATGGTATCTAGTTTGACATCTTCTATTAAAATTGTGATTGGATGTCATACTTTAATGCAAAAGGTGTGCAAAAGTCAAAGGATGAAATCTTTGCCATTCATCATTCAAAACCTTCTTGAGCAAGCAATTTAGCTAGCTCTTCTGAGCTCTTTGTCCCAAATCTAAATGACCTAGCAACATGGATTTTGCCAAGGACATATTGGCATCTTCCAATAATGTTTAATAGTATGAAATTTGAAGTTTCTAAAATTTTGAGAATGTTTTGAAAAAATAGTGATACAGAGGTCATCTAAAATTTACATTTTAAAGTTATTTTTTTGAGTAGAAATTTCTGTTTGTTTAAGAAAACAGATGAATAAAGTATGTTAATATTATGTTGTTCCTTGGGCCTGGAGTATGCCCTAAAACTACTTATGCTTGGCTAAGAGCTTGTCTTCCTCGGACATAAGGAAACAGGGTAACGGCCCAAGACTCAGAGACATCTCGTAGGAGTGAAAGCCTACCCCTTACGAACAACTAACGGGTTATTCCAAGTGGCATAGTTTTCCTTGAATAATAATGATGAGTCAACCTGCGTTGTAAATAACAGCTAAAAATGTTCTAGTTTGACAATTAAATTATAATAAATTTTCCCACCCTGTAAAAGACTATTATATTGTTACCTGATAAAACCGCACTTTTCCAAATGCAAATACATAAAATTATTTATAATTCAATCGCGGCAATGAGTCGAAGCAAGGAATGATAAGAGTGGCCGAGTAGTGAGAGAACAAAGTAAGACACACTTCAAAATGTAGTCGTGCATAGAAAGTACGAGGGAAATCGTTTGGGGCCATTGCTTTACCACTTGATACTTCACCTCCCCAATTCTCTTTTAATGCAAACCATTTATATACCGACTAAGATTGATATCTTAACATTATTGCAGTGACCACATTAAAAATATATTAAAACCTTTGACTTATTATGAGGTCAGGTTACATCACGCAGTCTGCCAAGTCAATTAGAGAAGACTCCGGACCCAAAATTTAAGGTGGTGCTTTCTGACCCTTTCCTTTCTGCCAAATTTGACTTCGTCCTTCCTTCACATTTGGCGTTATCGTGAGGCCGTCATTGTAAGCTAACGCACATGAAGGTCGGCAGGGTTGGCAGAAATTTTTGTCGGTGATTGCGGAGGGCGTGCAGCTTAATCGTTTCTGCTATTTTGGAATGATGTCGTCCTCACCAGAGTGGCCGACGTGTCCAATATTTCCATGAGAGTGTGAATATTCCAATAGTATGGTACATAATGGCCAACTTTATCTTCAGGATATGGCTTCTCTGATGTCACAGATTCTCTTTGAACATATACTATCTCCTGGCTGAATGTATATTTAGACTTTTTTATATTTTTTATATAAAAAAATTATGCTTTTTCTGCTTTGAAAAATAATGGCCAACTTTATCCACCGTTCACAAATCTTGTTTTTTTTGTGATAAGTGTTTAATTTTCATTTTAAGTTTTTTTATTACAAAAATTTGAACAAATTGCGTTAAGAGCAGTGCTCACACATATATAATCCTGGATTAGATCACAAAACTTAAGAAACCAATCCAATTTTTTTTTGAAGGCGTGACTTGATTTGATAATCCAAAAAAAAAAATGGCCATTCTTGTTTCAGTTACAATGACATTGTTTATATGATGTGTATTGTGAAACATTTTTTGCACATACATATTTTTCCCTTTTCAATTGGAAACACATATATCAATTACTAAAATAAAGCAATTTAAATGAGTTTGTAAAAATATTAAATTTGTTTTTATAATAAAATTACGAATTTAATCATAATTTATTTATATGATGATTAAAAAATAAATTTATATTTGAAAATATTTAATATTTTGTATTTATTTAGTTGATTGTTTTAATTTTAAAATTAAATTCGAAAAGAAAAAAAATTGTAATTTTTTTTTGTTATTTTTTATTTTTATTTTTATAATTTTGTACTAGTGGCAATATGATTGAATGAGAGGAAATGGGAACATTTTCTTTCATGACATTCTCATATTCCATAATTTTTTTTTAACTTTTCTGGAGATAGCTCGAAATTAGAGGAGGATAAATTGCATTCCACTATTTATTCCATAGGTAGTTTATTTGTCATTGTGAAGAAGGTTTGGGTATCTATTAAAGTGTCTCGTATTTTCCAAGGGGATCAAACTCCACTAGAATTGATAAATGAGTAGTTCTTGACTAAAAGGGGTTGACAAGGCATCTTTTGGTATCTCCCCTACATCCATGAAGTTAGAAATTAGTTTTGGAACCCAGAATGTTCAGAAGCAAGATTAGTTGCAAAAAATGCAAGAAGAGATTATTTCTCTTCAGCTTAATCATAATAATATAGTATCGAGTTTGATATCTTATAAGGAATTTTTAATTGAATATCGTACTTCTATACAAAAACCAAATAATGAAATATTTTCCATTCATAAGAAATTAGACAATCTATAGCCTTTTATATAACAACATTCAAAAATTGTAGCTCCTATATAACACCATTCAAAAATTATAGCCTCCTGAATAACATTATTCAAAACCTTCTTCTGCAAGATACTCAACTAACTCTTCTTAGCTCTTTATCCCAAATCTAAATAAACTGGTGATGGATATCAACATAAGCTTTGCTGAAAACATTTTAGCATCTTGTCATGATGTTTAAAACTTCCAGAAATTTGAGAGTGTTTTGGAAAGTTTTCACTTTCTAATAAACTAGCAGAAAAGTCATGCATTTGAAAAATCATACATTTTGAAGTTATAATTTGGTTAGAAATCTCTTTTTGTTTAAGACCCCCAAATAATGTAGGCTAGTATTATGATGCCCCTTGATACGACCGCAACATTCCAAATGCAAATATATAAAATTATTTATAATGCAAGCCATGGCAACGAGTCGAAGCAGGGGTTGATAGAAGTGGCCGAGCAGTGGAAGAACAAAGTAAGACACTTCAAAAAGTAGTCGCGTGTGGAAAGTACGAGGGAAGTCAAACCATTTCTATACCAACTGTGAGAAGCTTGATATCTTGATATTATTGTGGTGACTACATTAGAAATTTATTAAATGATTGTCTGGATGATCAAAAATGGTAGGAATCTAAGCAAAATAAATTCAAAAATTTTTGTAGAGGCAGCGTTTGAATCATGTTTTTGATGACGAAAATGGATTCAATACCATCAACAATATTTAGGACACCTAAATTTTTGAAATTTAACAACTATAGTTTAGATTTAACAACTATAATTTAGATTTACAAAAATCTTTGTCAGATTTTCTCTAAATATAACCAGAATTTCCATAAACTATTATGAAAAACATTTGAATTATTAAATTAATAAGATTACATCATCTGCTATGTCAGTTAGGGGCCCACAATTTAAGTAGGTGGTTTCTGACCCTTTCATTTCTGTCAAATTTGACTTCGTACTTGCTTCACATTTAGCGTTATTATGAGGCCGTCATCGTCAACTAAACCCACATGAGGGTAGGCGAGGTCGGCGAACACTTTTGTTGGAATTATTCACCGTCACACAAATGTAGTTTATACGATGTGTCTTGTGAACGGTTTTTTGCAATTAGATGTTTCCCTTTACAATAAAAATCCCATATATCAATTATTAAAATAAAGCAATTTAAATGAGTTTGGAAAATGTTAAATGTTTTTATAATAAAAATTACAAATTCAATTATGGAACATATAATTTTAATTATTCATTATTTTATAAAATGATAATTAAAAAATAAATTTATATTTTAAAATATTTGATATTTTTTTTTCCATGATTTTCAAAATAACTTAATTTAAATGGGTTTTTGAAAATATTAAATAAGTTTTAATACTAAAAATTAGATAATAAAAATTACAAATTCAGTTATGGAAAATACAATTTTAAGTATTTTTTTATAAAATGATGATGAAACAATAAATTTATAATTTTCAATAATAAATATTTTTTATTTACAAAATTTTTATTTTGTGATTTTTTTCCATTTAAAATTAAATTTTAAAAATAAATATATTTATTTATAAAAAATTATAAAATAAAAGAAACAAATTCCATATTATTCTATACATTTTGGAATCAATAAAGATGTTGATGAAAACTTTTTAGAGATTGATTAGACATGAAGGTAAATACTTTTTAGAAAAAAGGTGTTGAAGATATTAACCCCTTGCTTTTATGATTAATATTTGATATTTATAATCATATGTATTGTAATTATTATTTCTAATCATGTGTGCATTGTAATTATTAAGTGAGTTTTTTAATTTTTAATTGAATTTGAGAAAGTTATGCCAACTACAATATCTATTAATTTAATATTTAGTTGAGATATTCTATTTAATACATGATGTATTTATATGTTATTGATATTTAATAGAATTAAAAATTATATTTATGTGTACAATGGTTTTTACTTAACTTTTTGATATAAAAGATCGAATTATTTTATAAAAAGTATTTTGAAATATATAAATGTTGAATATATGTATATTTTTTTGTTTATTAGATACTTTGAGTCATGAGATGCCTTGCCCATCTAGCATATGACTTGAGTAAAAGTGATCTAAAAGCATCTAAGCTATCAAAATCACATAAGAAACATATAGCCTTGCACACCGTAACTTGTGACTTGAGTAAGAGCAACCTAAGGACATTTAAGCTATCAAAATCAACTAAGAATCACATTTTGCCTCTGCTAGGCCAACTCTTAGCATAGATGTATTTTTGCAAAAAGTAAATCAAAACAATAATCGTTTAACAATAAAATGCTTCAACAAAACACCCAATCACCTACAAAGAAACAAATATTTCTAAATTAATAATAAACTATTTATTAAAAAAATAAAAATATAAAATAATATAAAATAAATATTTTGACATTATAAATAACTAACTATAATATTAATAAAAAATATCACTTTCGTATAAATAATATTTTTAATAAATATATTTTGACAATATAAATAACTAATTATAATATTAATAAAAAATATCACTTTTATATAAAATATAAAATAATTATAATTGTATATAAATAATATTTTTTTAATAAATAAATAACCTTTTATCTTACTTAAAAATATAAAAGAATATTACTTTTATACAAAATATAAAATAACTATAATTTTATATAAATAATATTTTAATATCACTTTTATATAAAATATCATAATTATAATTTTATATAAATAATATTTTTTTAATAAATAAACAACTTTTTGTCTTACTTAAAAATACATAACCACATAAAATCTATCCGATTAACTATCAAGCCATTGTGAAATTTCAAGGCGGTGCGCATGACGTGCAGATTTATTAGGTTGAAGTATAAAGTATATTGAAATTATAAATAAATAGAAATATGATTTTATACCTAACAAGTGTCAGGTAGTAGTTAGTATTTTTAGTTTAATTTAAATATAGTTAAATTAAAATATAGATTATTAAGTTGATAGTTAGTATTTTTAGTTTAATTTAAATATAGTTAAATTAGAATATAGATTATTAAGTTCATCAATTAAAAATTTAATGAAAAGTAAATATAAAGGTGAAAAAGTTATATTAAAATGGTGTTTTTAGGTGAGAATTTTATTTGGTTGATTGTAATGAAGTTTTATAATTTTATTTGATTAGCAGTGTTTTGTTCAAATAATATGGAGAAACTTAGATTTAACTAAATGAGATTAATATTAAAAATTAAATTTTATTAATAGTTTAACATTACAAATTAAATTTTATTATTTTGTAATATTATTTTAATTTATTTATAGCTAATATATATTATATGGTCTAATTTTCCATTATTATAATTTTTATTTTCTAAAACATTAAATTATCAATTTTGAAGCTTGTGTTATTTCAATGTTATGTATTAAAAAGCCAACTAAAAGTCCAAAACAATAGCTAATCCATTTATATTGAGTATCTTGTACAGATATTTATTTCTAAGTATATAAAAGTAAGTTTTACAACATTCCGCTTTTGTAAAAAAAATATTTTACAAATTAAAAAAATAAAATTAAAATGCTTAAATATTTTTACATATAATTAAATTTTAAATATTAATATTTATATGAAATAAAAATAAATAATATTTTAAAAATAATATTATCATTATTTTTTATAAAACATATGAAAAAATATATAATCAATTTATCGATATAAAATTGAGGATTTTTTTTTATAAATTATTATTTCATAATTAATATAAATGAAACCAATTTGATTAATCAATAATATTCATAATTAATGTAAAACTTAAAAATTTATAGTGATGCATGTCTACTATTCAAAAAGAAAGAAATTGGAATTTTAGAATCTCTCTAAGTAATGTATTTTCTTGAAAAACTGTGAAAATATTAAAGCAAACCAATGTAGATAGAGTACATTGACAATTGATATTGGACTAAATTTAATTTTAGTTTAGTTTATTGTAATTTTCAAGGCCGGCAGGTTGTTGTTTATCGTTATTTTTTACATATCCATAGTTAATTAGGTAACCTTAACGACTTCATCACAATTAATTGGATAATTCTAATATTAAACTATAGATAAATGATAATAAAAAAAATAGTAAAACAAATTAATATGTGATACATTGGTGGGATCATTGTAAATCGATTTTAAATATCAAAACTCTAGAGTCTATAGTTGGTGATGAGACTTGCTTTCATATTACTTGTATTCTCCTATAACACAAGCTTATAGGCGACGCCTTCAAAGATGAGATTTGCTTTCATATGGCTTGTATCCTCCTACAACAAGAGCGTATAGTTGACACCTCCAAAAATTTAAACAAGTAAGACTACTGCAAATCAATTCCAAATACTTATAATAATAATAATGGTAAATAATATTTTTTATAATATACAAATCTATTTCAAACACTTATAATAATAATAATTTTAAATAATAGTTTTTAAACTAAATAAATAACTTGTGAATCTTTCTTTAAAAATATATAACATCTGAGAACACATAAAATCTGTCCAATTAAATATCAAGACAGGGAAAATGACGTGCATATTTATTACTTGAAGATGTTGTTCCAAAATTACTTGCACGCTGCAGTATCAACTGTGTCATCAAATCATGGTCAGGAACCTTGTGGTGACCTCTTAGTGTTTCAGACGGTCCAGGAAGACATTATATTTATATTTTTTTTTATTGATATACAAAAAAAAAAAAAAAATGTAAATCCGTTATATTTAATTTGTTTGGCTGATGTATAGAAAATATAAGTCCATATTATGACAGTAACGTAGTTCTCTATTTCTGCTTTATTTTTTTTTTTAATTACTTTGTAAAAATTCCTACAAGATCTGAGGATATCTTAGTAATATCCTAGTTTGTGTGTATATAGAAAATGTATTTGTTCATAACACTTACAAACGAAAATATTATTTTTTAGAGAACAAAAAAAATGCATCTAAAATAAAAATAAAAATAAATCAATGGACTCAATGATGTCCCAAAACTGTTCGAAGTAATAAAAACTCACGATGTAAAACATAAATAAACTGAAAAGATGATGGAAAGAGCAATGGAATGCTTCCCACGTCGTATGCTCAGTAACTAAGTTTGATTGGCATATTATCAGAGATCTAATTTTACTAATAGATTATTATAAATAATTAATGTGAAAGGATAAATTTATAAAGTTTAATAATTGTTTTAATGTATATTATAATTAATTTTTTATTTTTTATTTTTATTTTTTTTAATTTAGTTATGAAAAAATTAGATAGAATTATGAAAAAATTAAAATTAATTTTGTTAAAATTATTAATTATGTTTTTTATTTAAAAAATTAAATTAATGATTTTTAAAAAAAATCATGATAAGTTTAAAATAATATAGATTTTTTTTTTAATTAAAATGAGATTTATTTATTTATTTATATTTTCCTGGAAAATGGTATAAAAGGTAGTGCAGGAACCAAGACATTTTCTGTTATAAATTTTTATAGTTTAACTATGGTTGAAACACATGTTCATACTATCGATAACAAAAGCTCATAGTTTAAAATTTATTTGTTCAAGACTAAACATAACCAGAAGTAAACTATATAAAATCATAACTAAATGCTATAGGTTGGATGGTTTTTTTCTAGGGAGATTTCTGGTGTTACCTCCTCTTTGACTTGGCCCTTATTGTAGCATGGAGTCATTTGTTGATTGGGGCCACTACTAGTTGAGGGTCCTTCAAGATAACGATGGGGTTGTCATGAATCCCATTAGATCACTATGAACCTTCTACCTTTTCCACTTTGTAGGATTTTATGTTGACCTACTTGGGAGATATACCCTCCCTAAATACTCCTTCAAATTTTCCTTTAAATAAGATGAGTTGATGTTTGAGATCAACAACTTCTTGGCATTATGGAGATTTTTCTTGAGCCAACATTGCCTTCATAACCCAATATATTTCTTCCAATCTAAAAATCTTGGTTTATTAAGTCCTTGAGTTCCCTGGGAACCACACCCATCCTTCTTCCTAGGCTAGCGTTGCATCCTCTAAAATTTCCCAACATTGCAATTTGATCTCTTCATCCAATCCATCTACAACAACATTTCCTACTACAAGTGATGCAGGAGCATTGACCTATCCTCTAAGAAATCAGTGGAAATGAGTTACAGAAGTCACCATTGTCAAAATGACAAGGTAATTTATATTTTGTAAGGGATTAAAAGCTTGAAAAATCAAATATGTTATGGATATTGGGGATTATGTTCAGGGCTTTATGGAGAAAATTAATGGTTCCAAAGTTATCCATGACAATATGTTTTCCTAATATAAATTGTAGTCTTTTGGTATTAAAAAGGGGTGGCCACTGAATGATGAACACACCCACCATGGTGCTAAGAGATGCCATGTAATAGTTTAGTGATTAAGATAATGAAATTCAATTCTTGCGTTATGGAATTATGCGTGTAAATTGGATTAGATGCATGTGATGTGTAGAGTAATTTTTTTATTATAAGTTAAACATGTTGCAGATCCAACGTAGTAACATGTGATTATACGGCTTGAGAGATGTGGATCATTGAGAGTTGTGAATCTGAATTGTTGCATAAGAAGGTGAGGTAACCAGTTTCATGCATCCATAACAAACGGGTCCAAGATCGAGTCCATTAAACACTAAAAATGAAGAAACCCCATAAATTGTTTTCATTAAGTGGTATCAAAGCAAAATTTTCTCTTGGGAATTGAAGAGAAATCAGAGCAGATAGTCTCTTTGGATGAGATTTGGAACTAGCAACATCACAGATTTGAAGAATCTAATTGAGGTAAATTGTTTGATTTGTGATTTATATTGCAATAGAGGATTAATGCCTATACAATTAACCTCCGTGTAGAAATAACATTGAAGTTCTTTGGAGGAAAATCAGAGTGGCTTGATGTTCTTTGGAATGAAATTGTTCATTGGGTAAATTTATTTTCAAAGCTTACAACAATTCAGGTTTAAGAGTTTGCGAGATTAAATGATTTTACATTTTAATATTATTTGAAGAAAATTAATAACTCCATGGGTTAAGCTCTTCAAGAAAAATAAAGAACACTAATGTTATTTGAGGATACATAGAGAATATCTACTTTGGATAAAATGTACCAATGTATTCTTTTGATGAGGAAGAACAGTGAATAACTGCAATAGTAGATTCAACAAAAGGATTGGAGAAAACTACAACAAGGATATATTTTCACATGAGGTCAAAGAAAAGGTAATTTGGCCTTTATGTTTTCAACTAATTTGTGAGGTAAATTTCCAATTACATGTAGTAGTGATGAGGATGATTACAATAGGAGAACTATAACCAAGAACAAAGTAAGTTCTTGAAAAGTTGTGGAAAATCACCTTTATAAGTTCTAGCTAAGGTTGGAAGGAGGAGGATAGGTGGATGTTCACAAAGAAAGTCAAAATTTGTAGAAGCCTAAAAGTAATGAGAATATCCAAAGGTTTTAGAGTAGAGAAACAAGGATACCAAAAGGCCATGATTAGGGTTAGCTTGGTGAGGTATTGTAACAAGTTAGGGAGTACATTGTTATTACAGATGCTTGGAGGTAGTCTACAAGTGGACAAAGTAAATTTCACAAAGACATAGGAATATGATTATTGATACTCATGTCATGGGTCTAGAGAGAAACTCAAAAAGAAAAAAAATAAGATGCAAAAGCAATGCAATAAAGAGAAGGATGGCTCAAGAGGAAGTTGAACAAGAACTTGCTGAGATAAAAGTACAACTAAATGTACTAACGACACTACTATAAGAAGTTGAGGAAGATAAAAGGTGCGAATGGGTTTTGTGGCAGAAGGTAAAGTGGCATAGTTTGCAAGTGAAGTTGGAGCATAGGTTGAATGCTCAATTGAAGGACAAAGAGCTCACAACAGCAGAGATGGAAGTCCACTTTTGTGAACCTGAACAAGAACCAATCCTTGGAGAGAATGATGAGGAGACTAAGAGAAGATATGCAAAGGACTTTTGAACTATTTGGGAAATTTAAATCAGCGTGAGAATTTGATGTCTAAGGCATCGAATACGGCTACAAAGCCTTATGTTTTTAAAGCTAATGATTTGTGTATGTTTACAGGTTGCGTGAGGAATGATGAAGGACAATAATCTAAATTGGTCATGAATAATGATGATAATGATAGAATTTTGTTGCTAGAGGAGATGAATCAGAATTGCCTGTTAAAGACAATCAAAGTGAAGATTGTGTATAAGTCATAAAATAAATTATTAGTATGTAGTTCTAAGGACCAATTGGTGCTAAAATAGAGAAAAATTGATTAGCATATATGGTGAAAAGAGATATAAGAAAAAGCATACAGATGAAATTCTTATGGAGTATAATGAGGAGTTAGACTTGCTGGAAAGTTGTTGAGAAGATCTAAGTCTAAACAAGGAATTAGAGCCAAAGAGGAGGAATTTTTGTAACGACCTTCTCCCACATCAACCCAAGTAACTAGAAAATCAGGCTAAACTTGTGACGAGAAGTTACTATGATATGATTCGACTCCCTATGTGTTAGTTAAGGAAGTGGAATCCACATAAACCCACAACAAAAATCTTCCATACCTTCTCGAGACTCCCAGAAACATTCATAGTCATCACCATGACCATTCCCTGAGTCCCACTAATTTTTAGACCATTAAACAAATGGAATCTCCCTTGATATGGACATGGGTGCGTCTGGGAGGCTCCAGAGGCTCACACAGCAAGGCATGCGTGCGTCTGGGGAATTTTCTCCTCAAAGTTGTGTCTGCGACTCTAGGATCTGTGCCACTTTTCAAGCCCATAATCCAGGTCGTTGCCTAGAAATACCTTTAGCTTTCAGAATCCATAATTTACATGACAACAAGAATTGAAAGCCAAAAGCTAGCTCCAAGACTATGCTTGACCATCACTAACCAAGACTAACATTCTGTCAAGCATTTGTCATCAATGCAATCTACAGGACATGAATACAAGACATATCATAAATGACTAATAACTCATGTAAGACTTGACAAGAAGGAACACTACCCTCTTCCTTTAACTGTTTTGACATCAATTAGTTCTTGCATTCATTATCCTTTCAATTATAAGTAAATTAGACATGAAATAGCCATGACTATAACCAGTCACATAACCATGCTTATAACCATAATTAAACCATGTAAATAATGATGAGATAACAAATATTAAGGCCACATAATAATAAGTACAAAAGCAAGAGAACTTAACTTTTTATTAAACATAGCAAAGAGCCGACTAGGTTTGGGACTTCCACGTACTACCCAACCATAGACATGGTTGAAGAAAATCTTTCTTCTAGCCAGTCACCCCCATGCCATATTCCAAGCATGAATGTGGGATCTCATGGATAAACCAATACAAAAACAACTAAGGGAATCTAGAGGTTAAACCACCTCCACCCTCACCAAACCATGATCTTATCCAAACTGGCACCGATATCACAAAACCAAACTAAGCTTGGAATGCCTCCAGACTCCACCACTATCCTTGAGGAATTTTTCATCTCCTTGACTCTCATTCTTCACCATAATCCACACAATATCACTAGGCCCTAAATCGAGACACCACCCTTAGGCTTTACGTGTATCCCATCAAAACTGGTCAAGGGATTCCTGGGCCTTTGGGAATTTTCGTGAGACCACCTTTGCCCTGGATTCCAAAACCATCCGATAATTCCAAAGCTCAAAACTGAGAAAATAATCATATCACACCATGCATATGCATAAAAAGGCAAGGAAAGGTTGAAAACCATTGTCATAACCCAACAAATCCATGCCATCAAGAGCAAGAGAACCATAAACATGCAAAGCCATGCATGTCAAAACCAGCTAGGTAATCACACATGCAATATGTTCCCTGCAAGTATTCAAGCTAAAGCTACTTGATCCTGCTCCTCCTTGATTTATCTTTGCTTTCCTTTCCTTTCCTTTTTCTTCCTTTGCTTGTTTTTCCCTTCCTTGCTCCAAAGCTGAGAAAAGGCCTAACATTGACAAAAGCTTCCCAACTAATCCTCAGAAGCCTTTTTATCAATGAGGCCTTTCTTTTCGTTATTTTCCATTATTTTCCTTCAATTTACTCCTCACGTGAAAACTGTGACCTTACACCTTCCTGTTCTTTTGATTTCCATTATTTTCATAAATAAAATATCAATAAATGCCTCGTACCTTTCCAAATCCCTTGCCATTGCCTTTGCCAAATTCCTTTAGCCATAGTAACTGAAATGAACACCCACACTAGGATTTATTTCCCAAAACTCATCTTGGAATAATTGTCCCTTAACCGTGGTCTTATTTTTTCTTTCTTTAACTTTTATTACTTGATTTTTTAACCAAGGGTTGTTACAAACCCTTCCCCCTTGGGGAACACCATCCTCGGTGTTAAACCATGCCAAGAGCTCAACAAAACCACTGAGAAGCAAACGTACTGCGAATGGAGATTTATAACTTAGCTCGTTGTAGTATTTACAATGAATGACTTTCTCAAAAGAAAAACATCATGGCAACATGTCAAGATAAAAACCATACATCTTATTGGAGCTTTATAACTCAGCTCATTACAATATTTACAGTAATAACCATATATACACATATGAACATTTTCTCAACCTACAAATAAAAGGACACAATGTCTGCATCCGCAACAAGGAAATCTAGAGTCTCACCCCTGCACCCTCAAAGTAATACCAGGATTCACCTCATTCCCAGGAAGTATAGAATCCACTACAAGGTCAAATCTGCATCCAATGTCCAGTAATACAATCTTGTACCACTTGTCTTCTCAGTGAACAATTACCATCTCATATTTCTAAGGTGCACTCCCAATGTGCATTTGATTCCATCTAGAAATGCTAATGAACAAAACAAATATATCCTCGACCTTCCAATACTGCTACCTGTTCAAATTCCCTTTGTTGTTACTACTAATTCTTTTTGTTAATTTCGACCACCTAATTGAGCATTTCACGAGTTCATGTACCAAGCACATAATTTCCATTAGATTCAAAATAAATTGAAATAACTTCAAATAATACCTCATTGGTGGCCCGTCAACAAGCTACACTTGCAATTTTGTTCGCTTCCTGTCACAACAAGTCAAACTAGCATCTTTGACCAAAGCATCATGTATAAACATATCACATCAGGTTAGCTCAAAACATAACCATCATAGATCAAAATCATAAATCACATGTAACCATCATAAACTAGAATCATAGATCACATGTTATTTTCATATACCATAATCATAAATCACACGCATAATAAAATTGAAACTGAAATAAACTACTGATACTTATCCTTTAATTAATCCTTAGCTTCTACCTTTGTCCTTATTCCATACACACACTAGATCGGTTGCAACAACCGACAAACACCTAGTTCCTTCTCTTTAACCATGTACACATACACATAGTGTAAATCACACACATATAACCACACATGATATACAACGCCATGCAATACATGCACCTACACCTGACATAAAACACCTACGCCTACACCTAGTGTACAACACAACACACTACGTACTCCTACATCTGGTGTACACCACAACACAATGCATACACCTACACCTGATGTAAAACACAATACATATATGTACACAGAGTACAACAACATGAATACACATGTCGTGATACCACGACTACAAAATTCACATACATAGTATCGCATGCCCGCAACACAACATGTACGACATGCACACGATACCACATGCACACTAGTACCATATGTACAACATGTACACAGTACCACATGTACATAGCACCACCTGCACTACATGTGCACATCATCACATGTACATGGCACCACCTTCACAACACGTACACAACGCCACATGTACAACACACCACCTATACAACGTGTACACAATACTACCTCTACACAATACCACATGCATGACATGTACACGATACCACATGTACACAACTTCGTATGCACGACATGTACACAACACCCCTTGCACACAACACCATATGTACAACATGTACACAACACCACATGTACAATCATGTACAAAACACCATATGTACATAGAACCACATGCAAAACCTACAGACAACACCTTATGTACATATCATTGCATATATAACATGTACATAGCACCATATGTAAACAACACCGCATAACCAACATGTGCACAACACCATATGCAAACAACACCACATATCCATCGTGCACACAGTACAATATGTACATAACACCACATATCCAACATGTACATAACACCATCTATACCCAGCCACTACAACAAAACGAGCGATTAGCGTCCCTTTTTACTTCTTTTTTTGCATCTAGAGCCCATTTTTGGTGCTATTTGCATCCATTTATCAAATATGGTGCAAAACTTGACACAAAATTTGCATCAAGTTTTGCACCAAATCTTACACCAAGTTTAGCACCAGGTTTTGCAATAGGTTTTGCACCATGTTTTGCACCAAATTTTATGCCAAGTTTTATGTCATCCTTTGCACCACGTTTTGTTCCAGGTTTTGCATCAATTTTGGCATCTATTTTTGTTTGACATACTTTTGCATCCTCATTTGCATCCACTTTTTGCACCTACACTTGCATCGACTTTTGCATCCTTTTTTGCATCCTTTTTTAAATCATTTTTTGCATCCATTTGTGCATCACTTTTGCGCCACGTTTTACATCGAGTTTTGTGTCTAGTTTTGCATATAATTTTGCATCTACTTTTGTTGCATCCACTTTTCCATCTTGTTTGGCATCCATATTTACATCCTCTTTTGCATCTATTATTGTACCCACTATTGCATCTAATATTTTTGTGCCACAATTGGCGCCTAGTTTGGCACCTCCTTTTGCACCCACTTTTGATTATAATTTTGCATCCACGTTTGCATCCTCATTTGCATCTAGGTTTTCATCAACTACTACATCTATTTTTGCATCCCTTTTTGTATCCAATTTTGGACCAGGATTTGCATCGGGCTTTGTGTCTCGTTTTGCATCTACTTTTGCATCGACTTCTATTGCATCCACTTTTGCATACAATTTTGCATCCACTGTTACACCCATTTTAAATTTCACTTTTTGCATCCCTTTTTACATCTTCATTTGCATCATACTTTGATTCTTTCTTTTCATCTATCATTACATCCACTTTTGTTATTCCATAATTTGCACCATGTTTTGCACTCACTATTGTATCCACGTTTGCTTCCAATTTCACATCCATGTTCACATCCTCTTTTGCATCAAATATTGCATCTATTTTTGCATCCACTTTTGTGTCAGGTTTATGCATTGGGTTTTGCATCTCGTTTTGTACCTACTTTTGCATCTACTTCCATTGTATCCATTGTTTTCATCCAATTTTGTTTTGCCTGTTGCATCAATGTTTGCTTCCACTTTTACATCCATTTTTGCATCTTATTTTGCATATTTTTTGTCTATTGTTACATCCACTTCTGTTGCACCATATCTTGCGCCTACCATTGCAACCACATTTTCTTCCATGTTTGCATCCACATTTGCATCCTCTTTTGTGTTCAAGTTTGCATCAGATATTGTGTATGTTTTTGCATCCCCTATTCTATCCACTTTTGTTTCATCCATTTTTGCATCTACTTTTGTGTCCGTTGTTGCATCCACATTTGTTTCACCACAGTTTGTGCCAAGTTCTACACCTACCATTGGACCCATGTTTGTTTCAAATTTTGCCTTCATGTTTGCATCCAAGTTTGCATTGACAACTGCATCTACTTTTGCATCCACTTTTGTGTTAGGTTTTTCATGTTGTTGTGCATCTACTTATGTTGTATCCACTTTTCATCCAATTTTACTTCTATTCTTGTCCCCATTTCTATGTTCGCTTTTGCATCCCTTTTCCAACACTCATCATATTTTCTGCATTGATGATATTCCTTATGGCATTGACAATTATGAACAATTGATGACAATGTCAATAATATTGACAATGATGAAAATGAAGATGATAGCGATGACATGAATTTTGATTATGATGATAAAGACGATAGTGGTTACAATGACATTAATGATGATGATGGCAATGATTATGATGATGACGACGCTAATGACCTTGGCGAATCTTCCCAATTTTAGATGTTGTCATTGTCATAATCATAAGCATTATCTTTGGTGTCATCATCATCATTTTCATCTAGGTCATCATCAAAAACAATAATGGCATGAATGATGATGATGATTACAACAATGTTGATAGAAATTACATTAATGATGATGATGGGGATGATAAAAATGACAATGACGATGATAATGGTGGTGATGATGATGATCATCGATCATCTCTCAAAAATAGAGTTGTTATTTCTCTTACGTATATCAATGTGTCCTAAACAACCCTTTTCTAGCACTGATCACATTTTTTGGGTTGATGATATTTCTTACAACGTCTATAATTATAAACAATTGCAAACAATGTCCATAATGATGATGATGATGGAGCTGATGATGATGGCATGAATGGTGATTATGATGATAATGTAATGATGGCAATAACGATGACAAGGATGATGGTGATGATGATGACAATGATTATGAGAATGAGAATGAACAATTACTAGTTTCACTACCATCTTCTGGATACATATTACTATCATACTTTTTAAATTTTCTGTCTCTCTTGAGGTATCTTACTATAATGGTGTTGTCAACACTAGAAAGATATCTTGTTGTAATGGTGGTTCTAATGTTAGCACTAGCAAAGTTTTTGTTAAATTTTGGTTAAAAAAAATCGATTTATGCAATTATTTAAACAATCTATGTAAAAAAGTAAATAACATCCAATTATTTTGACTGTAGTCCCATTGATTATCATGAATTCACCAGTCTGAAGACCATCTTCTACATACATATTATTATTAAACTTTTTGCATTATATCCCTCTTATATCTTGTTGTAATGGCAGTATTAGCACTAAAAAAATAGTGCCGTTGTAATGGTGATGTTAGTATTAGCACTAAAAAAATCACTAAATTTTGGTAAAAAAAAGTTTATCATTTATTTATTTTTAATTTGGGAAATTTTTGTTTTTATTTTTTTTGTTTTTAATTCTATTTTTATGCAGTAATATTTTTTTTGGTTGAATTTTGGTAGTAACTAGTTTTTGGTCGAATCATATGTATTAACCATGTTCTTTATGCTACAAGTCTAATTGTTGGGACAAAATTGCTCTTTCAAATAAGTTGCAAAAGCTATTTTACATCCATTGTTGCACCCATGTTTACACCCACTTTTACATCCCTTTCTGCATCCTATTTTTCATCTTCATTTGCTTCTTTTTTTGCATCTATCATTACATCTACTTTTGTTGTGACAAAATTTGTTCCATGTTTTGCACATACTGTTGTACCCACGTTTGCTTCCAATTTTGCATCCATCTTCACATCCTCTTTTGCATAAAATATTTCATCTATTTTTGCATCCACTTTTGTGTTGGGTTTTGCATCTCATTTTGTATCTTCTTTTGCATGTACTTCCATTTCATCCATATTTTGCATCCAATTTTGTTTCTCATGTTGCACCCGTGTTTGCATCCACTTTTACATCCCTTATAGCATCTTGTCTTGCATCTAAGTTTGCATATTTTTTTGTGTCTATTATTACATCCACCTTTTTTGTGCTATTATTTGTGCCATATCTTATGCCTATAATTGCAACCCACATTTTCTTCCACTATTGCATCCATATTTGCATCCTCTTTTATGTCCAAGTTTGCATCAAATATTGTTTATGTTTTTTGCATCCCATTTCGAATTTACTTTTACATCCACTTTTGATTTGTCTAGTTTTGCAACTAATTTTGTGTTCACTATTGCACCCATGTTTGGCCCATGTTTACATCCCTTTTTTCATCCAAGTTTTCCTCCTTTTTGCATTCAAGTTTGTGTCCCTTTTTTTTTACATTCATTGGAGTATCCACATTTGTTTCACCACAATTCATGCTAAGTTTTATGCCTACTATTGTGCCCATGTTTTCTTCCACCTTTTCATCCATGTTTGAGTCCTATTTTGTGTTCAAGTTTGTATGAACTATTGCATCTACTTTTTCATCCACTTTTGTTCAATTTTTCTGTCTTGTTCTGCATCTACTTATGTTATGTCCACTCTTCATCCAAATTTACGTCTATTTTTACCCCCATTTTTTTGTTTAATTTTGCATCCATTTTCCAACACACATCATATCTTTTGCATTGATTATATTTCTTATGACATTGAAAATTATGAACAACTGATGACAATGTCAATAATTATAACGATGATGATAATGAAGATGATGACGATGACATGAATTGCGATTGTTATGATAATGACAATGATGATAAAGACGATGGGAGTTACAATGACAATGATGATGATGCTAATGACCTTGGCCATTCCTCCCAATTTTTAAATGTTATCATGGTAAAAATCATAATAATTATCTTTGGCGTCATCTTCCAAGTCATCATCATCTGATCATCATTATCATTATTTTCATCTTGGTCATAATCAAGAACAATAATGACATGAATGATGATTATGATGTTCATGATGAAGATGACAAAAATTATGATAAAACTTATATTAGTTATGATGATGGGGATGATGACAATTATAATGACGATGATAATGGTAGTGATGTTGATGATCATCAATCATTTCTAAAAAATAAAGTGGTTATTTTTCTTTCATATATCATGTGTCCTAAGGTTGGTGATATTTCTTATGATACCTATAATTATGAACAATTGACGACAATATACAAAATCATGATGATGATGATGATCATGAAGAAGACATGAATGGTGATTATGATGATAATGAAATGATGACAATAATGATCACATTCATGGTGGTGATGATGGTAATAATGAAGATGATGACCCTCCCTCTAAACTAGCGAGGTACTCATAATGAGACAAAAAAGTACTCTCAAGTTGAAATATTCATATAAGAATGGATCTAGATTGATAAGCATCAATGATGATTTACATCATCATAGCCAAAATTTTCAAAATAGTAAGGCCTTGACTAACAAGTTTATCTCTCCATTAGATCAGAGCACAATGTTGGGAGGCATAAATTTGGACACCACTGCCTTTCAAGGCACTTACCCCACCAAGATGTTTACCAGGTATGTCCTCACATGATCATTTCCTAATCCACTATCATAATATTTGACACCAGAAAATGTCAATCCTCATGACTATTCTTATCTTGTATTAATGTACTTGACTTATGGCGATTAGTCCTAGTCAATGTCCAAATTCTCAAAGAATATTGGTCCCAGATGTTTATCCAATCCACCATTATCCCTACTAGTGCCTTTACTAGGCTTACGATTGTTAATCCTAGCCATAGTACATGACACATGGATAACATGGTGTCTACCCTCACTCCCTCTCAACCAGGGAGGAAACATCCACAAGCATAAGATTTTCTCAAGAATACCCATCATTTTCGTAGAGAATAACATCATTAATTTGTTTTCATCACATGATGACTTTATGATTAAGCATTCATAGATTTGTGGAAAAATATTTCCCCTTTTGTATTTGTGATGAAATACAATAAAAAAGTGAAAGCCAAAATCATTAAACATACACTATATTGATTTATCTAAGTCTAAACTCTAAGGTTGAAGTGAAAATTCATGTAAATCTTATATCTATGAGTTGTGCCAAACTTATGAAAACCTTATTCCCTAAGTACTATATATAAGAAAATGAAAAAGAAAGAAAAATAAGGGCCAATAAATGGTAACTCATGTATTCACTCCCTCTTTGGAAAATATATGAATATATACACTCCTAGTCACACTTGATCACATGTATGTGATGGTTAAATCATGAATTCTTCTTTTCTCCTTGCATTTTCACTTCATCATTTAAGCACCTAATTGAAGATCTAAGGAATGTTTGTTTCCTAAGGCTTTCATGTCTACTCTTGGTTTACTTATGTCACACTACTGTCAATTTATGTGACAGAGTGAAATACATAAGTTTGTGGAGTTATTATAGAGGTGTATTGAGTTCGTAACCACACACACATGTATTACATCTCATTGATCCACATGTGTGGGTTGGAGACTCATTTCTTGACAACTTTAATGGAGACTACTTTGTGGCTTTAATGGTATAGCTTACAAAATATCTTGTTAAACATTTCGATTCATTCTTTCTTTTCCTCGAGACACTTATAATATTGAAGTCACTCCCAACAATCCATGGAGATGGGGAGTATAAATTACTTGTGCTAGAAATAGAATTGAGAAATAGAGGTTTTCCATTTGCGATATTGGAGTCATAGACATTGGATACATGGTAGTAGTCCTCAATGTCAATTAACTAAAATTGTATTGTCATAATGCGAAAAGAGGTAAACATATTGGTAACCTTGATGTCTTAATCATTTCAAATAATAACCATTCCACCCAAGTATCTCTAAGCATCAATCACTACTACTTGGAAATTCCTCCCCATTTTCTAATTATATGAGGTTGAACCTCACTTAATATTTTTGCTTCTTATATCAATATTATTTATGGGTTCTTTGCATACCATTTTTGTTTTAGGAGTTTGTTTTCACTTACTATTGACGCCCCTCATGTTCCAAGACTATTTTCATCAAAAATTTACATAGAAAGAAAGTATAAAGTGACTAAAAAGAAACATTTCTCAAGATTTAAGTGCTTGGACAATTCCACTTCATGACTCCTATATTTCCTTAACCTGGGACCAAATGGTGAACTTGATGGCCTTAAGGGAAATTGATCAATGAAAATCTAAAAAAGAGGTGATTTTTGACTTTATCACATACAATTTAATATACTAAAAAAAATATCCGTAACAATTTCATCAATCAATGAATCATTAAAAAAAATATCCAAAACAATTTCATCAAGCAAAGAATCATTGCATTATAAAATACAATCTATAAACATTTTGGAAAAGTTTTGCTAAAACATGCTTAAAAATCAGCATATTTAATATTAATATTTAACAATGATATGGACAATAACACATTTTGATAAATTAAATAACATATTATCAAGCCTAAAAAATGTCACTAACTGAAAACTACAAAGCATGCAACTAATGGAAGTGACCACTCAAGGCCACCACAAGACAATTAATCTATTAAGACGAAGATTAATGGCGACAAAGATCTATAAAGGACAAAGGAAAACCTATTTTAACTTTATTGTTTTATTAGCCTGGTTCAAGATGAACATTTCAAGATATCATGAAGAACATAATTAGTTTTATTGCATTAAGAAAACCCAAGCACATTCTATAACTTAGCAAGAAAGAGATGTATAACACCCATCTCAGCAACACGACACATGACATTAAGTTACTTTACTATATATAATTTAAACTCCTATCATAAAATCACAAATTTAGCATGAATGGAATGTTTAAAATCCATTTTTATAAAAACAAAGTATAATTTTTCTTATAGAAAAATATACCAAAAACTAAATATATTTTTCTAGAAAAAAAAAATACTAAAACTAAATATATATTTAAAAAAAAACTAAAACATAAGCAAACTAGAATTTGAATTTGAAATTCTTGGTCACTTTCGGAAACATATGGTGGAATGTAATCTCTTTATCCTCATCTTTAGCTTTTTCCTAAAAAATAAAAGCATACAAAAGTGGGAAAGAGCCATAAAGCATGGGGAAGCTTTTTCCTAAGCACAAAAGCATCTAAAAAGTGGAAAATTCCTTTTTTATATGAGGAAACATTATTCACCCAAAAGATTTTTCCCAAATTGAACTAATGAGGAATTTTGGAAATCTTCATAGCCTCCACTTTCCTATATATTAGAGGCTTGGCCATTGAAAAAATGATGGGAATTTTGTATTGTCACGCTCTTGAGATCTGTCTTGAGAGGGAGAGTTTTGGAGCTATGAGTTGGGGGAGGTGATGTTGCAACTATATCTGATTGTTGTAACTTTCCTCCAACTCCTTTATTCATATAGATCAGTTGTTCTTCCTTCCATATGTTTCTATTCATTCTTTACTTCTTCTATTTAACTAATGTATGCATGGGTTTTTGGTTTATATTTATTTATTCAATAATTTTTATATGTTTTTTATAGTTTTGATTATTAAGATATTATGTTGTGAAGGTTGCTTTATTCTCTCTCTTATGTGTAGGACCAAGCTTTGGAGCTAGCTAGGAGCGCTTCTTGGCTATACGAAAAACTCCAAGAAGACCTGCATGCGAGGAATCACAAGAATTCATTCTCTTTTTCTTAATCTATACTCTACATCTTGATCTACTAAGAATCCTAAGCCTTAGAACAAACTTTCTCTTAATTGGTTTGTCCTAGGTTTCTGGGATAAACTGAGAGGGTTTTGTTTTCATCTAACCATGCATTAAATCCTACAGCAAAATGATATTTAGAAAATTTAATATATTTCACTATGTAAATGAACTTAGTAAAATGAACCCATAGAGGTGGTCATAAATGGAAATAAAAGTAAAACTCTAAACAAGAAGCCAAAAGTGGATTTAACCATGGATGAAAAATTGGTAGTAGAATTGGATGTTAAACTAGCCATCAAAACAATATGCAAACAATGACACAAAAAGGTTTTTAAAGTAAAATTAAAAAAGGGTGCAACATTAGACACAAAGAAGGGAACAAAATAGGGCATATGAAAGGATACCGAATTGGGTGCAAACAAGGATGCAAAAATGGACACCAAAATGAGGATGCAAAGAATGGTGTAAAATTAGGATGCAAAAAGGATGTAAGAAAAGACACAAAACAAGATGCAAAATGGGACTAAAAAATGGTGAAACCAAGGATGTCAAAGATGATGCATAACTAGATGAAAATTCCAACTAAAATCTAGGTGCAAAATGAGATGCAAATGTGGACACAAAATGTGGCAGAAAAAAGGATGCAAATTTGGAAGCCAAAAAGGATGAAAAACTAGATACCAAAAAGGATGCAAATTTGGACATAAAAAATAGTGCAAAATTGGACACAAAAGAAGAAAAAATGGTGCAAAAATGGGCATAAAAATGGCTCAATTTTGGATGCAAATTGAGATGCAAGATTGGATGTAAAATGATGCAACAAATCATTCAAAACTTGGTGCAAAAACAAATGCAAAAGTAGACGAAAAAATGGCTCAAAAGTGAACGTAACAATAGACACAAAATGGGATGCAAAGGTGGATGCAATATATGGTTCAACATAGGATGCAAATTTAGATGCTCAAAAGGATGAAAAATTGGATGCAAGAAATGGTGTTAAAAATGATGCTAAATTGGATGCAACAAATGATGCAAAATTAAATGCAAAATATGGTGCAAAATAGGATGCAAAAAAGGGAGATAAATAAAATGCAAAAGTGGATGCAAAAAATGGTGCAAAAATGCATGCGAAATTTGGCACTAAATCAGATTCAACATATGGTGCAAAATTGGATGGAAAAGATGGTGTAAAAAAAAGCAGAAAAATTGGCACAAAAATAGATGTAAAAATAAGTACAAAATTAGAAGCAAAAGATGGCATAAGACCAGATGCAAAAATTGTCACAAATTGGATGTAAAAAAAGGCACTAAATAAGATGTCAAAGATGGTGTAAAAATTGATGCAAATTATGACACAAAAATAGAAGCAAAGAATTCCACAAAAGAGGAAGCAAAAAATGATGCAAAAAAAGGCACAAAACTAGAAGCAAAACCTGTTGTAAAACCAAATGAAAATCTTGGTGCAAAATATGATGCAGAAAATGATGGAAAATTTGGCATAAAAAAGATGCAAAATTTGGTGCAAAAAAGGACGCTTTAAAAATTGTACAATAGAGCCAGATTTAGCGCCAGGTCGCTCATCCCAATTGAGAAAAAAATGCACTAGAATCTGGTGCTAAATCTGGCGCAAATTGCCTGTTTTGTTGTAGTGAGCACTGCATATGCAATATTCACACAACACTATATGTACCACCCTGTACATAACATTGGATAAACAACATGTACACACACTATATATACACAACACCGCATGTGCACAACATCACAGATGCAACATGTACAACATATACAACATATGCATAATAGTAGCACTGCACATCCAAAAACACACTCTCTCTACTAAGCAACCTTGCTTATAGTGTTGCTCTATCATCCATGCTTATCTTAGCATGCCACAAAGCTCATTGTTTTCCTTCCGTTGATGTATCCTTCAGCTTTACCTGTCATAACATAAACATAGGCATAATACAAGTGTACAATATAAATTCGTATCCACATGATATTGACCTCATATATTTTTCATGACTACTCTTCCCACTTGATTCCTCATAAACCAAGAATCTTGTCATGTTATTCACCTACATAAGCAATCATTCCTCCACAAGAATGACCCTTAGTGACCATGTCAGACAACGACATACATACATACATGTATACATATAAACATCAACATAAAACAATCATGATCCCTGATGGCCCTTTCAGATAACAACGTACATACATACATATATGCATATAAACATTAGCATAAATCAACCATGGTCAGACATGATTATTACATCTCAAGGTCAAGGTTAAGAAAACTTCATTTATTCATGAATAATATGCACAACAATGAGAAAATCGTACCCAACATAGCCAAGCAATCAGATGCCTCACATCCATTCACTTTACCTTTCCTATTATCTTTCTCATTATTGTCCTATCATCATCCATTTACCTCAATGGACCCAACCAATTCAACTAGTTGTCATACACTTGCCTTTAGTCGCCCTTATACACGCACTTAGCTTCAACCAAGCCTTACATCACCTACCGGGTACTGCACAACTCTCCCCAAACTCCATTAACTTTCCTCTTTCCCAAATGGATTCCCAAGACTCAAAACATAAAATTCAAGCACAAGAAAAAAACAAGAATAAAATCATGAAAATCAATAATAATATGACATTGCAAACAAAGTGGCATGATCATGCACTAGACATAAGAATTTTGCAAATCTAGCGCAATCAAATGACAAGGTAACGAAAGCACAAGACTCTTAATAGACACCATGACTCAATCCCCATGGGTTCCGTGTGCTTCCAATAGAATTATCGACCTGAGCCTTCTTCAAGATTCCATGGAAATTTCTTTATCATGGAATTCTCTATATCATACTGCCATAACACATAATTGTCAATTCATAAATAAATGTAACAATATACCAATTATCTTACCTTGGTGTGTCAATCACACTGCCTTGTAACTAAACACACATGTCAACAACATGTTCCAAAGATCAAGACAACATATCTACTAATTTTAAATCAACCTTTACCAAGACTAACAATCATGTCATAATCCATAGTCAACTCATAGTCATTAGACATAATGCTACAAATTGTCACCTACTTATGCTCAAGTACATATCAGCTATCTCAACACATATGTATTAGTACAACCATCTTAAAACAACACCATTTCTTCAAGCAATCTTACAAACACATACTTATATCATACAATTAATCAAACATTCAAAAAAACTATAAACGTACCATGTTAGATAAATCAACTAGATGACATAATAGACATCAAAGACCTAAACACCAAATAGACAACATAAGCCAACTCATATCTCAATGTATCTCAGGGGAGGCTATCTTGTCTGCACAATCAATCCATATTAGCATGATATAACTTCACGACATATCAACTCAAACATAAATAAGGTCATGATATCCATAACAGTAACTAGCTAACATGTTTACATTATAAACTCATAAATAATTATCATTCATGCATAACAATCACATATGCAAAGTCAGTATACATTAGTACAACACAATATCTGACCAATATGTCAACTCATAACTTAATGTCATATCCCTAATCATATACATAGGCCAATCCAATTTAACATGATACATATAACATCAATATCTTAGTTGCAATGACTCTAATCATCAAGTTACTAGCATATAACAACAGCAAGTTAACCTATAACATACTCATCAACAATATATAACATAATGATCAAGTTATCTAACATAAAAAAAAATAACAATGCATACAACCACTGGTTACTATCATTCATTACTATCTGACACATGTGCATATGACTAAACTAATCAACTAGCATCTATCATGCATGTAACCATAACATCAATAGAATGAAAGGCATACACATAACCATAATGTGTATAAAAACCCTTAACCTACATACCTGCATGCCCAACATAAAAACATGTATGGCGACGTGCTCTTGCCTCGAGGTCCAATCTTTCAACTTCGCTTTGATGGTCTACATCTCCTACTTTATCTCGACCAACTCATTAGCATCATAATCATTCCAATAACATCATGATGACCTAATTGCATATGATGACCTCACAATGCATCTCTGACCAACTATACATGCAAAACCATAACCATGATAATGCATGCATAACAACATATAGACACTGACATGCATAAAAAATTCACTCATGATGACACATCCCACAACAATGCCATCAACCTTCACATGGTGACATCATGAAAACCATGATCAACACAATGAAAATGCAATATGCACATAGACTACAAGCATAAGGAACACATATGCAACCGCCATGAATGCATAATTAGCACACTACCCATCCAGTCTGAGGGGTGAACCATGCTTTGATACCACTCTGTAACGACATCCTCTCACATCTACCTAAGTAACCAGTCAACTGGGGTAAAAATGTTATGAGAAGTTACTATGATATGATTCGACTCCCTATGTGTCAATTAAGGAAGTAGAATCCACAGAAACCCACAACATAGACCTTCTATACCTACTATAGGACTCCCAGAAAACTTCCTAGTCATCCCCATGACCAGTCATTGGGTCCCATTGAGTTTTGTACTATTAAACCCTTGGATGCTCATTTGATATGGACAAGGGTACATCTAGGAGGCTCTAGACACTTGCACAGCAAGGCATGTGTGCATCTAGGGACTTTTTTCCTCAAACCTATGCCTACGACTCTAAGATTTGTGCCACTTTTCAATCCAAAAATCCAATTCACTACCCAGAAATCCCTGTAGCTTTCAGAATCCATAATTTACATGACAACAAGACTTCCAAGCCAAAAACTAGCTCCAGGACTAGCCTGACCATCCCCAACCTGGACTGACATTCTGTCAAACACTTGGCATCAATGCAATCTACCGAACATGAATACAAGATGGAGCATAAATGACTGATAACTCATATGAGACTGACAATAAGGCTAACAATCCTCTTCCTTTGATTTTTTTGAAATCAATTAGGTCTTGCATCCATTATCCTTTCAGTTACAAGTAAATACATGAAATAACCATGAATATAACTAGCCACATAACCATGCTCATAAATAGCATTAAAACATGTAAATAACGATGAGATAACAATTGTTAAGGCCACATAATAGCAAGTAGAAAATCAAGAGAACTTAGGTTTCATTAAACATAGGCAAGAGCCGACCAGGTTCAGGACTTCCACGTACCACCCAATCATTGACATGGTTGAACCAATTATTTCTTTCATCCAATCACCCTCGTGCCATATTCCAAGCATGAATGTGGGATCTCATGGATAAACCAATCCAAAAACAACCAAGGGAATACGTAGGTTAACCACCTCCACCCTCACTAAACCATGATATCACCAAAATCGGCACCGAGATCACAAAACCAAACCGAGCTTGGAATGCCTCTAGACTCCATTGCTATCCTTGAGGAATTTTTTGTCTCCTTGTCTCTCAGGCTTTACCGAAATCCACATCGGATCACTAGGCCCTAAACCGAGACACCACCCTTAAGCTTTGTTGTGTGTCCCGCCAAAACAAGTCAACGGATTCCTAGGCCTTTGGGAATTTTCCTGAGACCACCTCTGCCCCAGAGTCCAAAACCATCTGGAAATTCCAAAGCTCAAAATAGAGAAAACAATCCCCTCAGACCATGCCTACACAGAAATAGGCAAGGCAAAGCTAAACACCATTGTCATAACTTGGCAAAACCATGCCACCGACAGTAAGAGATCCATATACCAACATGCAAAGCCATGCATGTCAAAACCAGCTAGGAGATCACACATGCAATATGTTACCTGCAAGAATTCATGTTGAAGCTACTTGATCCTGCTCCTCCTTGCTTGATCTTTTCTTTCCTTTCCTTTTCTTTCTTTGTCCTTCCTTTGCTTGCTTTTCCCTTCCTTGCTCCAAAGCTGAACAAAATTTTAACACTAACAAAATATTCCCAACTGATCCTTAGAAGCCTTTTTATCAATGAGGCTTCTATTTTCTTCATTTTCTATTATTTTCCTTAAATTTCCTCCTCACATGCAGCCTGTGACCTTTCACCTTCCTTTTCTCCTAATTTCCATTATTTTCATAAATAAAATTCCAATAAATACGTTATGCATTTCCAAATCCTTTTCCATTTCCTTTTCCAAATTGCTTTATCCATAATAACCGAAATGAAAAACCACACTAGGATGTCTTGCTCAACATTCATCTTGGAATAAGTGTCCCTTAACTGTGGTCTTATTTTTCCTTTATTAATTTTTATTACATGAACTTTTAACCAGGGGTTGTTACAATGTTGACAAATGTCTAGCCATGAGGATGTGATTACAACATTTGAAGAAGTTGAGGTAAGTTTTAATTTATAAATTAATTATGAGGATGTAAGCATAGAAAGTAAAGATGAACATGACACTGTAATTAAAGAAATAGAAGCTAAGATATTTCTTAGAGATGAGATAACATCCCAAGTAGAACATTCAGATTTAATGCTTGAAAATTTTCATGATGAAATGGGGTTATTAGAGAAATGGTTAGCAAGAGATATAGGTAATGGAAACTACAAAAATTTAAATTATACTTAGTTGATTTTGAGGAACAAATCACAACATCATATCACAATGACATAAAAGACCACTCGGCGCATGAAAAACACTTTTCCTATGTATTTGTTCCCACGAATCTTCAAGATCTTGATTGAGACCAACATTTTCACTTCCCAACACTTCTTACCTTCAAAACCACATTATAGACGAGCTATGCATTCTTCAAATTCCTCAACAATTCTAGATGAAATTATATTTAATGATCAAAATTTAAATTGCACATTGATTGGGCATAACACATTCCAATCATAAGACTTGCAGTTCAATTCTGGCGAATACTTCAACATGAGATCTCCAGAAACCTATAATCACTCGCTTACTGATAATTCCAAATTCTCAAAACCTCAAATGAAAATCCAACTTTTAGTGAGGGGCTTGAAAATATGAACCAAACCAATGCTTAAATGAGTGGTTTGCGAAACGAAATTGATGATGCATGCAAATGTCCACTCGACATGACTCAGAAGATCCCTCTCACATTCAGAAATTGCCTTAATATCCCACGGTTGCAAGATATTTAATTCAAAAATATTGTTGCGCCAACTCCTTTTCAATGGCTTGATTCGGTGGGAAAATCAACGTTCTTATCATGTTGTTTTGATGTCAAATTATTGCTCGATGTAGAGCACCCTATACTGTAGTCTCATGATGGTTCGATTCACTTGGACTTGTAGTTCTCTAATATTCAACACAACCTTTAATCAACAAGGAAACTTCAATGCATTTCTCCTCACAGATTTTCCTTAACAAACCAACATAGAAACTCGTGTAGAATTTTTATATCTAAGTTTCCTCTAATTGTAGCATAGGATCTGCATGACATATTTTAAAACTCTAAATATGTCATTTAATTTCAACCACATATATGACTTTTGAAACTCCACTAATTCAGTATTCATACATATTGGAATTCAACCACCAATTATAAAAAGACAATTACCAAATTTCATGAAATTCTATTTCATTCTTAAAATCATGTACATGCAATTACACAAACATTTTTTTTCTTTCTCGATCTGATTTCACATTCATTTGGCCATTATCCCTTTTCCTCACACTTACTCCCTTTTTTATTGTTCTTAGGATTACAATAGATAGAATTTAGAAACATCATATTTTTTTTAGATTCTAAAATCACTTCATAAATCATATTTTTCTAAATCCTAAAATCACTCAATCTATCATTAGAATCTCTCAGGCTTTGCAAGGAATATTTCCTTTTAACATATCAATAAAATCTTACCTATCCAAATAAATTCTAGACTCAAGACTCATTCACATAGATTTCCTAGAATAAATCAACTCAATATAATATTTACATAGAATGATAAGAATTCTTCTAAACATTTCAAGACCCCCTTTTGGAGTGTTGTCCCCTAAAGGCTTGATGGTTTAGAAGCTCCAATTCCCCTACATCAACAGGGTAGCCATGAAGGAATCTTCTATGATCTCTTAACATGTCCTACTCTACCTTGGTAACATTATGTGAGCTAGAAACCTCTTCTTTCAAACATAGTTACCGATCAAACGGGAACTATTACCTAAAAACAAGTATTCTAGCACAAAAACCCCAAAAAAACATGAAAAAACGGGCTAAAAAATAAAAGTGTTGATGCTAGAATAACATTTTTTTTCGAGGTACATTTTCAACATTTTTTAAAAATGACAGTAAGAACCAGAATTTTTTGTGCAAAAAACACCCTGAAAACTAAAAGTGTTGATGTTGGAATAACGTCTTCTTTTTTTTCAAGGTACATTTTCAACATTTTTTAATAATGACGTTAAAAATAAAATATCATGACTCTGAAAAAACTTTAAGTTTCCAATGATTTTCAAGCATGAAATTAAAGATAAAATATCACGTCTTTGAAAAACCTTAAAATTCCAACAATTTTTAAGCATGACATTAAATTTAAAATGTCACATATTTGAAAAACCTTAAAATTCAAACAATTTTCAGGCATGGTGCTAAGAAAAATACTTATAACTGTTTTCAACCATAGCATTAAAGATAAAAATATCACGACTTGAAAAAATGTTAAAATCTTGACAAGTTTTCAACCATGGAATTAAAACCTAATAATATGACTACAAAACAATCTTAAGCTTTCAAATTATTTCAAGCATGACATTATGCAAAAATTTTATGACTAAACAAAAATTAAAAATGAACACCTAAAAGAAAGAGTTATTATACCAAGAGTAATTTTTTTTAAATGCTAAATGTATAGCGATTTTAAAATCTTAGCCTAAGACAACTTGATACATTGCGAAAACAATTTAAAAATCAACCATCAAATTGACACACAATGTTGGTGAACTTGACCCATTGTAATGAAAACTTAAAGACCAACCATGAAATTGACACATTGTGGGGGTAGACTAGAATCATTATAATGAAAAATTTAAAATCAACTATCAAATTGCACATAATAGGATCGGGTTGCTAGACGAGCATCAACACAGAGCCTGAAAAAAAAAAAATAAAATAAAATTTAAATATATATATATATATATGAAAAATACAAAATAAAACAAAACTTCAAATATTGAAAAAATAAAAATAAATAAATAAATAAATTCAAATATTGAAAAAAATAAAAACAATAAAAAATACAAAAATAATTAAAAATAATAACAAACAATAAAACAAAAATAAATCAAATATATAAAACAAAAACCATAAAAATGTAAAAAAAAAGAGGAACAAAATTAACTTGTAAAAAAAATAAACAAAACATAAATAAATAAAATCAAATAATAAATAAAAAATGAAACTATTTATAAAAAAAAAAAACATATATTTTAAGGGAAAAAAATAAAAATCAAATCTAAATCAATTTTTTTATCTTATTAAAAAAAAGTACAATTAAAAATAAAAAATTAAATTGGAATTAAAAAAAATGAAATTAAAAAATTTAAATAAATAAATAAAAACAAATTAAATAAATAAATATAAAAAAAAAAAAAAAAAAATTAAATAAATAAATAAAAATTAAAAAAAAAAAAAAAAAAAAAAATTTAAAAAAAATAAATAAAAAGACAAAACAAAACAACCACCACGCCCTCTATCGCACCCCATCCACCCATCCGTCCCTCTCTCCCCAACCACCCCACCCCTTCGTTCATACCTTCTCACCCCATGCCACCCTTCCCTGCCTTGCCCCCACATCATCGCACCCTCCCTCCCACCTCCCTCCCCAACCACCCCTACCCTCCCTCCCTCTGATCCCACCCCTCCCTCATCACCCACCCCGCAGCCCAACCAACCCCTCGCCACCTAGGGCCAGTTGGGCCGCGAGGTAGGTGGGTAGGGAGTTACATCGCACCCCCTCCCCGCCCACTCCGCGACCCAACCGACCCTATGTGGCGAGGGACCGATTCCCAGAGTTGGCTGCTCACGACTCTGGGTCGATTGGGGCACGGTGTGGGCAAGGAGGGAGATGTGTGGAATCAACCCCTCGCCACCTAGGGTCGGTTGGGGCACGGGCTGGGCGAGGTGGGGTGGAAGGGAGGGAGGGGAGGGGTGGATGGGGAAGGAGGTGCGAGGGAGGGTGCGGTGGCGTGGGGCCAGGGGAGGGAGGGGTAGTGTCATGGCCCTATCCTGGTGGTGGTCCTTAAACCACACATAGGCAAGTGTGGCATCGCTACCTAATTTATTTTGATCTATACTTTCATGTACGGACTACGCCTAACATTCAATACTTAGAATATTTTTCACTTCACTAAGCATTCATCATTTATTTACACAATGGAAACATTCATCTTTATCATTATTCATATAAAAGTACACAAGTACAATATTCTTCAAAGGGAGGGGAAACTTCCTGGTTAGAGCTTTCCCAACAATATATAATAATCCATTTTTTATAAGTTCATGTACAACATCAGCCTTTCAAGGCAACCCCAAATTTACCTTGGCAAAACTGCCAAACTTGCTTTCCAACTCGTTTGTCATTCATCCTCACCCCAGCTCGTCATTCAGCCTCACCCCTGGTTATCATTCAAGCCTGCCCAAGCTTAATGTGCATCCTCGCCCCACTGTCATGTAGTTGTGCCCTAGGGTGGCTCGTGCCTGAGAAGGAGCACCCATAGGTCACCTACGCGACTCTTCGTTCGAGCACACCCAACTCGTCCCCAACAACCCGCAATTCCACTCGCCTGTTGCAATTGTTTCACCATCAGGTCGCCCAACTCATGGGTAGGAGTGCCTAGCACGCCCCGGGTCTCAACTCACTTGTCCGCCTAGTCCGACTCACCTGCCACTCGAGTTCACCAACTCACCCAACTGCTCATTCACCAACTCATCGCAACTCACCTGTTCACCAACGCGCCCCGGTCTACTTGTTCAGCAGACCTCCTGCTCGTCCGTTTACAACGCACCTGACTCCGCCGATACCAACTCACCCGTTCAACAATCCGAGCAGGTGCACCCCAACAGTTTTTCGTGCGGCAGTCCACCCGACTCGCCTAGAGAGCTCCGCCCTTCGATTTGCCCACCAATGTGCACCTCGATCTTTTATGCGTTTTCTCCAATTTTCGGCTAAGTGTTGTGGCCCACAAGTCCGCCTGCACCTTCGGCCTCTTTGTTCGCCCTCCTAGATCGTCCACCCTTTACCTTTGAGCTTGCTTGGATACTTGAACTTATTCCTTGTGTTTCTCCTCCATGCACCCTCCATCCATATATATGGTTTCGTTACGGTTAATGATGCGTCGACCTACCCAGGCCAACCATACAATTCAGTCACCCACACAATGGTTCACCCTCTCCTCAAGTCGGATCGTCCAACTCATGGGTCGACCTCATCCCACTGTGTGGTTTTCCACCCTTCGTATAAACTCATCCCATCGTCACATCTTTTGTCGCACACGACTCATCCTTCGTCACATTTCGTTGCACTCGACTTGTCGCGTTTAACCGAGAGTCATATCACCCAGCTCGTCACACCTCTCTAACGTCGACTCGTGGGCATGACAGGTAGGGTTGTTGGAGAGGGAGGTGGGAGGGAAGGTAGGATGCGGTGGGGAGGTATGGACAGAAGGGCAAGTTGGGCAGGGACAAAGGGAGGATCAGGGGGAGTGGGTGGGATGGAGGGCTGGGTGGTGTAGCCAAATTTTTTTTTAATTTGTTTTTTGTTTTGTTTTTTTTTTTTTAATTTTATTTTTTACTTTTTTTAAATTTGTTTTTTTTCAATTTTAATTTTTAATTTTAATTTTTTCTGCTAACGTTTTTTTTTTTTTTGCTATATATATATATACGCTTTTATTTTTTATTTTTTTAACCTAAAAAATTGGTTTTAGATTTTTTTCTTGGTTTAATTTGTTTTTCCTTTTTTTTTTTTTTTTGAAAATTTTTCATTTTTTAATTTATGTTTTGATATTTTTTTTTATTTTTTTGTTAATTTTTTATTTTTACAAGTTGATTTTGGTTTTATTTTTACATTTTTATGTTTTTTTTGTCATGTTTTTTATATTTTATTATCAACATGAAAATCACCATCATTTAAAAGAAAATTATCCACACTTAATACATTAGAAAATTTAAAGTCTAAAAATAAGCTCTCTAAACAAAAAGGGTTGATGCTCATAACACTTTTCAACATCAAGATGAAAATCACTAACAAAAAAAGTTGTTCATACTTGATACATAAATTCATACATAAAGTATATAAAAAAAAATAATAAGGTGAAGTGTCAAAAATAAGCCCTCTAAAAAAAAGTATTGATGCTCCATCAACACTCCTCAAAATTAGCATGAAAATCACTAACATTTAAAAAAAATGTTCATACTTGATACATAAAGAAATTTAAAGTGCCAAAAATATACTCCAAAAAAAGGTGTATTCTGAATCACCATTTTTCAAAATCGAGTGATTTTGTGCTACCTCAAAAAACCGGGTACTTGGTAATTTTCTCGTTTGAATGATAACTATGTTTTCATCTTCTTTAACAACGGGTAGGTACTTGTGTTCCTCCCAAATTTGTTGATATGTAGTGGTGTCATTAATTACAAAAATTTGAACTTTATCACACCACTACCTCCAAACATTGCTCCACCTCCATTGAGTATGTGAACACTCCCCAACTCCTAAATAGTCACATGGTAGTGGAAAATACCTCCAGCTTTTCTTCATGTGACCTTGTCTAAATGAATAGCCTCAAAAAAAACCTATAGTAGAAAAATTAATCATCCTACTATGGTAATCTATATTATACACGGACTATTCAAATATCTATGTCTTTGGTGATCCATAAAGGGAGAAGTACCTAAGCTTGTCTAATCCTCTATACATGACTTATTGCATTGAATCTAGAGCATCGTTTACTAACGACCACCATGGCTACTAGAGTGGGGTGTGGGACTGAACCTCCCCAATTCAAATATCTATGTCTTTGGTGATCCATAAAGGGAGAAGTACCTAATCTTGTCTAATCCTCTATACATGACTTGTGGCATTGAATCTAGAGCATCATTTGCTAAGGACCACCATGGCTACTAGGGTGGGGGTGTGCGACTGAACCTCCCCACTTCATTCTCTAAACTATGGTTTCATAACTTTTACTTTGCATAAATTAGCCAAAAGTCCTTCATTCACAACTCCCACATGATTTTCAACATCTAACTTTCGTTATTTTGATCTTAATACCCATTCAAAAAATATATATATATTAATTTTCGTTAAAATAAATAAATTAGACTAAATATATCTTTGATGATCCACAAAGGGATAAGTACCTCGTCTTGTGTAATCCTCTATATGTGAATTGTTGCATTGAATCTAGAGAATCATAACTACTAGAATGGGAGTGTGGGCCTGAACCTCCCCACTTCATTCTCTAAACTATGGTTTCTTAACTTTTATATGCATTAATTAGCCGACAATCCTTCGTTTATAAATGCCATATGCTTTTAAGCATCTAACTTTCCCCACTTCATTCTCTAAACTATGGTTTCTTAACTTTTATATGCATTAATTAGCCGACAATCCTTCATTTACAAATGCCATATGCTTTTAAGCATCTAACTTTCCCTACTTTCAATTTAAAACCCATTCAAAAATTTATATATTAATTTACATAAAATTAAATAAATTATATTAATTTTAATAATAAATCAATTTTATTTATAATATAGAATTTTAAAATAAAATTAAACCAAGTCTACTAATAACTTTTACTAATTTTATTCCCATGCACAAAAACAAACCGCAATATGAGTTAAGTGCTTCTACCATTTATCAAAGTAAAATATTTATACTCACATAATCTTGTTAATCTTGTTAATATACCATTTACATTCTTGGTAAAATAATTATATCTCACGTTATTCAGGTGCTTATTTATCGAGGTAAAATATTTATACTCACATCATGTTGTTATTGTACCATTTACATTCTTGGTAAAATATATGTCTCACATTATTGAGCTTATTTATCGAGGTAAATTATTTATACATACATCATCTCGTTATTGTACCATTTACATATTTTTTTTTGTTACACAAGGGAAAATAGTTATATCAAACATTATTAGGGGTTTTTGTATTATTATTAAAGATTTTGCTTTCAAATTTTCATGGTCAATAATATTTACTTCGAGGATATGTTATTTCAAAACCATCATTTCCTTACTATGAGGGTTAAATGTTGTCTATATTTATAGTTATGATTAACCGGTAGTTTATGATAATTACGATTAATACGTATTTTATGATAATAATTAAATAATTAAATTTTTGATAACGTTTAATAATTAACTAGTGATTTACGGTAATTATTATTAATAAATAATTTATAATAATAACTAGTAATTAAATTTGAGATCAGGTTGAGTTTTAATTTTTTAAATTTATATTGAGAATATTTATACTTTAATAACTTCATTATGATTAAATATGAATGTTAATCATTTTCACGGTATAGAAAAACACTCTTTCCATAATGTAATATATTTAATTTTAAAGGCCATAAAAATATATATAATCTTATCACCGAATTAGTTTTTTATGAGTAGAGTTTAATGAAGGAAATTTTGTTATTTTAATATGTTTAATATTTCATTATGTTGTAAGTTATTTTTAAAGCAGATTTCACTAATTATATATATATATATATATATATATATTGCATGTGGTTCACGAGCACCTTGGTCAGTGAGTGATCGCTACGTCCACGGAAAAATCTAGGTGATAGCTAGGCTAAATCGCCCATTGGCCTACTGCAAGACCTGACCCCAAGGGCTTCGGGTGGATTCGACCCTGTGACCTCCCGATGGCGAGGCACAGTTTTTGACCAACTAAGCTAACCCTTGGGGCTCGGATTTCACAATATATTATTTACTACCAAAATTACATTAATAAATATAGTTGATATTCGTGCATAAGAGTATATCAATTACATACACAATTATATTAATAAATGTAGTTGAAATAAAACAATAAACCTTAATGATATAAATTTTAATATGGATAAATATATATTAATAAAAATAATATTCTAAAATAATTATTATATTATAAAATATTAATTAAAAATAATAATAATAATAATAAGGAATTAATAAAATGAAAAGATGTGTATAATAAACTCTACTGATTAAAATATAAGGATTATTTAATAATAATAATAATAACAATATTATTATTATTATTTCCTTGGGTTTATAGTCTCTTTGGTTTTTAGTATTAATCTTATTGGGTTTACTATTCCCTTGGGTTTATAATATCGATCTCTTGAGTTTATAATAATATTATTATTATTAACAACCCAAGAGACCGATATGATAAACCAAAGAATTGATACTAAAACCCAAGGGAATAATATTATAAACCCAAGGTATATAAACCCTAAAAATATAATTATTAATAATAATAATAAAAGCTTAATAAAATCAAGGGGTGTATATTATAAACCCTAGGGATTATTTAATAATAATAATAACAACAATAATATTATTATTATTACACAAGCTATCGATATTATAAAACCAACGAATTAATACTAAAAGCCCAAGCGACTATAAACCCAAGGGAATAATATTAAACCCAAGGGATTAATATTATAAACTCAAGGTATATACACTCTAAGATAAATATTATAAATCCTAAAATAAACATGGTTGGCCATGGTTTATCTTCATATTGACACAATCTTTGTCACAATGCGGGTTGGACCATCGTTGACAATGTGTCACCATGGTTGTCACAATGTCACGTTGGACCATGAGACAATCTTTGTCACAATGTGACCTTCGTATTAACCATGATTGACCATGATTGATTCTCACATTGAGACAATCTTTCTCACAATGTGATGTTGGACCATGCTTAGCGATAAACCCAAGGGATTGTTATTATAAAATAAGAGAATAATAAACTGAAGGGGCTAATACTAAAACCATAAGGAATTAGTATTAAAAATCCAAGGTATATAGACCGTATTAATTATTAACAAATATTAATAATTGTTTAATTATTAACTCAATAAATATTAATTTAATTATTAGCTTAATTAATATTATTTTATCATATTAATTAATTAATTATTAATAATTTACTCTCATTTAAAAATTATTATTTTTATAATTATTCATTTCATAATTATTAATTATTAATTTAACGATTATTGTTAATTATTAATTATTAATAATTTTTTATTTTTAATAATTATTAAATTATTTATTTATTTATTTATTAAGGAAATAAATTATTTATTTATTATTTAATTATTACGTTATTTATTATTATTAAATTATATTATTAGACTGAATTATTAGATTACTAAATTTTGAATAATAATTAATTTTTAATTTAATAATTAATTATTAATTATTAATATTAATAATTAGTATCAATTTATCCTATTAAGTTTTGTGGTTTCTTTTACTTGAAGAGGTCGGGCTCCAAACAAGGTCAGGGTCAGGATTACGATATCCCACACCAATACACCCCCTCCCAACTATGGTTGAATCCGACTAGAGGTAGGAGGTCGGGCCACCTTTTCCGTGACTTTACACCAATACATCCACTTCCAACTATGGTCGAACCCGACTAGAGGTAGGAGGTCAGGGTACCTTTTCCGTGACTTTACACCAATACACCCGCTCGCAACCATGGTCGAACTCGACTAGAGGTAGGAGGTCAGGCTACCTTTTCCGTGACTTTTATATCTCAACCCACACGACTTTTTTTTTATTTAGGAGGAAACATGCTTAAGAAAGCGGTACATAGAACCCTTTTCGAGATATTACAACATAGTCATGTCATGCGACTGGAACCTGGGTGGGGAGGTTATCATTAAACCCTCCCAAACACCCGAGATATACATCATTGATATTATTAATTATTAGTTATTAATGTTAATAATTAGTCATTAATTATTAATATTAATAATTAATATCAATTTACCCTATTAAGTTTTGTGGTTTCTTCCACTTGAAGAGGTCGGGGCTCCAATCAAGGTCAGGGTCGGAATTACGATATCCCACACCAATACACCCGCTCTCAACTATGGTCGAACCCGACTAGAGGTAAGAGATCAAGCTACCTTTTCTGTGACTTTTATATCTCCGCCCACACGACATTTTTTTCAGTTATAAGGAAACCCACTTAAGGAGGTTATCCTTAAACCCTCCCAACCACAAGATATACATCATTAACTTTTATATGTCCCCCACATGAATTTACCCACCCATGGGAGTCTGACATTGGGCTTCAATGGTCCATTCGAAATTGGACAATGAATGAGACTAGACTACCCCACCTATGTCTATGTTCGAAGGAAGAGGGATCAATCTGATTAAAGGATGCCGCACTAATCCCTCTATTATTTTATGAGAATGACTATTTTGGGGATTTTTTAGCCTTGGATTTGGGTCGAAACACAATTATTTGTTTGGCAACATCAACATGAACATAATGCTGGTGCCTTGATACTCTGCAGCAACAGTCACTGCATTTATGTAAGTAACAAAAAAAACCTTTACTAAAATGGCAATAGCAAACCACATTTATTAACAGGGTTTCATCAGAGGTCGGGGCTGGCAATATGTCAATCTAATAGAACTATTTAAGGGTGACTTTAGCTTCATTCTATCTTTTTAACATTTCTTGGATCACATTCTCACATGTTGATGATTTTGTAGTGACAGGCTTTTGCTTTACTTCTGATTTGAATACATCATCAATTTTGCATGATACATTTGAACATAACAACTCATGTGAACATGTTATTGAACATGGGTGGAACATGTAAATACCATTGCCGCATAGATAGGTGTTTTTTAGGGCATTCATTGTGCTAGATCAGAGACTCTCCCACACCACATGTTATTGAAGATGGGTGGAACATGTAAATACCATTGTTGCATAGACATGTGTTTTTTAGGGCATTTACTGTGCTAGATCCAGAAACTCTCGCACACCTCATTTTTGTAATATGACTGTGCCTTTGGGTTTTGCAATGTTAAATTTCATTTTTAGTTCTTGGCTCAAAAGAAACCCTAAAGCCCAGTTTCAAGCCTATAAATTCCATTGTTGCGTGAACAAGTGCTTTTTAAGGCATTCATTACACTGAATCCATAAACTCTCGCACACAACCTCATTTTTGTGATCTAGCTATCTTTGGGTATGTTAGTGTTAAATGTCATTTGCAGTTCCTAGCTCAGAAGAAACCATAGAGACCCTAAACCCAAGTTAAGAAACCATAGAGACCCTAAACCCAAGTTTACATAGTTTTTTGCTTAGCCAAAATGAAACGTATCCAAAGGAATCCATTACCATATTTATCGTTGTATTACTTTTCCTTATCATGTAAATATGATAATATTTTTAAATTTGTTATATACTGAGAACATGGAATTATTTTTTAATTTTCAATAGAGGAGTAAAGGTCATTATTTTTTTATAAGTAAAAATAATTTAAAGAAACAAAGAGTGAAGTTTCATAATGAAAATTTACAATTTTTTTTTTTAATTTTGAGGTTGTTTATGAAATTATTGGGTGTGGAGTCTTATTATCTTCTTTATTCAGAGGTATCATCGCATTGGACTTCAATTCGTAATGGGGTGACAACACTGCATGTTTGTTCGCCACGAGGGGGTCCATGGGGGGTGACGGCGATTTTATGAATCCCTAGTAGGGTGCCCCAAAGCTAAAAATAGATGTAAAATTTCTTTGTAAAATATTGTAATTTCGTAGTCAATCTGGGCCATTCATTAGGCGAATTGTAATTTCGTAGTCAATCTAGGCCATTCATTAGGCGAATGATCTGACCGTAAAAGTTATGTTTAATTTAGGGGCCCCTCGTAGGGTTCGCGGTAGTGCCCTGAAGCTAAAAATAGATGTAAAATTGCCTTGTAAAATATTGTAATTTGGTAATCAATCTCCGCCATTCATTAGGCGGATGATCTCACCGTAGAAGTTATGTTTAATTTAGGGTTGTTTGCTCTAGAAGGCAACCCCAATTGTATTGAGGCTGAATATATGTGTATTCTGAGTGAGAAAGAGAGAGGAGACAGTGTGAGAGTGAAGAGCAAATTACATCGCATAGGTTGCTCTTCATTTTGCTGGATAATACAAAGGGAAGAAGTGGTTGTTTCTCTGTGGACGTAGCACAAATTAGATGAACCACTTATATCTGTCTCTGTTTTATGCATTTTCTTTGTTTGTATTTCTTCAATATTTTATGTGTCCCATTGCTCTAATTCATTGTGATAATTAATTATAAATTAATCGAATATTAAAAAAAATAAGTCTCCATTCTTTGAGAAGTAAGGCCCGATTATTTTATTTTTTTTTAACATCACTGCAGTTTCTAACTCTCAAAAAAAATTATCCAACTTGGACATTCCCAGGATCAATTTTCCAAAATTCACTATTTTGCCCCCCAAAAAAAAAATCCTTACAAGGCTATCAACGGAAAAGGGGAGTTGAACTATTATTAAATAAATCCAGTTTAGATGATAAAGAATCTATCTAATTCATTTCATCAAAGACTAAATCTCAATCTCTCTACTATAGCGGGTTCGTTATCAATTCAAAACATTTTCAATTTCAATGCGCTGGGGACTATTTCTTATTATTTCTTTTTGGGTGTATCAATGCAATATTGTATATTCTCGATACATAGGTTAGTCTTACTATCTAAAGTAGAACTCTCTTACATCTTGAGAGCATACATGTGATGTCTATGACTTCCCGTAAAAATTTGAATGGCACAAACCATTTAGATATTAGGTAAATTTATATTTATTATTATCAAAAACATATAGAAGATGATTATAATTTGTGGAGAGTCCTTGCTTTAATTACTTTAGGTAGTTCTAGGTAAATAAGCATGATCCTCTTTACCTAATAACTATTGATTAATTAATTTTTTATATAACATCTAATTTCTATTATTATTATTATGATGTTGTTGTTAATAACATCATTTAATAAAAATATTCATATTATAAAGTAGATTATTTATAATTATTTATTTAAAAATAAATAAAAAATGATATACTAAAAATAGATTATAGATCATATTATGGATATAAATATTTATTTTTGGGAAAAATTTATTAACTATTTAGGTAAACCAATAATTTTAAAGTAAAAAAGGGCAAAATGATTCATTTCTTTTATAAAGAGTTGAATGACTTTGAAAATGATAGTAATGTTGGAGACTTCTTTGATATGGAGAACATTTTATTCATCTTCAAGCTTCAACATCACTATCAGTGTTGTCAAGCCTTGTAATGGCTTCCACCTTGATAGCTTGTTAACTGACGACATCATCGATTGTTGACCTACAATCTCTGGCATAGAAACTTTTCCTTTCTCTACACTAGGGTAGACTTTCGAGCCCACTTTGTGCTATTTAAATTCTAGCTTCCACACTGCAAATTGTTCGTATGACTTCATTGTCGAGTTATCAGAGGTAAAGCAAGATTTCGATGCCCACGAAATCTTTACTGAGAAGTGATTCTACAACTGGTCTCTGGAATTTCTCAGCGAGGTTGAATGCAATAGTCCTCCATTGCATGATATAGAGGGCATTGAATCTTGGGACTATGAATCGAAGCAAATTTGCATCGCTAGCTCTCACACACAAAAATATTGTAGAAAAACATAACTCATCAAACATAATAGGAAAAGGAGGTGTATGTATTATCTAACATTAGATGCAATATAAAATTACCATTGCAATATGGAATTTATTCCTTCGAGGAAAATCCCATTTTTGAAGTACCATTTTTCAGATGATACCTTTGTAATGATGAAAATGACTTCATATGATCAAAAGACAGCAACAACCCACTTTGGTTGTTAATAACCTTGAATTTCCATAAGCTACCTGCAATAATCAATAAAAAAAAAAAAAAAAAATTGATTGACTACTGAGTTGTCGAAGTGATTAAGGAGAAAAATAAATAAATAGAGAAACATGATCTAATAATTGAGAATAACCAAATGGAAAGAGAAGTTATTATTGCAGAGAAATTCATGATTGCAGTTATAAAATAGCTTGTGGATTTTTTGCTTGGAACCCCTCTTCTGAAAATACCCCTGATCCATTCTACAAATTAAGTCGTGAGTTTTAAAATTGGAGATCTCTGCATGAAAAAACACCATTCAGAAATAGAAATTTACTATGGCGGCATTCCTCTTCGCCACAAGCATATCAATCTGCATTGAAGGCATCTGATTCAAATGCATTGGTTGAAATCGTAACTAAGTGATCCAAGAAAAATTGGCTTATGTTTCCTTTCGTCCATTCCTAATGGCTTCGTAGGCAGCGTTAATCTCTAAAATGTTAGCCCTGGTTGTCCTACATTATACATATCTCACCCCTCTATTGATACCACTTGAAAACCACACCACAACGCACTCATGGGACCATTGAGGCACTCCTCCAAGACTACCCATCACCCATCCATGTTGAGGAAGAGGAGGGTAGCGATAACACCAACCGATAGCAGATGAAGCGACATACAATATTGTAACAACCCCTAGTTGTTTTTCCATGTAAAAAAAAAATTATTAGGACCAAGGTCATGGGACACGTATTCCAAGCTGAATGTTGGGAAAAAAAATATTGATAGATATCACTATTGATAAATTTATGGCTATGGAAATTGGAAAAGACATTATCAAAATAAAAGAGGCATTAATTGGCATTTATTTATGAGAAATAAGGAAAATAGTATAATAGGAAGGTGAAGAGACACAAATTTGCATGAGAGGGAAATTGAACGCAAAATGAAGAAAATAGAGGCCTCAATATAAAAAGGTTTATGAGGATCAATTCACAGTGTTTTGTCATAATGCTTTGGAGCTCTATTCTATTTTCTCACTCTCTCATACTCTTGCACACTTAGATCATTCTTGGAGCATGCTTGGAGCACTCTATTTTTCACTTGGACTGGAGAAATAAGGCAAGGGAAAGAATGAAAGCGCAGAGAACGGGTGTATCAGCGGATACAACTGGATTTCTTTCTAGGTAACAGGCTGCATGTGTGATTTCCTTGTTGATTTATGGATGCATGGTATATGCATGTGATTATCTGGTTATATGTTGTCACTGTCATGGATATTTGCCTGGATCAAGAGTGGTTTTAGCCTTGCCTTTCCATTTCCTGAATAGCCATGGTGTTGTGGGTTTTTCCACTTGATTGTTTTCTAATCAGTGCTCATAATTCCTTATGGTTGTTGGTTGGATAAAAATATTTGGAATCCCTAAAACAACTTGGGTTGAGTTACTAGTCCTAGAGCGTAGGTTGGCACAAATGCTTTGGAGCCCTTAGTGGGTTGGGTTACTAGTCCTTAGAGCCAGGCTGGACAAATTCTCTGGAACCCTAGAAGGTTTTGGGTTGAGTTACTAGTTCCTAGAGCCTTGTACAACTTGGGTAGAGACTGATTTGGTAGGTGTTAGTGATGTTCGACTATGAGATGGAATCATTGGTTGATGGTTGGGTTGGTTTGGCATCTAGAAGCCCTGGTTTGGTTTTGCTTAGTTTATTCCATGATATCCCACATTCATGCTTGGAATATGGCATGGGGGTGATTGGGTGAAAGACAGATTTTGTTCAGCCCAATCTATGGTCAAATGGTACGTGGAAGTCCCTAACATGGTTGGTATTTTCATATGTTAATATGAGTTATTTTCCTATTACAATCTATGAGCATATGTATTGATTATGTTTGTGATGTTATGGTTGAGTTGGCATGGCTTATATGCTAGTTATTTGATGGTTATATGTTGGGTATATGACGCATATTGTCTATGGCTCTTGACACGTTTGATGAATATATGAATAGTTAATGAATGCATGGACTAACAATTGTTATTTCATCTATCTAGAGAGGGATTTAGAGCCTTCACAGTAATTCTCGAGTGAAGGCTATCAATTTATGATCATATATGCATTCATGATCTGTAGATTACATGTTTTCTATGTGTTTGACAAAATTCCTAGTATGTCCTAAACAGTCTAGATCGAGTCTTTGATTCTAGTTTTAATATTTAGATCTGTTTTCATGTAATTTATGCTTCTGGAAAGTTTCAAGAAGTTCTAGGTAGTGGTATGGAGGCTAGCCTGAAAAGGTGGCACTGAACCTTGGAATCCATGCTCTGAACTGCAGATTTTAGGTCACAACCGCGTGGAGCTAGGCCTGTGAGTGTGGTTGGAGGCTCACAACCACGTGCATGACTTGTTGTGGGTGCGGTTGCGAGTCAGGTCAGTGAAAAATCAGTGCCGTGTCAAGATTTTGTCATCAGAGGTTGTGGACTGACTTTTGGGTGACCTAGTGTCTTGAGGGATTTCTGTGAGATGTCAGTGTGTCAATTTGTAAGCCCCACTTCCATAACTGGAACTTGGAGGTCAGGTCATGTCCTGGTAACTCTTTGTCTCATGTTTACCCTGGTAAGCCAGTGAAATTGGGTAAATGTGGGGAGGTGCATTACAGAGTGGTATCATAGCTATGTTACAACACTGGACCTCAGGGTAGATGTGGTTGATGTGTATACATATCTAATTGTCTATGTGTTTTTCATGCATGCATACTATGTTGGACATGCATCATGGTGGTATGCAGTGTGTGTCATCATGATGTTGTTGGTATGTTATGATGTTGATACGTTGTCTAAGATAGAGCAAGAGATGTTGATTATCAGAGCGAGGTTGCAACATTGGACCTCGGGGTAATAATAGATCATCATGCAGGTTTGTATGTTGGGCATGTAGGTATGATGGTTAATGGTTTTTATATGCATTATGGTTATATACATGCCTATCATTCTATTATTTTTATGGCTACATGTGTAATAGATGCTAGTTAATCAATACGGTCATATGCACATTTGTCGCTTAGTTATGCATGGTAGTTAACTTGTTTTTATAAGCATCGCAGTCATACACATGATGATTATAGTCATCGCACTTAAGATATCTATGTTATATGTATCGTGCTAATCTAGATTGGCCCGTGGAGATGGTTATGGTTTTTATATTTAGATATGAGTCAAAATACTTATGATATTGTGTCATACTAATTTGGACTGACTTGGGAAGATTTGATAGCCTCCCCTAAGATACATTGAGGTATGAGTTTGATTATGTCGTCGGTTTGGTTTATCTAACATGGTATGTTTATAAGTTATTTGAATGTTTGACTAATTTCATGATATAAGTATGCGTCTATAAGATTGGATGAAGGAATGATCTTCTTTTAAGATGGTTGTACCAATACAATGTGTTGAGACAACTTTATGCACTTGAGTGCAAGTGGGTGCTACTTGTAGTATTATGATTAATGACTGTGAGTTGAATGTTGATTATGACATGGTTGTTAGTCTTGGTAAAGGATAATTTCAAATCAATAGACACAATGTCTTGATCTTTGGAACATGCGATTGACATGTGTGAATAGTTGCAAGGAAAACATGCTTGATATTAGCATGACAAGGTAATAATTGATTTGTTTATATAACTAATAACTGGGTGATGTGATAGCACATAATAAGACTCAATTGCAACAAGGAAGAAGGTAAAAGAAAAGAATTGGGTGAGAATCCATTTTACTATGTTTGGAAACCACAATTCCAAATGAATGAGTGATTTGCATGAATAGAGGAAGTATTATTAACCTTGATTTTGTCTAACATTATGTGGATATGTGTTATATTCATGAACATGTATTTGATAGGTATAACAATTGGTTTCCAGATATGGCTAGATTTTTAATTGAATTTGAGTCGATTGAGAGATGATATATGTATGTTTTCAGTTGCAAGGCAATGTGCTTGGCAAACAAGGTAAGGTATCTTGTATATTGTTATGTTTATTTATACATTGACAATTGTGTGCTTATGGGAGTATGATGTAGGGAATGCATGGAAAAAGAGATTGCTATGAAGTCTTGAAGAAGGCTTAGGTTGATCTTTCCCTTAGAAGAATTGGAAACCCATTGGGTTGAGTCATGGTGTTCGGTTATAGTTTTATGCTTTCAGTATTTTGTGATTTCTTTACAGTTTTGTTTATGTATGGGGCACGGCCATGCCACTTTGTTTGTGGTGTTGTATCTTTATTGGTTTCTAGGGTTTTCTTCTTGTTCTTGCCTTTTATTTTTTAAGGGTCTTGGGAATTGGTTGGGGGAAGAGGAAGGTTAAGGGATTTCAAGGAGAGCTGAATGAAACCCAACATGTAATGTACAACTTGGATGAAGTTGGTGCATGAGTAAGGGTTGAAGGAAATAATATTACAGTTAGTTCGACTGGTTGGGTCCATTGAGGTAAATGGACACTGACGGGAAAATCATGAGAAAGGTAATAGGAAAGGTAAAGTAAATGGATTTGAGGAGTCAAATGCCTTAGCTATGTTGGGAACTATTTTTCTCAATGTTGTGCATGCCTTGCATGGATAAAGGGAGTTCTTTTAACCTTGACCTTAAGATATCTGGTAATTATGTTGTGATTAATATTATGTTGATGTCTATATATGTATGTATGTCATCATTTGATAGGGTCTTCAGGGATCATTCTCATGGATGAATGGTTGTTTATACAGGTGAATGGCATGGAGAGATTCCTGGTTTATGAGGAATCAAGTGGGAAGAGTACCCATGACAGATCTATGAGGTTAGTATCATGTGGATATGAATTTATATTATGTGTATATACTATGCCTATGTTTATTTTATGGGCATTCTATGTTGAGGGATACATCAGCTGAATGAAAGAAATGAGACCTTTGGCATGATGGGAAAAGCATGGATAGTGGAAAGACACTAGAGGCAAGATTTCCTAGTAGAAACGGTGTGGTGTCTCGATGTGCAGCACTACTATTGTGTATATGTTGTATATACAATGTTGTGTATATATGGTGTTGTGTAAATGTTGTATATGTGATGTTGTGTATAAATGGTATTGTGTACATGTCGTATATGCAGTGTTGTGTGTAGATGGTGTTGTGTACATGAGGTGTGTAACAACCCTAGTAAAAAATTCATGTAATAAAGTTAATAAAGGAAAAATAATAACCAAGGTCACGAGACCCGTATTTCAAGATTAATGTTGGCCAAAAACAAAGTGATGGGGATAACTTATGATTAATTAATGGCTATGGAAACTAGCAAAGGCAATGGCAAAGGCTTTGGAAAGGCATAAGACATTTATTGGCATTTTATTTATGAAAATAATGGAAATTATGAGAAAAGATAGGTGAAAGGTCGCAGGTTGCACATGAGGAGGAAATTGAAGGAAAACAATGGAAAATGAAGAAAATAGAGGCCTCGTTAATAAAAAGGCTTTTGAGGATCAGTTCATGGCTTTTGTCAGTTTAGCTTTTTGTCAATTCAGTTTTGGAGCTCTCATTTTCTATTCTCTCTCTCTCATACTCTTGGACACTTAGAGTTTTCTTGGAGCACACTTGAAGAAGTGTGCAATACTTGGGATTTGGAGCAACAAGTGGACATCGGGATCAACATCTATAGTCGGTTTTTCTTGGAGGTACTGAGTTGCATGTATGATTTCCTTGCTATTTTTGGCATGCATGACACATGCATGTGGTTTCTTGGTTATGATATATTAGTGGCATGGAGGATTGCTTGGATTGATGGTTGTTTTGCATAGCCTTTCCATTTCCTGGATAACCATGGTGTTGTGGGTTTTGTCTTTGTTTTTTGGTTGGTTCTCATATTCCTTATGGTTGTGGGTTGAGTTACTAGTTCCTAGAGCCATGGTTGGACAAACACTCTGGAAGCCCTATAATAACTTAGGTTGAATTACTAATCCTGGAAGCCTTGGTTGGCCAAATGCTCTGGAGCCCTTGGTGGGTTGAGTTAGTAGTCCTGGAAGCCCTGGTTTGACAAATGCTCTAGAGCCCAGCAACAACTATGGGTTGAGTGACTAGTCTTGGAAGTCTTGGTTGGAACAAACGCTCTAGAGCCCTGGACGACTTTGGTAGAGACTAATATGGTGATGGTTAGTGATGTCCGACGGTGAGTTGGAATCAATGGTTGAGGGTTGAGGTGGTTTCGCATCTGGAAGCCCTAGTTTGGTTTTGTTTGATTTGTTTCATGAGATCCCACATTCATGCTTGGAATGTGGAGCGAGAGTGATTGGCTGAAAGAGATATTTGGTTCAGCCCAATCTATGGTTGGGTGGTATGTGGAAGTCCCTGACTTGGTTGGATTTTCATATGTTAACAAGAGCTCCTTTTCCTTGGTATTTTCATAAGTAAATGTGCTTAATATTATGTGGATTTAATGGTTGTTTTCTCATTAATATATCTATGGTTATTCACTGGTTATAAGTATGTTTTATGGCATTTATGATATATGTCTCTAGTCATGTTTTGGTTAGTATATTAAATGTTAGTGAATGAATGCCCTAAAAGATAAAAATTTAGTTATTGTGAGGAGATATCATACCTCTTTGAAGATTCTAAGATAAGTATGAGACCCTCATGCTCATATATGTTGTTGTGACATGTAGATTACATGTTTTTGATATGTTTGATGAAACGTCTGTCATGGCTAGTAGGGATCAGTCCTTGTTCAAGTGTTTGCATTAGTAACCTTGTTTCAATGTTATTTAACATTTCTAGAAGTTTCATGAAGTTTTGGGCAATGGCTTGAGTCCTGGCCCTGAAAAAGTGGCACAAAATTTGGGGTTGCTAGCACAGAACTGCCTGAAAGAGGCCATAGTCACATCGATGCCTTATTGTGGGAGTGACTAGAGGGTCTTAGTCGCATGCATTCCTTTTCATGGGAGTGACGGAGGCTTTAGGGCAGTGAAAAAGCAAGTTCTCCTAGGGGTTGAACACCTAAAGGGGTTGGTTGGCTCCTGGAGATTTTGTAGATTCCGAGGAAGGCTAGTTTGGTCTTGTCATGTCCGTTCCACTTCCTTAACTGTACATGGGGAGTTAAATCACATCATAGTAAATTTTCATCACAAGTTTACCCTGGTGGACTGGTTAGATTGGGTAAATGTTGGAGGAGAGTTTTACAGAGTGGTATCAAAGCATGGTTTTGTTCTCCTTGGGCGATGTCTGGTTTATGTTCTCCTTGGATGAATGTGTTTTTGTGAATACATGTTGGTTGCATATGTGTTCATTATGCTTGTGGTATGTGTGTTTGTTATGTATGCATGGAATTGGCCATTATTATAGTTGTGTTGTCATATAGAAGTTGATGGCATTGTTGTTGGGATGTGTTTGTCGTGAATGTATGTCGATTGTTTATGTGTTGCTATGCATCTGTGTCATCAATGTGTTTGTTATGCATAGTACCTTTTCAGTGTTATAAGTGTGTCATTATGCATGATAACTGGATGATGATTAAGATGATGTCTATATACTGTGATAATTATGATTATACATGTATTGTGCTAACCTGGTTGATCTTGCAGACGAGAGATACTCCCTTGAACTACACTGAGGTATGTTGGTTTATTTCTAATTTGGTTTAGCTAACATGATATACCTTGTAGGAAGAGAGGAATAAAGATGACTAGCAAGATGGTAGACTACAAATCACGAGACTCTCCCTATAGATTATATGAACAACATGGTGAGGGATATTCTCCTGACATAGCAGACACTCTGAGAAGTTTGAAGGCAGAAATAAGGAGTTGCAAAGAAGATAATGACCAAATCATTCAATCACAAGAGAGAATTGCTAGGGCACAAGAGAAACAAATAGAAGTCAATGTGGTGATTCTTCATATCTTTTCATACTTGCATAGACAGGGACCACTTAGAATTAGTCATGGACAAGAGGATAGGACTAATGGAGCATATGGTAGCAGGTCACATGGTGGGCACATGTTGGATAGAGATGACACGGTCAGAGATGTCATATTCTTGGATACACTTGATAGATGAGGCAATGGACATGGGATTTACTCTAGTTCTGGTTCAGACATGTATCATGGTCATCATCGTTATCATCCTTATAGGAGGAGTGATAGGGGATATTTTTTAGATGATTTCAAGAAAGAAAAGCCACCTACATTTGATGGATAAATGAATAAGTCATAGGATGTCGAAGCGTGGTTTCTGGGGATGAATAATTTCTTCATGTTGCATGATTACTCAATGAACATGAAGGCTAGAATAGCTACATTTAGTCTTAAAGGTAAAGCAGATATTTGGTGGGAAGATGTAAAGAATCTTAGAGGTATTCATGAAGAGGAGTTCACTTGGAGTGAGTTCGAGAGGTTATTTAGGAAGAAGTATCTATCAAAGAGATATTATGATGACACAGAAAAATAATTCTATGAGTTGAAAATGGGATCTATGATCGATGAGGAGTACACTCACATATTTTTGGAGTTATTGAGATATGTGCCTTAGCTCAAGTAGGAAAAGGCCAAGATTAAGATATTCAGTAGTGGGTTGTTGGTATCATTCAAAGACATGATTGAGTTTGATGAGCCTAGATCATTGGAGGAGACCATCTAGAAGCTAAATAATTGTTATCAGAAATCAAAGCGCATATCTGAGACTAAGCCGAACTGGAAAGGTAATGGTAAGAATAAAGGAAAATGGGATAAGAAGCAAACAAGACCTTGAGACACAGGTAACAAAGAGAATGCAACACCACCTAAGAAGTTCAATGCATCTGATAGAGGAAAGGGATTTCAGTTTGAGGAGAAGAAGAAGGGTGATGATAGGAATCCCTTGCAGTGTTGGACTTGTGGAGGAGAGCACTACAGAATATATTTTCCATAGCACCAGAGTGGTAGACCATAGATCTATAGTGCACATGAAGCAAAGATAGTATGGTATGTTGGACAAAGTATTCCACGGATCTATGCAACATTGGAGAACAAGAAGGTAGATCATCAAGTGTCTATTATCGAGATGGAAATTAATCTTTTTGATCAAGTTGTTTCTATTTTGATTGACCCTGGATATTATTATATTTATGATGATCCTGACCTGGTGGATAATTGTGGTTTGAATAAAGAAGTGCATACAAAATATTGGTTAATGTCGTAACTAGCTATAGGTATAAATAAGAGAGTTCATCATTGGGTAAGAGCTTGTGGATTTGAGACGAATGGTATGCCTAGATCAATACATCTAAATGTACTTCCATTGAGATCATATAGTATGATTTTGGGTATGATAGGCTATATTTTCATAGGACTAAGGCGGAATGTTATAACAAAGCTATTGAGTGCTTGGTTGACAATGGGGAACAAATATTATTGCAGGGTAGAAGAAGGAAACATTAGTTAGAATTGTGACAACTATGAAGGCAAAGCACAGTCGCAGGAAAGGGTGTATGTTATTCGTGGTGCATATTTCCAGTGACAAAGGTAAGGAATTTGAGGATGTGGGTGTCTTGAACAAGTAATCGTTTTTACAAAAGTTTCAGGATGTGTTTCCGAAAAATATCTAAGAGTTTTTGCCTCATAGGGAAGTGAAATTTTCTATTGAGTTGGTACCAGGGGCAGCACCAACATCAAAGACACCATAGAGGATGAGCACACCAGAGTTAGTGGAATTGAATTTGCAGTTGAAGGAAATACTTGACAAGGGATACATTAGGCCAAGTGTATCACCTTGGAGTGCACCAGTGTTATTTGTGAAGAAGAAGGATGGTACTCTCAGGTTGTGTATTGAATAAAGGTAGTTGAACAAGGTAACCATCAAGAATAGGTATTCATTGTCAAGATTCATGACTTGTTTGACCAGTTGAAGGGAGTAGCAGTGTTCTCAAACATTGGTCTTAGATCAGGATACCATTAGGTACACATTAAGGAAGAGGACATATACAAGACTTCTTTCCAAACCATGTATGGGCATTATGATTTTTTTGTAGTTCCATTTGGTTTAACTATTTCTCCATCTACTTTTATGTCGTTGATGAATTGTGTGTTGCATCCCTATCTGGACAAGTTTGTTATTGTATTCACTGATGATATATTGGTATATTCTAAGAATGAGGAAGAACATGTCAAACATTTAGTAGTAGTATTGAGATTGTTGAGAGAGCATCAGTTGTATGTTAAGCTAAGTAAATGCAGTTTATTTTAAATAGAGGTACATTACTTGGGACATGTGGTTTCCAAGGAGGCATAACAATGGATCCAAAAAAGATAAGGGCATCATGGAGTGGGAAACTCCTAGGAATATGGATGAGGTAAGATCATTCATGGGATTAGTAGGTTGTTGCAGGAAGTTCATCAGGAAATTCTCACATATTTCTTATCCTATAACATCGTTGCAAAGGAAAGGTAAGAAATTCCAATGGATGGAGGAATGTGCAGCCAGTTTCAAGTAGTTGAAGTAGTTGTTGACAAATGCTCTAGTTTTAAATATTGCAAATCCGGACAAAGAGTTTGCGGTATGTACAAATTCTTGCAACAAAGGACTTGGTGGAGTCTTGATGCATGAAGGACATGTAGTATGCTATTAATCAAGGAAACTTAATGAGCACAAGAAGAATTACTCAACAGATGATCTTGAGTTGGAAGTAATCATCCATGCTTTGAATATGTGGAGACACTATCTTCTTGGTAGGTGATTCATATTGATGATTTATCACAGTGGATTGACATATTTATTTGACCAATTGAGCCTAAATGCCAAGAAAGCTATATGGTTGGCCACAATTAGTGAGTTCGACTTCAAAATCAAGTACATTAAAGGTAAATAGAACAAGGTTGCAGATGCTCTTAGCAAGAGGATCCATGTGAATCATATAGAAGCTATGAGCTCCTATGGGACAGATTTCCAAGATCAGATCTTGCAAGCAGGTCAGTAGGATGACAGTTATAGGGATCTTATGCAATGTTATAGTAGGGTACAAGTGATCAAGATGTGGACTACAGTCTCATAGAACATGGCGTGGTCATATTTAGGGACAGGATATATGTATCAGACAACAGTGAGATCAAGCATCTTATCTTGAGAGAATTTCATACTAAGATATATTTAGATCACCCGGGATATCAAAATACATTGACAACAGTGAAAAATTTCTACTATTGGTCAAACTTGAAGAAAGAAGTGGCAAAGTTTGTCCCTAGGTGCTTGGATTGTGAACTGGTAAAAGCATAGTGTAAGCATACATGTGGTCTACTACAGCTTATTTTGATTCTAGAGTGGAAATGGGAGGTCATTTCCATGGACTTCATTACAGGTTTGTCAAGGACATATAGACATCATGATTCTATCATGGTTGTGGTTGATAGGTTGATAAAGGTAGCACACTTCATTCCAGTGAAGTCTACATATTCATCTAATGATGTAGCACATGTCTTCATCAAATATGTAATGAGGTTTCATGGTGTACCGAAGAAAATGTCAGACAGGGATGACAAGTTCACTTCTAGATCCTGGAAAGAGTTATCTGCAGGTTTGGGGACAAAGTTGTCCTTCAACATAACTTATCATACACAGATAGATGGACATACACAGAGGGTCAATAGGATATTAGAGGACATGTTGAGGATGTATTTGATGCATCAAAAATAGAGGTGGGAAGAGTATCTTCCACTGGTTGAGTTCGCTTACAATAATGGGTATAAAGAGTCTCTGAGGATGATCCAGTTAATAGGGTGTTGATAGGATAGGACATGTTGGCAAAGATGGAATAGGAAATTCGGGTAGAAGAATCTGAAGGAAACACAGGACAAACAGAAAAGTTATGTAGGTCATAACAGGATGTTTAAAGAGTTTCAGGTTGGGGAACAAGTCTATTTGCGCATCAATCCCAAGAAGACCTCCTTGAGTATTGGATCATGTGCCAAGATGACACCTTGGTTTTGTGGACCTTTCAATATTCTTGAGAGGATTGGACGAGTAGCCCATTTACTTGCACTTCCTTTAACAATCAAAGTCCATGATGTTTTCCATGAGTCATTGCTTAAGAAGTATGTTAAATATGTTGATCATGTGATTGACTGGTATGTATTGTAGGTGAAGCTAGAAGAACTCCATCCAAAACCTCAGTGCATTTTGCATAGAAGGATGCTCATGCTTCGGAACCGAGTAATCGAGCAGATTAAAGTGTAATGGAAACACTTTGGGCCCAATGAAGCTACATGGGAGATGGTTGATCAAATGTGGGCTATGCATCCTTCTCTATTCGTTGGTTGAGTGGATGTCCTTTGGTATATGTTTGGGGTATATATATATATATATATATATATATATATATATATATATATATACCACCACGAGTTGTGTTATAAATCTCCAATAAGCAGTATGGTTGTCATGTTGTTATTATTGTCATGTCGATTAAGCTGGTTTGCTTCTTAGTAGGTTGATCATTGTAAATACTGCAACAAGCTAAGTTATAAAGCTCCATGAGCAGTATGTTTTTATTTTCAATAGTCTTGTTGGTTGTAGGTGTCATTGAACACCAAGGACGATGTTCCCCCAAGGAGGAGGGTTCTATAACAACCTTAGTCAAAAAATCATGTAATAAAGTTAATAAAGGGGAAATAATAACAAAGGTCATGGGACACATATTCCAAGATGAATGTTGGGAAAAAGCAAAGTGATGGGGATCACTTGTGATTAATTAATGGCTATGGAAGTTGGAAAAGGAAATGGCAAAGGATTTTGAAAGGAATAAGACATTTATTGGCATTTTATTTATGAAAATATGGAAATTGGAGAAAAGGAAGATAAAAGGTCACAAGTTTCATGTGAGGAGGAAATTGAAGGAAAATAATGGAAAATAAAGAAAAAAGAGGCCTCATTAATCAAAAGGCTTCTGAGGATCAGTTCATGGCTTTTTTCAGTTTAATTTTGGAGCTCTCATTTTCTATTCTCTCTCTCATACTCTTGGACACTTAGAGTTTTATTGGCACACTCTTGGAGGAGTGTGGCATACTTGGGATTTGGAGCAAGAAGGAAAAGGAAGAGAAGGAAAGAGCAAGAGGACAGCGGGATCAACAACTATAGTAGGTTTTTCTTGCGGGTAACGAGTTGCTTGTATGATTACCTTGCTATTTTTGGCATGCATGATACATGCATATTGTTTCCTAGTTATGATTTGTCATTGGCATGAAGGATTTCCTAGATTGATGTCATTTTTCCTAGCCTTCCATTTCCTGGATAGCCATGGTGTTGTTGGTTTTGTCTTTGTTTTCTAGTTGGTTCTCATGTTCCTTATGCATGTGGGTTGAGTTACTAGTTCCTAGAGCCTTGGTTGGGCAAACTCTCTCGAATCCTTGTAACAACTTGGGTTGAGTTACTAGTCTCGGAAGTGTTGGTTGTAAAAACACTCTAATCCCTTGGTGGGTTGATTTACTAGTCTTGGAAGCCCTGTTTGGACAAAATCTCTAGAACCTGACAACAATTGTGGGTTGAGTTACTACTCTTGAAAGCCTTGGTTAGAATAAATGCTTTGGAGCCCTATACAGCTTGGGTGGAGACCGACATAGTGATGGTTAGTGATGTCTGACCATGGGGTGGAATCACTCGTTGAGGTTTGAGGTGGTTTGGCCTCTGGAATCCCTAGTTTAGTTTTGTTTGATTTGTTTCATGAGATGCCATATTCATGCTTGGAATATGGCACAGGGGTGATTGGCTGAAAGAGAGATTTGGTTCAGCCCAATCTATGGATGGGTGGTACATGGATGTCCCTGACCTATTTGGATTTGCATATGTTAATAATATCTCATTTTCCTTTGTATTTTCATGAGTAAATGTGCTTGATATTATGTGGCTTTAATGGTTGTTTCCTCATTGGTATATCTTTGGTTATTTAATAGTTATAAGTATATTTTATGATAATTATGATATATGGCTCTCATCATGTTTTGGTTAGTATATAAAATGTTAGTGAATAAATGACCTAATAGATAACAAAGCAGCTATTGGGAGGATATATCAGTCCTCCTTGTCGACTCTCAGATAAGTATGAAACACCTATGCTTAGATTTGTTGTTGTGACCTGTAGATTACATGTTTGTGATATGTTTGATGAAATTCTTTTGATGGTTAGTAGGGATTAGCAAGTACTTGTTCAATTTTTTGCATTAGTAACCTTGTTTCAATGTTATTTAATATTTCTAAAAGTTTCATGAAGTTCTAGGAAGTTGCCCAAGTCCTGGCCCTGAAAAAATGACACAAAATCCAAGTTCGTTGGCACAAATTTGCCTGAAAAAGGTCACAGTCACATGGCTTCCTTGCTGTGGGAGTGATTGGAGGGTCCCAGTCGCATGCATTCCTTGTTATGGGAGCGACTAAGTCTCTAGGGAAGTGAAAAAGCAAGTTCTCTCGGGGGTTGGACACCTGAAGGAGTTGATTGGCTCCTAGAGGTTTTGTAGCTTTTGGGGAAGGTTGGTTTGGTCTTGTCATATCAGTTCCACTTCCTTAACTATACATGGGGAGTTGAATCATATCATTGCAATTCTTTGTCACATGTTTACCCCAGTGGATGGGTTAGCTTGGGTAAATGTGGGAGGAGGGTGTTACATGATGCATGTACACATTGTACATATGGTGTTGTGTATATATGGTGTTTTATACATGTTGTACATGCAATGTTGTGTACATGTAGTGTTGTGTGCATGTGGTGTGGTGTACATGTTATACATGTGGTTTTGTGTGTATGTGGTGTTGCATACACATTGTGTAGGCGGTGCTATGTACATGTGGTGTTCTATACACGTTGTCCAAGTGGTGTTATGTACATGTGGTGTTGTATACACATTGTGCAGGTGGTCTTGTGTATATGTGGCGTTGTGTACATTTTGTATGTGTGGTGTTATGTACATGTGGTGTTGTGCACATGTTATACATGTGGTGTTGTGTACATGTTGTACATGTGGTATTCGGTACACATTGTGTTGTGCACATGTGGCACTATGTTATGTGTATTTTGTAGTCATTGTATCTTGAAATGTATATTCGTTGTGTTGTACTTTGTGTATCTATATGTATTGTGTGTGGTACATCGGGTATAGGTGTATGTGTGCTGTTGTACATTGGGTGTAGATGTATGTGTCATGTTGTACACCAAGTGTAGGTGTATGTGTTGTGTTCTACACTAGGTGTAGGTGTAGGTGTATGTGTTGTGTTGTACATTGGGTGTAGGTGTATGTATTTTGTTGTACACCGTGTGAGAGTGTATGCATGTTATATACACTATGTGTGATCTGTAATTGAAAACTGAAGGTGATATACAAATTGCAAGTGAAATTTTATGTGTGTTTTGGGTAATGGATCAAGTTACTAAACACATAAACAAGTTATTTTAAACACAATTAATAGCCAAACAGAGACTATAAACCATTTCAGAAACACATAATAGCAAAACATGATAAAGGAGTTCACCCCTCTCCTAGGCTACATCTCCTGGTCTAGCTTCCAATGCAGGGCCTCCTTTATTATGCTAAAAAATATGTGTTTACATGGATTTTCAGTGCTCATAATGCAAAAAAAATGTCTTGAATGGATCCAGAACTGTAAAAACCCCCCATTTGGGTTCTTTATGCACCTCATTTGGCTAAAAATTGAGAAATTTATGCATGTTACAAGTTTTTCCCAAATTCCATAGCTAGTCATCCTACAATTCGACTCGAATCTGGCTTGAGCGCCCCAAAGCCAGAACCCGCACACAAACGTGATCTATAATCAAGCCCGACGGGCAAAATTGTAAGATAGTTAAACTTCTCTCTACCACCCAGTTCCAAAAAATTAGGGTCACATGGGGGCCACGTCCCCAAGGGTCGGGGCTAACCACCTGCCCCTATCAGGCAGGCCCCCAACTGCTGGACACGTGGTCATATTGGCCCCATAAAACCAAGGGTTCGACGTTAATTTACCACGTTGACGCCTTAATATCGAACGTGCTCCTTTTGCTGGCGGACGTGGTCATGTGATGACCATATGGCCTAGGGTTGGCCCCCCCTGCAGGTGCCTAGGGGCTAACCCCCAACTAAACCTATGCTCCCAGTTCTGTGATGGATCACGTAACCCTGGAATGGTCCCTTTAACTTTACCACCCACGGTTCTGTGCTTATTGTCTAGTGTGGTCTTATGGTATGGTGGACAGTGACCTGAGGGCTGGGGCTAGGCCCTAGCCCTTCGTCCTGCCCTTTGATTCCGAGGGCATGGGGACTAGGGTTGGGGCTTAGCTTCGACGCCAACCTCCAATGTGTTTTGTGCCAAACTTTAAATATAAGTTGATGCCTTATGATGTTAAGTGATATGGTGGTGGCGCAATGGTTGAGGCCATGTGTTTCTTGGTAGAGGTCTTGAGTTCGACTCCTGTGGGGTGCTTCGGCCCTTACCCAAAATTCTAGACCAACCCCTGGAGGCCACATGGAAACCTCCAATTGGCCCACGTGGCTCTCCCACATTTGTCCACCCAAACATAGTCAGCAGCCCAATATAAAAAATAATAATAATAATAATAATAATAATAATTAAAAAAAAATTGAACCCACAACATTAAACTAAATTATGAGCCAATCAATTTGAGACAAATGACGAAAACGCATTGGCCAATAAAATTTTAATTTTTGGTCCAATCAGGAGTGGCCAAGTGGCAGCCTGCCACAGGCCCAAAATTTCCAGTCACCCTACCAATTCTGCAAATTTTTTATTGTTTAAAAAATCAATAAGAACATGATATCGGAAGCATATGATATCGATTTTGATTCAGATCACCGAGAACTATCCATTCATTCAGGTTTTGAGTGAAATGAGTTGCATTAGATTCACATCACCGAAATCTATCCATTCATTCATGTTTCAATCGCTGTCACACGCTTTAAATTTTCAACACTAAATTGACCCCTTGAATCAATGCGTATGCATACATGATTGAAGAGAAGAGAAGACATTGGGTGCTTCGTAGGTTTGGCAACTGGTTCTGTGTGTGTATGGAAAGGACAAAGAATAAAGGTAGAAGAAAAGGACCGATTAAAGGATAAGTATTAATATTTTATCAGTTTTAATTATGCATGTAATGTATGACTCTAATTTATGATGGTTGCATGTGATTTTGATTCTAATTTATGACGATTTACTTTTCATCCAATCGGATGTTATATGTTTATAGATGATGATTTGATCAAAGAGTTAGTATGACTTGTTGTAATAGGAACTCAACGAAATTACAACTATACCTTATTGACGAGTCACTAATGAGGTATGATTTGAATTTATTTTAATCCGTTTTGGATCTAATGACAATTATGTGTTTGGTACAAGAATGTATGGAAGTTCCTAGTTTGGGTGGTTGAAACTGACTGTAAGAATTAGAAGCGACAATGAAAAGAATTGGAACATGCAAAAATATGATGTTAAAGCACTTCAGGAGTAGGGCCATTATGGAACACTAGTACCCAATAGTGTCCATTAATTGCCATGAACATGTTATGACCCTATGATGGTTTTGAGGCAAGGATATGCCTTGGTTTTTGGACCTTCCGATGCGAGGAAACCTTGCCAAGGGATGGATCGCTTGAGGGACTATGTAGTAGAGAAGGGGATGGCAACGAAACTTGGAAGGTGTGTGACTGCACGGAAGGGTGTGACTGGATTTCCCAAGGGACTGTGTAGCAGAGAAGGGAAGATCGAGGAATAAATTTGTTTTGGTAATTAGGATTGTTAGATGGAATCAAAAACACATTGGGAGTGTGCCCTGGAACAATGAGTTAGCAATTATTCTCTGAAAGAACAAGTAGCACAAGGATCATAGCGTTGTAAATTGGATGCAAGCTTTACCTTGGTAATGAATTTTGGACTTCTTGGGAAGGAGGTGAATCTTGGTACTACTTTTGAGGGTGGATGTGTGAGCCTATGGATTCCCTTGTTGCTGATGTGGGCATCGTATCCCTTTATTTTTTGGTTGAGAAAATATGCATATGTAAATCTATATGTTATGTAAATATTGTATCGAGTTGAGGTTATAAAACTCCATAGACAGTATGATTATTTGTTAGTTCAAGAAAATGTGCAGAAGTATATGTGGTTGTATTATAAATATCATAATGAGTTGTGTTACAAATCTCCAGTAAATGGTATGGTTGCCATGTTCTCAGCAGTGGTTATTGTAAATATTACAATGAGTTTGGTTATAAAGCTTCATAGACAATATGTTTTGTTTTCACGAGTTTGTTTGTCATAGGTGTCATAGAACACTAAGGATGATGTTCCCCCAAGCGGGAAAGGCGGGGGGGGGGGGGGTTGTAACAACCCCTAGTTGATTTTCCATGTAAAAGAAAAATATAAAACCAAACTCAGGGGACATGTATTTCAAGCTGAATGTTGGGAAAAACATAGTGATGGATATCACTTGTGATTAATTTATGGCTATGGAAATTGGCAAAGACATTGGAAAAGGAAAAGATGCATTATTGGCATTTATTCATGAGAAATAAGGAAAATAGGAGGAAAGGAAGGTGAAGAGACACAAATTTTCATATTGAAGGGAAAATGAAGAAGAGGCCTCAATAATAAAAAGGCTTATGAGGATCAATTAACAGTATTTTGTCAATTTAGCTTTGGATCTCTCTTCTATTCTCTCACTTTCTCATATTCTCGCACACTTAGAGCATGCTTGGAGCACTCTAGTTTTCACTTGGATTGGAGAAAGAAGGCAAGGGAAAGCAGGAAAGTGCAAGGGAACAGGTGGATCAATGGCTACATCTGAATTGCTTTGCAGGTAATATGTTGCATGTTTTTTTCCTTGTTAATTTATAGATGCATGGTATATGCATGTGATTATATGGTTATGTGTTGTCATTGGCATACAGAGTTTCCTGGATCGACAATGGTTTTAGCCTTGCCTTGCCATTTCCTAGATAGCCATGGTTTTGTGGGCTTTTCCGCTTGATTGTTTTTTTATTATTGCTCATAATTCCTTATGGTTGTAACTTGTGGGTTGGAATAAACACTCTAGAATCCCTGTAATAGCTTGGGTTGAGTTACTAGTCCTATAGCCTTTGTTAAGACAAACGTGATGGAGCCCTTAGGGGGTTGAGTTACTAGCCCCTGGAGCTGGGTTGGACAAACACTCTTGAGTCGTGGAAGGATGTGGGTATCGACAAAAAAAATGATTAAAAGACTTATTTTTTAGTATCGTAAATTCTGATATGTTGTGAGTTACTTTGAAAGTGCAATCCACAATGTTATCATAACTATATTGTAAACTTTATATTATAAAGCATAGTTACCAAGTTCGCCTGAATCGAGCCAAAAAATACGAAAATTCACCTATTTGATACAAATGTCGTATTATTCATTGAAATTCGATTTGGTTTTCAATTTAAATGGTTCACTAATTAAATATTACTTAAAATCTTGGCAGTTTAATAGACGAAGGGATTTTTCATCCAATAACAGAGGATGTGAATGGCAATATTTACACAAATCTATAGTAGTCGGATGGAGTCCACGCAAAAGGAAAGAAAATACAAAAAAATAGAAAATCATAGTGGAGCTAAAAAGTTTACCATTTTCCATTTTCATTTTTGCTTTCAAAAGCTTCAAAAGCCTACAAAACAACACTGTGCCTATGTTAATTTGTAATAAGGTGCTAATTTTAAAAGCAGCCACTGAGTGCTCATTTGTAATAAGGTGTAGTGACTAATTTTCACATATATATATATATATATATTTATTTATTTTAAAGATAAGTTTTGAAAGAAATAAAAGTTTTGGAGAAAAATAATAAATGTTTTTAATTCAAAATATATAAAAAAAAATTGGAGAGAAATAATAAATGTTTTTAATTCAAAATAAAAAGAGTGACCAAAAACTATTGTACAAGAACGAAATTCTTTAAAATATATATAGTGTCTAATTTTTTTTGAATTATTTTTTTTGAATTTGAACTCGGTAACCATATTATAAAGAATAATTTTAAATAAATCTTACAAAATGAATGTATAGATCTTAATTAGAGCAAAAAAACACATTTGATTAATGTTATTAACGTAAGACTATACCAATACGAAAACAAATAATCCTAAATATTAAAAAAATAAACAACCTATAAACTTTGAAGTATAGTAAGCTTTACAATTAACTCCACCCAACTTTATTTTATTGCAAGTCTCCGAGGCTCCATTCGGTGAGGTACATACTCATAACAAAGAACTCCAAATGTTTTACATATCCGTATCTACGATATGAATGATGCCACGTCACTTTGTACGGACACCGATAATTTATGCTGTTGGTTTCTCTGCCTTTTCTTCTTTACAAATTTTTGTGTGTCGTTCTGCAGATTTGGCGTTACCGGAACGCTGTCAGCGTAGATGAAACGGACATGGAAGACCACGGATCACCCGAAACTTTTGTCGGATTGCATTTAATTATTTCCGCTATTTTAGAGGAATATCCGTCCGACCGACAGCGACGGTTCGAAATATGGGGCCCGCCGCGGGTTGGTATAGATTTCTCGCAGTCGTGAGCCATGTGAAAGAAAGAGGCTGAGAAAAGAAATTAAAAAAAGAAGGTTCTGGATTTGGTAAAGAAAGAGGCTATAAAAATAAATTAAAAAAAAAAGGTTCTGGATATGGTAAAGAAAGAGAGAAACTTTTATTTCCACTTCTATAATATTATAAATGCCCTCCGACATGCGAGGGAAATAGCTTGCTTTCTGAGTTACAGCACGTGAACAAATGAATGGAGCATGGAGAGAGAGGCTAGTGTTATTTCTCTCATGTCAGAAGGCATTTATAATGCTATAGAGGTGGAAATAGGAATTGCCAACAAGAAACAAGAAAAAGGCTCACAAAATAAATTAAAAAAAGAAGGTTCCGGATATTGTTTCCGTTGAATTGGACCCTGTTTAAGGATTTAAAATAATAACAATAATTTAAAAGTTTGGAAATGGATTTTAAAACAGAGTAGTCTTTAAGTAAGAGTTTTTGGAGTTTTTTTTTAGGATTTACCCAGTTTAAGGATTTAAAATAATAACAATAAGTTAAAAGTTTGGAAATGGATTTTAGAACAGAGTAGTCTTTAAGTAAGAGTTTTTGGAGTTTTTTTTTTAGGATTTTTGCTTTAAATCTGGTGAAAAAAATTGTAGGTAAATTTTTATTTGTGTTATTTAAACTAGTTTTTTGACTACATACATGGATTCAGGGCCTACAAAACTCCATGCGATTGTGAAAAAATTATGTGTTTAGCACAAGGACAACCACTCCAATGAGGTTTGATCATGACCCACCTTCCTAAGGAGGGTCATCCTCAACCGGTTGTGCTAGTTGGACTTGACAAAATAGTTTATGAATTTAATTTAAGAAAATTATTTTAATTTTAGTTATATTAATAATAAGTACATTATTTATTAAAATTGTCATCTTAATTTAAAGTTAGATTAGTCCGTTACTTTTTTCAAATCATTTGCCCCACTACCAACCTCCTTGACTTGTTAAATCAATACTTCACTCCCTTAATTTACATTATTTTTTATCCCAGAAATACAATTTTAAATAATCTCAATTAATCATTTATGTAAACCATATTGCTCTTAGTGGACCTTGATCATCATCATCATCACCTATTTGTACAAAATAATGGAGTTAAGTTTCCTCTTCATCGTTTTCATCGTCATCATCATCATATTAAGTTTATTTACTTAGAAATTTAAACTTTATTTTAACAAAAAGGATAATATGTGATTATTATTTAGAATAAATAATTTATAAATAAGATTTAATTTGAAAATATATTTTTTAAATTAAATTTTAAATTATTTGACATGAAAAATATCTTAATTAAGATTAATATCTTTTGTTTAATATATTTGTTTAAAGTTAATTGATAGATTAATAATTAAAAAATATATTAAAATTTGGAAAATTATATTTATTAATTTAAATTTCATCTATTGGTTTTCATGAGATTTGAATCTACAATCTCGGGTGACTAAACCTCACTCACTCAAACCGATTAGTCTATAACTCATAAGTAATATATATTTATTATTCATAATCAAAACCAATTGATATCAAACTCAATAATATAATTAATTACAAATTTTAACTTTATTTACTTATTTTAATTAAGCTGATAAACATTTTATGGTGAGGTTCTTCCTCACGACACTGTAGCAGATTTGTCGGCCTAGCAAGAATATACCATTTCGATAATGCTTATTGACTCAGAAGTTTATCGACGGTGCTTTGCGATGAGACTGATCATATTGCTTTTTCGGACGTGTCAGATATTGAGGATGAGATGGTGATCTGACAATTCAAGGTAGTTGTCGACTCATCCATCTAATCTGAAGAACATTTGCCCTCGGCTTTAACTACTACTTTAGCTTCGGTGTCGACATTTCCTCTTCCATAAATGGGAGTGATGTCCATATCCTTGACCTCTCCTTCGCAGACGGGGCATTCTCTGAGATCATAATGTAGATAGATCAATTGATGAAGACACGGCCAACAGAAAGTGCCTGCAAGCCGTAACGAAAGAATCTTTGGCCCCTTGCACTTTTATCCCCTTGTTTCATTTTTTCGCCATATTATTGATGGTTGTGATCATCGACTTAGCCTTAAGTTGCTAAGGCTTTTCATTCATTGTTGGGGGTTATTTTCCTTTGTTAAATGCTTTAAGCTTAAGGTTCTGTTGATCGGGACAATAATAGTTTCCCCGAAATCCCTCAAAAAATAGAATGTTTACAATATGAATGCAACAGTGGGAAAGATGTGATGGAAATAGGTCCAACGAATTAGCCAAATTAGTCTATTAATGAGAATAATCTCGTTGGCTCGAGTTTGTTTGAAATCGAAATAGTCATGGAACGAATTTGACCCTTGCTGGATGAATCGTATTGGTGGTAGACTAAATTAGTTTAAATGTTGGCCTTGATTCGGATCTCTTTGCTACAACAGACAAAACCAATCAGAGATTTTCCATTTAGAAATGGCAGAAAATATAACAACCAACAAACTTTTATTAAAACAAAACCAATGAAAAAAATTAATCGTATTAACAACTATATAAACAGTGCCCCCTAGAATGGACAGGTGTTAGGAGTTGAGTGGTATCAGAGAAATCAAAATCGGAGCTTTTAACACTGGACACAAACGAAAAACATCGATATGTGATATGGAGCGGATGTGATATTGCATTGATCTCTTTTTAATAACTGAATCACATCCATTTTATTGGCGATTTCAAATGGTCACACATCACAAAAGTTGCGATATGGGCAGATGTGAAATTCTAATTAGACGGAAATTAATACCATATCGGGTCCAGATCAAATTGGCAATCGACGAAGTAACATGGTGGCATATCGCAATATCACCGGTATGGCATATCGAGGGTGAATGAAATATCACAATCAGAGGTAGGAGGTTGGAAGGATATCATAATCGGTGATCAGAGGTTTTGGAGTGGAATACCTTTGAAAAGTTGCGATCCATCTAGACGCGATAATTTATACTCTGTAGTTGATTATTATATTAGATCCGGGAGTGGAGTGACTATATCGCAAAAGTTCCGATGGGGCACTTTAGAGGTGGAACGTGGAAAAAATGTGGGGCATATCAGAACTTTGGGCTTGAAGCCATATCGTAAGTTTTTATAAGAGCGAACCATGAAAAACTTCGATATTTATATTTCCCTTATATATATTATACGCGCATTATAAAACATTAGCCCCGCTTTGTAATATGAACTTTTGGTTATAATAAAGTTGGGACTTTGAGATATATTAACATATGAATGTGCGCCAAGGACTTTGGGTTATATATTATATGCTCGAACTTTTGATTATGTTATATATGACCCCAATATGTGATCTCAATATGGATTTAAAATATGATTCCAATACGTAATTTCTATATGCCAATATACCATTATGTAATATTTAATATTCAAGGCTTATAGCACATAGAAGTTTAGAATTATAGGCGGGAAGAATTATCAGAGGTTTCTCATCGACATTTTCATATCGGGGATCTGAAAGGATAGCTATCAATTAGAAAACCATGATATAAAAATTGTGATATAGAGGTGGGTAGTATATAGGAGATCGGATGTCGGAGGTGAGATAAATATCGAAGGGTCGAAAGATTAACGGGGTCACGTATTAGAGAATATAGTGAGGAGGTATATTAGAGATCGGAGGGTCAGAGGATTTGATGTGGTGATCAATATAAAAACATTGATATGGAAACCTCGATATGCTACATGGAATTCTTGTGGGATCATACCTTTATTGCTATACATAAAACAAAGTGCTTTATTATTTTAAGGCTTTAGGACTTAGGAAACCTGATCAGTACATATTTTAATCAGAGTTTTTTGTTAACGGGACATGTTGGAAAGCTCTGATATTATACTTCCGATGAGAGTTTTTTACAGTAAAAGCCAATGTTTAAGGCTTAAGCTCTGATATTTTAGTTCTGATAAGGGGAATCTCTTGATTTAATTAAGCTTTTGAAACAATAAAGCTAAGATTACCTTGTTTTATTGGATTTTTTGGGTTTTATCCTAAATTGTTTTAAAAGGGTCCCCATTATTTATTAGTTCTACCATTAACTATAATGGGGGTTGTTAAGTAGTACAACAATTGGCAACACACTAGGCGAAATAATTATCTCTGTTATATAATAAATGAAGGTTTAATCAATTAAACAAGAAGGCTTAGAAATGTAAAAATGCCTGAAGTTTTAGTTTGATAACAGTCACTCTGGATAAAAGAACTCATCACTTTCTAAATTATCTCATAACCTTAATATTTATGAAAACCTTTATCATCCTTGTTTGTCATTTAATCAGTTATAAAGATAAAGTTAAAAACTATAGAAATTTAGCTTTTTAAGATAAACGTATTTGTCACTGGTAAAGCCACTGCTGCCAACATGCATCCATAGCCTTGATAGGGTTACCATTTAACCACAGATACGTCAGTATCCCATCCACTTATAGTAAAAAAAAAATCAGGTGTCTTTAATATTTTTCTTTTAAAATTTTGTTTTAAATTTTGCTTGAAAGCCATTGCCCTGGTTTGGTGACCAGATTTTGACAATGCCATTCATGGGTTATAATGATACTAAACAAGTTGGCTCGTGATGAGACCTCTTGTCTTAAGGTTACATAACTATAATCCATTATTCTGGTTTGGTGGCTAGTTTGATAATGTCAATATCATTGGTTTCCCATGATCATGGTAAGTCAGCTCATGATGAGACCTCTTATTTTTCAAGTTTTATATATTTTTGAATTACACTCTAAAAAAATTTAAAATCAGTGGATGGGGAGGCATATTCACTCCTTAAGAGTAATGGATGACAATTGAAGTCAAAAGATGCTAAAACTTCATAATAGCCTTTACTTTCTTTTTTAGGAAAACCTTTTGCATGATCAATCAAGGGATAACTAGATTTTATAAAGTTTTCAAGCTATGAAACATTCACAATTTAATGGATATAAATATTTCAGAGTTTTGTTATAATTTGCAAAACTAAACCTCAATGTTATGATTTGCTTTCTAAAAATCTCTCGCTTAATCAATCAAATCTCATTTTAGTGATGAGAGACCCCAATATGAGGACAAAAGTGTATTACTTAACAATGCTAGGGCTAAGACACCAGTATATACATATGATTATTTACATATTTACAAAAGGATAAGTATCCTTAATAAAAATAAATAAAAATAAATAAATAAATCTTTAAAACTAGCCCATTAATAGGCAGAGAATCACTCTTTCATTATAGATCTTGTAGAATAAAAGTTGATGGGCCTAGTTTTTGAACAATCTGAAATGGGCCTAGCCATAGTCTTTGGAACTTTGAATGTTTTCCTTTCTCCTCATGGGCTTTGTCCCATTTCAGAACTAGATCGCTAATTTCAAAAATTTTATTTTGAACCGAACTTGCATCAAAAGCAGACTTAACAAATTGTTGGTGATGGCCAAGTGATGGCCATGGACCTGTCTAGATTTATCTCTTTCTTCCTTCAGTTTAAGGATTTGAGACATTCTTAGTTGAAGAGCAGAGGAAGGTTTTTATTCAATGGACTGCACTAGGGCTAGTGATGGTATAGCTAGATTAGGTGGTAAAATAACTTCTTTACCATATACTAATTGAAAAGGAGAAGTGCCTATAGAGTCATTCAAGGTAATTTTGTCAACTCATAATGCAAATACTAGAGCTTTATGCCAATTTCCTAATTTTGGTCAATGGTCCGTTTGATTATTCTAATAAGGTTTTTGTTAGTAGATTCTGCTAAGTCGTTTCCTTGTGGATAATAATTTGTAGAATACTTCAATTTAAAACCTTTTCTAAGGGAAAATTCAGTAATGGTGTTACCTGAAAAATATGATGCATTATAAAAAATTAAAGCATGAGGAAGACCAAACCTGGTAATAATAAATTGATCAATGAATTCAATAATGTTCTCAAAATTGACCACCTTCAAGGGTATAGCTTCCACCCACTTGGTGAAGTAATCAATAGCAGTCAAGATGTATTTATGTTTCTTGGAAGAGTTAGGAACAATCTCACATATTATGTCCAGTCCCCATTGTTCAAATGGTTGTTCAATGTTAACCGGTTGTAAAGGTAAGGTTGGTTTCTTTTGTCTTCCAGTAGTAGTTTGGCAAACTTTACACTTTCTAACATAAGCATGAGTGTCCCTGAATAAAGTTGGCCAATAATAACCAACATGTAGGATTTTGTGAGCAGTGGTGTCTCCACCATAGTGTCCTCCAACTGGTCCATCATGTAGCTCTTGCAAGACCTTTTTAGCTTCAAACTTTTCTAGACATCTTAACAAAACATAATCATAATTTCTTCTAAATAAGACATCATTAACAAGCTGATATTGATTAGCCTTTAGTCTAAGAGCTCTTTTCTTCTTGTAATTGAGTTCCGGTGGAGCATAACCATTTTTTAAATAAAAAATGAGATCAACATATTGGGATTCAATGTCAATGGGAAATACCTCTGTGATTTGAACATTATTACCTGAATCTTCATTAACTAAGTTGTCATCAGCTCCAGTAATCAACCTGCAAAAACCTTGTCCTCTGACAATTTTAGTTGGTTTAATATCAAGGTCATATTCTTGCAGGGTAGTAACCCAATTGGCTCTTTTCTCTCCTAATTCTTTCTGAATAAGTAATTGCCTAACAACAGGGAAAGGAACAATTACTTTAGTGTGTGTCTTCAAGAGGAAAGGCCTGAAATTCTTTATGGATTTAAAGACTACAAAATCTTTCTTCTCAACCTTTGAGTAATTGAGCTCAACTCCTTGTAGATTTGAACTAAAGAATGAAATTGGAGCCTCAATTTGTTGTTCATTAGGTTGAGTTAAGACTGTTGCGTAAGATTGTTGGGAAGCAAAAGTATAAAGAATAAAATGTTTAGTAAAATCAGGGGTTGATAACGAAGGGGCATCAATGATTGTTTGTTTTATTGCCTCAAATGATTTTCTTTCATAGAGTCCCCATTTAAATATTGACTTCTGCTTGATCATAGCTTGCAAGGGAAGTAAAAATTGAGAGAAATCTGGGACAAATATTTTGACAAAATTAATTTGCCCAAGAAAGGATTGCATGGACTTTTTGTTATGAGGAAAAGAAATTTCAGATATTGCCTTGATTCTATTAGGGTCTATACATATCCCTTCTTTGGAGACAATAAAACCTAGAAGTTTTCCTTCGTCAAGAGCAAAAAAATGACTTTTTGGGATTCAAGGAGATTCCAAACTTCCTACATCTTTCAAAGATTTGCTTCAAGTCATGCAAATGGTTCATACTTTTTTTGGAATAAATTGTAATGTCATCAAGATACACTACAAATGATTTGTTAATCAAACCTCTGAAAGCAATATCCATAGCTCTTTGGAAAGTAGCTCCAACATTAATTAATCTGAAAGGAATTTTTTGATAGACATATGTCCCCACTTGGTCCTGAATGTGGTCTTAAGTTTATCATCTGGATGTACAAGTATTTGATTGTATCCTGAAAAACCATTTAAGAATGACATCAGTTTAGAACCAACAACATATTATAAAATTTGCTCCAATGGGGGTAAGTGAAAATTGTCCTTTTTACAAGCAGAAGGAAAAAAAAATATAAAAGAAAATAGAAAATTATAGTGGAACCAGAAATTTTACCGTTTTCCAATTTCTTTTTTGTTTTCAAAAGCTTAAAAAACTTACAAAACAGTGGAACTTAGTGTTAATTTGTAATAAGGTGCTAATTTTAAAAGGAGTGATTGATTTTTTAGATAAACAAAAATTTAAATTACAAAATTACTTTAGATGTAAATTTTGATCGAATTAGAGGTTTTAAAATTGAATGAAAAATAACAATTTTCTTTTAGAAATATAATATAGAATTTTTTTTTTTTGAAGTCAGAGATATAATATAGAATTTTTTTTTTGAATTCAGACTTGGTAACTATATCATAAAGAATAACTTTAAATATCTATTACAAAATGAATAACTTTAAATATCTATTACAAAATGAATGAATGTATAGATATTAATTAGAGTAAAAAATACATTTGAATAATGTTATTAATGTAAGATTATAGCAATAGAAGATAAACAAATAATCCTAAATATTAAGAAATAACCAACCTTAAAACTTTGAAGTATAAGAAGCTTCACACTTGACTCCACCCAACTTTATTTTATTGCAAGTCTCCGAGGCTCCGTGCGGTGAAGTACTTATAACAAAAGAACAAATGTTTTACATATGCCGCTCTACGATGTGCATGATGCCACGTCACTTTGTACAGACACCGATAATTTATGCTGTCGTTTCCTCGGCCTTTTCTTCTTTACAAATTTGTGTGTGTCGTTCTGCCAGATTTGGCGTTACCGGAACGCCGAGAGCCTAGACGAAACAGATATGGAATACAACGGATCACCAGAAACTTTTGTCGGATTGCATTTAATTATATCCGCTATTTTAGAGGAATATCCTTCCGACCGACAGCGACAGTTCGAAATATGGGGCCTGCCGTTCGTTAGTAGAGATTTCTCGCAGTAGCGAACCATGTGAAAGAAAGAGGCCGAGGAAAAACAAAAAAAAGGGTTCTGGATATTGTTTCTACTCAAGTGGATTGGGTTTAAAAATTTAATAATAATAATGATTTAAAAATTTGGGAATGGATTTTAAAATGCCGCGGGATTTTTTTTGGTTGAGTTTTTTTTGATTCGAGGACAAAATAAATTAGAAAATTTTCTAAAAAATTTAAAACTCTTTTTAAAACATGTAATGTAATTGTGATGTGGGTTTAATGATAAGGTTAAGCTTATTTGAGTAGGAATTAAAATTTTAGTACGATAAATTTATTGTATGTGTTTTTTTTTTAATAGTTTATAAATTAAATTTTATAATAATAGATTATAATTTTTTTGTCAAGTTGTTTGTGATTCTCTAGGTCTGACATGTGGTTTGAAAAACTACGATCTAGGAGTATTTAATCTTTCAAAGTCATCCACCCATGACCCAATTCAAGATGACACATGACTTGGGCCACACCAGCGCTAAGTTGACTGGATTTTTTAGCATGTCTCCTCTCTCTATCCGAGACACAACCACCCCAGTGAGGTTTAATTCCCACCCCAGTGAGGTTTAATTTTAGGCCGCCTTTCTAACTAGGTCCATCCTCAACGGGTTGTGCTAGTAAAACTTGAGAAAATAATTTATAAATTTAATTAAATAATAAAATTTAATTTAAGAAATTTATTTTATCTTTAATTATTTCAATAATAAGTATATGATTTATTAAAATTAGCATATTAATTTAATGCTAGATTAATTTGTTTTTTTTCAAAACATTTGCTCCACTACTAATCTCCTCAACACTTCTTTTTTTTATGACAAAAATAAAATTTTAAATAATCTCAATTAATTATTTATTTTTAAATTAAAATTTAAATAATTTCAATTAATCATTTCTTTTTTAAATTATTTAACATAAAAATTGTAAATTAATTAACAAATTAATTAAAATTAATAATTTTTCTTAAAGTTTATAGATAAATTAACAATTAAATAATATATTAAAATTAAGAAAATTATATTTATTAATTTAAATTTAATTTATTGGTTTTCATGAGGTGTGAATCTATAGTTTAGGTTAACTAAAACTCACTCAAATAGACTCATCTATAATTTATAATTAATATATATTTATCCTTCATAATCAAACCAATTTATATCAAATTTAAAAAATATAATTAATTAAAAATTGTATTTATTTATTTTAATTTTAAAATTTTTATTTTATAGAAAAGAAAATCTATAAAAATTAAGTTTGAATTTAAGATAAAATTATTTCAATTTTAGAACTTTTATTTAATAAATAAAAAAATCTCAAAAAATTAAAGTTTGAATTTAAGTGAGAGATAGTAGCTTTTATCTCACCCTATTTTCATGTCTCTTAACATATTTTCTCTTCAAATTTTTTTCCCGATTTATTTAAATTAGAACTTGTTAATTATAACTCTTTCTATATATATAATTTTTTTTAATAATTTAATATAAAAAAAATACTATAAATTTATAAACCAAAATATAATAATGTGAAATAACAATCTCTTTATCAATAAGAATAAAAAAAATTTAACATCTAACAAATTTAAAGTTATAATAAATTTATTTTAAAATATTTAATATTATATTTAAAGTTTTAATAAATTTATTTTAAAATATTTAATTTTTTTTTGACAAATTCGGTTGTTATATTAATGGCTGAAAAAAGAGGAGTCAGTTCTCCTGGAGTACAATATGTTTTTGGTGATTTGCATCAAAGGAATTACAAAATGGGATCTTTCCCTGATCCTTGTTCTGCTGGTTTTACCTCTAAAGCTTCTTGAGCTGCTATAGACTCTTACATAGTGAAATAACCAAAATTTACATTTGCATAACATCTTTAATCTATTTCTATGTGGCTTATCTGCCTTGCCGTGGACTCTTCCGGATTTGGGTCCAGTTCTATCTGCTTGGCACTGGAGGAACTAGTTGCTGCCTTGTTCTTTTTGTCCATCATATACTGCAGTATTGCTATGGATTCCTCAGCATGGCTACAACGGTACGACAGATTTCTAAATTGCTCATGGAGAGAGGCTACCATATGTAGAAAGAGATCTATCTCTGCTCTGTATTTATCATTGATGGTGCAATATTGATCCTCCATTATGGTCTCCAGGTTCCTGACCTGATTCTCCAAGGTGCGCTGTTGCGCCCTTACTTCCTCCAGTTCCGCTTGCAGGTCCGCACAATGGAAGCAATCCTCGGAGCGAGCCATGCTTGCTTCAGGGCTATTACTATCCAAAATCCCTGCAACAATAAAAGAAACAAAAAACAGGGGAGCACGAGCTTGCTTAAGGGTGCTGATGGTCAAACATGAGTAGGGAGGAGTTGTCTAAAGGTTTTGATAGGCGCGGGAGGAGTAGGGATAGCTTCTGAGGGAAACACAACAAATCGTTGAAGAAGACGAGACAGAGGGGACATTAGAGAACTGTTGCTCGCGGAGGTAACAAAACACAGAGTAATGAAAATAGCGATATGAGGAACAATAAATAGAAGGAGAGTGCGTAGATCGAAGGCGGGAAGGGAGCATGCTTATCGCATTGGAGATATGGCGTATCTGCAGAAAGGACTGGAGCATATCCTGCAAGGCTCGAGGATCGGGTCCGAGAAGACGTTTACCGGCTGGGATATTGAGACTTTCAATGCCCTTGAGTATTTCACGAACTTCATATCTATTCAAAATCTTTATACCATAAGCTGTTCTGCTGTTAGCCCAAATCGCATGATTCATCTCAGTGATTCTGTCAGTGATGCAATGCTTGCTGCTGAGGAGATGTGACTGAGTCATGGCAAGGGTTGGAAGGACTCGCTGGAGTTACAGCTCAGGATGGCGATGGGTCTTTCGCATGCTTTGTTGGCACGCTCATCTTTTTTTTTATTCAATTTACGGAGAATATGATAGTATTTGATATCTTCCATTGCCTGATGGAGGATCTGGTTGCGTCGGTTAATTTGCTGAAGGAGAGTATTTGGTGTGTTCTGCTGATGCACCATGAGGTGAATAACGACTGAGGAGTCCCCAAAAACCTTCGCCTTTTTTATTCCTAGCTTGCTTAACTGGGTGAGGCCCTGGAACAGAGCTAATGCTTCAGCTCTATTGTTAGAGTTGATCCCGAGACCCCATTCATAATGGAGAATACATTGTCCATTGGCATTACAAATTAGCGCTCCTGCTCCGGCTAGACCCGGATTTGACTTGGATGCCCCGTCGAAAAATAAGTGGAAGATGTTACAGTTGCATATCCAGTTAGCAAATTCTTCTTCTTTGAGTCTCAGTTTCCATGTACTGACTTCTCCTTTTGTCTGAGTCTCCCTCCTGCGGGCTTCCTGAGCATTGGGATTGTTCTCCAGGATGTAACTGATTAAGTTTCGCTCCTCTATGCTATAGTTTGTTGCATCAATCTTGCCAGTGGTGTTACTTGAGATTGTTTCCAGAGCGAGTGTTTTAGCTTTGTGGCAAATTTTACGAATGCTTGAGCCTTTATCCTGGAAGACTTTATGATTTCGAGCTAGCCAGATGCGCCAGAGTAGAGTGAGTGGGAGGGTGTTCCATACTCTCTTCACCAAACTACTTCTTTTTTCTTTCCAGGGGCAATCTTTCCTCCATTTATTTATTGTCTCTGCTATAGTGGGCTGGGGCTCCCAATTTATATTTCCTATTGAGGCCATTTTCCCCCAACAGCCAACAGCAACTGGACACTCTATGAATAAGTGGTGCATCATTTCCTCTGATTTGCAACAGTTCAGACATCTGGATGGACCAATAATGCCTCTTCTTCTTAGATTTTTAGCTGTTAGAATTTTACCTTTCAGTAAGAGCTAGATGAAGAATTTTATTTTTGGAGGAGCCTCTACTTGCCATACTATATTCCAATGATTCCAAAGGCTTATTTGATAGATGCTATTACAGAGGTATTGATGACCGGCTTTAACAGTATAATTTGTTTGTTAGGGTCCCACCCTAACCCCCTTATTTATGTCATGGGATCACGTCATAGTCAAGAATCAATAAAGCCCATATTAATATTTGTAAGTGGTTAACCCGCAATTAATTACGGGACCACAGTTAGTTGCAAATGGGCGGTAGTATTAGTTAGATGGTAAATGGGCGGTAGTATTAGATAGATGGTATTAATAAAACCCACGATATTGGCTCGTGGTATTGCATGTATGAGTCATATATAAAGGATAGAGACTCCCTGCGAGGAGCATTGTGTCTTGTTTTGTAATCGAGCTCTGCTCTATTGGAGGTTGCCTCCTCGAAGAGGCCTATGAACATTTCTCTCTGAATAACAAAATCATTGCTATTCTGTGCTCTGGGTATAATTTTTCGCATATTCTGTGTTCTCGGTATCTTTTCTTCGCAAATTCTATGTTTGGGTATCGCTTTGCAGGTTAAGAGCATAACAAGTGGTATCAGAGCACTTTCCAGGGCTCGGTGGGATCTCCAAATTTTAGCAAAATTTTTTTTTTAGGCTAGAGACGTGTTCCGGCGTCTTTAAACCACGGGATCTGTCGTTAAGCGCATAAACCTGCGGATTTGGGGAGGCATGCACGCAGGAAATACAAGAGGTGGTCACGTCTGTTGGACTCCCTTGTAACCCCTGTGGGTACCCCTTCGAGTAGTAGCGCATTAGACAGAACCGCGCACGGACTGTCTTCCACGTACCCTCTGGGTATATAGGAAGCCCCCTAGCTCCCTTGAAACCTCGCCATCGATCAACCTTCGGCCGTCTTGTGGCTACAGTACACCGAGAACAGCACTCAGAGAGATTACTCGCCCGTACGATAGGGTAGTCGGGTTGTACGGCTAAGGGTACGGTCGATCCTCCTTAGTTAGAGCCCTGAAACATTGGGCCGAGTACTACTGTCAGACCCTTATGTATATTGCGATCTGTAGCACCTGACACTCCCCAAGACCATAACCCCCTTATTTATGTCATGGGATCACGTCATAGTCAAGAATCAATAAAGCCCATATTAATATTTGTAAGTGGTTAACCCGCAATTAATTACGGGACCACAGTTAGTTGCAAATGGGCGGTAGTATTAGTTAGATGGTAAATGGGCGGTAGTATTATATAGATGGTATTAATAAAACCCACGATATTGGCTCGTGGTATTGCATGTATGAGTCATATATAAAGGATAGAGACTCCCTGCGAGGAGCATTGTGTCTTGTTTTGTAATCGAGCTCTGCTCTATTGGAGGTTGCCCCCTCGAAGAGGCCTGTGAACATTTCTCTCTGAATAATAAAATCATTGCTATTCTGTGCTCTGGGTATAATTTTTCGCATATTCTGTGTTCTCGGTATCTTTTCTTCGCAAATTCGATGTTTGGGTATCGCTTTGCAGGTTAAGAGCATAACAAGTGGTATCAGAGCCAGGTTCACTTGTTATGCTCTTAACCTGCAAAGCAATACCCAAACATAGAATTTGCGAAGAAAAGATACCGAGAACACAGAATATGCGAAAAATTATACCCAGAGCACAGAATAGCAATGATTTTATTATTCAGAGAGAAATGTTCACAGGCCTCTTCGAGGGGGCAACTTCCAATAGAGCAGAGCTCGATTACAAAACAAGACACAATGCTCCTCGCAGGGAGTCTCTATCCTTTATATATGACTCATACATGCAATACCACGAGCCAATATCGTGGGTTTTATTAATACCATCTATCTAATACTACCGCCCATTTACCATCTAACTAATACTACCGCCCATTTGCAACTAACTGTGGTCCCGTAATTAATTGCGGGTTAACCACTTACAAATATTAATATGGGCTTTATTGATTCTTGACTATGACGTGATCCCATGACATAAATAAGGGGGTTAGGGTGGGACCCTAACATTGTTCCAGATGCATCCCATCGAAACCCATCCATTTCACCTTCTTGAATGGGAGCCTTGCTGTGAAGGAGCATCTTTAGAGAGTTGAAGCTAGATTCTAATGCATTGGGAAGCTCAGGAAAATTCCAGCCAATCCAAACATGGGAGAGGGAGTCCCAACTTGAGATTTGAGACAAATGGTATAATCCTTTATTGTTAAGCTAGTTTATAACAGGGGTTGCCTCTGCGTTCATGCCCAGAGGTTGCTGCCCCAGAATTTTGTCTGTTCCAAACTTAATGCTGGTTCCCCTGCCAGGGACTTTTGAGATGTTTTGATGCATAAACGGAAGAGCCTTCTTGCAAAGTTTCTAGATTTTTGTGGATTTTATGTTAGGAATGTTGGTGTCTAAAAGTTTCCGTCTTAGACAGCTCAAGTATTTTACCTCCAGTACCTTTTTCCACCACATTGTAGGTCCTGTGATCAGTCTCCATATAATTTTTGTGCCAAAGGCCAGATTTAGGAGCTTTGGTGATCTAATGCCAAGTCTGCCTCTGTCTTGGGTTTGGATTACATTTTTCCAGCTAACTAAGTTGAACTTATTCTTATCAGTTTTCCCCCCTTGCCAGAGGAAATGTCTAAGAGCAACTTCCATTTTATGATGAAAAATAGCTGGAGCTTGATATAAAGAAAAGCGATAGATAGGAAGTGAAGCAATACCTGATTTAAGGAGAATAAGCCTGCCTATTGGATTAAGCCACATTGTACCCCATTGCTGCACTTTCCTCTTAATCTTTTCAAGGATTCCATTCCAGGTTTTGGCCTTCAAGGGCCCCATGCTCACAGGCATACCTAAATAGGAAAAGTGGGTCCATTCCAGGTTGCATGTGACTCCAAATATGCTTGCAATGCCGTGTATAACATGATTTGCAGTGTTCCATCCATAAATGCAGCTTTTGAGCTGATTGACTTTGCCTCCGGAATACTCCATGAATTGATCCAGGAGTTTCTTGAATCGCCTTGCTATTGTCGTACATGCTCCCCCAATTAGCAAGGTGTCATCAGCAACTGAGAATGATTAATTTTCTTTGCTCCATTCCCAAATTTGACGCCAGTTATGAGCCCTACTCTACGATTGTAATCTAAGGCTTGACTGAAGGATTCAGCCATGAGGATGAATAGGTAAGGAGATAGGGGGCAGCCATGTATTAGCCCCCGAGAGGATTGGAAAGCTTCACAGGGCCTCCCATTGATCAGGGGGGATATCCAGGGCCCAGAAATGCAGGTGATGAAGGATGGCTCGAATCCCATTTTGTTTAAGACAAAAAAAAGGAAGGAGTGCCTTACTCTGTCGAAGGAATTTGCAAGATCCAGTTTTAGGACAAGCCCTTTTTCTCTCCTAGTTAAGCTTGAGTGGATGGCTTCTTGGACAAGAAGAATGGAGTCGGTGATATGCCTGTTGGGGAGGAAGCCTCCTTGATTTTCAGAAATCAAGGAGGGAAGAAGAGGTTTGAGCCTGGTTGCTAAGATTTTGGATATAATTTTATAGGACGAGTTACATAAAGAAATGGGTCGGAATCTAGAAAGGGAGGAGGGACGATTTTCTTTAGGTATGATAGCAAGATAAGTGGAGTTAGTGAATCCTCCTATCTTTCCTTTTTTCAGCACCCAACGGATCATCTTTATCAGGTCTTTTTTTATCATTGTCCAATACTCCCTAAAGAAGCAGATGGGGAATCCATCCGGTCCTGGAGCCTTGTCAGGATGCAAGCTCCAAATGGCTGCCTTGACCTCCTCTTCCTCTATTTCTTTGCTGAGCTTGTTGTTCATTTCTTGAGTAACCCCTTTGGGCAAATGCTGGAGCAAATCTGAATAGTCTTCTTCCTCTTTATTTTCAGTTAGTAGATCCCTGTAATGCTTAGTGGCAGCTTTCTTTATAGTTTCCTGAGTGTTGTATCGATTTCCTTCATTATCTGTGATTATGCTTACTGTATTCCTGAGCTTTCTAACAGTAGCTTGTTTGTGGAAGTATGTTGTATTTTTATCTCCTGCTTGAAGCCAAAGTTGCCTAGATTTTAGGTGCCATTTTATCTCTTCCTCCCTGTTAATTTGGGTTAGCTATGCATATAAGTTGCCTTCATGATCTTTGTTTTGATGAGATAGTCCTTGATCTTCTATTTTTTGCTGAACATTTTCTAGTTCTCTTTTGACTTTATTTTTGTTCTGTTCAGGTTCCTGGTAGCCGTTCGTAGCCCACTCTTTTAGAGCCTGCTTGACTCTTTTTAGCTTTGATTCCCAAATAAAGATTGGTGAGCCCTCGACATGCTGGATCCATGTTGTTTGGACCACTTCTCTGGCTGCTGGCATCCAGTTCCAAAGAGGGCTGTATTTAAAGGGGATGGGACCAAGGAGGCAGTGGTTTTGCAGAGTCAACGTAATGGGGTAATGATCAGAGGCCGATGTGTTGAGAATATTAGCGTATCTCGCTGAGAAGGAAGAGAGGAAGGCTATATTGATTAGGAATCTGCCTAATCGTTCCATTATGTTACCAGCACCGATCCTTCGATTGCTCCAGTTGTATCTGTGATTTTTGGGAATAACATCAACCAAATCGTGCTCCTGGATGATGGTTTCTAACTGGCCTCTGGAGGGATCTGGAGTGAAAGTTCCTCCTCTTTTTCCATTGGCGTGAAGGATCAGATTGAAATCTCCTGCAACTATAAGATTGTTGTTTTGTTCCCCTTCTATGCTTACCTTCAGATCGTCCCAATAGATTTCTTTTTCTCTGTAGTGGTTGGGGGCATAAACATTGTAAATGGTTACTGTTTGGCTGCCTGTTTTGCTATCGAGAGTGGTTTTGATCCAGTTTTGATGAATTTTTGTAGAGCTGCAAACCCATTTGTTGTTGTCCCATATGGTTACAATGCCAACGGAGGCTCCTCTGGCTTCGCTGATGCTTACATAAAACTGTCTCTGTTGGCTTATGATTTTTTTCATCTCGTGCTGATCTTGTTTTCTTTCCTGTATTAGCATGATTTCTGGTTTTTCATTGTGAATTAGTTCTCTGAGGGCAGCTAGATTGGAGGGGTGCCCTAAACCCTTGCTATTCCAAGAAAGGATTTTCATCATGGGACTTTAGGCGTGCGGAGAGGTGCTCACCTCTCTTGGTATTTACTACTTGTTTCTTTTTCTTGATGCCTAAGAATGAAAGACTCTATTGGGGTTTGCGTGCCCATAGCTATATCTTTTTGGGCGCTCTCATCCCTTGTTGCCTAGCTGATTTTCTGCCCGGTCCTTGTTTTTTAAGACATCACTAGCTGCTCCATGATCCTTGGAAGAACTTCTGGTAATTCTGGATGAAAGGGGATCAGGAGAGGGCCGAGAGGAGATGGAGGGAGGTTGCTGGGAGATTGGGGGTTCGAAGGAAGGGTTGTCGGGGATAGATTCTACTGCAGAGAGGATAGCGAAGGGATTGGAAGAGGGAGGAAGGGGCGGTTCGGGAGGATCTGAGGATGAAGGGGGAGAGGAGGAAGGGCGCGGATTAGATGGTCCAGGGATTTCAGGATCCAAGGAAGGCTTGGAGGGGGGGGATGGTTTCTTCTTTTTGACGGTTTCCCAGTGGCCATCCTACTATTCATTGTCTATATTAACAACTTTTGTGCATCTATTAGCGAAATGTCCATATTCGTGACATACCTTGCATTCAAAGGGAATCTGTTCGTAGTCCAGCTGCTGGATATGGCTCCAATCGTCTACTTTCAGCTTTATCGCTTGCGGCAGTCCTCGACCTAGATCCATTTCAACACAGATCCTTGTGCATGCTTGCATGTTGTCCTTGGGCTCACTGCGATCGATGTACTTGCCAACAACATTCCCTATGGCCTTAACCGAATCATCCCCCAAGCAATGAAGAGGAAGATGTGGTAGGCGGATCCAGGCTGGAACAACACTTGGGATGTCCAGTTCCGGGTCAAAATCTGGGGTCCATTTGTTGAGATAGAGTCCCCTTGAGTCCATGAAGTATGGCCCGTTCCTGAATATCAGATCTTTGTCCTCCTGTGATTCAAAATGGAATGTATAATACCCTTTGCAAAAGTACAAGGGTGTTGTTACCACCCTTTAGAATTAATTAGTCAGTAAGCAACCAACAAGGAAGTCATATACCAACAAGGATGTCAGATACAAACAAGGAAGTCAGATACCAACATAGATCTGGACAACCAATATACCAGAATGATGATTCCTACGAGGCATGGTGTTCCTGGGTTTAACGCCATCTGTGGTTGGGTGTCATGTCAGCCCCCTCGGGACCACATTACATTCTCATCTGCTCTAGTAATGTGGCAACCTTCGTTTGGAAGGGTAAAGCTGATTTGTCTCTTGACAAAATCTAATGGATATTTTTCCTTGGATCTTGTCTGACCAGTTTCGCTCGACCTATCTTTGAATTGTTCTGGGCGATGACCAGAGCCCTGTAAATTGTCCTATTAATCCTTTCTTCGCAAGGGAAAGGGCTGCCATATGAGGAATAGTTGGCAGTGGATGAACTTCTTGCAGCACATCAAGTTTCTTGACAAATTTCGTGGTTACAGGTCTGGGTCGTTGCGGGGGGAGGGACTTCACCAGTTCAGAGAACGCTTTTTGCGGATCAAGATCCTCGTGGGACGGATCCGAAGAACCCATGGTTGGGCCAAGGCCCAGGCCGATGCAGATCAGATCTCAGAGGCCGCACGATTCAGGCAGACGCGCGCAACAGTGGATGCCGTATTATAAATTTTTTTAATACTCTTTAAAATATTTAATATTATAGTAAAATATATTAAATTATTTAGTGTTTTAAAATTATATATTTTTGGTTATATATTGATATTAATTTTTTTAAAAATATATATTTATATAAATTCATTAATTGTTTAACCACAATGATGGATACATATATATGATTTATGAAAAATTTAATATCTAATTTCATTTTTCACCTAATATTTCCTAACATAGCACTAATAAATTAATCAATGCACTGTGAACTAATCTATTTTAGTTTAATCATTTAATTTTTAACAGCATACATGTAAATATTAACATTACGAAACTAAACAAGTGAGTACGGATTGCCACATCGATCTTTGCTAAACCACATCCCTACCAAAAATCCTTTCATGGAATATTATATGATATTATTGTGCATGAGAAATTATTTAAAGGAACTAACACGTACTTGATTTAGATTTTGTATAGTTTCTCGAAAGTATTTTAAAAATAACAAAATTATTTGTTGATTAAATTAGGGGGGCTTATATTATAAAATATTATGCAACGTAATTGTTGTAAAGTTTAAATTATTTTATTTAGTTTGTGAATGGTATGGGTATATATGATTTCGTTTTAGCGAATTCAATGGCTATAGTGGTGAATCTGTCAGTGCAAATATAGTGGTGAATCTATTAGTGTAAATATGACTCTGATGTTAGGATATTTTAACATATGGGAAATATAAGTATAATTTGGTCTAGTGTAGATTTAGGTAAAGTGTGTTTCTTTACTATGTACTTTTGTAACTTATAATCTGATGGTCACGATATGTAGTGATCCGACAGTTCATTCTCTTCTCGGTATTATCGACACCTGATCCGTGGCTTAACACTTGATTGGTCCATGATCTCTATTTAAAGAACATGAAGGGTCATTTGTAGAGTAACCTTCATGAGATAAGCTTATGTAAATTTTCATTCTTTTATTGATCTGTGGTGGTGTCCTTTCAGATTCTGTCTGAGAAACTTACCCTGTAAATTCCTACATCCGATTCAAACTCTTATTTTATTTTGTAAATTATATATAAAAGTATGTATACTTTTACTTAAAGACTATAGTGGTGAATTAACACAAAATGTGAATTATATGTGAAAGTATATATGGTTTTACTTAACAATTATAGTGGCGTAGTCAGAAATTCATAGGTACAAATATGAAGTTAGTTACTCATTCTTTTAATCACCCAAGCAATTTTTTTATGGTTTGGTAAACTAAACTATCTTTGTGGATTAACCTATATGCATATAAAACTAACTAGTATTTAAATAATTTTAATATTTTTTAATTAAATTAAGATTTAAAATTTTAATTACATAAAATGTTTCTATTTTCCATTCACTTTGATTTTAAATATTTTTTATTTTAAATATTTTTTAGGACTTTTTTTCTTATTTGAGAAACTGCTATCAAATAACATGTAGAAAATGGTTGAAGTAGTAGGTAAGTGCAAAATAAAATAGTTAAAATTTTAAATTTAATAGTTTATATATTTTTATTATAAATTGTATTATATTGAAAAATTATATATTCACTTTTTATATGTTTTTTAAAATAATATAATAATTTTTTCCTTTAATTATATAAATTAAATATATACAAAAATATCGTTTAATAAATTAATTAAAAAACAATTAAACATATTATTAAAAATAATAAAACATAAAATCTAAATAAATCTAATAATATCCTAATATTTTTATTATCCTCTATAATATAAACTAATAATATTTTATTCATAACAAAAAGACTTTTATTTTAAACTGTATAAATACATATAAATTATACAATTTAATTATGGCATAATCTTTATGTCAAAGAATAGACATAAATTATAAATATGTTTTTTTTAAGCTAGGTAGATATATTTATATTATGAAGAAACTGCAATTACATTAATAATTGTTATTTCCCAAATACTCTATGGGATCCCATAGCCAAATAGACTGAAAAGACTTTGTTCCCGAGATTCCAATAAAAAAAGGACAACCAAAATACATATTAACTGTCAAACTATGCAACCCACTGATAATTATCTGCATTGGTACATGGTGGGTATTAAAACAACGCCATATTGACATTTAGTCTTGGAGAAACACATAGAATAACATAGGAGGAATAAACATTGTGTATACAAACCGAGAGACCAAGTGCCAAACAATCACAAACAACTATTAGTCTATTATAATAACTAGAGAACGAGCATTGTAGTTGCCTTGAGGTGATTCCACTAGTGGTGCACTAATGACAGTTGGAGTGTGAGGCTTTGAACCAAAGCCAGAGCCAGAATCAGTGGTCCATCTTAGTCAATCTGGTGACAATGTCATCTAGACTGTATCTAATATCCTGCAAGATCCTTTTGATTTCCTCTTGTCTTGCAAATAGCTGATAGTGGTCGACTTTCTTGTCCCTGATGACCATGTAGAGGAAGGATTCTGGTTTACGACACAGAGCCACCAAGTGAAGAAAGTGAAGTCTTCTCTTGCAGAATTTTCTAGGATCAAGAATCCATCTAAAGCTATTACCACTAATTTATGTATTAGAAAGATATGTACTATCTCCAAAATCCTTAGCATCCAAATGGAGTATTTCATTCCTTACTTGAGTGGGGACATAGTTAAAGTGGTAAGCGAATGAGTTACAACCAAATAACCTTCGACAATGACAGGTGGATACCCTAGAAGCACCCCCCCGGCAGTTAGGTTGGAGCAGCCAAGGAGACAGGTAAAGACTTGTTACAACTAGACCAGGTTGGGGTGACATAGGTAAGGTGAAAATGGTGTTATGACCACACTCAGTGGAATAACCAAAAATCAAACCTTGGGGCAGAAACTTAGATAAGAGTGAGGTCAACATGAAAGGACAACATCATCAACCATAAACAAAATTCGCAGACCTACACGCTTGTGTAAGAATATTGTCCTTAGACACTAGCTTTGAATGGGAAATTGGCATATTGATGTTGTGCTAAAGAACCCAGGTAAGTCTAGACCCACAATTTTCTCAAAACCAAATAGAAAATGTGTCCACGTACAAGACACCACAGACAAGGATCGGACAACTGAATGAGATACCCTCTGAGTCAGAAATTTGAGAGGACAATGAAGGTGACACAATGACCAGCTCGAAAGAAGGGAATGTCGTTGTGTTATGTAAAAAAGAGGTTGAAAATCAAGGACACCTGTGACTCCTTTCCAGACTACTAGACCAAAAGGGTACACAAGGAACATATAAATGACTATGAACTATGAAACTGAAATGATGTAAGCGTGGAAACAAATCTTCACTCAATTCGCAGAGCTCCAATGTTGGTGAATAGCGGAACAATGTGGGAAGGAAGTAATTTTTTAGTGTCGAGGCATCATAGGCAATCTACCACCCTAGAGCAAGCTCCCTAGCTGTATAAAAAAAACACACGACCTGAGGATCAAGTGGGCCAAAAGGACCACCTGAGTAGTCAAGAACCAAATTGAGACAAGTGTGCATTCCAACACGCAAGTTAAGAGTCTAGGTTACACCAAATTCATGTGCACTCTTCCTTGAAATACCTACATGATCAATTTGAAAGCCCAAAAACTACGAACCAAAGGAATGTTGGACAGAGTTCCTCTCCCCCCACTTTCCTGCATTTAAAACGATTAGACAAAATATGGTGCGGTAGAGACTATATCTTGTATGACCTCTATGCGTGATAAACTTCTGGATAGGTGGTGACATGGGTTCAAATCCCCAGGCGCGCCTTCCCTTTCCCCACTATTTGCTCGCACATCCTAATCATGCTAACTGACATCGCCAGAAAGCATAAAGTCGACCCATTAGGAAATTATAAAATATGCTTTTGTACACTCATCCATTATTGATCATATTTGTCACTTATTTCAAATCTATTTAATATTAATATTTTTTTTTTCCAAAATTTTCATAGATTTAAATTAATTATAATCATGCTACAATTTATAAAATAAAAAAATCATATACTATGGTAATATAAATATTTAGAATTTTTTTTTTTTTTTTTTTTTTTTTTTAATTTTTAATTTTAATTTTAATTTAATTTTAATTTTAATTTTTTAATTATTATTATTTATTTATTTATTTATTTTTTCCGTAGAAAAATCGTAATTTTATTAATGAAAACAAAATTACATGTTGCAAATGCTGTGGCACATTCCATCCGCAGTCATTAACTGCTGATCAGTGTTCATGAAAGCAAAAAATAATGTACAAATGGGGAGAAAAATCAGCTTTTCTCCCTTTTTTCTTCTCAACCTTGCGCCACTCCCCTTGAGTCGGCATTGAAGATACAAGTGCAAGTGAAGTGTTAGCCACAGGTCGAGGGTTGTCTTTATCAGAATCTGAGTTGTCTGATAGATGTTGTCATTTGGATCCGCTAGTATCCATTGTTTCTGGTATCTTTACTGGCTGTGAGTCCATTAGATCTTGTGGATTTAATTCCTCTGCTTCTGGTTCTTTGTTCATCTGATTGTTCTCATTGGGTATGGCATGTTCCACATCATCTTCCTCCTCCTCATCGGAGACTGGTGGGGGAAATTGCCATCCCTTGGGTTGTTTCCCTATTTTCTTCTTTCTACGAATATCTTTTTTGGCTTCTGGGCACGTATTTTGTAGATGTCCTATTTTTCGGCAAATTCTGCATCTGAATGTTGTATTTTCATAATCTAGAATCTGTGTCCAACACCTCTGTTTATGCTTCAGTTGTATTCAGTTTGGCAAGCCTTTGCTGAGATCTACTTCCACACAAATTCGTGCGAATGTGAAAATTATTTCCTCCAGTCTTTGTGTGTCCATTTTAATATAACACCCAATGGTGTTACCGATACCTGCGAGGACTTGTTGGTTCCAAAGATGTAATGGGAGATTGTGCAAGCGAACCCAAACTGGCATCCTGGAAACAACCATTGTATTTACATCAAAATCTGGGAACCATGGTGTGATGAAGAGACCCGTGGATCCCTAGAACCATGGTCCTTCCCTTAATATAATATCTCTAGCCTCTATTGAAGGGAAATTTAAAATGAAGAAACCCTTGGAACAGAGGTGAATTTCACATTGAGTAGTCCAGTTTGTGAAAATCCAATGAAATAGCTCAACAGGTTTGGGCCAAAAACAGTCGAATCTACAAATTATAGCTTGTTTTTCAAATGTAATACAATGCTCATCTGTTTCTAGTATATCTATGTTTAATTCTGGGGTATAATTCAGTTGCTCCACAATATATGGACTAGGTTCAATTCCAACTTGCTTTGGTGTTGCTGTAGGTGTATTTTTCCCCTGGAGGATGTTCTTGAAAGGTAGTCCTCCATTTTTATGCTTTTGATGTGTTTCTATGTTTTTCGTTGAGCTACTCCCAATGCCTCCTCTCGAATAATTTGTTTTACGGTGGTCTGTTGCGCCACCTCTCAGCGTCAGATTAAGTGTTATGGTAGACACAGGTAAGATATTGTAGTCCATAAGGGGCTTGGAGTCTTGTAGAGCTTTGCCGCCATAAATCAGATGTTGTAATCCGGTAAGATATCCAACCTGATGGGAGATGAGTTTCTTCAAATGCAACACACGGTCGGTTGCATGTAGCCAAACTAAATGTGACATCCCGAAAGGGGTTCTAATAAAAACTTGAAAACGAAGAGAATTTACCAGAGGTCTAGGTTCTGTTTGCCTCTGAAGGTAACTTGGCCGAGCAGCAACAGATGCGTCGCACTGCATTGAGGTCTCTATGATTTCCTTCAGGGTTCTGGTGCCCTGTTTCCATTTGCTGGTCTCCCTTTTATGTTCTATAGACCTCCCAAGATAGGGTATCCAGGACAACACTGAGGATCCAAGTGGTCGCGAGTTGGAGGGAAGAATTTTTTGTGCCCCCACATACGGTCCATGAACCGACCAAGGCACAGGTATACCCTGGTACATGAATCACAGAAGGGGGGGCTTTCATTGTGTCTGACTATTGCAAACTAGCCGGATGGTCCAACCTCCACCGTATCGCCACGATCCTAGTGATCCATCCGCCAGATCGCACCCCTGGATGATCCATTCGCCCTTGCAATGCCCTCAGTCATAGGCAGGCCCCAACTAGAATGTGTTTCACCAATCCGACGGTAAAAAAAAGTTTTGTGCATGGAGGAATATATAGTCTTTGCATACCATAGATCCATCCGACACAGCCGTTGCCGCCAAATCATTATGAAGGGTCCGACCTCTATGGGCTCAGAGGGATAACGAAGCCCTATCCAACAAATCATCCCTGCTTTTTACCATCAAAATGGTTCCTCGGATAATCCCCGTTCAGGTGACTGGAGCCACCATTGACTCTATGAATCAATGGCACTACATCCCCACGAGTTGTCCAAGGGATGGACTATGGCGGTGATGCCCCATACCTCATTGTTGTGAAGAAAAACCCTATCTCCGTTTTCCATTTTTCCCGCTCTCAGCTCTGCCATTAAATCAATAGTTACATAGGAAGGTTTGATCGATTGACTCGAAATTTAATTTTTTATTATTTCCATTGTAATAGTGTTTTAAATTTATATTTATATATGAATATCTTTCTTTTTATAATAAAAATATCCTTATTATGTATAAATGTCAATTTATTTTACATTTATAAAGAATTATTTTTACTTTTTGACCTATAATTTTATAATGTTTTATTTTGTCATTTCATTTACATGATAACATCTCTAGTATATTGAGTAATACGTATAATATTTTTACCTTCAACAATTTCAGAATTAAAAAAAAAATTAACTTTTGTTTATAAAAAACAGTTTAAACATTTTAAAATTGAGGATGGTAATAAATGGTCTGGTAAAATAATTTTTCATTTTTTTTTAATTGGGAACAATTATTATAATTAATTTAAAGTAAATTGTTTTTAATATTGATAAATTGAATTAATAATATTAGATATCATTTTGGGATTCAAATGCATTAAGTAAGTCATTCATGTATGACCATATCCATGAGAGGTAGTTGTAACTGACTAATTTCTCATGATTTTTGAATAGTTCACTTAGCACTCATTGCATCGGGTGATGCTCACAGGGGTAAAGAAGTGGGATTGAAACTAGTGAAATGAATCACATAGCGTCAATCATCACTTCTGGGGCTTGCACCCGGTAACCAAGACTTCCTGGGTGGTCACCCATCCCAGATCGCCTCTGGCTCAAGCGTGCTTAACGGTGGAGTTTTCCCCACAATGAAGCCCACTTAGCTTGCTACACCATTTGACAAAGAAAGAATGAAAACTGTGGATTATCCGAGTTCAGATTATAAAAAACCAAACCACAGAAATCTGCAATCCATTACCTTAGCAAGTATTGTGCCTCATGAACCATTCAAGTAGAGATCCCTTCACTCTTTTTGAATTTAATTATTAGGGGGTTTACACAGTGCATTATATTAGATATCATTTTGGGATTCAACTGCATTAAGTAAGTCATTCACGTATGACCATTTCCATGAGAGGTAGTTGTAACTGAATAATTTCTCATGATTCTTGAATAGTTCACTTAGCACTCATTGCATCAGGTGATGCCCACAAGGGTGGGATTGAAACTAATGAAATGAATCACATAGCATCAATCATTACTTCCGGGGCTTGCACCCAGTAACCAGAACTTCTCGGGAGGTCACCCATCCCAGATCGCCTCTGGCTCAAGTACGCTTAACTATGGAGTTTTCCTCACAAGCAAGCCCACTTATCTTGCTACCCCATTTGCAAAACCTTAGCAATTATTGTGCCTCATGAACCATTCAAGTAGAGATCCCTTCACTCTTTTTGAATTTAAGTATTAGGGGGTTTACGTAGTGCATTATATTAGATATCATTTTGGGATTCAACTGCGTTAAGTAAGTCATTGACAGGGGTGGTCTTCACCCCTGTGAGCATCACTCGATGCAATGAGTGCTAAGTGAACTATTCAAAAATCATGAGAAATTAGTTAGTTATGACTATCTGTCATGGAAATGGTCATATGTGAATGACTCACTTAACGCAGTTGAATCCCAAAATGATATATAATATAATGCACTGCGTAAACCCCCTAATACTCAATATTAATAATAATTAAATTTTAATATTATAAATTATTTAGAGACTAATTTATATCTAAGAATTTTTTTTAAGATTTTATATGTATATATATATCTATATATATCTATATATATATATATATATATATATATATATATTTTGTTTGTCAATTGGGGTGGTTGGGAGGAAGGAATGAAATCCTCCCAAATTCAAATTTTTCCAGATACAATTTTGACAAGTGGTATCATAAATATTGACTTTTTTTTTCCCAGAGGAAAAATTGTAATTTTTCATTAATTTGAAAAATTACATGTAGTCCCCTGATGCGGGTGATATCTGAGATGGGACAGGAGTTGGGAGATGGCCACATGCCAGCCCGTGGCCATCACGTGGCAGCAGTAAAGAACATAGCCACCGACTGTAGCTGGTATAAGGTAGGAAGGCAGAAGAGAGTTAATGCTCCGCGAGGTAATTCGGCTCAGGAGACGACAACAGTTATGGCGGGGGAGCTCCAAAGCAGAGCCAGTGATGTTATAAGGGATATCGCTACATGGGATCAGAGAATGTTTGGGGTTTTGCAGTTGCCTGGCCTCTCCGTCTCTGTCGGGATTTCTTCTCTGTCTGTCTGGTTCATCCCTCAGTCGGCGTTGGGTGCAGGGGGTCTGGTTGCAGGGGGTTTGAACTACCCTGTGGTCTGTTGGAATTTCTTTCCCCTGCATCCCACGAGAATGGTGAGACCTCGACAGCGCATGCTTAGCCGCCGAGGCACTTCCAGAGGGGGAATCACGCGCAGTCATGAAGCGGACAATGCTGTCCATTGTTGCCACTGCAACCTCGCTCGCTCTACTGACGCCAACCCCCTCCACTCCAGCCAATTCATGGATGCAGGGGCTTCGAGCTCGAATGCCCTGCCTGCCTTTGGTTCGGCTATATTCAATTTCAGCAGTGCCATGAACAATCCGCGGATTAGCGCGCATGTCTCAGTCTTGTTCATAGAAAATGCCCGGGAAGATGAGGACGCCCTGGATGAACAGGGGCAGAGGACGAATGACAATCAGAAGCATGAAGCAGCGACCTCTGAAGCGGACAAGGAGCAGGAGGTTAAGGGTGTGGCCTCAGACCCGGAAAACGTAATGCAACGCAAGCAAGATAAGAAGCCGGGAACTTGCGAGGAGGAAGACACCTTTCCCACTGTGGTTGAAAGAGAAGCCTATGGCTGGTGCCGGGTAGAGGAGGTGCAAATGGACGACTGAGGATGCCCACACATAAGGTTTCTATGGCTTTCTGTTTGGTCTTTTGCTGTTTGTTTTTTGACTCTGTTAAAGTAACAATGCTTCTGGTCTCTTTCATTTCTGGGTCTATGTTCATGTTCCTGAATTCTGTGTCAATGATTAGGGTAAGGTCGGAGTCCCCTGCGTGGGATGAAATGGTTTGGTGCCCCTGCGTGGGCGTGCTCCTATGGAAGTCTGGATTTTGTGTCTGGTGCCCTTGTGTGGGCTAGTTTTGGGATGACTCAATTGCTCTCGGGTGACATACCCAGAGCCTGACTCTCTCTTGTTTCACCATGATGTATTTTTGAAACCTTTACATAATATAATAGTTTAGTCTTTTACCGAGAAAAAAAAAATTACATGTAGTAGATGCATATGGAATATGCAGTCTGCTAGCCGTAGCCTTCAAGTATTTATCAAAAAACTATGGTTGTATCCATGCAAAATTTATAGTTCTATACATAATTTACCATGTAGGGTATACTGATAAGTCCAAAAGCAAGACAAAATATATACAATACATCAACAAGTAGCTGTTATAAACACTGCTGAAAATTGCAAGATAATTTAGGGCCTGACTGCCCTTGGATATGCCCTATCAATATAGTGTCGATGATAGTACTGGTATTGATACTCTCCAATCTGATCGTGTATTAACCACAGGCCTCTGGGATGTGTCATGGACTCCTTGGAAAGTTGGTCAGCAGCCGAGTTATGTTCCCTGTAAATATAATGACAAGAAACATAATTAAATTGTGCTTTTAAGATCATGATTTCATCCAGTATGTTCCTGAGAGAGTGCACATGACATGTAGAAATGTTATTGAACCAATTGATGATGATTTTTGAGTCACCAAAATCTGAATATGATTGCATGCATGTGCCAGTGCAAAGTGTAGAAGATGTCTGAGGGAGATCAGTTCTGAAAAGTTGTTTGTTCCCAATCCTAACCCCATTTGTATTTTGAAATGGTGGTTTTCAGTTATATGAAGTAAGATTCCTCCACCACATCCCTGTGCTTGTTCCGCGCCATCAAAAAAGGCCTAGGGAATAGAACGTTCAATGATTTTAGGTAAGACAACCCGACCCACAGGTGTATGATCATCTTCAGGTATTTCATGATATGAAGCAATAGTTTTTTCAATGGTGGACGACCATCTAGCCATTTTGTCTCTGAAAATGATCCCATTTCTTGTCAACCAAATGGACCAGCATATAAGAAGGGGTAGATAGTGTGCTTTTTTATTCCGGTTTGCAGCTTGCCAATGATCCCAAGCATATATTACAGATTGTTCGTGCTATCTGATAGTTAGAGATAGAGCAACAAGGACTTGATTCCAAATATGATTTACCGTCGGGCAGGATAGCAAAAGGTGGTCATTTATTTCCTCTACTTGCTGACAGAGCACGCACCAGGTAGGGTCGAGGAATGATCAATGCATTAAGTTGTTTCTAGTAGGAGTCTTGTTTCAAATAACATTCCACATGAAGAGCTTAGTTCTCAGAGGCGCTTTGAGCTTCCATATATTTCCCCACCAGTCCAAGAGGACAAGCGGTCTATACACAATGTGAATAATAGGATAGCTTGCCTTTGGGGAGTATGTGCCATGTTTTTCAGGGGTCCAAATGAGCTCATCAACCCCTCTTTGATACGGACGTGAGATTCAGTCAGGGTAGCGATATAACCTTCCCAGTCATGCTGCCAATGCGTGGGGATGCCTAGTTGCTCGCTGATAACCATGCTTGAGTAAATATAGTGCTATTCTCTAGATCGACAATATGAGAAATCACATTATGTTCCTGTAATTGAGAAAATGAATAAGGTCTAGAGGTAATCGAAACATATTCCCATAGCACGACTAGGGGTCTAAGCCACTTCAAATGGATTAGCCTTCGTTGATTCTCCATGCTAGTCCATTTCTGATAGCAGGCATAGTGTGTAGGATCGCTCGCCAGACCATGGATATCCCATATCACTGCCAAGTGGGCAAATGTAGCCAATCGATAAGATGATGGGGCCAGATATATTTATAATAGATAACATCAGTCCATAGGCTATGAGAGTTGAGGATAATCCAACTCATCTTAGCAACAAGTGCTTGTGCGAAGGAGGATAAGTCCTTCAGCCCCCAACCACCCCATTTATTTGGTAGACCAATATGATTCCATCCCACCCAGGCAAAAGGCTTACCCTCCTTATAGCCATTCCAAAGGAATTTGCAGCATATCCTTTGTATCCAGGATAGGATTCCTTTAGGAATCCAAGCCAAAGACATCCAGTAAATAGGTGTAGCCTCCAAGACCGATTTAATAAGCACTAATCGACCCGCCCTAGAGAGGAATCTATGGTTCCAATTGAGTAAGTGTTTTTCGATCTTGACCACAAGCCAAATCCAGTCAGCAATCTTGTAGCAATGTGGCTTGATCCAGAAGCCCAAATATTTGAGTCCATCCTCCAGGTGATGGCTCTGAAAAGGAAATTTTTTCTGTGCAACCCTGCCTCATGTGGAGTACAATCTGAGAGAGTAATAGTGAATTTCAAATGGTTTGCTTCCATACGTGCGCCCTTAGAGAAGAGCATAAGTATATCGAAAAAGGTGGAAGTATCCCATATACCTCCATTAAGGAAGATGAGCACATCATCTACGAAGAGTAGATGAGTGAGTATACACTGATCAAATATTTTGAGTCACTGTAATCACCAATCTTGCTTGGCATAAGCGATGAGTCTACTGAGGCCTCCCATAACAATCAAAAAGAGGAGAGCGGAGAGTGGACAACCTTGTCTAAGCCCACGTTCAACATGAAAAAATTATGACGCAGATCCATTTATTAGGACACTATAGGAGGCCGAGGTGATGCAATACATAACGTAATCAATGAAGGGAGGAGGAAAGCCCAGGTGGGTAAGGATCATTTTAATATAGAGCTAGCTGACCCGGTCGAAAGCTTTAGCAAGATCAATTTTGAGAATCGCACTGTTGATATTTTTAGATTTCATGGAATGTAGGGCTTCCTACGCAGAGCTAATAGCCTCATGGATTTGTCTGTTATGTAGGAAAGCAATTTGTTTAGGGGAGATGTGACTGGATAGGATAGGTTTGAGGTGGTTGGCTATGATCTTGGCGATGATCTTGTAAAGACAGTCACAAAGAGATATGGGTCTGAAGTCATTGAACAACGAAGGGGAGTCAGATTTAGGGACAAGGGCAATGAAAGTGGAATTTATAGCCTCATACAAACACCCAGATGTCCTGCATTCCTCCTCCACCTTTAGAATATCCTTACCAATAATTTCATGAAAGGCAAGATAAAACTAAATAGTCCATCCATTAGGCCCTAGACTCTTATCTTTTTTGAAACATTTTAAAGTACATTCCAATTCACCCATTGTAATAGGGGAGGTGAGCTCCTCAACCTCATCTGGGTCAACAAACCGGGGGAAATGTCCCGCTATCCAAACAATATCAAAAAGAGTGGAACCAGGGGGAGCCTTAAAAAGGTTTTGGAAGTGTGAGTTTCCCAGATGAGCCAGTTGATTAAATTAAGTTGCAAGACTACCGTCCTCCTTAGGCATGTTCCAGATAATGTTGTTGACTTTCCTTCCCTTTGCATAGTTGTGGAAGAACTTTTTATTCTCATTGCCGGCCTGTAACCAAATAACTCGACTTCGAAGGTGCCAGGTTTCTTCCCTCTCTTTTAGAATCTTCAATCGTTGTGCCTCTAAGTCAATAAGGTGGGACTTTGCCTCCACAGATGTGAATACCCATCCCTGTTCATCGAAAAGATTAGCCAGAGTATGCTCAATGGTCCTGAGGGTTAGTTCATCCCGATCTCTTTTGTCCTTGGCCCAATTAATAGATAATCACTTGATTTCAAGTAAGTTGTCACAGAAACCCTCCGCAATGGTTCTCCCCAAGGATGGTGGATGAGAAAGCTAGTAATTGTTAACCAGGTGAATATATGAGGGATCCTTTAGCCAGGTGGAGTTGAATTTGAATGGTTCCCCTAGCTTCCGTAAGGGGCCGGAAAGCTCCATGAAGATGGGGGAATGGTATGATATACCTCCAGAACCAACCCATTGTTTGTAAAGAGATAGTCCTCTCACCAGTGGATCCTTAATGAGGAAACGATCCAAGCGCCTGGCCAGAGCAACCTCCCCAATTCTTCGATTGCGCCAAGTGGGCTGAGGTTTTACCATAGGGATATCTATCAAGTGATGTTGTTCAAGGAGTTGCTCCATAATGTTAGATAAGGGATCCACCTGTGCATTACTTCCCCATGATTCCCCAAATCTAATGGAGAAGTTCAAGTCTCCTCCCAAGATGGTATTATCAGAGTTGATAATGAAAATATTTAGGATATGGTTCCAAAAATCCTCTCTATTATGACAAGGGCCATATATATTGACAATCTTGAGATCCATGCCCAGATCCGAGGAAAAAATGTCCATGCCGATAAAGCCAGCCCCACCCAAGGAGGCCTTGAAATGTATAGTGCGAGGATTAATTGTTAGGTCCCTATAATACTAGTGATGCCCCAATTAATATTGTAGTTGTATCCCTTATTAATATTTTTGTGCCCCTATTGTCCCCATATTTTATTACTGTGCCGCATAGAATCCCTCTATTGTTATTTTTGTGCCTTTATATTATTATTGTTAGGTCGGCTTGGTTATATTGTGACCCCTTAGACTCCTATATATAGAAAGGAGGTTTTGTCATTTGAATCATCCAAGAATTGTTCATTTGTGTAATGTAAAGGAGGTTTCCCCCTCGAAGAGGCTGAATTCTAAGGCATTCAACTATCTTTTCTATCTTTTTGTGAGCTGGTTTCATAACATTTGGAACCAGAGCTTTGGATTCTAGGGTTTCGCTGCTCCAAATAGGTCATCGTGGAATTTTCGCTATAACTTTTTTTTTGCAATGTTTTAGAAGCGACAAAAAAAAACCCATTTGAGACGAAATCATGTTGAACCTCGGGTCCAAATTTCAGAACTTTTCGCACTATATTTGTAGAGATACGATCTGAGGAATTTGGACTTTTTGCAGACTCCTGAATTACATTCCAAACAGGTGACATTGGGAAAATCATCATAACTTTTGTTTCGAGCATCAGATTTAAATTTAGTAAGAATTTACAAAAAGAGGATAGACTGTAGTTTCCTGTGTATATTTTTTAGATACTAAGGTCAAAATAGTGACACGTGGCACTTCATACAAGTTCGCTCTTCTGGAAAGGTCTATAATTAGGTCATCTCGGGAGATTGTGCATAACTTTGCCTTGGAGAATCTAAATTCGATCAAACTAGTGGCATTGGAAAGAGGACACAGAGGGCTACTGTAGTTCACAATTTCAGAACTGGATGATTTGAAATTATAGAGATACATCAGATTCAATATCAAGCTCCTACAAAGTGAAAAAATGTGTGTAGTTTTTTTAAAATTTTTGCACAAGCTTGGTTTGAAAAATTAGTTTGAAGGAATTCAAAGGGCATAGTAGAGCATTATTATCAGTAATTTATGCCTCGAGGAAAGAAAATGCAAACACCTAGTAAACAACCTGAAAGCTCTAGCATGACTCATGAAGAAGAGGAAGAAATGAAACATGATATATCAAAATTATGAGACCAAGTGCAATAAGTGTCACTTGCACAAAAAGTAATAGAATCTAAGATGGATGGTTTAAAGAAAGATGTAGAAGCTAAGATGAATGGTTTAAAGAAAGGCATAGAAGCTAAGATGGATTGTTTAAAGAAAGGCGTAGAAGCTAAGATGGATGGCATGGAAGCTAATATGAATAGCATGGATGCTAATGCATGGCATGGACGTTAAAATGAATGGCATGGATGATAAGATGGAAGAATTGAAGATAAATTTGAATAAGTTGCTACATGAAATGGTTACTAATGGTGAAAGGGTAGTAAAGGAAACTTATGATGAGAACAAAAGAAATGTTAATTATGATTTCATAGACTCTAATGTTGGATCGAAGACCCACCATATTCCAAAAATCGATATGAGGAAGTTTGATGGCAAGGATCCCGCAACATGGATACTACAGATGGAGCAATTTCTCGATCTCAATAATGTGCAAAACACACAAAAGGTATGCATTGCAACTTTATATTTGGAACCAAATCAATTTGTATGGTATCAATGGCTTTGCTCTCGTAAACAAATTATCACTTGGGCAATTTTTACAGAAGAAATGAGAGCACATTATGAGGATACAAAAAGCAACCCTTTTTTTAGCCAATTGATAAGTCTCAAACAAAAGGGTTCAATAATGGAGCACATTGAGGAGTTCCAAAAATTGAACATAAGGGTAAAAAAATATTCCAGAGGAGCATAGGATTGATGTGTTCATAGGGACTTTAAAGGATAATATCCAACATGATGTTTGCCTTTGGGAACTTGATTCATTAGAGAAGGCATTCAGGTTAGAAAGAAAAATGGAAAGCAAAATTATGGAAACCAGGAAGCATACCACTCACAACTATAAAGATGGAAGTGTTGTTGCCCCTAGCCTTCCACAACCTATAAGGTTGACACCACAACAATTGGAAGAAAAAAGAGCAAAAGGGCTTTGTTACAGTTGTGATAGCAAATACACTAAAGGTCATAAGTGTGCTGAGAAGAAATTATTCTACATAGATTGTGAAGAGGAAGAAGTAAAGGAACAAGAAATGTCAAAAGAAGAGGATATACTCCAGGAACAAAGCCTAGATAAAGAAGAAATGAATCCGACCATATCTTGTAATGCATTGGCTGGAATTACCACTCCTCAAACCATCAAGATAGAAGGACAAATCAAGAAGAAAAAGGTAATAGTGTTGATTGATTCAGGAAGTACCCACAATTTTATTCATTGTAAGATAGCAAAAGAATTGAATTGCTTCCTATATCCAGCACCAGAGTGTCAAGTGATGGTTGCAAATGGAGGAATGATAAATTGCTCTTGAAAGTGCCATAATATCAAGCTATCCATGGGAGAATATGTATTGAATAGCCCAATGCTTTCCATTCCAATGGGAGGTGCTGATATTGTACTAGGAGTCCAATGGCTACAATTCTTGGGTACAATAGCTTTTAACTTTCAAGAAGTTTTCTTGAAATTTTATGCGGAAGGAAAGGAAGTTGAATTAAGGGATATTGCAGGGAAACCGGGAAAGATAATAAGCTCTAACAATACGACAAAGCTTCTAAAAAAGGAACAACAAGGTGTAATTGCACAATTATGTTCACTAGATGTTTCCACATCGAAATCATCTATTTCTCCATATCTCCAAAAAGTCTTGGAGTACAAGAGGTGGAATATCTGGGTCATATTGTATCTCATGAAGGATTTAAGGTAGATCCTAACAAAATTAAAGCCATTAAGGAATGGGAAATCCCCACATCCATAAAGAATTTGCGAGGATTTCTCGGGTTGACAGGGTATTATCGCAAGTTTGTTAAGAATTATGGGAAAATAGTAGCACCTCTAACAACATTGTTGAAGAAAGATGCATTTTCATGGATTCCAGAAGCAACAAAGGCCTTCGAATATCTTAAAGAGGCAGTGTGCCAAGCACTGGTCTTAGCTACACCAGACTTCACAAAAACCTTTATTGTGGAATGTGATACTTCCGAAAATGGAATTGGTGTTGTTTTAATGCAAGATGAAAGACCCATTGCTTTTGAAAGCCGTCCAATCAAGGGAAAGTATTTACACAAAGCTATTTATGAGAAGGAAGTGTTGGCAATACTACATGCACTTAAGAAATGGCGACCCTACCTAATGGGAAGACACTTCAAGGTAAAAATGGATCATGATAGCCTTAAATACTTTTTAGAACAAAGATTATCCTCTGAAGAACAACAAAAATGGGTCATAAAGATGTTGGGTTATGACTTTGAAATCATATACAGAAAAGGCAAGCAAAATGTTGTGGCAGATGCACTCTCAAGAAAGGATGAGGATGTGGAAGCATTGTTGTGCACCATTTCTATTATCCAACCAGATTGGATAAACGAGGCAAGGGAGGAATGGAAGAGTGACGAAGAAGTGCGTGAACTTATTCGAAAGTTACAACAAGATTCTAGTACATCTGATACATTTAGCTAGAAAAAATGATTTGTTATGGTACCAAGATCGCTTATACCTCTGTAAGAATTCCCAACTCAAACAAAATATTCTTCTGGAATTGCACGCTTCTCCCTTAGGAGGGTACTCAGGATTTTTAAAAACTTACCACAAGGTTAAGAAGGAATTTTTTTTGGGATGGCCTTAAATCGGATATTCAAAAGTTTGTGGCGGAATGTTTGGTATGCCAACAAAATAAAGTTGAAACAATTAAGACACCAGGTCTATTACAACCTTTATCCATTCCAAGCCAACATTGGGAGGAGGTTTCAATGGATTTTATCACAGGTTTACCCAAATCTGAGGGAAAGAGTGTCATCATGGTGGTAGTTGACAAACTTACCAAGTATGCACACTTTTGTGCATTATCACATCTATTTAAAGCCAATACAGTTTCTACAGCATTTATGGAAACAATTCAAAAGCTACATGGAAACCCAAAGATTATTGTAAGTGACAGAGATCCCATTTTTACAAGAAATTTTTGGACAAAATTATTTTCTTGTCTTGGTACTCAGTTAGCTCATAGCTCATCTTATCATCCTCAATCTGATGGGCAAATGGAGATAGTAAACAAATGTTTGGAAGGATATCTTCGTTGCTTTGTATCTGATAAACAAACACAATGGGTCAAATGGTTGCCTCTGGCTGAATGGTGGTATAACACTTCCTTCCATACTGCAACAAAAATGACCCCATTTATGGCACTTTATGGATATCATCCACCATCCATCACATCATATTTAAGAGAAAATTCTAAGGTTCAAGTAATGGAACATCACATCGAGCATCAACAACAAGTTCTCCAACTCTTAAAGGATAACCTTGTGTTGGCGCAGAATAGAATGAAACAACATGCAGATCAATATCGCAGTGAAAGAAGTTTTGATGTAGGTGACTGGGTATTCCTACGGCTACAACCATACAAACAAATGTCCCTCAAGCAAGCTAAGAAGGATAATAAATTGTCACCAAAGTATTATGGTCCGTACAAGGTGTTGCAAAAGATTGGTACTATGGCATACAAATTGGAGCTTCCTGCAGCTTCTCGAGTGTACCCAGTTTTCCATGTTTCATGTTTAAAGAAGGTTATAGGCGACAAGCTCCCAGTTCAAACAATATTACCAAAACTTGATGAGGAAGGAAAAATTATATTGGAACTGGAAGCAGCCATAGAAACAAGAACTCGACAACTACGAAATCAATCCATTTCAGAGTATCGCATCAAGTGGAAGAACTTATCCGCTGAAGATTCCACATGGGAGGATGAGAATTTTATACAGAAGCATCCAGAACCACTCAAACATTGAGGACAACGATTTTTTGAAGGAGAGGGGCACGTTAGGTCCCTATAATACTAGTGATGCCCCCATTAATATTGTAGTTGTATCCCTTATTAATATTGTTGTGCCCCTATTGTCCCCATATTTTTATTACTGTGCCCCATAGAATCCATCTATTGTTACTTTTGTTCCTTTATATTATTATTATTAGGTCGGCTTGGTTATATTGTGACCCCTTAGACTCCTATATATAGAAAGGAGGTTTTGTCATTTGAATCATCCAAGAATTGTTCATTTGTGTAATGTAAAGGAGGTTGCCCCCTCGAAGAGGTTGAATTCTAAGGCGTTCAACTATCTTTTCTATCTTTTTGTGAGCTGGTTTCATAACATTAATACCTAGGGCCAACCCACCCGATCGCCCCATGACATTAAGGGACTAGAAAATCCATCCCAGTTTCAACGATTGAAGCACAGGAATAATTTGATAAGCCAACCCAAGTGTTTCTTGCATAAATATAATATCAACCGACTCAGATTCAAATAAGCGTCTGAGGGCTAGTTTTTTGGGAGGACTAGCTAGACCTCTGCAGTTAAAGGAGAGCTACTTCATGGGGGAGACTGAGGGAGGGTAGGTTGTGCTCTAAGTACCCAATCGAGAGTAGATTGTCTGTCAAAAGCCACTTCCACCCCAGCTTGTTGTATGGCCCTAGACATATGAGATTTTCGCCCCCTAGAGGATTTGGAAGAACAAGGAGGGAAGATCAAGCCCAACTCGGAGTTCAAAAAGTCTCAAGTGGATGAGAAGAGCAGGGACAAAGGTTATAAGGGTGAGAGTGTCTTGAGATGTTTGAAGGATCTGAATGAGGGTGAGAGCGATCCAGATCTGGGATAGTAGGTGGAGTTGTTGAGTTAACCAGAAGATGAGAGTCCAGGGAACAAGGGATGGTGGTAGGGATATAATCCAGAATAGATGCAGATGCAGAATGCAAATGATGTACATAGCATAAATAAGAAAATACAGTAACAGAGGAAGGGAGAGGAGGAGTACTCGATGATCGAGTAGTCACAGCTGCAGCCCTTGATCATGTCATTGATGGGGAAGGAGGACAGGGAGTACTCGAGGATGGAACCTGAGTCAATACGCCCTTCTTTGACTAAGGAGCATTTTCTAGTAGAGTCAGGTCAGGAGCAGATGTGGGTGCCCTTGCTGCTACTTCCCCTATTTATTTAGTTGGAGAGGTAGTCTTACAAACCAATGGACATTCATTATAGAGATGCCCAACCTTATGGCACCTATGACATCTAAATGGCACTCCTTCATAATCCAAGATTTGAATCCTTGTGAAATTATTCCACTACAATGTGATTTTTTCATCCAACCCTTCTCTAGTATCCAAGTAAACTAGTATACGGGCCAATGATTGGTTTCCAGATTTGATGTATGATTTGTCATAGTCCAGATAGGTGCTGAGTGCATTACCTGTGCAAATGAATATATATTTAGACCAAAAGTGCAGGGGAAGACCAGGACTCCAATGCTTTAGCATGACTGGAGCCATCTCGATATGCCAATATCTGGTAAGTGCCCAATTTATGTATTCCTCTTGCTGAAAATAGAGCGTGAACCATCCTCGAGCCAGCGTTTGCAACTTTGGGAGATCCTTGAAGATGTCCCCCCAAATCTCTTTGACCTAGAGTCTGAGTCTCTCAGTAGAATATGCACGACCTTGAACTCTTCCAACAAGAACCTTGCATGTCGTGTCTACTACTTCCCCCATGTTTACCCCTTCCCCGAATTTTAGGGTCAAGTCTTTGCTCGTGGCCTTCACACACTTGAGCTTTCGTTTCCCTGTGTGTGGCGCAGTCAGATGATCCTACAAGGGATCTTGAGAGCCTTGGTGCTCCTTTTGAGACTGTTGAGAGGAGTGTCGAACTTTGATGATTGGGGTTTCAAAACAGTCAGTGTGGAAGGATGAGGAGCCTAGTGCCGAAGCAGGAGGGGTAAGTGGCGTGGACGAAGGCGGGTCATGTCCTGTCACCGAATCGAAACCTGCAGAGGAGGGAAGCTCAAAAGATGTTGGGTGGACCAAATTCCAAAATGACAATGACTCAAAAGGGGGTGATGACAGCGTGCAGGAGGTAAGCAAGTGGAGGGTTGCCAATGAGAGGGGAGGGCAGTCGAGCTCCAGGGAGTCTATGGAGAGAGCGGCGAAAGGGAGGCCGAACGTGGATGGATCGGGGAAAGAAACGGAGGGGGGAGTAACAGAGATGTGCGAACAAGACGTACCCTGAAACCCAATGGGCATAGAATCTAACGTAGGGTTAGGGCTTCGTCAGATAGTAACATAGGGGTTAGGGTCGGCGAAGTAGTCCACCTCCTCAAGCTCCATATCCGACATCCTGCAACAAACTCGAAAACAGCAAAAGGCAACAGGTGACAACGAAATCGAAATGCAGCCAACTGTAGTGGTGAGGACGACAACAAAAAATCAGCGGGTGATCATGCATATTCAGCTATAGACAGTGAAACCCTAACCGTGTTCTTTGTTCGATGAAGTCGCAGGCAAGCTCCATATTCGACATCCTACAGCAAACCCGACAACAGCAAAAGGCAACAGGTGACAACGAAATCGAAATGCAACCAACTGTAATGGTGAGGACGACAACACAAAATCAGCGGGTGATCATGCATATTCAGCTATAGACACTGAAATCCTAACCGTGTTCTTTGTTCGGTGAAGTCGCAGGCATCCGGTTACCCATCCTCGCCTCTTTTCCCTGGTATCATAAATATTGACTATATATCTACATCTTTCATATTAAATTTAAATTTTTTATATTTTAAAAATAAATATGCATATTTTTTTAAACGAAACTAATTTTTTAATAAACTAAATAATTGTGAAATTAAATATCATTGAATAAAAGTTTTGTCAACTTAAATACCTTATATATTTCAATCATAGCATTTTTCTAATGATTAAGCCATATAAGTCACTCTGTGATGTGAAGGTTATCGGTTCAAAACTCCGTGGGTAAAATTCGAGTTATGTTAAGGTGATTTTGATAGATTAGATGCCCCTATGCCACAATGTCTCAAGCCACAAGTCAACCCTGATATAATCTATGATGACTCAGACCACTTACAAAAGAAAATGACCCATTCTCTTTTAATCTAAACCATTTATATACCCACTACATAAAACTGGAATATCTCGAACATTATTCAAAAAGACCACATTAAAATATTTAACTAATTACAATCATAAAATTACATCACCCAACTTACAATCATAAGATTACATCACCCGACCAGTTAGTCACTTAGTGAACACTGAACCAGTTATTTTTAGGAAAGAAAAATCAACATATTTTGTATAAAAGAAAAATTCAAAATACATTACCAAATTTTTGAAATCTTTCCCATACCTAAATCAAAACCAAGAAAGACAACATATTATTAATCACTAATACAAAAAAATATTATTGATAAGTTCTCATCTGTCAAATTATCCAACATATATTAATCACTAATACAAAAAATATCATTGATAAGTTCTGATCCTGTCAAATTATCTATCGTCCACATATTAAACGAACTGATCAACATATTAAAAGAGCTCATATATAAGGGATCTTGCCAGTTGTAGTTTTCCCAAACATTAAGCGACGTGTCCAAAAATTCCCATGAGAGGGAGAACATTCGAATGGTATGGTTCCGATAATGGCAAAAAAATATCTACCCCTCAGAAATGTTATTCAATGGAATAATGCAATATACTGCCTATGAATTGTTAAACTCTCATTTCAAGGTTTTGAGTAAAATGATTAAGAGGAAGAAAATTTTCTTTCTACATAACTGTATATATATAAATGAAAAAGATAAAAATATATAATTTATTTTTAAAATTTTAACGAAATCACTTACATTATGTTAAATTGACAGATTTAATAATTTAAGTATAAATTTGTCTCTTAATTTTCAAGAATACTTTTTCAAGTTTTAATAAAAAATATTCCATAAATTTTGAAGAACCTAATTAAATAGTTTTCATATTAGATATTGAAATGATCATAATATTAAGTAATATTGGAAGATAAAGCCTTCTCACCCAATACATATGAAATCATAAACATATTTTTTTTCAATTTTTTTTAATTAACAAATTTATATAAAATCATTAATATTAATTTATTTTTCCAAAATTATTTTTATTTATAAATTTAATAAAATATATTAATACTACTATTTTTTTTTTTAAGAATTTTCAATATAATTATTCAAAATAATAAGATTTCATTAAATTTATTTTAAAATGTGATAAAAATATCATATAACTTGGCTCTTGTAAATTAAAAAAATTATTAAATTTTATTTGTAATTATTTAATTTTAAAATAATATAATTATTTGAATAATAATATAATAAAAATGTAATTCTCTATTGAGAAGTACCATGGTGAAGTTTTATGCTAGCAACTAAAAGCTTTCCTTTATTCCACATGATATTTTGGGAGATTGGCTATGTATTTGACCAGGCAGGGGCCTATAAATAAACGCAAAAGGCTTTTAATGCCTCAGAAAGAAGACTTTATTCGGAAAAAGTGGAAAAAGGTTACTAAGTGCACTCACTTGATCAAAATCTTGCAGTCTGTTACATTCTACCTTAACATAATTTGTTTCTAAATGTGCTGGTTTCTGCATTATTGCATGTCAAGGTCTAATGGAGGAGAAGGATTAGTGTCGTATGAACTCTCCAAATACCAAGGACCTTATTTTAAACTTTTCTGCAAGTGAATACTTTCTTCCACCATTTATGAAATCAATGCATAAATTAAAGGTTCTAATAATTTTCATTCACAATTATAAGCGTGTTACACTCCAAGGCATATCAGCGTTGTATTCATTAACTCGGTTAAAAGTTGTTCAGTTAGAGAGAGTAATTCTTCCTCCTCTTCAAGGATACTATCAATCCTCACAAAAAATAGAGAAGTTATGGTTGATTCTTTGTGAGGGTCCAAATGCTATAATAACTACCTTTGGCCAATCACATCAAAGCCAACTTATTTCTTTTGGCACGAAAGTTGACTAGAAATGGTTTTGTTCCATAAGTGATTAATCCGTGATTTTTCATCTGCATAACAATTTGGCAATTAACCTACCATTTACTGCATTTAATGTTTCAGATGCATTTCTTTGGTGTTGTTAAGCATCTATCTCAAATATGCATGCAATGGTTATGACTGTGATAATGACTACCTTTGTCTAATTGCATCAAAACCACCCCGATTTCCATTCGAATAAAAGTCTATTGGAAATGGTTCTAGATCATAAGCGATTAATGTGTGATTTTTCATGTGCATAACAATTTGATTGGAAATTTTCCACCTTATATGTCATTTGTTGAATTCAATTACCCTACTCCACTAAAATTACTTGCAAATTCATTTGTCAAAGTTGAGTTTTCTTAAAAATACAAAACCAAAAAATAGCTAAAATCATCTAACTAAAAACCTTATTTTATTGTTTCTAAATAATTGATCTCAATATTTTTTTGCATTAGTCTCTAAAGCTCCATTTTGTTTACATTTTAAGGTAATGTTAACATGGCTCTGTTTTTGTTTACATGATAGGCCAATGCCACATGGAAATATGAGGTTGGCAACTTACCACAACTATCCACTCAATGCTCTGAAAGTGAATCCTCCAATGTACTAAGTGAATCCAATGATTAACTATAAAATCTATACTAGCATGTTTGATAAGATGCATTCTAAGGCTAAGCTTAATGATCTTAAAGATGAAATCAAGTCATCTAAAGTGAAGTTCCATGCTAAGGCAAAACAAGTGAGAGATCAATTTGATTCTATTTTAGATTCTTTTCCACGATATCTTTTATAAAATGATTTATTTTATTATATTATATAGAGTTTTTTATAAGGTTTTTGTTGTTGATGATTAGGGTTAATCCTTAGTACAAAATAAGATTACTTTTTATGATATGTTGTTTAAAATGATTTATTTTATTATATTATATAAAGTTTTATGTAAGGTTTTGTTGTTGTTGATTAAGGTTATTTTGAGTAGTTGGAAGAAATTATTATTATCCTCTTAAATTCAACTTCCACCACAAGATACTCTCTCTCTATATAAAGTTAAACAATTATTATAAAATGATTAAAAAATACTATTAAATTTACATTATAAAATAGCATGAAATTTACATCGTATTAAGTTTTGATAAAAAAATATTATTAAATTTATCTTTTTTGACGGAATGGAAATAAATATGTACATAATAAAAAGATATATATATCTATATATATATAAATTAAAAAATAAAATTAATATCAACATAACTAACATAGTATCAACGTAACTAACCTAGAAAAAAATAATGAATTTTCATTTAGAAATATAAAAAACATTATATTAAATTTTGATAAATAATATTATGAAATTTATGTTTTTTTAAGTTAACGCTTAGACTAAATAAATATCCATGTCAGCTTACAACGAAAACCTAGTTAATTATAATCATGGTATCAAAGTTTTATCGACAATAACAATGAATAAATCTGGTTCACATATCAAATCATTACTAGGGTTCCACCTCGGAAATTGAAATCAGACGGAAATTATTGAAATTAGACGCAAATTGAAAATAAGAAACGGTATGACGTGGAATAACCAGGTGAATTTGGAAATTAGCAGAAGAGGAACAAGGATCTATGTCGAAACATACAAGGCTTAAGAAGCACCATAGGTAGAGGCACCACCATAGACGAGGGTAGCGGTTGCGGGTGTTTACGTTTCATCAGTCATGAGCGGAAATCCAGCCAGACAAAATGAAATTGCATTGGAGCAGCTTCACGCAATCGGTCACTCCAGACACAGGTCTGTGATTCTGCTGCAAGATCTCCTCCTTGCACCAACAAAATGAAGACAACAGACAGCTCCTCATTCACTAATGTCATCACAAACCATTCTCTGAAGTATGAAGCAACACTTCATTTCCATTTAACAAATTCTGTCATCACCATTTAGCAAATGCTCTATTTCTGGACAAATTCTCAGTTTATTACTATGATTCGAGAGGGAATCAGAACGGATCTGGTTACTGCATCACCATAAATTTCCAAAAGAGTGGAATATAATAAGTCGTTTAGTTAGAGTATGTTGGAAAGGGAAAATCAACCGAAAATAACCATGTATTTACCTCCTCTCTGCACAAAAAGAGACATGTTCCTTCTCTACGCAGTAAACTTTCAGAAATGCAGACCTGGATTCACCGGCATTATGGAAAACAAATGTGCCCAAACCCTGCAATGAATCCCACATTATTAGGGCGAGAGAAGCTTTGGCACTAATTAAATCTAGTAGGTTACCTGTCAAATCCATGGTTCTCCTTCGACCTTCCTCCTCTTATGGTTTTCGAAACATTGACTTGCGGTGGGTAGGGGCCACACGCTTTCTGTAGGTCGCCTTTGTTAACAAGTTCCAGCTTCTCTTATGTGTAGATTCTGCAAACTGATTTACAAACTTCAATGAACACTCTTTACGTTGTGTGGGGACCAAACAAGCTTGGCTATGGTAGCTCAACATTGTACATCAAGCTTGTATTTTTTTTATCAACATGACACATGTAAAGAAACAACACTCTTATGCCCTGCAAGCTTTTCAAACAATGGTTGAGGCCATTGGGAACTAATTGTAACTGACTATCGGATTGAATTGTAACTAATTGATACCTGTTTTTAATTTGATGGTATACACTATTTCAATCGTCTAACACCAAAATCAATGACCCATAATCACACAGGTGACATGGGAGGGAAGTTGTTCTCACAGGGAATGCTTTATGGCGTAATAATAGTAAAAATAGTACATTATATTTTTATTTTTATTTTTGATGTACTTTTACTATAAAATAAAATAATATTATTTTTAATTTGGATTTACATTTTCATCCCAAAAAAATTTGCATGCTATTTTCACCATGATATCGCTTATAAAGATAAATAGTTATATTAAAAGAAGATAAAGAACGGTTTGTAATGTCTCTCAGTTAAAATCCGTTAACTTTTACTTTTTCTATTCTTTTAACTTATATAATCGATATTGCATATAAGAGTTAAACATATTGTTTTTAGTGGAATGTGGTTACTAGTCCTTTCTTTTGTATACAAATTACATTAATTCTTTATACAAATTACATTAATTTTTTATTATGAAGACTCTCATATTACCTCAATTGTTCATTGTATGGTTTGATGATACTTTAGTTGTGTATTGATATGGTCATTATCATTCGACTCCATGTAGGATGTAACCACTTAATTTTTATGTAACTTAGTATAAGGTTTGAACACATGATTATGTTTCAACCTACCATTTTACAATGACACGATTTTTATTGTTGAATTCTCTCATGCATTGATTGTTAAATATGTTAGTTCTATAGACTGTTTGATGTGTCGATGGATCGACCGTCAATTAATTTAGGTTTGTTATCGATGGTGCTTGTGGCTTGGAGTGGTTTTGGTAACTAACTTCTTGCTCGCCATGTTCCCTCTGGGTCATTCTACTCTTCCCCTATTGCTCTAATGGCTTTGTAATATTGAAACCCTACCTGTCACGCCCCCAATTCTTTTTTCGTTAATTGAGCGGGTGCGGCACCGCCTAAGTTAACAACTTGTTCACCGTTAATTAACTTTGCGAACTACGCCTTTAACAATTCATAATAAACATGAATTCATATTATTAATGTGCGGAAACCATCAACAATATAAGAATAATAACACCACTCGACAATAATATAAAAGAACAATCTTTTATTATATAAACGGAATTTTTACATGATCAGGAGCTGCGCTCAACTGGCGTTCAATAAACAGGAGGGCGCCCACCCGTGTTAGAGCGCACAGCGGTCTGCCAAAAATCCACCGAATATACAATGATACAATAATACAAGAGCGCACAAAACTCGGCGTTGGGCGGGCGGGCGCACCCGTGCACGACCCTTGCCCAAGCCACAACCCAAACCCAAGTGCGATAATTGGTGTGGGCGCCCGTGCGCACCACCAAACTTCTACACGGTCCTCGCCCGGCTCGGCGGGCTCATCCTACCGAGCTGCGGTAAATCTGCGCCTCTCCAAGTGCGCACTACCCTTGTGCGATGAAGAGCGACGAAGATCCGATGTCCAAATAAACACTCGCTTCACTCCATTTATATGTGATCAGGTGCTCATGTCCTAAGTGTCGTAAAATGCTCAAAATGTAAAGTGCTCAGAACTGGTTCAAAGTTGAATGACTGGAAAGTGCTTGTCTTCCCGATTCCGGCGCCACAAACGGTTCGAAAAACGGTCGTCGTATGAGGAAGTTATGGCAAAAAGAAGAATTTGCCCATAACATTAGAAATTTTAATTTTTCAAAAAAAAAATTAAAGAAAGTATATTCCGCAAAATATTCCTTGGAATATTTCCTTTTTGGTAGCCAATCACAGGCCGCCACGTGGCAGGCCCAGAGGCCACCACGTGGCCCCCAGATGACGTCAGCAAGCTTCATGGCGCATTTCAAAATTTGTTTGGAAGTTCCAAGTTTTGAACTCATGACCTATGGTTCAAAAGCCCAGTGCCTTACCGTTAGGCCACGGGCTCATACACTGTTAGAAGGGTGGAAAAAAATTAATATAAGGTTTAAAATTACATGGGGCGGAAACCAAATGGGGCCAGCCCCCCTCTCATATGACCACGACCCAGGAACCAGGGGCTTAAGCCCTAATCGCCAGCAAATTGCCAGCACGAAATCCGAGGCAACCACCCAAACATTAAATTTAACTGCAGTTAAGTTGGCGGAATTTTTGCAGGAGTGCCAAATTTGGCGGACCCGCCATAATTGGCGGAGCTAACTGGAGTTAACTAAAGTTAGTTGGAGTTTTTGTAGGGGCAGCTGGCAGTTGGGAGTAAATGGCCATAACTTTCGCTAGGAAAGTCCGTTTTGGACGATTTTTTTTTTATTTTAGGTATTTTCGACCTTCTGAAGCCATTGGTGCAGGTATTACAGCCATCTGAGGTCATTTTCAGAGGTTTTGGAGCCGTGAAAGTTCTAGGAGCCACTAGGGCCCAGTTTTGTGAAGACTGTATAGGGTTGCAGGTATCCATTGGAGGTGATCCAATAGTCAATCCTGAAGGATTAAAGTGTTCTGAATCCATTTTTGCCATATATTTAACCTGTAGATGCTTCTATTCAGCTGTATTTTCAATTTGAGCATTTAATAAAAACAAGGACAAGCCCGGTTGGGAGCTTTGGACCCAACAGACGTAGCCCTGGAGGGGGTGAACTGCTTTATCAACTTCTTTTGCACTTGTGGTTGATTTATTTTTTAGAACAAATTCGTTTTAATGTGTTAAACAGTAAAAGGAAATAACTCTGCTATGCTTAAATGGGTCATGAACAGCTGAAAATTTCATGTGTTTTCTTTCTGCAAGACATGGAAATCTTTTAAACATGTTTAATTCTAAATTGAATACCTTGCAAACAAATTTCAAGTAGTTTCAAACTCAGATCAAGTTGGTATCAGAGGCCAGGGTTTTGTGCAAAGATCTTCTAACTGTCTTGCAAGTATTGATGCTTACCAGGTTGAAACTTAAAAGAGGGGAAGGACAGTTGACTAGAGAACGAGAGAATCCTCAGTCAAGGAAGGCCAGAGAGCCATCACCTCCACCTTCAATTTCACCCTCAAGAGTCTCAGCAGAAGCTTCAAGGATGTCTAAACATGAAGTTGAAATTCCTACAGAGACAGATCCAAGAGAAGAAGAAAGAGTCTTCAGAAAGGCTTTCTTGGACCTCACTGAAATGGTGAGGATATTGTACCAAGAAAGAAATGAGAAATTGGCTGGAGAAGGGTCCAAACATCCACATGAAGGAGAGGGCTCTTCAGGACGTAAGAAGGATGATGATCATTCCAAGAAAGGACATGGAGGAAATGGTGATCCACCACCCCCATCTTCACCTTCTTCCTCTTCATCCTCGTCTCCTTTCGTTCATAAGCATAGATCCTCTGGAAAAAGTCCTTTTTTGAAGCTTGATGTAAAATTCGAATTACCTATGTTTAATGGTGAAGTGAATGCAGAAAAGCTTGACAACTAGATTAGGCAGTTGGAAGTTTACTTGAGGATCCAGAATATGCATGATGATGCCACAAAGATTCAGTTGGCTTCTTTGAGAATGGATGGAGCAGCACTGGTCTGGTGGGAGGCCAAGACTAAAGAGGAGATCAAGAAATTTGGTAAGGTCACCTTAACATGGCCTGAATTTCTGTTAGCCATTAAAAAACAGTTTTATCCTCTTGCTCACATGCAGAAAGCCATTATGAATTTGCAAAATTTCAGACAACTGAAGGGTCAGAGTGTCCAAGACTACACCCAAGAATTCAGGAGAAGAGCTCTCTTGTTAGGGGTAGATTTACAGACCCAAGAAACCTTGCTGAAATACATCGGTGGCTTGCATAGCTACCTTAGACACACCATCTTGATGTTTAACCCTACTAGCCTGGACGAGGTTTGTGTCCAAGCTACCCATTTAGAGGTAAGGGGAAAAACACATTTGAAGAGGGTAGAAACAAGCCCCCCAAGGGGAAAAACAAAGAGAAAACCTCCAAGGGAAAGGGAAAAAAGAATGCATCTGTCAAACAAGAGAGTGAGAAAGTGATCTGTAAACACTGTTCTAAACCAGGCCATGAGGAGAAAAACTGTTGGAAATTATATCCTGAAAAAAGACCTCAATTTAACAAATCCAAAGGGAAACAGAAAACTGCTGCTACTACATCTACACCACAAGATTTAGGGGAAGATTCAGGTGATGAAACCAAAATTGCAGCCATGGGTTTGAAAAACTTGAAGGGAAAAGAAATTGAAACTCAAGCCAGCACTAGTACCTCAAACTGCCATGTACAAGCTCCTAAGGAGGAAGAAAGAATTGAACTGTTTCATGTGAGGGTGATTTCAAAACATACTAAAATTGACACACTTTTTTATAGTGGGTCACAAGCAAACCTTATATCAGAGGACTTGGTCAAGCAGCTTAAACTTGAGACCGTTCCACATCCGAAGCCATATCCACTTGGATGGATTTGCAAGGATGAAAATTTACAAGTTTCAAGAAAGTGCACATTGCGCATTGCAATTAATGCACATTTTATTGACACAGTTGAACTTGATGTGGTACCTTTTGATATAGCAGGAATTATTTTGGGAAGTCCTTACTTGTTTGACAGGAAAGCTATCTTTCATCGCCATGAAAACAAATATCATCTTTTCAAAGATGGCAAGGAGTTCATTGTTAGAGCTCATCGCAAGAAGACAAATATAGCAATGGTGAATGCAGGACAGGGAAAAAGGCTGGTCAATTTAAGTAAGAATTTTATTCTTCTTATGATTAAGCCCAAGGTTGATGTGAATCATAAGTCATTTGACAATTGTGATCCAAAACTTAAATCAGATCTGTATGATGTAGTTGATGCATATCATAAGATGTTTCAGGAGCCAACAGGTTTGCCTCCTAAGAGGGAGATTCAGCATGAAATCCATTTGCATCCAGATTGTCCTCTTCCAAACATAGGCATGTACCGCATGTCTATTATGGAGAATGCTAAAATAAAGAAGCAAATCAAGGACTTGTTGGACAAGGGTTTCATAAGGCCAAGTACTTCGCCATGTGGGTCACCGATTGTATTGATTCCAAAGAAAGATGGCACTTGGTGTATGTGTGTTGATTTCAGGGCCTTGAACAAGATAACGGTAAAGAATCGTTACCCACTCCCAAGGATAGATGATTTTCTAGACCAGCTGAAAGATGATTGATATTTCACTAAGCTAGACTTGCGCAGTGGATATCATCAAGTAAGAATTGAAGAAAGTGACATTTGGAAGACAACCTTTAAAACCAAACAAGGACTCTTTGAGTGGCTTGTGATGCCGTTTGGTTTATGCAATGCACCTGCAACTTTCATGCGGGTAATGGATGATGTCTTGCGTCCTTTTCTTGATGATTTCGTTATTGTCTACTTAGATGACATCTTAATTTTCAGCAAGTCTAGAGAAGATCATGTCATGCATGTTAGGAAAGTACTTGATGTTTTGAAGAAGAATCAATTATTTCTTAAAATGTCAAAGTGTGAATTTGGAAAGACTTCTTTGGTTTATTTGGGACACATAGTAGGAGGAGGTGATTTGAGAATTGATCCTGCTAAGATTGAGGCTATTGTGAAGTGGCCTACTCCCAAATCCATAACAGAGGTAAGAAGTTTTTTGGGTGCAGCTCAATATTGGAGGAAGTTTATCTCTAACTTCTCTTCTATAGCAGCTCCTATGCATGCAGTGACAAGTGTGAAGCATGCTTTCCAATGGGGAGGCAAGCAACAAAAAGCTTTCGAATCTTTGAAAGAGAAGATTAGTTCAGCTCCAGTCCTTGCATTATCGGATTTGAGACAGCCATTTGAGATACAAACTGATGCTAGTGATTATGCTATGGGTGCAGTTCTTCTACGGCATGGTAAGCCTATTGCTTTTCATTCTGAAACTTTTAATGGTGCTGTTGTAAATTATCCTACATATGATAAGGAGTTGTATGCGTTGGTACAAAGCGTCAAAAAGTGGAAACACTACTTGATGGGCAAAGAAACTGTTATACATACCGACCATCAGCCCTTACAGTACTTGCAATCACAAAGCAAGTTACAACAGTCACGACACTTCAGATGGATGGGCTTCTTGCAACAGTTCCATTTGGTAATAAGGTATAAGAAAGGTACTTTGAATAAGGTTGTTGATATGCTTTCAAGGCCTATTATTGGTGCTGTTACTTTACTTAAGAATGATTCCATTGTACATGATAGTTACATAGAACAATATGCATCTGATGATGACTTTAAAGATGTGTATGCTAACTTGAGTAAAGGGAATCATGTAGAGGAAAATAACTATCACATGCATAACAATTTGCTATTTCATTTGGGTAAGTTGTGTATACCACAGGGGGAGAGGATAAATGTCATAAGAGAAGCTCATTCTTCTCTTATTGCTGGCCATTTTGGTGTGAGCAAAACAGTTGCACATCTACAGAGGTATTGCTATTGGCCTCGCATGGTAGATTCTATTTCAAGGTTCATAAGAGGTTGTTCATTATGTGCTACAAGCAAGCCTAGCAACAGTAAGCTTGGTTTGTATACTCCTTTGCCGGTACCTTCTAGACCATGGGAGAGCATCTCTATGGATTTTGTAGGAGGTTTGCCAAAATCTTGAAAGCAGCATGATTATTTATATGTAGTAGTTGATCGTTTCAGCAAAATGTGTATACTTATGCCTTGTAAGAAAACTATAACTGCTGAACAAACTGTTGAATTATTTTTTCATCATGTATGGATTCACTTTGGTTTGCCTACTTCCATTATTAGTGACAGGGATTCCAGATTTGTGGGGAATTTTTGGTCCAACCTATGGGAGATGATGGACACAAAGTTGAAGAAAAGTACTGCTTTCTATCCGCAAAAAGATGGACAAACCGAAGTTGTGAACAGAACCATTGTGCACCTCTTGAGAGGTTATTGCAGCAAGCATCCCAAGCTTTGGGATGAACATTTGCACTACATATAGCATGCTTACAATCGTGCCAAGCACTCTTCCACAAACACTTCACCGTTTGTAGCTTGTTTTGGTTACTTGCCAAAATCACCTCTTGATTTCATTCTTGAGAAAGATGTTGCCATTGAGGGACATAGTGACATTGACAAAGCTCGTTCATTCATTGAAAGAATTCAACAAATACATCAGCAAATACAAGAACAGCTTGAGAAGAGTCAAGGCAAGTACAAGGAAAGACACGACAAGCATAGAGTCGATCATAAGTTTCAAGAAGGGGATGAGGTATGGCTGTACATTAGTAAGGAAAGGATGCAAGGAGAAGGTAAAAAGCTGAAGCCTTTTCGTTATGGTCCATTCAAAATCCTCAAGAAGGTTGGAAATAATGCTTTTCAATTAGATTTGCCTTCCTACATGCAAATGTATTCTGTTGTCAATGTGGAGAACTTACGTTTGTATGAACCTCCTTTGATTGTTGATCATGAAAATGCTGTTCAGCTGCCATCTATAGAAGATTTCTCGCCAAAATTCTTAGATGAGCTGAAAGAAGATACAATCCTTGACAAAAGGACACGCACTTCAAGAAGGGGCAGTGTAGATTATGTTCGGGTTGGTTCCAAAGGCAGCAAACCGAACAAGGCAAAGTGGATGGAGGTGGATAGAGTGAGGGAGTTGTACCCTCACATCTTTAACAGGTAGTCGAAGGCTTTTGGGGTCCAAAAGCTTCCCAATGGAGAGGCGTTATCAGGTGCTCATGTCCTAAGTGTCGTAAAATGCTCAAAATTTAAATTGCTCAGAACTAGTTCAAAGTTGAACGACTAGAAAGTGCTCGTCTTCCCGATTCCAGCACCATAAACGGTTCGAAAAACGGTCGCCGTATGAGGAAGTTATGGCAAAAAGAAGAATTTGCCCATAACATTAGAAATTTTAATTTTTCAAAAAAATAATTAAAAAAAGGAATATTCCACAGAATATTCCTTGGAATATTCCACAGAATATTCCTTGGAATATTCTAGGGAATATTCTTTTTGGGCAGCCAATCACAGGCCGCCACATGGCCCCCAGATGATGTCAGCAAGCTTCATGGCACATTTCAAAATTTGTTTGGAAGTTCCAAGTTTTGAACTCATGACCTACGGTTCAAAAGCCCAGCGCCTTACCATTAGGCCATGGGCTCATATGCTGTCAGAAGGGCGGAAAAAAATTAATATAAGGTTTAAAATTACATGGGGTGGAAACCAAAGGGGGCCAGCCCCCCTCTCATATGACCACGACCCAGGAACCAGGGGCTTAAGCCCTAACCGCCAGCAAACTGCCAGCACGAAATCCGAGGCAACCACCCAAACATTAAATGTAACTGCAGTTAAGTTGGCGGAATTTTGGCAGGAGCGCCAAATTTGGCGGACCCGCCATAATTGGCGGAGCTAACTGGAGTTAACTAAAGTTAGCTAGAGTTTTTGTAGGGGCAGCTGGCAGTTGGGAGTAAATGGCCATAACTTTGGCTAGGAAAGTCCGTTTTGGATGATTTTTTTTTTGATTTTGGGTATTTTCGACCTTATGAAGCCATTGGTGCAGGTCTTACAGCCATCTGAGGTCATTTTCAGAGGTTTTGTAGCCGTGAAAGTTCTAGGAGCCACTAGGGCCCAGTTTTGTGAAGACTGTATAGGGTTGCAGGTATCCATTGGAGGTGATACAATAGTCAATCCTGAAGGATTCAAGTGTTATGAATCCATTTTTTCCATCTATTTAACCTGTAGATGCTTCTATTCAGCTGTATTTTCAATTTGATCATTTAATAAAAACAAGGACAAGCCCGGTTGGGAGCTTTGGACCCAGCAGACGTAGCCCTGGAGGGGGTGAACTGCTTTATCAACTTCTTTTGCATTTGTGGTTGATTTATTTTTTAGAACAAATTCGTTTTAATGTGTTAAACAGTAAAAGGAAATAACTCTGCTATGCTTAAATGGGTCATGAACAGCTGAAAATTTCATGTGTTTTCTTTCTGCAAGACATGGAAATCTTTTAAACATGTTTAATTCTGAATTGAATACCTTGCAAACAAATTTCAAGTAGTTTCAAACTCAGATCAATATGCATGGGAGGTCGCTCGTCCAACACTTGGCTGACCTCCAAATTCCAATACAAACGCCCACCTAACGCTCGCCCTCAACTTCGGCTCGCCCGATGTGTGGGTGCGCCCATGGTCGCCTCGCACGCTGTCCGCTCACCATATATATAATGCAAACCTCTCAACACTTGCGCGCACATATGATGAAGCACACTTCGCACTTTTACTTAGTCGATTTTCGTAATGGAGGGAGCGCGCGCCCGTGCCCAAGAACACAGGGCGTTACATTCTCCCCCACTGGAAATCATTGTCGTCGTCGACAACATACCATCTCGGTAGCCATCCACCAAGATCATCAATGCCCATGATGTCAACTCCTCCACACACTGCAATCATCATCGCAACATATGTAGAACCACGTCTCCACCACGTCTCATCTTAGCAACCAACTGTCACCAAGATACTTCATACCAATGTATGTCGTATATCAGATGTCCATGATCATCGACCACCCTGTCACAATCTCCTCATGCTGCTCTCCACAACGGAAGGTTGATCCCTCCAACTCAAGCTACATGTCCACCGCAACAATGTGTCAAACTCCATCATGTCATCACCACCATGTGCAAAACTGCCCATGATATGTCAACAAGTGCTAACACACCTCAACCATGTGCCAACATCTCATCTCAACAATATGTCATATATCGGAAGTCGTCTCAATCCATGATCATCAACCACCATGTCACAATCTCCACATGCTGCTCCATTGTGGAAGGCTGGTCCCTCCATCTCAAGCTACATGCCACTACAACATATCGTGTCGACCTCATCATGTGTCGTCCTCATGTGAACTGCTGCCATGATACTCCAACACAATGCTAACATATCTCTGCACACTGTTAACCCCCATGTCTGAACTAGTTGGGTAGCTAATCCAACCGTCACGCCCAAACCATGAGAATGCACATCCTGATGTCACCATCAGTCGTTCCTCAAAGCATCTTGTCACATCCTGAACTCGATCAAGAATCCATCCATATAAGTAAACCATGCTCAGGTCCATGAAGTAGTCCTCATCTCAACTGCAACATGTCATCCATGATGTTTGGTGTCAATGTGCTATACGAAGTCAGCCACATTTACTCCAGCATCATCCATATGTGTGCCTCCTCCATATGAAGAGACCATCTCATCAAACTCCAACTCTCGGTATGCCACATCCAAGTTCATGAAGCTACCTCCATCACATTTGCATTGTTTCAACCCTCAAGTCTCCATAGAAACAAGTATACACTTGCTTCATCTATCCATGTGCTGCCCATGATCATAGATCAATCAGCTCCCATGTGTCAAAAGGTAGTTGAGTCTCGGCTCAACTCATGCCCCAAGTGTTGCCACCAAGGCATCATCATCATCGTAACTCCATCACTCCAAAGTGTCTCATATCGATCCTCTACATCAAGTCATTCTTCCAAGCCATGCCCATACACATACTTTGAAAGTATGCATCCCATACTGCATCAAAGTCTCTGACCTCAGCTCCTCAATGCATCAAATCCTCTAGGTCCACCATGTATGAAGTCTAAAAGTCACAACAATCTCATGTCATCATGAGCTCCATAAGTCATCCCCAACCAACACCTTAGCAAGCATAGAAGTCTTGGCCCAAAGGTCTCTGCAAGATGCCTCAGCTCTCCATGTAGTAGGAATGCTCCATAGTCTGCTCACAACTCCATCCAAGTCCATGGTCTTGTTGCACAAGAGTGTACAACCTCTCCATCGACTCATAAGTAATAAGTCTCCATGTCACACTAGCAAATCCACCTGCACAACATCCCTGCTTTAGCACTCCTCATTGGCTGCCCATAAATGACACCTCTATAAGTGCTCCCACATAATGTCCCTGCATAAGACTGCCATGCTCCATGCCCCCAACCTGATGTCCATGACTAAGTTGTCCATGTAGTCCAACCAAGTAGACCCATCATAACAATCGGTCATCCTCATCCAAGTCTACAAATCTTCGGTCTAGTGAACTCGGTCACTCAACCATATCATCATCACATCATCACGAGTCCCTTCCATCATAGATCCTCCACCAAAGTGTCCACCAAGACTATCTCTTGGTCTCGGCCATGAGAAGTCCACCCAAGCAACTCAAGTGTGTGCCCTTCAACCTGTCCATGTGTCATGCCGGGCACTTAGCCAATTCTCCATATGGCTAAAGCATGACCCAATCATCCATAACGATCATCAAGTTCCACCCTTATCACGGGCCCTTGCACCTTTCATCACAAGGTCACAAGCAACCCCAACAAGTCCTGCAACAATCGACAATCCTTGCTTCTACATACAAGGTCTCATCATGAACATCCATGGTAAGATGTTCCCTAGCATTGGCAAACTGGCTTTGCCCTTCCCTGCATGCGGTCCATCTACCAAATGCTCAAATGAAACACAAGTATCAATACTTACTTCATCATCATTGTCATGAGGTTCCTCCATATGAGTATCCTCATCCATCCATGTCTGCAAACTGCACGATCCTGGTCCAACTTGATCAATCTCAAGCTCGTCCTCCATCATGATCATGTCTGCAACATCTACAATCATCATCACCTCCTCTTCCTTGATAGCACAATCTACAACTTCACCTTGCTCCATTGTCCAACCAAGTTGAAGAAGCTCTCCTTCAACATTCTTTTCCAAGACTTCAAGCTTATCTCAGATCTGGGGATTCTCTTCCTTCAACCTCTTCAACCTGTATAAGGTAAGCAAGAGCTTCCCTTCACCTTCTCCCAAACTTGCCATGCCTTGTACTTCGTCTTCCCCGGTTCGTACTTCGTTTGGTCCACAGACGCCCAAACCGTGTATACCTGCCCACACGCAGTCCCACTTGCCCACCTGACAAGTGCCCAAATCGTATGACCAGCACGTAGTACCGCCTGCCCAACTCTACGACACCCGGTTCCAACCTTTACCAGCTTCACCAAGTTCCCTACAACCATGAACCGACCCTTGTTCCACTTGTATGTGAAACTAGCTTCCTTCACCTGCAAGTACCTGCTTCCACTGTCACGAGCAACCTTGCTCAAATATCAACTGTCAAGTGTATGTACACCTGCTTCGCCCAGCTTCCTGAAAGACTCCAAGTCTTCAGACTAACTCTGATACCAACTTCACTTCAGTGAAGTTGTGTAGCAGCTTCAACCTTCAATACCCTGAATCAGCTACTCTGATACCAACTGTAAGTTGTGTATCAGCTTCAAACCTTCACAAGCAAACCTTGCTCTAATACCAGCTGTCACGATAGTGCAGTGGGATCAGCACTTCATCGTCAACCCGGTTATCAGCCAGCTCTGATACCAACTATCACTCCCCCAATTCTTTTTTCGTTTAATTGAGCGGGTGCGGCACCGCCTAAGTTAACAACTTGTTCACCGTTAATTAACTTTGCGAACTACGCCTTTAACAATTCATAATAAACATGAATTCATATTATTAATGTGTGGAAACCATCAACAATATAAGAATAATAACACCACTCGACAATAATATAAAAGAACAATCTTTTATTATATAAGCGGAATTTTTACATGACCAAGAGCCACGCTCAACCGACATTCAATAAACAGGAGGGTGCCCGCCCGTGCTAGAGCGCACAGCGTTCTGCCAAAACTCCACCGAATATACAATGATACAATAATACAAGAGCGCACAAAACTCGGCGTTGGGCAGGCGGGCGCATTCGTGCACGACCCTTGCCCAAGCCACAACCCAAACCCAAGTGTGATAATTGGTGTGGGTGCCCGTGCACACCACCAAACTTCTACACGGTCCTCGCCTGGCTCGGCGGGCTCATCCTACCGAGCTGCAGTAAATTTGTGCCTCTCCAAGTGCGCACTACCCTTTTGCGATGAAGAGCGATGAAGATCCGATGTCCAAATGAACGCTCGCTTCACTCCATTTATATGCGTGGAAGGTCGCTCATCCAACACTTGGCCGACTTCCAAATTCCAATACAAACGCCCACCTAACGCTCGCCCTCAATGTTGGCTCGCCCGATGTGTGGGTGCGCCCATGGTCGGCTCGCACGCTGTCCGCTCACCATATATATAATGCAAACCTCTCAACACTTGCGCGCACATATGATGAAGGACACTTCGCACTTTTACTTAGTTGAATTTCGTAATGGAGGGAGCACGCGCCCGTGCCCAAGAACGCAGGGCGTTACACTACCTGTGTCATAACCTTGCATGGAAGGCTTTTCTCTTCAACAACACACTTTAGGAGGTAAGATTTAAACATTTCAACCATTGTTTGTTTTGTTTCATTCGCAAATCGATCTTTTTGTGCACAATTTGTAAAGGGATTTTTAGTCTGGTTTAATTTTCTTATTATTGTGCTTACAAAATATGTTCCTCAACTTCATAGGTTTTTCTCTTGGTCTTTTGAAATGAACCTAGGGTTATACCTTCCAACAACTCCATTGTCAGGGAAATTTCTCTCCCATGGTAAGTAAATGACTGTAATTGTTGTTATGATTTTGTAGTTGTTGATTTGTTTCGCATCCAATACTTAAACTTCTTGTTTCTATGCACATATCTTAATTTGCACCCTTTGGTGGGTTCTTATGAAATTACCATGGTTTTGTTGAGGGTTTCATGGCATCTTGGAGTGCATGTAGAGTTCATTCTTCTAATTTGTAGCCAAGGTAATACAAATTACCCTCCTCGTTGATTCCTTATGTTGCTAAAGGTCTTTATTTTAAGTCTTAGGGTTATATATAGAGAGAGAGAGAGATATCCTTTTCCACCGTTGTCTACAAGGTTTCTTCATGGAGTACCTCAACTACACTTTCAGGTATCTATCATTTGAAAATCCTCTTCACAATTTCATATATCATTCTGTTCATTTTTTATATTGTTTTTCTAATACTTTTCTCGAAAACTTGTGTAGGTGTCCATTGAGCATTTCGCTGAGAGCGAGAGTCATGTTCCTCGTTTTCCTTACCAGGTTTTCTCTAACCCTGGATTCCCTTTTCCTTTGTTACAGGTTAACTAAAACCTGAATTAAGGGTTATGGAAGTTTCGAAAAGGTTTATTGACATTAAAAGTTTACTACCATGAACTTGGTCATTGGTCCAATTTCAATTTACCTTTACTTAACTATTTTTAATTGTTTCGACCTCTCGTCGCAACTCCAAGATTGTATTATGGGTCTGCATATCGAATACATTATAAATTTTACCATGTTTTGTAAATTTAAAAGGGTTCTATAATGAACATTTAGTCAGCATGGTGTCGATTTTACAATTGTTATTTTCTGGAAGTTGTAATTTTATTTCAATTGTATTATGGTAGTAATATAAAGACTCCATTTCTCTTAACTATATGATATTTATTTTCTATTCCATTCTTATTGGATGTTATTTATTTGTTATTTTAATCATTTAGCTTCCTATTGTGTTTTTGTAACATTTTACTATAAGCATAAGGTTGTGATTATTGGATATTTCTTGTTGGTTCCTCGTACTAATAAAGGAAAATAGTTAATTTTTCTTTTGGATTTTCATATTTCTTGTATCAGATTTGAGGCCCTTGGCTCATTATTTCTTGATAGGTAGATACGAGTTTTTTTATTATATTCAGTATATGTTATTCATACATACTATTCTCTGTAAGTGCATTTGCTTGTTCATATTATGTATATACTTATTAATACATTAAATCTCGAATCGTTGGTTGCTCCCACCCAGGGACCTACCATCATTTTCCAAATTATATTAGTTGGGCTCTGAATTGTTCGACCAAAGCCTGTTTCGACTTAGAACTAACCTAGCCAATACCCTTACTTATAAATGATAGTTACTATATATATATATATATATATATATATATATATATATATATATATATATATATATATATATATATATATATATATATATATATATATATATATATATATATATATATATATATAAACACTACTGAAAGAAGATTTAAGATTCATTCTTCATAATCCATTATCATCCAATAAGAATATAATAGTGATAGAAAGAATTGTACTCTTTCTAATAGAAACTTAACACAATTCATTATGCTTATGTAGTTTCAATGCAGTTAGGTTGCCACTAAATTAATGAGAAGAAAATACCACTCCACCCAACCAGCAAGTTCACGTACCTTTACATGCACTCCCCTTGAGCCAGTCTACTTCCATAAAAGTTCTTTTGATACTCACCAAAACAATTCTACCTAGAACTTCCTAACCATTCTAGGTTGTTCAAACATTAAATGTCTAACATGGTATTCCACTAGCATACCAACTGAAGAATCCCTTCCTATGGTAGTGTTCTTCCCTTCCTCAACAACGTCCTATTTGAGGAATCAATTTTATTTGCTCTCTTGGACCTCCTCCAACTAGGTTCCAAGTCTCTAGGTTTCCTCAGGATTTCTCCTCTCACCTTCTTGGCTCGCTTTTCCCCAACTAAGATAACTTATTTCTAGGGAGAGGAATAAATTTAACTATCTAGTAAGTGAAACTCTCGCTTAGCATATTTCTCTTTAGTAATTATTGGTAAACCATAATTGATTTCAATTAGTAAAATTAAAAATAAACATTCATGTTTATTACATATTCATGTGAGGTAGTCTTCCAAAATTACTTCAGTAAAAGTAAATCAAATATTTATTTTTCACTGAGGTGTATTACATCTTCCCCCCCTCAAGCGAAACATCGTCCTCGGTGTTTGTCCCTGGCCCTTTAGAGCAAGCTAGAATATGCTTCTCACATCAAATTCTAATCTTCCCAGGTCACCTCTACCAGGGTAAATTTCTTCCAATGCACTTTAACCTCGGTGATATCTTACTTTTGTAGCATTATTTCTCTCCAATCAAGAATATGTAGAGGTTTGACTAAGGATTCTCTGTCTGGTTCGACCTACATCCACAAAAATTATGGTTTTCATTAGTTTCTATCAATCATTATTTAAGATTGTATATATATCATTTCAACTTTATTACAAATAGCATAAGTTTTTATTTATGTACCCAACAAGGGTCATCAACTACTCATCAACATGCATCACAACCCAACAAGGGTGAGGCACCTACACTCAATAAGAATTAGTAGCATCATCATAACCTCAACAACAATAGCAATAAATCCCTTTTTACTTACCCAATGGCTATGTCAATTGACAAGGACCACATCATATGGTCCCACTGTAAATTTAATCTCATAGAAGTACCAATTCCATTTGCACTACTTAAATAATATTTTAGAAACCATTTACTATTCTTGTCTTTTATGATTATTACAACTAATGTATTAGCATACTAGGTAGCACTACTACGTTTTTATCTTAATTCAACGTTACATATGCATTAGTCATGCATGAGTAAAGTTTAGGATGACTTCCTTTTCCTACCATATTTAATGTGGGTATATTGTTGTCTACTTTGTCCAATTAAACTTAATTATGCCTATCTTAGGCTACTTGTTATTTTCTTTTAGCGCAAAACTAGGAATTCACTTTGCAACATTCCTTCAATTTTGGACTTTATCATCCTACATTATAGGTTGTTGATGAAATTTATAAGTAATTTTAATTCGAAGTGTAGTCATAAAATTTCTATCTTTTGTGTACGTAAGTGTATTGACTGTCTCACACTTACTATGTTACTATAATATAATTATTTTCTTCGAAATCATTTCACAACATGTTATTCACTTCATTCAACAAAAAGTTATTTTACTGCCTTTGACATGTAAGATCTTGTGGACAACAATTTTATCCCAACATGGGAGTAACTAATTATCTTATTATACCATTCACACAATAATCATACTTTTTATCATCATCTTCTTCTCTCCATTTTTTTATAAGTTCAAGGAATATTTCCTTAGCTTGTCCCCATGATGTTTCACAACTGATGATTTGTCGTTTAGGCACCATCATAATTTCATGATATTAAATATACCAGAACAAAATATTACCAAAATTCTAGGACAATTCTTCCACTTAGCACTTTTATGGTAGATATTATCTTGTCCTTTGTTCAAGTGGACCAACTCACATCCGCTTGATTATCCCACGGATTGCTTTTATGCACAAGTCTTGATCAAAGTTTTATACATTAGTTGTTTTATTCTTTTCTTTATGATCTTTTCCATTAGACCATTGGCCAAAAGCACAAGGAAATATTAAAAGAAATGACCGTGATTGAAACTTCAAGGGCACAACCTAGAGTAGTACACCATGCTTTAAAATCAACAAAAGATAACAAGAAATTATATCACCAAATTTTACAATCATATGTTTATGATGCTTCTCACCCATGAGTTTCTCACAACTCTCTCCTTGGGTTTTTCATCCTTTTCTATTCTACAAATTATTGATTAAGGTGTCTAGGGTTGAATGTGCCCCAGCTATAGGGTCCTTTTCCCCTTGCCTCTTTTGTGCATGTCAGTTGCTTCAACACATAATGTTAGTGTGGTTATCATGACGTACTAATTTTGTAATCATATTTTATTTTAATAAACCATTTGACGGAACTTCATTTGTGTCTATTAAAGTCATATTGAAGTTCCTTAAACCACTTATCTGAGGTAACATTGACTGGCGTCATTGCATTGTCTATGTTGGTACATCGCATGACAACATTCATAGGTAGTGCTTATGCCAATATACTACCCACATTTTCTTTATCACAACTTGATTTTTCTTCATGTCACATTTCCTTAGTTACCTTACTCGACTATTTGTTTGTTTTTAATCACATTTTACCTATTTCCATTATCAATCCTTTAACTCATAGTATGACAACGAATGCCTCAAATTATTTAATATACACATTAATTGTTGTGTGTATCTTAACATACATATATATACATATTTTCCTATGTTTTCCTTTTTGATCTTATGATTTTTGTTTTTCCAAAACTTTTTAAGGAAAACATCAAATCAACAAAGACTAGGTAAAGAGTTTCCCCCTTGTAGTTTATAGTTGTATCATTCTGCCTATATATATATATATATATATATATATATATATATATATATATTCCCTGCAGATTTGATAGATTTCCCATGGAACTTAGCCTACATCTTTTTTTGTTTATCCTATTGTCCCAACTAAGATCAAATCGTCAGATATTAGAGTTGCAATTATCACACATTCTAGTCAATCAAAATTCTCTTGTCATCTTGATTTCAATCAAACTTAACCTTTCTAAACGCAAGGAAGTTACAAAATATACCAATTAGAAAATCATTGCATGATTCAGTGTTACAAGTCTGAAACACACAACAATATTGCGCCCCTTGTGTCCATTAGATACATAATATTTAAAAGCTAACTAGATTCCTTTTCTATATTTTAAGGCTATTTCATTCTGTTCCTAGTAAATTTCTACATTCCGGATATTTCCTTTAATCCTGCTCATTCTATACTTACTAAATTTGGTGTAAAGTTGGTATCTTTCTGAGTATCAGCAACACTGTTATGATGTGCTTTTATGTTTATTTGGTGTCTTGGAGTAACCAAGATACTATTATCAGGTCATTTTCAACTTAAAAGTATGAATTATGTTGTTTCCTTTACTATCCACGAGACTATTCTAATTTCCATCATAATTTATTGTGATAGTTTATCACGACTTACCCCCATTTTCTCGAGTTTGTTTTGTTTTATTATTTATTTTTTTAAATAAGAACTTTGTCTAGAAATTCTACTTATATTTTTCAATCCTCCATGCTAATGGTTTGTGCCAATTATTCTATAGTTGTAGCTAATCTTTTCATGACTCCCTTGATAAATGAACTGCCGAGTGAGGAAGTTCATTAATTCCCTTACCAATTTGTTTTCATCAATCATGAAATCCAACTTACAAGTTCCAGTCGATTATTATTGCATTGGACTTATTTATACCTAAGTTATATTGTTGACATATAAGTTTTTTATGTTTGATTATCGTAGTTGACGATGTCTACCATATAATTTGCTAATGCTTGATTTGGTGAAAAGGATTCCAACCATTCCCACTAGTCACCCAAGATAACCTAATTAACTCACATTCATACATATATTTTTGTAATCTTAAGTGTTCTATTTTCCCATTCAAATTTGACAAAATTTATCATTAATTATGCCCAAATATATTCCTCGGGTATACCAATACACTATGTATTTTTCTTTATGTATTACAGGGTTCTCGATCCCTTTAATCCCTTTCTTGATTTCTTCACTTTGTGTGTATTCTCTATTTTTATTGTTATTTAAATATATATTCCACTTATTGTTTGAGTGCTTTCACAATGTTTTTTGAGCCTCCTTCTTTTTGGCTTGCTTCCCATACACAGGTAAAATCATTCTTCCATTAGAATTTGAAAATTTATTTTCTTACCTTCAAATATTTTCCAATTATTTTCGCAACAAGGTCCTTGGTTAACATCCAATATATGTTCAAGGATTTAGTCTATACAAATTGAGTGATTAGTGTAACAATTAAATATTACTTACTTAGAACCAAAAGTATCTTTACCCCTTTTATACCTGTCTCCTTCTTCAAAAATCCATACTAGATGTTTAATTTGAAATATTTTTATGATTCTCGTTACTATTAACATGTAATCATCACACAAATGATTCTATGCATTTCAGGGTGATTCCATATACAACACGTCACCTTCTCTTTTAACATATGCATGTGATATTTTGCAATTGTTTAACATTATCGGACTCGATACTTTACTTCATTTACACACATATATGTCTTCTAATTGTCTACATATATAGTTCCCTATCATTATAATCACAAATATATTCACTACCCCACAATCACAGGATATGATTTACTAATTAACATGTGTTAATGCTTAAGTCATCTAAATAGTTGTTTTCTCTCCTAGGCACCCAACATATCACTTATTGTAAGTAAGGGTACCCCAAAAATAATTCAATTAGTGTTTTGATAATTGAACTTATATAATGGAATTCATTTAATATGCTCATGACTAGATTCTTCACTTCTATTTTCCTTTGCTTTATAACATAGAAATTTATTTGGTTTCTCATTTATTATTTGTTGTCAACTCTTAATTGGTGATTTTTACCATGAATTATGCACTAATTTAAAACAATATATGGGATATGAACCAAGGTTCTTTAACTAGCTACACCCACAAGTCAATATTTTATAGCCCTGATACCACTTGTAATGTCTCCCAATTAAAACCCATTAATGTTTTTTTAAAATTATATTATCGACATTCCATATGAGAGTTAAACAACTTGTTTATAGGGGAATGACATTCCATATGAGAGTTAAACATTCCATATGAGAGTTAAACAACTTGTTTCTAGGGGAATGCGATTACTAGTCATTTATTTTATATACAGATTACATTAATTCTTTATTATGAAGAATCTCATATTACCTCAATTTTTTGTTGTATGGTTTGATTATAATTTACCTTTTGTATTGGTATGGCCATTATCTTTTGGCCCCATGTGGGATATAATTGCTTAATTTCTATGCAACTTAATATAAGCTTTGAACACATGATTATGTTTCTACTTGCCCTTCTACAATGACATAGACTTCATTGTCGAATTCTCTAGATGCATGAGTTGTCATGCATTGATTATTAAACGTGTCGGTTCCATAGACTGTTTGATGTGTCAATGGATCGAACATACATCAAGTTATGGTTGTGATTGACGATGTTTATGGCTTGGAGTGGTTTTCATAAGTAACACCTTGCCTGCTGCATTCCCTCTGTCTCATTCTAATCCTCCCCTATTGATCTGTTTTCCCTATAATACCAAAGCCTTACCTATGTCATACCCTTGCATGGAAGGCTTTGCTCTTAAAAAACACACTTTAGGAGGTAAGAATTAAATCTTTCAACCATTTTTTATTTCGTTGCATTCACAGACTGACCACTTTTTCCTTAATTTGTAAAGGGATTTTCATTTTGGTTTAATTTTCTCAGGACTATGATTATAGATTTTGTCCCTCAACTCCGTAGGGTTTTGTCTTGGAATTTTAGCATGAACCGAGGGTTATAACTTCCATCAGCTCCATCGCCAAGGGAATTTCTCTCCCATGGTAAGTAAATGGCTGTAACTATTGTTATGAGTTTGTAGTTTTTTATTTGTCTTGCATTTGATACTTAACCTTCTTGTTTCTCTGCACATATCTTACTTTACACCATTTACGGGTACCAACGAAACAAACAGGGTTTTTTTTGACTGTTTCATGACATATTAGAGTGCATATATAGTTCATTCTTCCAATTAGCTAGCTAGGGTAAAAAAAACTACCCTCCTCATTGGTTCCTTATGTCACTGCAGGTCTTTATTTTAAGTCTTAGGGTTAATATTTTTTTTTTCCTTTTCCACTGTTGTCTACAGCATTTCTTCATGGAGTACCTCCAGTCTGCTTTCAAGTATCTGTCATTTGGAAAATATCTTCATAACTTCATATATCATTCGGTTCATTCTTTGTATTATTTTTCTAATACTTTTCTTGGCAACTTGTGCAGGTTTCCATTGAGCATATCGCTAAGAGAAAGAGTTATGTTCCTCCTTTTTCTTTCTAAGTTTCTATAATCCTAAATCCTATTTTCTTTGTTATAGGTTAACTCAAACCTGAACTAAGATTTCCGGAAATTTTGAATAGGTTATTTTACATTACAGATTTACTACTATGAACTTGGTTGCTAGCCCAATTTTCGTTTATCTTTACTTAAATGTTTTCAATTATTTCGAGCTCTCGTTGTGGCTCCAAAATTGTATTATAGGTTTGCATGTTGAATACATTGCACCTAGTTTTGTAAATAAAAAAGGGTTCTATAATGACCATTTACTTGGGATGACGTTGATTTTGCAATTGTTATTTCTGGTAGTTATAATCTTATTTGAAGTGTATTCTGATAGTAATATAAAGACTCCCTTACTCTTAACTATATGATAGTTTCTATCTACTCCATTATTTCTAGATGTTATTTAGTTTCTATTTTAACCACTTAGTTTCTTGTTGTGCTTTTGTAACATTTTACTATAAGCATAAGGTTGCGATTCTTAGATATTTCCCATTGGTTCCTTATACTGATAATGGAAAAAAAAATTGTTTCTTTCAATTTTAACTATATACATTATGTGATTTTCATATTTCTTGTATCATGTTTGAAGCTCTTAGCTTATTATTTCTTGATAGGTAGATATGAGTTTTTTATTATAGTCAGTATATGCATTATTGATACATATTATTCTTTGCGAGTGCATATGTTTTTTCATACTCTGTATATATTTATTAATATATTAAATATAGATTCCTTGGTGGTTCCTACCCAGGGACCTGCTATCATTTTCTAGATTCTATTAGTTGGGCTATGGACTTTTCCTGGCTAACAGGCCAAAGCCTGTTTCAAATTAGAACTAACCTAGCTCGTACCCTTAGTTATAAACATCGATTGCTGCTATATATATATATATATATATATATAGTATTGAACCAAGTTTAATATTCATTCATCACAATCCATTATCATTCAACAAGAATATAACAGTCACAGAAATAATTGTACTCATTCTGATAAAAAATTAACACAATAACGACATACTTATCTAGTTTCAATACAGTTAGGCTACCACCGAATTACTGAGAATAAAAAATTTCTCCACCCAACCAACGAGTTTAGGTACCTTTACTCACACTCCCCCTGAGCAAGTCCACTTCCAGAGCAGTTATTTTGATAGGGACCAAAACAAGTCCACCCTGAAATTCCTGACCACACTAGGTTTGTCTAGCTTGTTCAAACCTTAAAGGTCTAACAAGGTATTCCACCATCCAACCAGCTCAAGAATCCTTTCCTCTGGAAGTGTCTTGCCCTTCCTCAATAGTGTCATGTTTTAGGAACCAATTTTATTTCCTTTTTTGGACCTCCTTCAACCAGGTTCCAAGTCTCTAGGCTACCTCAGGATTTTTCCCTCTCACTGATCTGAATTTAAACAGGAACGAAACAAATTACAGATATAACCATAAATACAGAGATGCAACAGAAATAACAACTCCTTTGATTAACATCAAATAATGAAATATGCTTACAAATAGTATGGAAACAAGACTAGCTCGACGATGGTAGCTTATCTATGAGAAGAGATGTGGTGGCTACATGCCCCTCAATTGCATTACAATGAGGCTCAAGGGCATTTTTATTATTGAAAAATAAGAGAAAACCCTAAACAACCAAAACCCTAACTCAAGGAGATGTTACACCAAGAGTTTATGGGCCCCATTGGGGTTAGTTGGGTAGCCAACTTCCCAGGGTTGTGACTTGGTCATCTTTTTGTTTGACGCGCATGATACCCTGTTGGAAATATCTCTCCGAGGACTACGATAGAAAAAATCACTTATAACCAGTCGTTGGCGGTATATTGCCAAAAAAACTTTGTTTAGGGCCTTAAACCGGCATCAGAAGTTTAGGACCCAAAAAAGTGCTAAAAATAGTAAACTGTGCTACAATTAAGGAACTGAAAAACTGAAAGAAACAATGGTGGTGGTCCAAGTGGAATCGGCGAGTGGCCACCAATATCCACCTAGATCATTCCTCCCCCCTTAGGAAGCAATGGTCCCCATTGCATTGAGTTCCTCCATGAGATGAGGAAATTTATGCTGAACTTGGTCCTTAGTGAGCCACTTTCCCTAGTGAAGGAGTTGGTCTGCTTTGACAACTCGATACAGTTGGATCTTCTGCTGGCAAGTGTTCTTGATCTATGTGTGCATGATCCAATCAGTTACATCTTGTTCCATGCAGTCTAGATTTAACTCTGTTGGTGTGAGTTGTTATCTAATGTCAGATGTGTCTAGTAATGGTGGAAAGTATGGCCAAAGGCGATCCACATTAAACACTGGGTGCAGACCAAGGAATGGGGAATGTTGAGCTAAAAAAGAATTATCTCCCACAACTTTGTTGATGGTGTATGGCCCATATTAAAGCGGGCGAATCTTGCGATGGGGCCTAGCAAGGCGCTCCTTCTGCAAATGTATCCAAACACTGTCGCCCACCTGGAACTTGTGTGGCACCTGATGCTGATCATGTCACTGCTTGTTCTTGGCATTGGTTTTGTCCAATATGTCATGGAACTATTAGCGGATGTGTTGAGTATGCTCAATGAAGCTATTTTCCTTGTCGTCTTCGAACTCGACATGAGCCAAATCTCCCTGAGTCGCTGCAACTAGTATGGCCACATCAATGGGACATAATGGCTGGAATCCCAAGCCCACTTGAAAAGGGCTATGTCCAGTCGAGCTATGGAGAGACCGGTTGTAGCTATGTTGGACATAGGGGAGGCTCTCATCCCATGTCCATGGATGCTTTGAGTTGTACATGTGTATAATATGTACGATCATCCTGCCAATGACCTCTGTCTAACCATCAGTTTTGGGATGGAAAACTGTGGACTTAGTGAGCTTGATGTCCAGAATCGACCAGAGACTGGACCAAAATGTACTGAGCAACCTGTTGTCTCGATCTGAGATGATAGACTATGGGATCCCAAAGTGTACCCACACTCGTTCAAAGAAGAGTTTAGCAGTGGCTTTTGCTATGATACTCTTTTTGCAGGCCGCCATAATGGCCATCTTCTAGAATCTGTCGATAAACACAAAAACACAGTTGTTTCCATGCTTATTAGAAGGAAGGCCTGACATGTAATCCATGGAGATGGATTCTCAAGGTCAACTAGGGGTAGGCAACAAAGTATAGAGACCTTGCTTCTTGATGGTTGGTTTGGCAATAGCGCAGGCAATACAGGGTCTGATGTACTTCCCAACATCTTGTCGAAGATTTGGCCAATATAAATACTTCTGCAATATTGCCACTATTTTCTCAACCCCGAAAATGTCATTTAGGGCCTCAAAATAGCTCTGGAAGACTAGGACCTGAAAAACTGCTAAAAATAGTAAACTATGCTATAATTAAGGAAACTGAAAAACTAAAAGAAAAATGGTCGGCGGGTGGCCACCAATATCCACCTAGATCACTCACCTTTCCCCAACTAAGATAATTTATCATTAAGGAGAGGAATAATTGTCTTTTAAGTGAAACTCTCACTTAAAATCTTTTCTCTTTAGTAGTTCTTTGGTAAGCCATAACCATTTTTAATTAATAAAATTAAAAATAAAGATTCATATTTATTACCTATTCATGCATGTAGTCTGCCAAATTACTTCAGTAAAAGTAAATCAAATATTTAATTTTCACTAAGGGGTATTTCAGTAAAAGTAAATCAAATATTTAATTTTCACTAAAGGGTATTTCAATAAAAGTAAATCAAATATTTAATTTTCACTAAGGGGTATTACAGGTTCTTTTTAATCTTATTTTTTATTTATAACATATATTATTTATGTCGTAACAAGTTTACTAAAATTTTATCGTGGGGAATTTATGTGTATTTGAGAATTGAAGTGTAAGGATGTGAAATTAAATTCACTTCATATGAGTATTCAATTTACATATTTACAACCAAATAAATTAGAATTATATCCAAAAACATGTTTGTTAAATGTTTTTTGTCGGGTGTTTCTAATTTATATTACTATCAATACATTGATTGATAGAGGAAGATCCACATATTTAGGTATTATAGTCGACATTTCGAAACCTCCATTCGAGTCCATCTTCAAGACTTGATGAAGTATGAAGAGCATGAAGAGTAATTGATATATGGAAGATATTTCATTCAAACCCTAAATTGCTGACTTGGAGAAAATAAAATAAATATCTTAATTTATAAAGAATAATATATATTAGATGTAAAGTAGATTTTTATATTATAGAGTTTAATAAAAGGCGATTTAAAGAATGTAATTAAAATTTAATCCCCCATATGAATAGTTTCTATACTTAAAATTTGAGTAAAACTAAGTAAAAAAATACGATTAATAAAGGTAGTGTTATCACTTTTAATTTTAAAACTCACATATTTTTTTATTAGTTTATTTAATATTTTATTACTTTCTTTAAGATCCTTTAATGTTTTGGGGCTTATCTAGACACCTCATCCTTGACACCTTTAAATATTTTTCTTGTTGAATCGTCTTCCAACAACATTTGGAACTTGACACCATTAGCCATAAAATATTCACACCAAGGGAAAGGTTCATTTGTTTCAAATCTTTTATATTCACCCCTCCCCGTGAGACCAAGTCTTTTATTTTCTTCCATTGCACCAAATGAAATTTTCCTTGATTATCTTTCCCTCTTTTCCATAAGAACTCCCTTAACATGTTTTCCATAGTTTTTGTAAATCTTATTGGGGCTATAATTTCCAAGCTCTGGAAATTTGGTAAGGATGAAAGCACTACTTGAATAAGCATCCTCTTTCATGCCGAATTGAGCTATCATACTCCCTAATTCTTAATCTTCTGTTCCATTTTCTGCAAGATTTTTTACTAGTCCTCAACTCTTGCAAATATTAGAGCTATGGGAATTCCCAAATAGGTGAAGGAGTTCCATGTGTGGACTTGGGTGAATTCCGATCTTCTTTTTATCTGAATGAGCTCAGTTGTACTTATGTTCCACCAATAAGCATTACTCTTTTCATCTTTTGAGAGTATTCTTGAATCCTGGAAAAACACATCAAGTACTATTTTCATCCTTCCTACTATGATTGTTGATTCCCCCCAACCATAAAGCGTCATCTACAAACTTTGTGTGATTGATTTCGTTGGCCCCTTACACCATCATGATTCCTGGCATGCTTCCTTAGCATTATTTTTCTAGCTTCTAGCTTAATGTATCCACCATCATTGCGTAGAGTAGTGGAGAAAGAGGACACCCTTTCCACAACCCTTTGGTGAGTTGGAAAAAGGTTCATGGTCTACAATTGATTAGGGGCACCATCCATGGCTTTCCTATACATGAGCTAATTAATTTCATGAACCCTAGAGAAAAAAACATTTCTAAAGTTTTGAGTAGGAAAGAATGTTTAACTCTATCGAAGGCATTGGCCATATCATGATCACCATTCCTTTATCCTTCCATTGTTGGCTTGAGTGTAATGCTTCCTGGAATGGGATTATGTTGTCCAAGATTTGTCATTTGTGAATGAATCCATGTTGTTTCTCTAACATTACTCTATCCATGATGAGATTTATTTGTTTCACAATGATTTTTGTAATATTTTTGTAAGAAGTATTATAAATGGAAAGAGTCATGAATCTCACAAATGAAGTGAAATTCCTTTCTTTGGGGATTAAATCCAGAAAGGAAGTGTTTATTGCACCCCCCACTCTTCCTTTTCTTTCAATATCATTTAACATGCGTTAGATATCGTTCCTAATTACATCCCAACATGCTCTGTAAAACATTATAGTGTACCCATCTAATCCAGGAACCTTGTCTTGCCCCAATTATTCTATTGTTTCCGAAATTTTATTAATTCCTCATTCTCTTGTTCAATGATTAGCCAAGTGACTTCTTCCAAAATTTCTTCTATTTTCTCTTCAACCTCCTACCCACCTTCTTTCTAAAGGTTGCTAAAATGGAATTTTGCCTCAAGCTACACCTCGTCCTAACCTTCTCACTGCCACTCATCACTCCCTTTTATTTTGGTAACTTTGTTTACCATATCTCTTGCTTTGGCTTGTTTAATAAAGTAACTCATTTTTTTGTCCCCTACTTCAATCCACAAAGCTCTGGACTTCACTCTCTAATACACTTCCTCCTCTTATCAAACTTTATAGAGATTTGAAGTAACTTGTCCTTTTGTTGTGATACTCTGTTATGTTACCTCATGTTATTCCAATTTTTTCCCTTTTTTTCCATCTAACTCAAAAAAACTTCCTTGTCTTGCTCAAGCAATTTATAGTTGGATTTAGCCCCAATCCTTTAACTTCCTTTTTTTCATTTTGCATTTTTCTTCCCTAAAGTAAGAGGGGGAGACATGGACTAGTTCTATCCATTCCTCTTTTATTAAAGGTATGAATTCTTCTTACTTATTCTAAAGCAGATTAAATCGAAATGGGATTAGCCCTTCCCTATCTGCCTCCTTTATAATAAAGGAAGTTAGGCGATGGTCCGAGAAAGAGAGTTACATAATTTATGATTTCACTTACCATTTTTCTAGACAAACTGTGCTTTGTACTAAGAGTCTGTATAATCTATTCATTATATGTTCTCTTCCTACTCTTATTTTTATTGAGGTAAATTATCCTTTCTTTGGTGCTGCCTCCCTCTAATCTTTTTAGGTTATTATTTCTCCAATAAAGTATCTAATTAGATTCAATCCCACTCTTCCTCCTTTCTTTCCTTTAAGTCAAAATCCATATTTAGGTCTCCTCCTATCACCATATTTTGGCAATTGTTTTTTTTCTAAATATTTTGATATCGAGTTCTAACATTCCTATTTTCCTTCACTATTAATTGGAACATACATATTGAACATGGATAAGGCTATATTTACTTCTCTTCTATGGATTTTTGCCATTATCCAATAAAAAATGACTATGGGTCTAATTAACTCTATTTTTTTTGGGCCCCAGAGCACTAAAAGCCCCTTAGAGTACATGCAATGCTTCTTGCCACTCCTTCACTGTATTTCCAGTTTTTCATTCCGATTCTTATTTCATATTTTTATTCATTTTTTCTTCTTGGACCAACATGAAGGTGGGCCTCCCTAATTTCTATATGTCTTTGATTGTTTCCTCGTTTTAGATCACCCCTCTATAATTCCAAGAGATTATCTTCATTTATTATGCATATTGTATTTGGGTTCCCCCTTTTCCTGGTCCCATTGGTTTGTCTTGGAAGGATTTTTGGCTTTGCCTGTCACACCCTTTTTATCATGTTATCAAGAAAACTTGGTGTCCCCCTTGATTTTCCCCTTTAGGTTTCAAGCTCCCTTAGTTCCGAGTTCATCTTCCTACTCCTTTTTTGCACACTTGAATTCTCTTGTTCCTCTTCCCAGAGACTGGAGGATTCTGAACCCAAGACTTTGACTATTAACAACTTCTATAAGAATAGTTATTCTAGGGTTAAGCTTGGATCTTCTTAACTTTTTTTTCCTCCTTGTTTCCCTTTCGCTATTTCCCCTTCTAGAAGATCCCTTGCTTCAGATAGGGCTACAAATTTATTAGTCTCCTACACTTCCTCTTTAAGTACCTGAGGGTTTCCCTGCTTTTGGGTGTTTTTTCTTTTCAAATGTATCTAATTTTCTAGTTGATTAGGTTTTTCTTATACCATTTTTTTTTCTAATTCATAAAAAAGTACGTGTATTCATGGCAGTACATGAATTTGCACAACAATTGGTCATAGTACAAGTGTTGTATGTGATACCATCCATTCAGAGAAACTTTGATTTCCTCTGGGAGACCTTTCTCAAAATATACCTCTATACAAGTTCGGGCAGAGGAGAATTCATTCTTTGGATCTTCCATATCCAGAAACTTTCCTAAAGAATTCCAAATATCTTCTAATGCATCCCTATTCTAAAGATACATAGGGAGATGCATAATTTTAGCCCACACTGTAACCATTTTTGGCATATCCAAATTAGGGTAAAAATATAGTCTCCATTGATTTAAATACAAACCTTGACCCCTAGGCACCATAAAATAAGGTCAATTTCTAAAAATAAAATCCTTATCGTCTTTAAATTGAAATAAAAAAGTAAAGAAGCCCTTACTGCAAAAGTACCTATCAATTCTTCACTTACAGAAAGGAAACCAATTTTTCTATACCCATACTTTGACTATTTTGGGAGGTAGCCAAAGACCCATAAATTGTCTAATTATCCCTTGATCCAATAGAGCCAAATCCTTCATAGTCGAGGTGATCAAAGAGATTACCACCTCTAAAGCCTCTTTCAATCATTTAACAAACTTTGCATTACTTAATTTAACCCTACCTTGGATGCTCATTATAACCCTTTGAGATTCTTTGATAGCCACATCTTTCACAAACTGTGGCTCCCCATTATGCCTCCGAGTATCTCCCAGAACCTTGAACTTATTGTGGCCTCCCTTCTCTTACCCCTTGTTCCGGTCCTTCAAATGTTTCTTTCTTGAATGTACTAAAACCATACATATTTTATAGTCAAATAATTATATATTTATTTCATTTTTATTTATTTTTATAAGAATTTTTTAATTAAATTGAAAAGGAAAAGAGACATAAGTATTTTAGAGATAAATCTCAACCCTTTATCCCAATTACTATTAAAAATATTTATTAAATATTATGTCAAAGATTAGATTCCTACCGTCGATATATTAATTATTGATAATAATTGGGGTGAGAGGTTCTCTATAGCCCAGTTATGTAAATTTACATTTAAAAATAATAAAATAATATTTACATTAACAAATTAAAATAATAATGAAAAAATCAAGGTGGACTGTAAATAAAATACTTCAATTGCCACTTAATTTTTTTTATTTGATTTTAAATATATGGAAACATGTAATTCCTTCACTACTTAATTTAGAATTAGCAGATGACATGTAAAAATAATATTATTGTATAGAGAGAGGTTGATTTTAGAACCCAATATGAAAACGATATGTGAATTTTTCATCCTCATTGTAGTATCCCCATAACTCGTGTATTTACATTTGGAATTCATGATAATATGCATAACTCGTGTATTTACATTTGGAATTCATGATAATATGAAAATATTATTGATTTAATATGTTTAATGTGCTCTGAATTATTGGCTTCGAGAATCAGTTAGGGTTATGAATGGTTGTAATGACCAGATGATCTGTTCCAAGCTAAATACATTTGGAATTCATGATAATATGAAAATATTATTGATTTAATATTTTTAATGTGCTCTGAATTATTGGCATCGAGAATCAGTTAGGGTTATGAATGGTTGTAATGACCATATGATCTGTTCCAAGCTAAAATTAACCTACAGGTAGGACGTTGAGGGAATGGAGATCATTTTTTTTTATTCATCACAAATCTTACCTTGCTTGGTTTGAAGGTTGAGGAGAGATTCTCGATGTTTACAATTGGAAGAGTTGTATGTGTTCATCTTGTAAGCAATATGTAGGAAGGATACTTTGAATCTAAAGCGCATCTCACATAATAGTGGTGGAGAAAGTAGATTGAAATTCAGGTATGCCATCTCCGAGATGGTTTGATATGTCGTCTTCCAAGAAACTAAACACAGTTTAAGAGGTCTTTTCTATTAATCTCTTTTTAGCTACCAATGTTTTGCAAAAATAACGCTAACTATCCTACAATAATCATGAAACTCTTGTATTTTAGCATTGGGTATGAATTTCAATTAATATTTTTGTTGGACACTTAATCCTCAATGGGTTAGTGTGGAAGCCGAATGGACAAAGCAGTCCAGGAGACCTTGGGATGTGAAACCCAACGGTCACAACAATGTACTATAAATGTATATCAGTTGTTAATAAAATCGTATTGTCATGTTTTATCCTTCACAGTATTCTTGCTGCCCATGTGTGTTTAACATGGTATCAGAGCAGGTACCTTCCTGACCTGCTCAAATCTTGTGTGAGCCACTAGTTTTGTGGCATTTGTGTGCATTTCAGTGCTGCCATTTATTATTTTGCTGCCATTCTCAGCCTGGCATGAAAAACGCTCAGAGCGGCAGGTGAATACCTGCGTTGCCATCCCTGACCCATCGTTTCTATGCGTGATAGTCAATACTTGATTTTTCCCTGCAGAGTGATTGGTCTAAGATCTGCGTACTGACCTGTAAACCAACATTTCTGTCCATCTGAGCTTTGCGCTCAGAAACCGTCGTGAGCTATTTTTATATGCCCAGTGTATTTGCAACAATTTATCTGACTTTTCCAGGCCCTGGAACCTCGTCAGCGCTGTCCTCGGTAGTTTCGCTGCTGGTGGAATGAGCGAGGTAGTTTCTTATGCGTTTTATACCACTCCGGTTACACTCCCCGGTCATTGAGTTAATGCTCTCCATCCCCCGTCGAATACCACACTTTTTAAACATTGTACATCCATAGGGCCTCGGCCTCTCGGCCCTCTCTACACACCGTGCTTGGGTTCACAGTTCACACTATGCTCTTCACATGGTGCCCTAAATATGAAGGCCAGCGAGCAAGAGTGTCAACGTAACTGATCTGCACGCAACATGATCGCTGTCAGGAGTAAATGTGTGCATTTAGAAATTCCAGTGGTTGGAACTTGCGCTGTTAAAGTTACGCCTCGTTCCAGTCTATGCTGCTTCAGGCACAGATTTAATGATGGACATCGGTTAGTACTACTACCATGTTCTTGAAGCTCGTTATTAATATTCACTGGTTCATTGCAGAATTCCGAAGGGTTGCCCGCTAGGAAGACTTATATACATAAATATACGAATCTCGAAAATACAGATGAAAATGAGAGCACGTCCCTCGGTCTCATCGAGAATACTGTATTGAGTATTTCCCCCAGAGGTTTCTGATTAAGTTCAAGACCTCCGTGCTTGACTGTTTTAGTATTTTATCTGTTTGCTGTGAATATTTTTATGTATGATGGAAATAATGCCAGAAGCTGCATCAACTGTGATGATAGCATCAATTGTGAACAACGCTCCAGTTTTGTCAATATATATCGCTCCTCTTCCCGTGAGATCAGTGTAAGTAGCAGGCCAGAGTTCACGCATAAGTGCCAAATAGTCTTGGCAACATGTGCCAGATAGTCTTGGCGACATTGGCGATATAAAAATGGTCTACTGAGCAAGGTGGAAGTTATAGTCTCTGCCAGTTTCTTTAATACTTTATTTCTGCCGAGTGAGGTACGGCGCAGACGGCTTTGAAGGGCTACACGAAGTTCCACGACCCTCCGTGGCTCTTTCTATTGAATGATACATTGGATTTATTCATACAAATAAGGAGACCAGTCCTGAGAAGTGCAGAGATCCCTTGAGAGCAAGCCGACTCCAGACCTTGCCTTCCAAAACCGGTTTGGATTATTCAATATGAATTCCGGTCTATTGCTAGGCAGGCTCTGAAGAAATCACAGTGAGTAAACACAAGCAAAGCGAATTCAAAGAACTGCTCTTCCCTGATCATAGATGCCAAACGACTCTTGGCATTCCCTCGCCAAACGCTTTTGCTCTGCGATAAAGCATTACGACGTTGTTGCCAAAGACACATCCTCCTCCTGGAATGGATACGCATACATCCAGAGTCTTTATTTCTTAGTCATTCTCATTGCATCACTTTCGTGATTGATTCCAGGAATAAATATTATTGTTAGTGTATTTAACCTTTTGTCAGAAGTGTTGTTGCTCATCAGTAAAGGGCTTGTGGGTGTGACCTATATATACATATTCCTGTTTTCATATCGTGTATGCGTTCGTTGTTCTAAAACTTATAATTTGTTTTGGGTTTTACACCTCAGTCTGTGTTGGGTTTTTTCATTTCCGCAGCACAGGAGGAGGATCCCATCAATATCTGATCAATTATGGAGGTTGTACAAAGCTCGGTGGAAGCTAAGATGCCACTTTGCTGGGCGGTGGTAAAATACCATTAGCCAGGCAACATCTGATATTTCTGGTCGGTTCATCTCTGTGCATTCATACATAAATGAACATGTGGAATAATCCTTTCATTGGCGCGTAGCTCCTACAAGTGGGTCACTATTGTGTTCATCATTCTTATTGGAATACTGGAGGAGTATTTGAAGGATTCAAGCAAGTTTTCAGTTGCTGCTGCCCCAGTGTGGCATTGTATTTAAAACTCATTATAGTGCATTAATTCCTTGCTTCGACTGCTGCATAAAGAGTTTGGTGGGCTGATTGTAATCTTTTATGGAAAAAAACATAATGCTGGTCATGAGTAAACTCTTATTTTGGTGCTTGTTGGTTGCACACTAGTCATTTGCTACATTGAAATTGGTACTGTGTTGTCTGCTACAACGACTTGGTGATATTGGTATGCTGCTACTCATCTAATAGTTGCAATTATTTATCATTCTATAGACCAATTTGTAGCTGAAGACAACATCACTTCTCTGTTTATATTGGTCTGAAATGGATAGAATAGATGATGTATTGAAACTACTGAATAATTTAATACTTTCCACTGTTGATGAGATGGTTAAGATCAACAAAACCTCTCTTTCCGATATTAAAATTTGTCTCCAAAATGCACATGAGAATATTGAGTTCTTGCAGCTTGAGACAAAGCTACAGCACGAAGAATTACAACAGTGGAGTCATCATTCTGAACCTGTTTCTGTTCAGAAGATTAAAACAGACTCCCATAAACAGCAAGACAATAATGTTACAATTCATTCAGATAAAGCAGCAGTTGTACATGCAGATGCAGAAACTCAGTCTGCACTTCCCAAGCCCATCATCAGACCTTGGGAATAGCTTGTCCACAACAAGCACAAAACTGGTCTTGGATATGACAAGGACTTGTCCTTTCATATTCCAGACTACGCTAAGCCCATTCAGTTTCAGAGTGCTGGATTCATTCATGACAGTTCACTTGCTCCTCATGACAGTTCAGCTTCAGCTGTTCCAAACTCTGCCCCTCTTCCACAACAACAACAACAACAACACATTGTGAAATGCTAACATTGTGACCGAGTTGGCCATCTGAAAGATCACTGTTTTGATCTTCATCCATGTAAGCACTGTCATAAAACCACCCATTCTTCACACAGATGCTTCAGAAACAAACGTCCTGCAAGAACAAAGATTCAACTTAGATGGATCGCTTCTTGGCAATGGGCATCAACAGCCAAGAAGATATTCCAAACACATGTCAGAACTTGTTCCAGAGTATTGAACAATCTTGCAGTTGAGTTTTCTCCATCATCTCACCTCGTATCTGACAGGGGGGGAAATGATGGTCATCTACAAGCTTCAAAGTCACATCAAGCGAGCTTGAGCCACAACCTGCCACACCAATTTCAGAGTTGTAGCTAGAGACAAAGATGCCCCTGAGCATGCCTTCAGTTGGCAATCTGGGACACTTCCTCTAGCAGAAGACTTCAGCTTCTTGCCAGTTTCGGAAGAATTCCAGGAACAAAATTGAGAACACTTCCTCTAGCAGAAGACTCCAGCTTCTTGCCAGTTTTGGAAGAGTTCCATGAATTGCATTAAGCATTCCAGAGTTGTTGGTCATCCTTAAACCATCACAGGATGAGACTTCTCTTTTCAGGTTGAAGTTCTCCCTTTTATGCGGGGTGAGACCTCCCTTTATTGGTTGAAGGTTTCCCTCTTCAAAACAATAGGAGCACTTCATCTAGCAGAAGACTTCAACTTCTTGCCAGTTTTGGAAGAGTTCCGGGAACTGCACTAAGCGTTCCAGTGTTGGTGGTCATCCTTAAACCACCGCCCTTTATACCAACATTTCAGAGAGCACATTCAGCCTAGTGCTGCCATGCATTTTTGCACATTTTTATTACAACTCTCTTCTTGGACTCATACATAACCCTTCGGATTAAGGGGGGGAATGTTGGACACCTAACCCTCAATGGGTTAGTGTGGAAGCCGAATGGACAAAGCAGTCCAGGAGACCTTGGGATGTGAAACCCAACGGTCACAACAATGTACTATAAATGTATATCAGTTGTTAATAAAATCGTTTTGTCATGTTTTATCCTTCACAATATTCTTGCCGCCTATGTGTGTTTAACAATTTTAAAGGAGTTAGTAATATTTTGAAGTTGAAAACTTATGTTGTGCCTATGGTACCTACGAAAGGCCACCCTATATTTTTTTTTATTAGGTAACAACTTTTGCAGTGAAAATTTCTAAAAGTGTGTCATAATTTGTGTAGATATGAGTGACATGATACGTTAATTTTGTTTTAATTCTTATGTAGTTTTTGAAGAAAATGGGATTGGGTAATCCCTTTCAAAAATGAAAATTTCGTTATCCCTATGACCATTGCATATGGCCACAATATACCCTTTTGAGCAACACATGTACATGATATCATACAGAAAATATAATCAAGTGATATTCTACAGGATCTATAACAACAACAAAAAATGATATTAAAGCCTTCTTATGTGTGGGACACATAATACATCTGATTTTTGAATTCACAGAGAATAGTATAATCATGGTTTTATCAATGCAAAGGATTGTGCATTTACAACAATATCATCTATGGAACTAGTCTATATCATTGCTAAATACTAATAAAGTTGTGATAATATTAATGAATTTGATTTTGCATTCATAAGAAGAATATATTCAAGGTTTGATTAATATAAAGGATTTTTCATTTACAACAATAGACCACCAATATTTTAGGACTATAATGCATTTATTTAATGCACATGAAGTATAGATAAATAAGGCATTTCTTACATTTGTCATTCCTGTGCATTCGTATAATGCATTGTAAATAAAAACAACCAGATTAGACATAATTATATTATTAATCTATGTTATTGCATTGGTAATGACAAGACTAGTTTTGTATTAAAGGGAACAAGTAGTTTGCTACCCATAATTTTATATTAAAATGAACTAATAGGTTGTTACCCATGGTTTTGCAACAAGAAAAACAACTGGAAACATTAGCATGGTTTTTCAAATTTATTCCCATGGTTTTGCATTTTGATTAAATGCATTAAAAGTATGAGCTTGTAGATACTAATAAGGTGTTCCATGTGTTGAATAGTTGTGGTGTTGTACTTGATGATGCATGTAAAAGTAAAAGACTAGTTACGAAGATGAATTTTACTTTTATTTATGCATGAGGAAGAAAATGTTTTCTTGAAAAGAGGTGTAAGGTGTAGAAGATTATTATTGATTCTAACATGATAACGAGAAGATTGAATATTTGGGTTTTGATAAATTGAGATTTCAAATAATAGAGTTGGTTGATGATGGCGTTCCTAGGAAAGAATCATGGCTTTTACAAAGAATGGAGTGATAATTTCTAAACTAATCCCTTTTCCAACAATTCAAAGATGGATTATAACTAATACTATTGCAAGTGATGAGGCCATTATTGTTACATGGAGAGCGATATATCATCAAACACAGTTTATAATGAGTAACTTACTATGGTAAAAAACCATGCCATGAAGACATTGTGCTCAAAGAATTGTTGGGTAATGTGTTTGAAACCATGACATCATGTTTATTGTAATAGCCTCTAGTTAATTATGCCTGAATTAAACGTTTGGAGGCTTTTCCCTTATGCCTGAATTAAAAGTTTGGAGGTTATTAAATGTTTGGAGGTTTTTCCCTTCGGGGTTTCCAGGGTAATTTCGATGTTCAATTATGTGCTTGCTTATTTGGTTATGTTGATGACATGGTCACAAAGTTGGAAATTATATCATTCATTTTGCTTGATTAATTGAACAATGTTAATGATTGCTTATTTGGTTATGTTGATGATATGGTCACAACGTTGGAAATTATATCATTCATTTTGCTTGATTAATTGAACAATGTTAATGATGCAAATATGCAACAAAAAACATTATGTTAACAAGTTGCAATAATGATAGTTAATGTATACAAATAAATATTCCATTTCTATTGTTACTTCATGTTATCATGGTGATTTTATCTCATGATCAATTAGTATTTGTTAAACCATGAGTGGGATGCTACATATTGATAAAATTCATATTCGGTAACTAGAAAAATAATGCCAGCTATAATAATGGATCTTATAACATGCACTAAAAATGTTTCTCCCATTCTCAGTCATAAATAAAATAAACTTTAAATAGAAATAAAGTAATTAAATGTAAAAAAAAATATCTCTCAGCTGTAAATAAAATATTTAGATGTTATATAAACTTTAAATAGAAATAAACAAATTATATATATATATATAGAGAGAGAGAGAGGGAGAGAGAGAGAGGAGAGAGAGAGAGAGAGAGATTTTGGACTATGGAGAAGATGTATAACTCATATTCAATATATATCAATATATATATATATATATATATATATATATATATATATATATATATATATATATATATATATAATGGAGCACCTAGAAGGATCTTTTTTTATCATACAAACTTCTTTTAAAGTGAAAAAATATTTTCCATCCCTCATAAATCCATAGTTAAAATATTTTTTCACTTTAAAAGAAGTTTGTATGATAAAAAAATGATCCTTCTAGGTGCTCGTAGATCTATATGGATATATACTTGTTGATATTACATAATGTGTAATTGATTCTATCTAAACTATAAATAAAATATTTCAATAACATATTTTTTTTTACCAACTTTATATAAAGAGAAATAAAGAAATTTAAAGGAAAAAAAAAAAAAAAATTCACTTTCCATTATGAGAAAGATGTGTATTCTATGCATGGTGTTGAAATATAATATTTTAAAAATATTAATTAAAAAAAGTTTAAGATGAGTTATAAATCAAATATTGTAATATGCATTTTGGATAAAAGATTTTAAAATTATATATATATATATATATATATATATATATATGAAAAATTAGAAAGTTAATATTTAATTAACAATTTCTTTCTAATTCAAAATAGGATGAAGATTTATAATTCTTTCATTATGTATTATGGAATTCAAATGTAACATTTTAAAAAATATTAGTAACAAAAATAATTTAATATTTGTTTTTGTATTTTTGTATATATGTATGGGAACATGTATGAACATTTTAATTTGGAGAATGTTAATCACAAATAAAATATTGAACATTAAATATGTATATGTTATATAAAACAAATGAAAATTAAAAATTCTTATAATTAAAACATTTCATTAATATATTGCTCTAAACTAATATAGATCTATAGAGAATTAAAAAAAAAATCTCTTCAAATGAAAAGCTTTTCTCAAGTTATACGTTTAAAAGAGATTCACATTCTAAAATCTTTAATCCCTCTCAAAATTTAATAAGTTTCAAAGAGATTCACATTCTAAAATCTTTAATCCCTCTCAAAATTTAATAAGTTCCAAATTAAAATAATTCTATACCCATTAAATTAATTTTTTTAAAATTTTATTCCAAAACAAAACCATATAATAAATTTACTATAAGCTAAATAATAAATATTTATAAATCTTCACATTTATATAAAAATAGCATTATAAAAATGAAATTATATAAATTATTACGCAACTGGAAGATTATTTTGAATTATATTCCGATTTTTCTTTTCATCCACGCTTAGTTAGTAATTATAAGTTACATTTCATAAGGATATTAATGAAATTATATAAATTATTATGAAACGAGAAGATTATTTTGAATTATATTCTGATTTTTTTTTCCATTCACCCTTCGTAATTATAAGTTACATTTCATAAAGATATTAATGAAATGATATAAGTTATTATGAAACGAGAAGATTATTTTGAATTATATTCCGATTTTTTTCCATCCACCTTAGTCAGTAATTATAAGTTACATTACATAAAGATATTAGTGTAGAAGTATTTTTTAAATATTGAATAGTTATATTTTATTCTTTCCATAATGTTTAAAATTGAGAATGGAAGAAAATTATTTGTAATTTATGAATTGTATTTTAATTATTTTTTTAATATTTAAAATTGAAAATGGAAAGAAATTATTTATAATTTATAACACTTAATTTTTGACATTTTGTATATTTATATATTGATATTTAAAATTATATTAAATAAAAAATATATTAATATATTTTTTATATTTTTTTATTAATTTATTTAAATATTTATATTAAAATATATATATTTAAGTTTTACATAAATAAATATATAAAAACTGTAATTGAAAATCTAATTTTAACAATAGCATGTTAAATTCTTAATGAATACAATGGCACTAGTGGCAAAATGCATTCACCTTATCACAACTTCAAAATTATATATATATATATATATATATATATACCCGCCGCCATGATGTCTAACTCCCGCGTGGTAAAGGTTTTACTATTTTTGGAGGGCGACAAAATGCATACAGCCACGGCTGTCTGTGGCATCTCCGGGTTTTAATTTCTGCTGTCGTTTTCTTCGACTTTTCCTTGTCACCAAATTGACTTTGTCCTTCCTTCCGCCAGATTTGGCGTTATCGTAAGGCCGTCATATAAGACGAAACGGACATGCAAGTCAGAGGGGTCAGCAGACAATTTTGTAGGTTTACCATAGAAAAGGCTCGTTCATGATTTTGGAGGAATGCCCTCTCCACCTAAAGCGACTCCTCAAAATATGGGGCCGGCCGTGGCAGAGGGAATTTATCCAGTGGGTTGGTGGTGTACATTATGAAAAACAACGTGCCTCCAGATATTATTAGAAATATATGAGAATTATTTAATTGCGGCAGATTTTTTATTTTAAGTGAATAAGGATTTGTTAATTTTTTAGTCGTAATGTTTAGTCTTAATGTTTATCAACTATAAAATTTGTTAGGTTGGATTGATTTTTAATAAATTTCAAAAATTATATTCGTGCCATGTGGTTCCCTGCCCACCAATTTCCTAGGAATTTGAGATTATTCCAATTATGATAAGTTCCTCATTATTATTTATAACATTCATTTATATATAAGAAAATTTTATTTAGCAGAATGGTCCATTAGTTTTAATAAATTTAAACAATTAGATTTGTGCCACATCTCTCCCCACCCACCAATTTCCTAGGGATTTGAGATAATTCCAATTGTAATAAGTTCATCATGACATTATTATTTATAACATTCATTTATATATAAGAAAATTTTATTTAGCAAAATGGTCCATTAGTTTTAATAAATTTAAAAAATTAGATTTGTACCACATCTCTCCCCACCCACCAATTTCCTAGGAATTTGAGATTATTACAATTGTAATAAGTTCATCATGTCCGGTCCCCTATATATGGTGAGAAGGGTGTTTAGGTTTAGGTTTCACCTGTGAAATAGAACCCTTCCCCGTTGCCCTACTCTATGGCCCTGATTAGTGACTAGCTCCTACTCTCAGCGCTAGTGAGAAAAGAAGACCAAGAGTTCTCAAGAGTATCATTATAGAGGCCAGTCTCTAGTAGTCAAGTCCTTATAGTGGTAGTCTAGTTGTAGGAATTCCTTGTTGTTGGTATCATCGTGCTGCTGGATGTTGTAGGAGTCATAGACCTAGTGGAGAATTGTCATGAATGTCGGTGGTGAATTGTTTGGTGAATCGATGTTGGTGTTGTAGGAGTCATAGACCTAGTGGAGAATTGTCATGAATGTCGGTGGTGAATTGTTTGGTGAATCGATGTTGGTGCTGGTTGGATGGGAAGGCACTCGGGAAGATAGATCAATCACATCAGGTAGGTAGAACTGATTCATTTATATATAAGCAAATTTTATTTAGAAAAATGATCCATTTTACAATAAGATGTGTATTTCCTTTTTTTCCTAAGTTAAACTTGACCCATGATTTTTTTTATACATGGTTAATCTGGTAAATGTGAGCATTAGTAAGACATTCTTCGTGTTGCAATAATATTTTTTATTATATTTATGAAGCCCTAGGGTATATCAACCATATTAATATTTTTAGTGTGGTTGTACTAGTTATGAAATGGTAGGTATTTAATAGTAGTAGTAGTAGTAATAATAATAATATATATTTTTTGTTTTCCAGGTAACGTGAGTTTTGAGGTTTGAATAGCCACAACCCAAGGACATTTTAGCCACCAAAATCTCTCATGGATCACATCTAGCCTAGGCCACACCAACCCATAGCATGGATAGCCCTTGGAGTTTTGAACGGGTGACTTTTTCACCATGGAGTGTGTTAACATAATACCCATCCTAGTGGGGAATATATATATTAAAAAATTGAAAACATGATTCTTAACCATGGAGATTCACTCCCACTTCTACCATGGTTTATCAATACCATGCGTCAAAAAAATCGTAACTTATTTCATATGGAACTTGTTCATAATACGTTTTTTCAATTAATGAATTTAACTAAAAGAGATAAAAAAACAACTACTTTGGAAATAAATCTTAGCCTTTCATTTGAATATATTGCTAAGAATATTCTCTTGAAGTTAAATTCCTACCATCCACCTAATAATTATTGATAATTAAATTAAAATTACGGAAGCCCTATTCCAAAATAGATATGATTAAAACCATAATTCATTTCTTATGACGCTTGTTTATAAGACATTCTTTTAATTATTTTTTTAATACTTAAAATTGAAAATGGAAAGAAATTATTTATAATATATAACACTTAATTTTTAACATTTTGTATATTTATATATTGATATTTAAAATTATATTGAATTAAAAATATATTAATATATTTAATTTATATTTTTATTAATTTATTTAAATATTTATATTAAAATAATATATATTTTAAGTTTTACATAAATAAATATATAAAAACTGTAATTGAAAACCTAATTTTAACAATAGCATGTTAAATTCTTAATGAATACAATGGCACATGAATACAATGGCACTAGTGGCAAAATGCATTCACCTTATCACAACTTCAAAATTATATATATATATATATATATATATACCCGCCGCCACTAGACTACTAGTAACATTTACAAACCATGATAACGAGCTCAAGGGTAAGAGTCTTCGTGAAGTAGGATTATAGTTACAACAATCTCTCATATTTTGATCTCTCCAACTATAGATTAATCCAGATGTAAGGGGAGCCTTTGTATACCTGAAAACTCTGAACGTGATGTCAACTCCCGCGAGGTAAAGGTTTTACTATTTTTGGAGGGCGACAAAATGCATACAGCCATGGCTGTCTGTGGCATCTCCGGATTTTAATTTCTGCTGTCGTTTTCTTCGACTTTTCCTTGTCACCAAATTGACTTTTGTCCTTCCGCCAGATTTGGCGTTATCGTAAGGCCGTCATATAAGACGAAACGGACATGCAAGTCAGAGGGGTCAGCAGTCAATTTTGTAGGATTAGCAGAGAAAAGGCTCGTTCATTATTTTGCGATTTTGGAGGAATGCCCTCCCCACCTCAAGCGACTCCTCAAAATATGGGGCCGGCCGTGGCAGAGGGAATTTATCCAGTGGGTTGGTGGCGTACATTATCTAAAACAACGTGCATCCAGATATTATTAGAAATATATGAGAATTATTTAATTGCCGCATATTTTTTATTTTAAGTTAAGGTGGATGTTTAATTTTAATGTTTATCAATTACAAAATTTGTTAGGTTGCATTGATTTTTAATAAATCTCAAAAATTATATTCGTGCCATGTGGTCCCCTGCCCACCAATTTCCTAGGGATTTGAGATTATTCCAATTATGATAAGTTCCTCATTATTATTTATAACATTCATTTATATATAAGGAAATTTTATTTAGCAGAATGGTCCATTAGTTTTAATAAATTTAAACAATTAGATTTGTGCCACATCTCTCCCCACCCACCAATTTCAGAGGGATTTGAGATAATTCCAATTGTAATAAGTTCATCATGACATTATTATTTATAACATTCATTTATATATAAGAAAATTTTATTCAGCAAAATGGTCCATTAGTTTTAATAAATTTAATAAATTAGATTTGTACCACATCTCTCCCCACCCACCAATTGCCTAGGAATTTGAGATTGTTACAATTGTAATAAGTTCATCATGACATTATTCTTTATAACATTCATTTATATATAAGCAAATTTTATTTAGAAAAATGATCCATTTTACAATAAGATGTGTAATTCCTTTTTTTCCTATGTTAAACTTGACCCATAGTTTTTTTATACATGGTTAATCAGGTAAATATGAGCATTAGTAGGACATTCTTCGTGTTGCAATAGTATTTTTTATTATATTTATGAAGCCTTAGGCTATATCAACCATATTAATATTTTTAGTGTGGTTGTACTAGTTATGAAATGGTAGGTATTTAATAGTAGTAGTAGTAGTAATAATAATAATAATATATATTTTTTGTTTTCTAGGTAACGTGATTTTTGAGGTTTGAGTAGCCACAACCCAAGGACATTTTAGCTACCAAAATCTCTCATGGATCACATCTAGCCTAGGCCACACCAACCCATAGCATGGATAGCCCTTGGAGTTTTGAACGGATGACCTTTTCACCATGGAGTGTGTTAACATAATACCCATCCTAGTGGGGAATATATTTATATATATTAAAAAAGTGAAAACATGATTCTTAACCATGGAGAAAAAAACAACTACTTTGGAAATAAATCTTAGCATTTCATTTGAATATATTGCTAAGAATATTCTCTTGAGGTTAAATTCCTACCATCCACCTAATAATTATTGATAATTAAATTAAAATTACGGAAGCCCTATTCCAAAATAGATATGATTAAAACTATAATTCATTTCTTATGACACTTGTTTATAAGACATTCTTTTAATTAATGAATTTGATTAAAAGAGATAAAAAGACATAAATACTTTGCAAATAAATCTCAATCTTTGATTTGTGTATAATACTAAGATTATTCTCTTGAGGTAAAATCTCTACCATCCAATTAATAATTATTGATGACTAAATTAAACTCCTAGGAGCCCTATTCCAAAAGAGACATGTCTATCAATATCATAATAATTTAATTATACTAAAATACTATATGAGATTTTTTGTTTTTAGATTTTTAAAATTAAGAATATGTACTTTTCTTTCATGTTCTTGATGATGATTAACGTCTATTGAACTTATATAATTTACTATATTTTGAGGGTAGAGATGAGGGAGTGCAAGGCATGGCAGCTAGAACCCTAGCCACCTCTATCCTTTGGTTTGTGCCTCTGCACATTCGAAGTCGTGGATTTCTTCCTCTATGGTTATTGTCGTCATTGCCTTACGTTGCCATTCTCATCGTTCCTTCGCTGATTCTTGGATTTTGGTGGTGTGGTTGTGGTTTATGTGCTTCACTCAACGGGGTCGTTTTTTGTCCACATCCTATGTTCTATTGTCGTTTTCATCTCCTTTGGTCTAGGTCTGTCGTTGTCGTGGATCGGTTTGGGGCTCCATTTGGTCATGTCGCTGCCTTGCCATCCTTTCTCGAATGTTGCGTCCTATGCTCATACTATGATGGATCCTTTGTTGCTACTCACCACAATGTTTTCAATGGCCACATTGGAGTTCAAAGCTCTATTAGTTTACATTGGTTTCTGAGTTTAGGGCTTGTTGTATGGTTTTCCAGGGTTATGGGCCCTGTTTTTATTTTCTGAGGATTTCCCATAGTCTAGTTATTCTATTGGGGATTTCCGCACGGTTAATGTATGTCATGTTAGAATGTAAGAAGAAAAAGGCTTAATTTTGACTTGTGCCTTAGTCAATTTGAGTAATTCAATTTTCCACATAAGTCAGATGAATTGGATTTCAATTAGCTAGAGTGACATGGTTTTGTCTCCTAGTTAGATGAGTAAATTAGAGTTTGTAGTCTAAGAGTAGAGTTGTGCATGTATTGATTGCTAAAATTTAGCAATCTAGTTGAGTTATTGTTAGTTGAACTCAATTAACTGATCTCTAGTCATTAGTTGAGTCAGTTGAAGGTCATTTGAGTAGTAGAATTGTTGTTAACTTAGTGATCTCTCAGTTAACTAGTCAATCAGCTAAAAATACACACAACTATGCATGGAATTTGAATTTCTTAGTTGAGGGGGAGGAAAAGGCATTTTTGTATTTATATAGGTAATTCCTATCTTTCAGGAGCTAATTTTATTAGGGATTGTGAAAGGAAATAGGAGCAAGCCGAGGCCTTGAATTGGCCAAGTGTTGGCTAAAGCAAGACAGTTAGTAGGAGAACAAATTTACAATCCAGGGTGTGCTTCTAGATTGAAGCAAGATATTGTAATAATTTCTCATTCTCATCTGATAATGAAAAGTAGTGAAGGGGTTTTTGTTAGTTGGGCTCCCCTATATGTCATTGTGTTCTTGTGGTTTTGATGGTTGCATGTCATTGCATGTGTTTCTAAATTGTGATTTCCATTTCGCAGAATAATAGAGGAAATTTGCAATCTTTTTTTAGATCGAATTCATTAGTAGTAGCAAATTTATACTAATTTTCACATGGTATCATAGCAGAAAAAACACTAGAAACCAGTCAATAGAGCTTCTCCTTCAGAGATATTTATTTGTAGATTCAGTGAAGCAATTTTTCTTCTGTGTAGGAAAATGTCTTTCAACAGATTGAGATTGGAGTATGCCCTGGAGGGAACCTATAATTTCATAGCTTGGAAAGATAAGATGGAAGTTTTACTCAATGATAATGGAGTGTTCGAATACACCAAAACTAACATTCCAAAACCAGCAATATCAGATACACAACAATTAGCCCAGTGGAAGAAGGATATCTCAAAATCCAGGAGGATCATCCTGGAGGGTGCGAGAGACCACATAGTCTCGAATTTACATGGCAAGGAGACTCCATTTTCTATGTATAATACCCTCACTAAGTTATTTGAAAACAACAGTGACACCAAGAAATTGGCATTGAGGGACAAGCTTAGAAACATTTTCATGCAGAAAAATGAAACGATTCCACAATACCTCTCCAAATTCACTCAGTGTCAAGATGAGCTTGGAGGAGTAGGAGAAGATGTGCCATCTTATGACCTAGTGAGCCTAGCTCTCCTTGGCCTTCAAAAATCCTGGCACAACTACCTGAACTCTGTAAATGGAAGGGACAATTTACCAATTTGGAGAGACTTCAGGCTGATTTGGTGCAGGAAGAAATTCAAAGGACCACTAGAGATGGAGTAACATCCAAAGCTAAGGAGGAAGAGGATTTTTCTCTAGTTTGAAAAGGAAAGAATGTTAAGGGGAAGAAGTCTGAAGGTGAGGCTAAGACCATCCAGAAAAAAGGCAAGAAAAGGGACCTCAGCAAAATAAAATGTTTTCATTGCCACGAATATGAACACTATGGAACCAAGTGTTCACACAAGAAATCCAACAAGGATCTTGCCACAGGAGCAAGAGGATATCCTCTGGAATCTCAATTCGAGCTATATTTTACCCTCTTTTCTTCCATGAAAAGAACAATGAGAGGGAGTGAGTGGTACCTAGATTTTGGTGCCTCATTCCATATGACAAGATTCAAAGAATTTTTCAATAACCTAGACAAGAAGGATCTCACTGCATATAGATTTTGGAGATGATGGGAGGTATAGTGCCAAAGGAATTTGTATTTTCACCTTTAAGAGGGATTCAAGCTCTCATCTTCATCTGCAAAATGTTATGTATGTACCTGGGTTGAAGAAAAAAATGAGTTTTTTATTTGTATTGGAGGATAGAGGCTATGATGTTTTTTTTTCAATAAGGGAAAATCCCTTTTGAAACATTTAGCTACTAGGAAGGTCAAACAGATTGTATTTAGAGTGAAAAATATCTACAAACTAGAGGTAGATTTCGTCATGCATGCAACTATACCTCCAATTATGAGGTGGAGCGATGTAGAGCCTTAGTCCCAGAGTTTAAAATATCTGGGAAGGGTCCATAGGAGAGCAGTAGCAGTGGAAATATACTCTTCTCATGTATAATTACCCTTGTAATAGGGGCCCATTTATTAACTAGTTGCAATTATATGTTGAGCATCACAGGGTAGTATTGATAACAGTGCAGGAGGCACAATGCAGAATCAACAACAGTGCATTTTTCCCAATAGACAATGTAGAGACTAGTAGCAGTCAAATGCTCAGGAGACATTTGCAGCTTCGAGACACTATTGGTTCAGTATTTTGGATGCTTCTCAGTTACAATTGTTGCAATAGAAACAACAATAGTGAGAGGTAGTGCTACAATACATTCCACAAGAGCTAGATTGGGGTTGTGTAGAGCCCTTTTCTTGCTAAGAGTGAGTGTTAGAAATGTAGCAGAAGAAGGCTTAATTTTGACTGGTGCATTAGTCAAATTGAGTAATTCAATTTTCCACATCAGCAGGATGACTTGGATTTTAGTTAGCTAGAGTGACATGGTCTTGTCTCCTAGTTAGATGAGTAAATTCGAGTTTTTAGGCTATGAGTAGAGTTGTGCATGCATTGACTGCTAAAATTTATCAATCTAGTTGAGTTATTGTTAGTTGAACTTAGTTAACCGAGTTCTAGTCATTAGTTGAGTCAGTTGAAGGTTTGTTGAATAGTAGAACTATTGTTAACTTAGTGATATCTTAGTTAACTAGTTAATCATCTAAAAATAGACACAATTATGCATGGAATTCGAATTGCTTAGTTGAGGTGGAGGAAAAGGAATGTTTGTATTTATATTTTTATATTATTGAGTGTATAATGATTTTTCACTAAGCAGGTGAATCATTCCTTGGGAATTGCGCAAGATAATAAGAGGAAAATCCTATATTTTAGGAGCTAATTTCCTCAAGGATTGCGCAAGGAAATAGGAACAAGTTGGGGGCTTGAATTGGCTAAGTGTTTTCCAAAGAAGAACGATAATCAGGAGAACAGGTTTACAGTGCAGGGTGTGCTTCTGGATTGAAGCAAGACATTGTAATAGTTTCTCATTCTCATTTCATTAATGAAAAGAAACAGAGAGGTTTTTCCCATTGGGTTCCCCTATAAATCATTGTGTTCTTGTGGTTTTGATGGTTGCATGTCATTGCATTTGTTTCTAAATTGTGATTTTCATTTCGTAGAATAGTAGAGGAAATTTGTAATCTTTTGTTTTTAGATTGAATTCATCAGCAGTAGAGGATTTCTATTAATTTCTACATGCCATGTCGGAGTTGTTTTATGATTCAGAGGGTTTTTTTTAAGTATTCTCTATTGACCCTTGGGATCTTGTTGTAATCTCTATGGGTTCTCTATTGGGGGAACTGGGTTTTATGAGCTCTATGCTTGGTTTTTTTTCTCATTTCCATGTGGTGTTTCTTCATCAAAAGCGTTCAACATATACAGAACGTAATTTTGTGTTCTACTTTGGATGAATAGAATTATCAACGTCTTTTGCTCTGATAATTTTTTTTATTGTATTTTAAGAAGATAAAAGATTAATCAAAATTATTTAATATTATATTTATATATTTAAAATGAAGTGAGATAAACCTTGTTTAACCAACATAGATAAATAATTAAGGAATATAAATGTCTAATAATAAGTAATATTTTTGAAAGTATATAACATATATTAATTGAGATTAAATTTTATTATAAAAATATTTGAAATAAAATTATACTATAATGAAATTTATAAGAGTTTTATTCATTGAATTTAATTTAGTTAAATGAAAAAACACATATATATTTTTTATTGAAATTTAATAATTTTTTTTTTATTTTAATAAATAATAATTTGAAAATAATAATAACAATTATTAACTGATGGGGCGATGGTCATGTTATGAAATAGCTAATTATTAGTAACCAACAAGGGTTAGAATAGTTGTTGTCTCCCACACCTATGTTAAAATATTATTGTTTTTTCCCTTAAGATAAAAACCTAATTATTAATAGAAATATTTTAATATTTAATTAATTTTTTATATATTTAAATATTTGATGAAATAAGATGACCTGTCATTCTTAAAATTGTTGGAAGATTAACATTTATTCTCTAAATGTTTAGAAGTAGATTTCTTATTAAAAAAATCCATAATTTTTTTATCCTTGAAATATTTTCCAATATTATGGAAAACACTTATGAAATAGAAACCAAATGGCATTTACTAATACTTCCATTTCCTTCTATATTTTTTAAATTTTGAGATACCAGGTTTTCCCATTCATCCTCAGAACAATATGAAAAAATTCCTAACTTTAAAACATCCATTCACCATTATCTTTTCATCATGTTTTTGGAATCACTTAAATTCATACAATGCGACCAAAGAAAATGTATGATGATATGAAATTTTCAATCATTTATTGAGTTCCTTTTCCATTTTCCCTAACAACACATATATCCCTACTTCCTATCAATTAGTAAGCTCGTTTTCCAATAAATCACCATATCCCTAACTAATAAATATATTCCTAGTGGTTAGGAACTTTGGTAATAGATTAACTCCAATAAATCAACATATCCCTAACCAACAAAGATATCCCTAGTGAATAGGACCTTTTGTCATAGATCAACATAGATGAAGTAAAGTGCATAATTTCTCTTAGATGTTGACTTGCATCCAATATCCTTTCATTCTTTACTAAGTGTCATAGACACAAAGTATAATTTTTATCTCACCATTTGAATTCCTCTTTATTGTATTTAAATAGTAATATATTCTTAACCAACAAATATATCCTTAATAAATAGGACATTTTGCATTAGATCAACCTAGATGAAATAAAGGGGATATTTTCTCTTAGATACTCACTTACATCCAATATCCTTTTATTTTTTACTAAGTGTCATTAGACACAAAGTATGATTCTTATGGAACCATTTGAATTCATCTTTATTGTATTCAAGTAGTATTTTATTTGTATTCCTCTTTATTTTATTTAAGTAGTGTTTTAATTTTTTATTAGTAATAAAATATTTTAAATTTATTAGTTAAATTTAATAATATAAAAAATTATAATATTTATTTATTTTTTAAAATAATAAGTTTAATTTATTTGATTATATATAATTGTAATTCTATATTTAAATGAATTATGATATTAATTATGCATTTACATTTATTTAAAATTAAATTAAAATAATAATAATTTTAATATAAATAAATAATTTATATATATATATATATATAATAAATGAAATCATATAAATATATCATAATATAATATTAGGGTTGACATCATTTTTCACAAAGAAAGTAAAGAAATTTAAATTCATCTTAAATGAATTAAAATTAAGATGTGTTTCATGATTTTAATATAATGTTTAATATAATTAAAATTAAGATGTATTTTATGATTTAAATATAATGTTTAATATATTGCGTGAAGTTTCTTAACTATTAAATCTTTTGGAACTAAACACATTTATCTTTTTTTCCAAATAAATAAAATAAGACGCATACAAAAATGATTAACTTGACAAATTAAATTCAAAGCCTTTTATATACAACTTGAATCTAACTTTAACTAATTGCTCTTCAGTCCTTGATGAGCCACCCTCCCTTGTCAAAATGGCATCCACCTCCTCTCCTTATCAGTCGAGCCCCTCTCCTTATTAGTCGAGCGTGCTACGCACCCTGACGGACCTCGTAGCTCTCTTTGTTTGCCAGCTTCTCCTCCCCCGGTCTAGTCTCGTGATCTTGAGGATCAGGTACTTTTAGTCTTTTCTCAGTGCCTATAAGGAAGTAAGGGTCATACTTCCAAGGAGAATCCAAAGGAAGATCTAGACTTTTGAGTAGTTCCAGGGCTTCTTTAATGCCCCTCTTCTCATTAATAGCAAGTTAATTTAAATAAATCCATGTACTTACTAATCCTATAAAATACTAAAATAACCTCACATGAAAATTTTCATTTAGTTTCTTATAACATACTTATCCTCCTCAAACAAACAATTTTTTTTGGTTATTTTATTTACTTGGTTTAACTACATTCTCACACTTGTTTCACCATTTTGAATTCCATGAAAATTTTCATTTAGTTTCTTGTCACATACTTATCCTCCTCAGACAAAGAATATTTTTTTGTTATTTTATTTACTTGGTTTAACTACATTCTCACAATTGTTTCACCGTATTGAATTCCAAGAAATTCTACGCCAATGTACTTAATAATTGTGTCAAAGTAATATTTAATTCACTCGGCAACGTTGGCCTTTACGCCGCCACATTGTGATATTACAAAGTATAATTTGCACTTGTCGTATTCAACACTTTATTTTATAATAGTAAATTATGTTTAGGTGGCGGTATTGTCTTGCTCCTCTTTATATTAAGCCTTCGCATTGCTTTTGTGTACCTAAGCTAACTAGATGGTGGATATAAGGTAGAGTCATTCAATTTATCATATATATTGCCCATACTTTATTCCAACCTCTATAGGTCTTATTAGTCCTTGCCTTCAGCACTACAGGGACTCTAGTGATCGCTAGAGCGTTGATCGGCCATTAAATGGTATTTTGATAAAAAAAAATTCAGCGCTATTAAAATTTACCCAAATTTTCCGGTTGTAATTTTAGTTCAAATTTTTTTATCGAAAGTTTAGATTTCAACCTCTTATTAGATCCTTCTCGTGTTCTGAGGCAACTTTGCATGTCCAACGAAGTTTTAACCAAAGTTCCAAAAAACCATGCCAACGGTTTTTACTTTTTACCCAAAGTTTGAAAATAGTTTTAGATATGATATATCTAAAGTATTGAATTATATGTTTTTCGCTGCTATGTTCAAATGTGATCCATACATAAATTTCATATTATATGATGCATACATTTCATATTATTTTTATTTCTACTGCTGACACATTTTCCCTGTCCTGTCATACTACACCCTACCAGTTAACCACTTGTTCGCTTGTTGCCACCCCATGTTGCCACATTCTTCCTCTGCTGCCACACCACACCCCATCCCACCACTTCAGCACTTGTTCTCTTGCTTTCAAGAGGCTATTATTGTTGGTGCTTGTTTGCTTTCTTTTCCTCTACATAGAATTAGTGATTTTCCGGTGCATATAATTGAGACAGGGATGTGAGCACAAAACTGAGTTGATATAGGGATGCAAGAACTGAGGCACACCCCATCCCACCACTTCAGTGCTTGTTTGCTTTCTTTTCCCGCACATTGAATTGAGACAGGGATGTCAACACAAAACTGTATACTTGTACATAGAATTGACACAGGGGTGTCAACACAGAACTGAGTTTAGGACTGAGTTTATACAGGGATGCAATAACTAAGGTACACCCATGCCTCATCCCACCAGTTCAATGCTTGTTTGCTTGCTTTCAAGAGGATATTATTGTTGGTACTATATTGATGATTTTCCTGTACATAGAATTGAAACAGGGATGTGAGCACAAAACTGAGTTGATACAAGGATGCAAGAACTAAAGAATCGAGTTAGAAGAAGAAGAAAACAACATTCAAGGTGTAACTAGAGAGATAACAACTTGACTATCCTATCCAATTCGATCGAGTGTATTTATCCTTCCACAACGATGGCAATGGAAGACATTAACATGAGAATCCAATGGGGCAACAATATCATGCAGATGCACACATGGCCCTATAGCCAAGTATGAATAAATCATGCAGATGCAAGGATAGCTAGAGTGAAGAGCTAGATTGAAGGTGGGCACAGATGTAGAGCAAGAAGGAGCCTATATCCTCATCGATATTGCATCTCTCATTGAGTATAGCCATGTACGAATAAATCATGAAGATGCAAGGATAACTAGAGTGAAGGTGGGCATAGATGCAGAGCAAGGAGGAGCCTATCTCCTCATCGATATTGCATCTCTCATCGAGTATGCTAATTATATCAAGTTGATTCTTTATGCTTCAAGGTAAAAGAAACGTCACTCAATTCATAAATTAAGGATATTCTAATTTATTGTCTGAATAATTTTCGATAAAGAACATATTTTTCAAAAAAAAAAAGACATTGGAAACACAGTTCAATAACATGAGTAAAAAATTATTTTCAAAACAAGTTGTCATTATAATGGGGAATAGAATGGGAAATGAAATGAAATGTTATTTCTGTTGTACCATTATTTTCAGATGTTTCTCTAAATCAAAACATGAAATTAGAAGTTTTCTCTTGTCAGGTAAACCGAAGAAATTTACTATGTTTCTATTTCTCAAGATTTGGAAAGTTTCTATCTTTTGAAAGTCCCATTTAATTGAAAGATTCAGATTTCATAGATTACAAATTCTTACAATGGTTGTAATGATGGGAAAGAAAGGCCCTTCATGGCAGTTCAACAATGTACTAACCCATTCCTGTATATGAATGAAATATCAATCTGGATTTCCTTTTTCTCGCGGTTTCAACCCGCATCACACGTACAAATAATGATTGAAATAGAGATTGAGGAGATATGGATAAGAGAGAAAACCCCGAATAATCTAGAACTAAGCATCCTGAAACTATGACGCAAAGGATCTAGATAAGCAAACCCACCAAACAACCTTACTAGGAATAGAATAGGCATAGACATGCAAAAAATTGAGGTAAGTCAATGACCAAATTATATACAAAAAAAATTTATCCCTATAATTTTTAGTTTGAAATTTCCAAGGAAGGTGAACCCTTGCCTTTTTTCATTTCATCTTTATTTATTGCAAACCATCTAGGCATCTTTTTCAGTTGAACTTCACTACATGTCATGGAAGTTTTGTTGTTTTCTGAGGAATTGCCCATTAGAGAATGAATCAAGAAATCCACAAATTGGAATTTGAACAATGGGAATTCATTCAAAATGAGGTAAAAGAGACAACAACTAACATGTATCATGATAATGAGCATGAGGAGCAAGGCGTCGATCCCCCAAGAAGAGCCTCGAATATTATGTATCGTGGAGGCATCCACCTTGGTTACTGTGAGTTCAACAAAGCTCTCTCCTATCAACCATGATATATAGATTTCCACCACCAATAACACCGACAAAACAGGGAGCCAAACCTTCTGATCGAATGCCCAAGAAAATGTTGTTTCAGTGTCTGCATCACTATCATCCTCACTATCAAAAAACCAAGGTGAAAGTATTATGAAAAACATCAATTTCAGCCTCACCGAGCTGGATGGGAGAAGGACATCGAAATCAACAATAAAAACAACCCAAACCCTAATAGAAACCCAACACTGAAAATTTTGCTGAGGAAAATTGGATTTGAACTCACCCATGTAATAAATATCCATTCCCTCTAGTCATAGACGTAGAAATGCCATCCAGCGATGGATCTGTCACATGCATTTCCAAGGTCGCGAGGACTTACATTTCTTATTGCATTGCAATCATAATTATAAATGGGGTTCGGTTCGTAGTACCGACCCAATAAATGCAAGACATTATTGAAACTACCTCTGAGCACCATACGATTCTCTACCTAAGCTGCTACTTCCACTATGGGGTATGCTACTTACTCTATTATCCAAGAAGTGCTTGTCCCTTCCACTATGAGGTAAACTACTTACTTTCTTATCAAAGAAGTGTTTGTCCCCGTGGGTAAGTCTTTGCGACTAGATTTCGATTGTTCTACAAATGTTATTGCAACAGACCAGGTGATTCATTTTGCAGAGCCAGCATAATTGAAGCAGTGAATACGAGTCAAATTTACACTGCAAAAAAATTTCGGTAAATCGATGAGAAGAATAATATGAAACTACCAGGAAAGTAGATTTTTTTCGTCATTAAATTAGAATACATCTAAATTGGAAAGATAGGTTGCGGAGCGGGAGAATTGTAGCGGCTAGGGTTCCACAACGAGCAGAGTACGATTCAAATGGAGAGCGGCAGGGGAGGGAGCTCGGCTCCCTCCTACAAATATGCAATGGCTAGCGGAAGTAAATCTCCAACTGGAAACAGTAAAAGCGATATGAACTACAGAAACAGGGACAAGGAAAAGGAAATAGACGGGTCCAGAACAAAAGAAAATAGCAGCACAAAAGACAAAGAGGAAGAAGACAAAAGTCTGGGTTCTGTTAGCCTCCTGTTGCAACAGGTGTTCATATTTCATGATTGACATTTTTACATGCCAAATATGTCATCTTTCATGCTGCAAGGTTCCATATTTCCTTAAAGAGGCCAAAGAAGAAGTCATGAAAGTGTGCTAGTCCAAGTGCCACTGCTGTATTCCAATTTTAATGAGTTATTTCAGTTTGATAAGTTTTTTTAAGTTAAGGGAGGGCCAAACAGCTTAACCTTGGTCTCCCTAGGTTTCAATTTCCTGTTTTAGAATATAGAGAATGATATTTGTCCAAACAGCGTAATCTTGGCAGATTTGTAGATAGGTAGAGAATCAAAGGAGCCCAACTGTTTAATCTGGGCCCTTGGCAGAAATAAGTTTAGATTTAGATAGGAAGGCATTCAAAAGAAAAATTGAAAAGCTGGGTCTGCAAGTCTAAGTGCACCCAATCCAAAAAGAAGAAAAAATGTTAGGAAAGTAAGCTGGGTAGGTAGTTTTTGAGGTTGCAGAATGTTCATTCATGATCAATTTTGTGTTTCTAAGTGTTATATATTTTCAGATCACAGTCATGATGAAGTTTTTCATCTGGAGGAGCTCAAGCTGAACATAACTAACTCCCCCTTCTTCTTATTCCCCAAATCACTCACTAATTTCCCCAAAGAGGTCAAGATCTGCTTGATGCCTCTTAGTTTCATCATTTTCCATATCATTTACCTTGGTGAAGATCTGCTTCACTCAAGGATTTCCATTCTTCCTCTATGAGTCACTTTTCCCCAAAATAGCTTAAGGTGCCTTACCTTAGCGCTTTCTTATCACTTTTCATATTAACTACTGACTGTATCATATAGCCCCCTATCTATTTCCCCTCCCCTACTAAATCCATGTTAATAACTCTCCTATGTACATATCCCACCTGATAGCACTATAGCTATGTATTTATCAGTTCTGGGACATATTAGTCCACCTGGGACCATTATGAACCCATCTGTGTCATGAAATTGGGGTTGGTCTAAACCTTTGGTTAGACCAATGACCTTTACCACCTCTTTGTCCTCAAAACCCTGTAATTTTACCCCTCCGCAGTCATTGCACAAATTTAATGTTTTAAAGTGTTATTAAACATTAAGTTTCTTCCCCCCCCCCACTTGTATAAACCCAAAAAAAACCCACAAAACCAAAGTTTACCCCCCCCGCGCGGCATTTTATGAAGATTCGAATATTCCAACAGCTCCCCCGTATAAACCTACCGCCAGCTCCGTCTCCCGTCAGCCCTCCAATCCGCCCCTTCCAGATCCGACGGCTCTCGGCGATTTCGAAGCCGTCCCGTTGCCCGACCGTTAGCGCCTAATAGCTTGGCGGTTTCCCCGTCGTACAGAAAGACGCGTGTCCGCCCGTGATTGCATCGGAGCTGCTCTGACAGTTACTGCCCTCGTACAGAAGGCGGTCCGATGAAACCACAAACTGCCTTCTGTCCCTCCCCCCTGATGACTGCACCAGGACACTACCACGTCATCTGCACACATCGGCCTCTTGCCGAGTCACCCTTGCCACGTCACTGCCACGTCATCCACCATACATGCTGACGTCACCCTGCTGACGTCATCATGCTGATGTAATCCGCCGTACTGGGTCCCACCCGCTGATGTCATGCTGACGTCATCAGCAAAAAAGGGTGCGAACGCGAAAATCGTGCTTAGGAAGCCCGGATTCAAATTCTGAGGTAGTTTTTCATGCGCGATTAGCGCCATGGCTAGGGGAAATGGGCCAAAATGGAAAGCCCCTCATCGCGCAGCCCCCAGCAAGCCCGAAAGGCACAGAATGACCCATTTCTCTTCACACAGGTTCAGAGAAAGAGCAAAGACAGTTCTAAAGGAAACAGAGGGCCGAACAACGGCCATTAAATTTTGATTTGACGCACAGCGAAGGAGAGAACCGGCCCGATTCATTTGTCAAAGAGTATCAGAGGAAAGATGAAGCGACAAAGAGTATCAGTTAAATTTTTTAATGGAAATCTTCAGTTCCCGAAGCAGGTCAACATTGAATGGCCTCCAACAAAGTCAAATCAGGCGGTGCAAACCCATCTAGGCTCTCAAATCACAGTTAAAACCTTTAATGCCACCGAATAGTAGAGATAAAAGACCCATGCACAGTTATTGCAGAAGCACTGCACCAAGCCACCGAGGACAACGCATTAACTCAGTTTTGATACGGCTGCCCTCAGCGCAGCCCAAGATATTTTCTCGCATTTATTTCTGGATAGGATTAGGTTAAAGTAATCATTTTCTTTCAGACCTGTTTAGGTCAAGCTGTAATAAGAAAATTTTGGAGAGTTTTCCCTATATATACCACCCTCTGTATTGTTTTAAGGGTTGGTCGATTGATAATTTTCACTGGAGACTCGCACTGTATGTCTGATACTTTTTCTTTAATCAAAGACTGCTGAAAGTTTGGAGGATGGACTGTCTCATGTGTTGTTAATGGTCTTTGGAGACTGAATGATGGAATTCTTGTGCTGCAACATGAATCAATAAGTGCCTCTTACCTCTGTTCTCATTGTTATGTGCTCATATTATATATGTATCACCATCTAAATAACAGAAAGAGAGATTAGCTTAGAACTTGTTTAGCTGCACTCTATGCTCAATTTTTGCTGTTTCTTTATGTTTTCTTCTTAACCGAATTGGTAATGAATATGAATTCCCTGTGGCTCATATTTACCCTAATTCACCTGTGTTGACAGTTATCTAGGGATTCTTTACTGCCCCTAGATAGAGCTCATTCACCCTTCTCTGTTAAGCTGATTGAGAGATTCTTAATTGCCTCTCCTTCCTTGGCATTCTTTCCATCCTTTTAACCTGAAAAATTGTTCCATGTGCAGCTATCTTGCTCCTTATTCCTCTTGTGACCAAGAAAACGCACCAGCAGTCCTACTCCTTGACTCCATGCCCAATGGTTTGAGACTATCATACTATACCTGCCTCTTTACTTGAAAACATCAATCTTCCCACCAAAATCAAAACAAAAACCCCTTGAACTCAATAACTAGCCTAAAATCATCTTCAACAAAGCTAAATCATAAAGAGAGAGCCCTCTCTGACTGCAGGTGGGCTAGAACCTGCAGTCCAAAGTTGGTCTGTGGTTACCTCGGCCGTATCCTTTTGCTGCTGACCAAAAGGACAACCTGAGTGATAACATAATGGCGACTCCACTGGGGACCATTCTCAGTTAATTTCACAAAGAAGGTTGGAATAATCCACTGAGAAAATCAATCTTCTAATTGCTGTATATTCCTTAAAACTACAGATGAAGCCTGAATGTCAGTCAGGAAGCCTTTGAAACTGTTTTTGCTTTGCATTAACAGAAGTAAATAAAAGCTGTTTCAGTCAATCTTCATGCTAGTTTTAGGCTATACACAGCTATTCCAAAATTTGATCAGTCCCTTGCCGATTCTAAAAGCATTCCCAGAAAAATACCAAAAACAATTCGGAAGCTGGCTCCCAAGAAGAATCCACGATACACAAGGTCAAATCCAGACCCAAATCCTCCAGCTGCTTTTGAAAATCTGAACTTAATCCCAAAGATCCTTAGGAAGCAAGAGCAAAGAGAAGATTTTGCTGATTTGAGTCCTGAAGCAGCTCTCCCAAGCTGTGTTCCAACTCCTGTCAAGGTTTTATTTCGTTCAACCCCTACTTCTCCTTGTTCATCATCCACATCTCAAAGCACCCCTTCCACACCTTCATTCACTGCACATACTCCTATTACCACTACTGTCATCACAGCTGTTCCTATTGCTCCTGTTGTTCCTATTGTTCCTATTGTTCCACTTATCCCTGTGAATATGGCTAATAGATATGCACCCCTACAATTTCCTGCTAATCCTGGGGCCTTGCCTCAAGATTACCAATCCAAAATTACATATTTTGATAGTACTGGTCCTTTCACTGCACTACAGCATACCAAGAAGATGCAAGACTATTTTGAAAACTACGAAATAGATGATGATAGCGTGAGAATGAAAATTTTTGTTCAAAGTCTAACAGGTGATGTAAGAACTTGGTTCAGATCACTTGCTGCAAATTCTATAACCACTCCGGATGAGCTTTACCAATCCTTTACCAACAGATGGGAGAAAAAGAAAGACCCCTTGCACATACTAGCTGAATATGATACAATTAAAAGAGGTCCTCAGGAGACTATTTTGGAGTACTGTGCAAGGTTCAATAATGTCTATAATGCAATACCACAGAACTTAAGACCACCACCTGACCTTGCCTTGTATAAATTTCCTGATGGTTTTGACCCGGACATGGCATACCAATTAAAAGAAAGAGCTCCTCAAACCCTGGCAGACATGCAAAATGTTGCTGTCAGCATAGAGGCAAATTTAATTGCCAAGAGAAATAGAGCTAGAATGGAAAGAAGAACCACCTTTAAGGAAGAACCCTCAGCCTTAGAACAAAAGCTTGATGCTATTTTTAGTGGCATGCAAAGGCTGGGAGACAGAGTAGAAAATGTTGAGAGGAAGTCATCATGGGAAGGACAACAATCCAATACCATAAGGAACCCGAATTTCAGGAAAACGTAGAACACAAACGCTGGTAGGTCTAGCCCAGACCATGACATAAGACCCCCTTTCCAAGAAAACTATGCTGAGGCATCCACTCCTAGTGAACCCATAGAAGACACTCACATGAATCTGATGGATCTAAAGGGTGAGCATCAAAATTTTCTGAGCCAAGAAGACCAAGATGAGCATGACTTTAGTCAATTTCAGACTAAGTCTGGTGAGTCTTTTGATTTTAAACAAGGTTATGATACTGCTGTGTATGAGGTCCACAAACAATATAAGCTGAGAACTAGGACCATTGATATTTCTGAACCTAGCAAACCAAAGGATGGCAAACAACCCAACAAGATTAAAGGCAAGGCTGTCATAACAGAACCAGCTGATATGCCTGTCCCAAACCCGCATCATGTAATTGTAGAAGACATAACAGAAATGCAGCCTTCTATTGATCAGCCTCTGCCACCTCCTTCCTCTGAGCAAAATTCGACCAGTGTTCCAAAAAGCTCTCCTGAAACTGAAAAACCGCAAGCAATCAATTCCCATAACGCCGATAAACAAGAGCAAATCGCTGATAATTCAAATGAAACAGAAAAAACTACCATTATCAACACCAAGACTCCATTGGAAAAGCCATTTAATTTAGAGGCAGAGATTGGAAAACTTAAGATATCCATCCCCTCTCAGAACTTGCCAAACATGATGTGTATAGGCAACAAATTCAAAGATCACTTCAAATCCCAGAAAACAAGGATGATGTAAATGTTTTAGATGATACCCCTGAACTGTTGTTTGGTCCAAAAGTTAATGGAAAATCAACATATGGACCTATACCACCCTTTTATGTTAGTTTGCATATACATGACAAAGTTTTGCACAACGCTATGTTTGACTCAGGTGCATCGCACAATCTGATGCCCAAAGCAGTTATGGAAAAGCTGAACCTTGATATTACAAGACCCTACAAAGATTTATACTCATTTCACTCAAGTCAAGTCAAGTGTTTAGGCCTCATCAAAGACTTGTGTGTCTCCTTAGTCCAATATCCCAACAAAACCATCCTCATGGATGTGGTGGTGGCTGACATCCCACCAAAATATGGTATGCTCCTGTCAAGATCATGGGGAGAAAAGCTCCAAGGATCCCTTCAACTAGACCTCTCCTATGCTACTATTTCAGTCTTTGGGCAAGCAAAGAGGTTGTACAGAGAAACGCTGATGAAATATGTGGTAAGTAGTGAGAGCAAGCCTGGAAATTTTCCCATTTACTCAATCCATTCTGATATGGATTCCTTTATTTTGTTTAATGATGATACAAATTCTCCAACTGATGATGAGCCTTTGGCTCTAGAACAACAAGCACACATCAATAAAGAATCGGTTACCCATACTTGTGAAACTGTCAAAACAGTTAATGCAACCAGCATACAAGAAGAACCTCCCCAAACAGAAGTTTCAAATCTGCCCAATCCTAAAACGGCTGTAACTCTTAGTATTAACCACAAGTAAGAAATCACATGGTATTTAGAGTTTGATGGCTCTGTCAACAAATTAGGAGTAGGGGTAGGTGTCTGGATTCACAATACAGATAACAGCCATGCAGAAGGCCATGCCTACAGACTGAACTTCAAATGCACAAATAACATGGCAGAGTATGAGGCTCTGCTTCTAGGCCTTAAACTGCTCAAAGCTCTAGGAGCTATAAAAGTATCTATTCTAGGTGACTCTGATTTAACCATACAACAGATGAAAGGTAACTTTGTTACCAATGATAATAGAATGAGGGCCTATAGGACTGCTGCCACTAATATACTCAATTCATTCACTGAATTCAAGCTGGCCAAGATTTCAAGAGAGCATAACATTCATGCACACAGCCTAGCCACCTTTGCTAGTACATGCAAGCTTCCCTTTGAGCCAAATCATCATTTTACAGCTGAAATAAAACATAGGACTGTTGTCCCAAATAACGTTAAATATTGGCAAGTGTTCGAAAATGATGCCCAGATTAATAATTTCCTCACTCTTGAGCATGAATTTACAAATATTAACATTGACATGGATGCTATGAACGATGCCCAACAGCAAACAAATCAAAACCAGCAGGCTGTAACATCTTCAACAACCAAACAAATCCTGAACCCAACTGTTTTTAACAAAACAAACATAGAACAGCTGAAACAAATGCATTTGGAGGAAATAGCCAAAACAGAGACATAGATCATTGACTTAAAGGATAACTTTTTGCCTGCTGGCCTAACTCTGTTAGAAGATATGTTTGACGCTAACGATGTTCCCAGAAAGCCAAAATTGCAGCCCATCAACACTGCTATAGAAGAACACAACATTGGGACAGCAGAGAATCCCAAAATGATCAAATTGTCCAAAAACTTACCACCTGATCAAAAGTCCAAATATATTGATTTATTCAAAGAATTCCAAGATGTATTTGCTTGGAGTTATGAGGATTTGAAGTCCTATGACACCTCAGTGATCCAACACACCATTCCCTTAAAACCAAACCAAAAACCTTTCAAACAAAAACTCGAGAGAATTAACCCTATGCTTCTTCCCCTGATTGAAAAGGAAGTAAAGAGGATGTGGGAAGCAAGTATCATAGCACCCATCAGATTTTCTGAATGGGTATCCAATCTTGTTCCCACAAGAAAGAAGACAGGTGATATTAGACTTTGAGTAGATCTGAGAAATTTAAACCAAGTCTCCCTAAAAGACCACTATCCTTTGCCCAAAATGGACCACATCCTACAAAAAGTAGTGGGGTCATCTAGAATCTCTTTGCTAGATAGCTTTTCAGGTTTCAACCAAATACTTGTTCACCCAGATGACCAAGACAATACAGCTTTTACCACACCCTGGGGAACATTCAAGTATGTCAAAATGCCATTCGGACTTAAAAACGCTGGTGCTACCTTTCAAAGGGAAATGGATATTGAATTCGTCAAGGAAATACATGATTTCCTAGTTGTATACCTTGATGACTTAACCCCTTTTTCCAAATTTGATGAAGAGCACCTCAAGCATCTTAGGCAAACATTCATGACATGTAGGAAATATGGCATTTCCCTGAATCCCAAGAAGTCTCTCTTTGGCCTTGAAGAAGGCAAATTACTTGGCCACATCATATCAAAAGATGGGATTAGAATTGATCCTGAAAGAATCCAAGCCATCCTCCAAATCCCATATCCAAGAAACATAAAAGAGCTGCAAGCATTCCTTGGAAAGATCAATTTCCTAAGGAGATTTATTCCAAATCTAGCTGAACTAATACGACTGTTGAGCAACATGTTAAAAAAGGATGCCAAGGTAAAATGGTCTCTTGAAACCAAGCAGGCCTTTGAGAGTATAAAATTTGCCTTAACCCAAACCCCTGTCCTCACCAGCCCGTAATTTGACAAAGATTTTATCATTTTTTCTTTTGCATTTGATCATACTATAGCTGCTGTCCTTTTGCAAAAGGTGAACAGGGAGCTGAAAAGCCAATTGCTTTTTTCAGCCGAGCCTTAAGAGATGCCCCTTTGAAGTACCCAATTATGGAGAAGCAGGCCTATGCGCTTGTTAAGGAAATCAAGGATTTCCGAGTGTACATTTTATATTCACATGTGATTGCCTATGTCCCACACGCTACTGTAAAAGACATACTAACTCAAGAGGGATTAGAGGGCAAAAGAGGCAAGTGGATTGCAAACATCCTTGAGTATGACATAGAAATAAAACCAACCAAACTGATAAAGGGACAAGGTTTAGCCAAACTGATGTCCGAAACAAACTTTCAAGCCTTGGACATCAACCAAATGGACAATGAACAGGAGTTGGTGACTCCACAGATCAGTGAAACCTTTTTGCAATCCCCATGGTATGCTAATATATGTTTTGTACTGTTAAACCTGTTTGCTCCCCCAGGATTGTCCGAAACCAAGAAAAGGTTTTTGAAAATGAAGGCTTTAAAGTTTTGTGTCATAGATGGTGCATTATTTTGGAGAAATCATGAAGGTATATTGCTTAATTGTTTAACCATGAGTGAAACTAACAATTTCATGAAAGAATTCCATGCAGGTGACTGTGGAGGACATCTATATTGGAATTCCACTGCTGATAAAATTTTAAGGGCTGGTTTTTACTGGCCCTCTCTTTTTGCAGATGTAAAGAACTTTGCCATGTCATGTCACAAATTCCAAATCTTTGAGGGTAAAAGAAAGCTGTTGCCCCTGCCCCTGAAACCCATCTCAACCGAAAATCCTTTTCAACAATGGGGTCTTGACTTCATTGGAGAAATCCAACCCTCTTCCTCAGGCCAGCACAAATGGATCCTAACAGCCACCGACTATTTCACTAAGTGGGTTGAAGCCATTCCCTGTAGGCAAGCCAATGACACCATCATTATCCAATTCCTTGAGTGCAATATCCTTTCTAGATTTGGCTGCCCTGAGAAAATCATCACTGACAATGCCGCTGCCTTCAAATCCAAAAAAATGATCAGTTTTTGCCACCAATTTCATATTACCTTGGGCCACTCTACAGCCTATTACCCTCAAGGTAATGGCTTGGCCGAATCATCCAACAAGAGCTTCATCAACATCATAAAGAAAGTGCTAGAAGAGAACAAGAAGAACTGGCATAAAAAGCTGGTAAATGCCCTATGGGCAGACATACTTTCAACAAAGAGATCCATTGGGATGAGCCCTTATGAGCTAGTATATGGCATGGAGGCCAGATTTCCTTCATCCTTGGGCATCCCTACTATCAAACTGTTACAGGAAATTCAGGCTGAACCAAATGACATTCAAAGAAGAATTAATCAGACCATTCATCTTCAGCAAACCAGAGAGCAAGTTTATGACAGAGCTCAAATTTTGCAAGAAAAACTCAAAAAGATGTTTGATAAGAGAGTTAAGGCTGAGGATTTCTACAAGTTCTAAGGTGGGACTCACGAAGAGAAGACAAGGGAAAACATGCCAAGTTTGATTTTTTATGGAAAGCACCATTCGTTATTTCTGTTGTTCAGGGAAATAACACTTATTTTCTCAAATCTGTTGAGGATAGTTCTGCTGAAGAAGGCCCTGTCAGTGACCGTATGCTGAAACATTACCATGATCCATTTTAAGGGATACAATGCAGCTTTGTATATATCTTTTGTACAGTAATATTTGTATATATCAACATTTTGTTTCATTTTTTCGAATGTTAGAGGAGCAACAGTAAATCTTGTGAAGACACAGCCAATGCAAGTATTCCAATTTTGAAAAGCTCTGTCTCTGCACTAATCTCAACAAAACACCAAGAGTAGCACAGTCACATCACAACAATTCATGGTAAAGGGAAGCTGTTTGCAGTCTTCAGTCAAAAATATCAAAACAGAGGAGTGTTTTGGTTTCATATCAGCACCCTTGGTCAAAGCAAAAGTAAAGCAAACACATCAGTTTTGATCCATGTTTTGAAAATGTTTCAAAGGTACAATGCTCAAGCAACATTCTACATAATAGCAAGCACGCAGAAGAAAGCAGGTAGTGCTATGCATTTCACAATATTTCAGTTGAGGAGAAGGTTGTTCATATTACAAAGTTTCAATTATCTAACAACCAATATAAAGAAGTTTCTTCAATCTACAACAACAATAGAAGATCAGGCAATCTGACCTGCTGTTCTTGGCTTTTCACAAGGAAAAGCCATCCCCAAGTGGAGCCACTATTAGTCTCCTGTTGCAACAGGTGTTCATATTTCATGATTGACATTTTTACATGCCAAATATGTCATCTTTCATGCTGCAAAGTTCCATATTTCCTTAAAGAGGCCAAAGAAGAAGTCATGAAAGTGTGCTAGTCCAAGTGCCACTACTGTATTCCAATTTTGATGAGTTATTTCATTTTGATAAGTTTTTTTAAGTTAAGGGAGGGCCAAACAGCTTAACCTTGGTCTCCCTAGGTTTCAATTTCCTGTTTTAGAATATAGAGAATGATATCTGTCCAAACAGCATAATCTTGGCAGATTTGTAGATAGGTAGAGCATCAAAGGAGCCCAACTGTTTAATCTGGGCCCTTGGAAGAAATAAGTGTAGATTTAAATAGGAAGGCATTCAAAAGAAAAATTGAAAAGCTGGGTCTGCAAGTCTAAGTGCACCCAATCCAAAAAGAAGAAAAAATGTTAGGAAAGTAAGCTGGGTAGGTAGTTTTTGAGGTTGCAGAATGTTTATTCATGATCAATTTTGTGTTTCTAAGTGTTATATCTTTTCAGATCACAGTCATGATGCAGTTTTTCATCTGGAGGAGCTCAAGCTGAACATAACTAACCCCCCCTTCTTCTTATTCCCCAAATCACTCACTAATTTCCCCAAAGAGGTCAAGATCTGCTTGATGCCTCTTAGTTTCATCATTTTCCATATCATTTACCTTGGTGAAGATCTACTTCACTCAAGGATTTCCATCCTTCCTCTATGAGTCACTTTTCCCCAAAATAGCTTAAGGTGCCTTACCTTAGCGCTTTCTTATCACTTGTCATATTAACTACTGACTGTATCATATAGCCCCCTATCTATTTCCCCTCCCCTACTAAATCCATGTTAATAACTCCCCTATGTACATATCCCACCTGATAGCACTATAGCTATGTATTTATCAGTTCTAGGACATAATAGTCCACCTGGGACTATTATGAACCCATCCATGTCATGAAATTGGGATTGGTGTAAACCTATGGTTAGACCAATGACCTTTACCACCTCTTTGTCCTCAAAACCCTGTAATTTTACCCCTCTGCAGTCATTGCACAAAGTTAATGTTTTAAAGTGTTATTAAACATTAAGTTTCTTTTCCCCCCCGCTTATATAAACCCAAAAAAAACCCACAAAACCAAAGTTTACCCCCCGCGCGGCATTTTATGAAGATTCGAATATTCTAGCAGCTCCCCCATATAAACCTACCGCCAGCTCCGTCTCCCGTCAACCCTCCGATCCGCCCCTCCCAGATCCGACGGCTCTCGACGATTTCAGAGCCGTCCCGTTGCCCGACCGTTAGCGCCGATAGCCTGGTGGTTTTCCTGTCGTACAGAAAGACGCGTGTCCACCCGTGATTGCATCGGAGCTGCTCTGACAATTACCGCCCTCGTACAGAAGGCGGTCCGATGAAACCACAAACCACCTTCTGTCCCTCCCCCTGACGACTGCACCAGGACACTACCACGTCATCTGCACACATCGGCCTCCTGCCGAGTCACCCTTGCCACGTCACTGCCACCGTGTCACTGCCACGTCATCCACTGTACATGATGACATCACCCTGCTGACGTCATCATGCTGACGTAATCCGCCGTACTGGGTCCCACCCGTCATGCTGACGTCATCAACAAAAAAGGGCGCGAAGGCGAAAATCGTGCTTAGGAAGCCCGGATTCAAATTCTGAGGCAGTTTCTCATGCGCGATTAGCGCCATGGCTACGGGAAATGGGCCAAAATGGAAAGCCCCTCATCGTGCAGCCCCCAGCAAGCCCGAAAGGCGCAGAATGACCCGTTTCTCTTCACACAGGTTCAGAGAAAGAGCAAAGACAGTTCTAAAGGAAACAGAGGGCCGAACAGCGGCCATTAAATTTTGATTTGACCCACAGCGAAGGAGAGAACCGGCCCAATTCATTTGTCAAAGAGTATCAGAGGAAAGATGAAGCGGCAAAGAGTATCAGTTAAATTTTTTAATGGAAATCTTCAGTTCCCGAAGCAGGTCAACATTGAATGGCCTCCAACAAAGTCAAATCAGGCAGTGCAAACCCATCCAGGCTCTCAAATCACAGTTAAAACCTTTAATGCCGCCGAACAGTAGAGATAAAAGACCCATGCACAGTTATTGCAGAAGCACTGCACCAAGCCACCGAGGACAACGCATTAACTCAGTTTTGATACGGCTGCCCTCAGTGCAGCCCAAGATATTTTCTCGCATTTATTTCTGGATAGGATTAGGTTAAAGTAATCATTTTCTTTTAGACCTGTTTAGGTCAAGCTGTAATAAGACAATTTTGGAGATTTTCCCTATATATACTGCCCTCTGTATTGTTTTAAGGGTTGGTCGATTGATAATTTTCACTAGAGACTCGCAGTGTATGTCTGATACTTTTTCTTTAATCAAAGACTACTGAAAGTTTGGAGGATGGACTGTCTGATGTGTTGTTAATGGTCTGTGGAGACTGAATGATGGAATTCTTGTGCTGCAACATGAATCAATAAGTGCCTCTTATCTCTGTTCTCATTGTTATGTGCTCATATCATATATGTATCACCATCTAAATAGCAGAAAGAAAGATTAGCTTAGAACTTGTTTAGCTGCACTCTATGCTCAATTTCTGCTGTTTCTTTATGTTTTCTTCTGAACCAAATTGGTAATGAATATGAATTCCCTGTGGCTCATATTTACCCTAATTCACCTGTGTTGACAGTTATCTAGGGATTCTTTACTGCCCCTAGATAGAGCTCATTCACCCTTCTCTGTTAAGCTGATTGAGAGATTCTTAACTGCCTCTCCTTCCTTGGCATTCTTTCCATCCTTTTAACCTGAAAAATTGTTCCATGTGCAGCTATCTTGCTCCTTATTCCTCTTGTGACCAAGAAAACGCACCAGTAGTTCTACTCCTTGACTCCATGCCCAATGGTTTGAGACTATCATACTATACCTGCCTCTTTACTTGAAAACATCAATCTTCCCACCAAAATCAAAACAAAAACCCCTTGAACTGAATAACTAGCCTAAAATCATCTTCAACAAAGCTAAATCATAAAGAGAGAGCCCTCTCTGACTGCAGGTGGGCTAGAACCTGTAGTTCAAAGTTGGTCTGTGGTTACCTCGGCCGTATCCTTTTGCTGCTGACCAAAAGGACAACCTGAGTGATAACAGGTTCAAGAGACAAAAAACAAAAAGGACCCTACAAACCAAAAGTAGAAATCACTCTTCGAGTAATATTAAATGATCCTGCTCTGCAGGAGCACAGGGAACATATGGGAACCTATGCCATTATCTGTAAATTCATGGGACTATGGCCCACTGAAAAGGATTTACAAACGTGGATCAAGTATCATTGGAAGCCCAAAGGAAGCATTGACCTACATCTTGGGTCAAAAGGATTCTTCACAGTAGTGTTCTCCAACATCGAAGATAAAGACAGAATATTCAAAGGAGGACCCTATTTTTTGTTGCAACATGCCTCTATATGAGACCTTGGAAAATGAACTTTGTCCCAAAGAGGGAGACTTTTTCTTCGGTTCCTGTTTGGGTAAGGCTCTACTCTTTACCTCTTGATTATTGGCAAACTGAATCGTTGGTTGCTATTGGAAATAAACTAGGACGCTATGTGGAAATGGATCTATCAGGAGCTCTTTCGGATGAAGTTATCCTGGAAGTTTTGGATGAGGAGTGGGTGTAGGTGGTAGACTATGAGTATATACCCTTCAGATGCCGAAGATGCCACAAACATGGGCATTTGTTAAGGGACTGCCCTCTCAACAAAGAAGATAACAAAGAAAAACTTAATATAATGAAGGACACGGACACCGAAAGCTTTCAGAAAGTGGCGAATAGAGGAAGGGGGGGAAAAGGGATCAAAACAACAACATACTGAAGGGAAAAATGGAAGTCAGAATAAGTTTAAAGTGCTAGAAGAGCCTGAAGAAATCACAAGAGAAAATCAAGATCAGGAGGAAGATGCTAAAGAAAAAGAAAAGAAAGAGAACATAAATCACTTTCCGGACTTTGACTCTCAAAAATAAGCCACGAGAAGTGAAAACGACATGGAAATGGACTAGGAAATGATTCAAAGTGAAACAGATCTGGAAGAACATGAACTAAAAGAAATCCTCGACAAGGAAAATTTGGATCTGGAAGGATTCCTGATGTAAGGAACCAAAGGAGGAATAGATTCTTTGCCTCAAGACAAATGCAACAGAATTCAACAGTTGTTTTTATGCAAAACTCAGGAACAAGGACTAGATAATGGTAAAAACATCCACAAATAGGAGCACAAAGGGGTGAAAACAATGAAATTAAATCCAGGATTAGCCACGAGAAATCCAGGAAAGAAGAGAGGCAGAAAAAAGAAAAATGAGCTCCTGATGGAGTGTGGAAAGCTAATGATAGATTCAGGTAATATGAAAGATCTAACCAGTTACTCCTTTACAAATCTTTAATTATGAAGTTCATTTCATGGAATATTAGAGGTCTAGGCAGTAAAAGAAAACAAAGAATGCTAAGTAACAGAATGAAACTAGCAATGCGGACATAATTTTCATTCAAGAAACAAAATGCTCCATTCAGAAAATAAAACAAATCTATAACAAATGGCTCAATAAATTTGAGTTTCTAAAAGTTAAAGTAGAAAACACAGCGGGTGGCATTCTTACTCTTTGGAACCCCCAAAATTTTATCATTGTAGATGCGGAGGCAATGAGAAATTACTTATCAGCTATCATTCAGCCAATGGGGATGTCGGAGACCTTCCTGGTTACAAATGTCTATGGTCCTCAGAGAATAGATGAGAAGCTTAGTTTTCTGAACTCCCTGGTTGATCTCAGAAGCAGGCATAAAGAGATCCCTTGGGTCCTTGGAGGAGACTTTAACATGATTAAATCTCTTTCGGAAAAAAAGGAGGCACCAGAATCCTCAGTAAAGATTCAGTAGGATTCCATTCTTTTACAGAAGACATGAAAATGGTTGACTCTGAAATGCATAATGGTCTTTTCACTTGGAACAACAAAAGAGGAGGTAATGCTCAGGTTGCCTCCAAGTTAGACAGATTTTTGATCTCTGAGAACTTGATGCTCACAAATTCTGAAATATCTACAAGTGTTCTCCCATTTGGAGGCTCTGATCACTGGCCGATTCAATTAGAAATCAAGGGAATTGATGCTCCCAAGAACAGACCCTTCAAATTTGAAAATATCTGGCTCTCCCACCCAGATTTCATCAGCAACATTGAAGAATGGTGGTCCGAAGATCTACAGGTGTAGGGCTCCAAAATGTTTCTCCTCCATAAAAGGCTAAAGCACATTAAAATCAAACTCAAATAATGGAAAAAGAAGGATTTTGGTAACATTTTTGCAAATAAAAAATCTGTCGAGATCAAAATGCAGGAACTAAACCAAGCAATGATCGCAGAAGGTTTTGATAAATCCAAAAATGAGCAAGCTGAAAAACTGAACCTTGATTGGGAGAATTTATCCAATCAGAAGGAAATTTTTTGGAGACAAAAGTCCAGAGTCCAATGGCTCAAGGAAGGGGAACGGAACACTAGGTTTTTCCACCGTTCCACCATATCCAATAGAACGCACAATAGAATATCCTCAATATTGAATGAATATGGGGAGCTTCAGACCACTCACAAGAATATCGAAGCTGTGATGGTTCAACATTTTAGAGGCATCACCAATGAAAATAACCTAGACAGAGACCATTACATCAAGGAAATTATAAAGAATATTCCCAGGATGGTGTCTAGAGAAGATAACTTTAACCTAAACAAACCAGTAACTGAAGCAGAGGTTAGTACGGTGATCAAAGAGATGAAGAATGGCAAAGCTCCTGGTCCAGATGGTTTTAATGTGGACTTTTTCAAAGCCTACTGGAATATTGTCAAACAAGATATTTTGGATGTGGTTGAGGACTCCAGAAGAAGCAGATCTATTTTGAAAGCCCTCAACACCTCCTTCATCTCCCTGATCCCCAAACAGGACTCAGCCCTGACCCCTTATAAGTTCAGACCCATTGCTTTATGCAATGTTGTTTACAAAATCATTTCTAAGATCTTCGCTAACAGACTCAAACCTCTTCTGCCTTCATTGATTTATGGGGAACAGTCTGGTTATGTGGAAGGAAGGAAAATCCTGGATAATATCATTCAGGCCCACGAGGTTGTTCACTCTCTCACCAACAAAAAGCAGGCTGGTATGATCATGCAAGTAGACATTGCAAAAGCGTATGATAAGGTGAATTGAATTTACATCAAAAAAGTCCTTTCCACATTTGGGTTTGATCATGACTGGATCGGATGGGTGACGGCTTTGGTTACTTCACCCAGCTTTTCAATTCTGGTGAATGGCTCACCCTCGGATATCTTCACTCCTTTTAGAGGCCTCAGGCAGGGAGACCCACTCTCTCCCTTTCTTTTCATCCTCATGATGGAAGGATTGGGCCAAACCATTAAAAATGCTAAGGTTTTAGGAAAGATCAAGGGCCTTCAATTAACAAAGAACGGCCAAGCCTTGACTCATCAACAATTTGTGGATGACACCATGTTGCAGGGGATCCCCACAGTCAAGGAAGCTACAGCGTACAAAAAAATCTTAAATGACTTTGCCTCGCCTTCAGGTATGGAAGTCAATCTCTCCAAAACAATTTTTTTTTCTTTAACACTAACATTGCTATTCAAAGGAACATCTCCAGGATTCTGGGCTTCCAAAGGGAGGCCCTCCCTTCAAAGTATTTGGGAATCCCCCTTACCGATAAACCAATGCGCAAGAGTATCTGGGAACTGGTACTCAACAAGATGCAAGACAAGATCAAAAGATGGACATTTAGAGCACTGAACCTCGCTGGCAAATTGATTTTGATGAAGGCTGTTCTTTAATCCATCCCTATTTTCTTTTTATCAGCCCTACCAGCTCCCAAAGGAGTCTTACAGCAACTCAGGAACATTCAAAGAGACTTTCTCTGGGGAAAGGAGGAAACAAGAAAGAAATGGGCCCTTGTTTCTTGGGATAAAGTCTGTAAACCCAAAAGTCATGGAGGCCTAAGCTTAAATGATTAAGATATTCTAAGTAATGTTTTAGGAGCCAAACTCTAGTGGAGATGGGTTAAAGAACCAGGGGTGCAATGGGCTAAAACCTGGAAAGAAAAGTATGCAAACTCCTGGCAAACGAGTGATCTCATCAGAATGTCAGGGAACATAAAAGGCTCTCACATCTAGAATAAAGCCTGGGATAATAGAAGCCTAGTACAGAACAACAGCTTCTAGGAAATCAGAGAAGGAGAACAAGCTCTTTTCTGGGAAGATAAATGGCAGCAAGAACCAATGTTGTTGAGGGAGGACTTTATGAGCATCAAGCAGGAAACTGATTCCCAGGGACTAATAAGAGTCAGGGATTTCTGGAATCTTCCTCATGTCACTGCGAAATGGAGAAGCTGGAGGAAAATAGAAAGCAGAGGGGATGGCCCCATAAAAGCAAAAACAGAAGAACTCATGAAAATTTTAGAACAAAGGAAGATCTTGGTTACAGATGGGCAAGATCAGTTAAGATGGGGACAAAACAAAGAAGGCATCTTTAATATCCAAGAAGCAAAAAGAATTATCCTTAATCTAGATCCCTGCATTTTGGCAAAGTCCTGGCAAAAACTTTGGAGCCACCAAGGATGGATGAAGATCAAACTGTTTATGTGGTTAGTTCATCACAAGAAAATATTAACTTGGGAAAACATTCAGAAGAGGGGGGTCATGGGGCCCTCTAGATGCCAATTATGTGAGGCGCAAGAGGAGACAATGGAGCATATTCTCAACAACTGTACCTACAGCAACTGGTTATGGGATTCTTTCAACATCATTTTTCAATAGACAGACAGAGACAAAGGTAGCATCATTAATACCCTGAACAAGTGGAGAAAAAACTTTTCAGAGCATGAGATCCTTAATTTGGCCTGGACCTTGACACCAAGCTTCATTATCTGGAATGTTTGGAAGGAAAGGAATAAAATAATTTTCAAGGATGAAAAAACTACTCCCCTTGGCCTGATGGAATTAATCTTAAAGCAGATTAAGGAGACCGTATCCACCACTGTGCATAGCTATCCCCTGAATCCTCCCACTGCGCTTGAATTGAGAACTCTCAAGCAGCTGGGTATGCATGAGATCATCCTCAAGGGTCTTAGTAAAAAAGAAAGAGTGTTGGAGAGGGAAAAGGAATTCTGACATCCTCCACCAAAAGGATATCTGAAATGCAACATTGATGGGGCTTCAAAAAGCAACCTGGGGACTGCAAGTTATGGAGGTGTGTTAGGAGATGAAGAAGGAAATTTTTTTTGCACTTTCCACTGCCACGTAGGCAAAGCCACCAACAACATGGCTGAATTAATGGCGTTGGAACAATGTCTGGAGCTACTTAAACTCAATCATAGCTCGAATGTTCTCATCGAAGCAGACTCATAGATCTCTATAAATGCAGTTAAGAAAATAATCTATGGTACAGTGCCTGAAAGGGTCTCAAAATAATGGAGGCTTGTACAAGTGTACCAAAGAATCCAAAATCATCTACAGTGCCTTCGAACAGTTAGCTTCAATCATGTTCAGCGGAAGGCCAATAAACTTGCAGATCTACTGGCCAACCAAGGAGTGATTAATTCTGATTGCAGAATCGAAATGAAATGGTAGGAGATGCCTCCAAGCAGGCTAAAAGCTATCTGTGATGCTCAAGCTGCAGAGGACAAGGAAATTTACGATTATTGGGCTCGAGGGGCAGGAAATGATTAATGGTCATCACTATTCCTTCTTTAAGGGAGTGTTCCTCTTCCTTACTGGTTTCTTAAGAGAACCATGGAGGCGGGTACAATTTCTTAGCAGATGGCAGATCAGAGGTATTTTCACAATGGAGTCTTTGGGTAAAGGGTTGGAAAGGTCTACTGGTGATCCCCAGATTTTCTGGTTCAATGTAGATGTCAGTGGCACTGTTAAGATTGAAAGAGTTTCAGGGGCTGCAAGGAGGAGGGTGGCGATTGCTTGGCGCATCGGGGAGAAAAGGGTTGATGCTGTGTATGGCCAGGAGCAGAGGAATACCAGAGATCGCAATACCAGAGTTCTTTTACTTTTGTTCCCTTTTCCGCAACCCGAGTGGTTTTCAGGTGATCGTGGCTCCAATAGGCGGAATGTGGTTTTGCCTGTTCGGGAGCGATCACATTCGCGGAGCTCCACGTGGTAGTGGGGTCGGGAGGAAAACCGCCCTCATCACGAGTTATCCTCCATGAATGTTGGTCGGTCCGATATTAATATCCACCGTTGGATGGCTCTTTGTGACTCAACGGTTCAGATCAATCGCACAAGTTGGTGGTCCCGGGTGGTACAGGCTAGCAGCTCGTTAGTACGATTTGGATAGCAGCCCATGGTTCATAAGGAAAGGTTTATGGATCGAGATTAATTAGGTTGGTCAGGGGTGGCCGGAAATGTCTTACACGAGAGGTCGTACCAATGTTTAAGAACTCGGGCATTTGTACCATCTTTTCATGTCGACCACTCTGTGTTTTTTAATTGCCAAGCCCAAACTCATTAATTTTTATTTTTTGAGAAAGGTATAGTTTGATGGTAGGGTGCAAGGAAAAGTTTTTCTTTAGTTTTTACCCACAGTCATCGACCCTGAAAGTTTTGTTGTATTCTATGTACTTTATTCTTAATTAATGAATTGGGAGGTCCGACTCTTGCATTAGCAAAAAAAGAAACTACTCGGAAAGTATTACCAAAGCTAGTATAGGAACGTAGGTTGCATGCTATGGACGCCAAGGTAGGTTGTAGGTTTCACTCTATGGACACTACGTAGAGTGCACACATGGTGCATGCATGTCAGGCATGCAACCCAAAATACTATTTCACCTTTTTTATCCAAGATATGCTTTTTCCTTTTCTATATTTTATACATTTAATATTTTATTTGAATAAATAAGTAAATAAAATCATATGTAAATTTATATTAAAATAATACATATAAACAAGTATAATGTATCATGTTTGTGCTTTAAATAATGTGGTTGTTATTTACCAAAGTCATCATTTTAAAATCAAAGAAAAGTCTAACAACGCTTCGATACTAGAGTGCAGTAGACATTATATTCATCAGAAAGAGATAGTCAAACAATGTTTTCTTTGCAAGCCATCCTTGTATTATTAACATTATGGTGGAATATCTCATTGTAGATTACTGTTCCATCATCAACACTATGTAGAATATTTCATTCAATGTCGACGACTGCGTTTTAAGCATTAACATTGAGCTTTGATGGTAGGGACTACCGCTACGCAGTTGCACTTGTTTCTGTGAAGTTAATGTTCATGTTAATGATAGTTGTCTTCACCTACAACATAATGTTGCTTGGACTAATATGATGTTAATTATTTTTATGGCAATGGAAATTTTTGGATAGTTAGTTGTATCGCATGGATCTAATCCCACCATAAAGTTTTTAGGATAGATTAGATGTAACAAGATCAACAAAGGTTATCATTTAGGGTTTGATTTGATGCTGGGGCGCTGTGAATTTTAATTATGCGTAACTACCACTCTCCTAACCCTCTTCTGGCTCTCAGTTGCACCCTCTCGCATTCTGGTGATCTCTACAACTCTTCTACATGTTGTTTCTTGAGACTACTCATTGTACCATGGGGGTTACAACTACGAGATTCTCCTAAGATAGGTAAGACTGCTTTTTTTGAACAAAGTTTTCTTTCTTGGCAATTGAATACCCTAAATTTTTATGCACTATGTTTTATGCATGCTTACTCTTTTGGCCACTCTTTTTCCAGTCCATATTTTGAGAAATCTCAAGATATTTAAAATTCCTAATCCAAATGTTGGATTACAGGTATATCCAAATGGGACATCAGGGTTTCATTATGGGAAGTTTTTTTTCAATAGGTTGCTTAAGATCAATGGAGAGATTTCATAAGCTTCAACTTTTCTCTTCGAAAACCTTAAACATTTCGTTTTTGGTAATTTTTCCTAGTTCCTTCTTTGTCTAAGGTTGTCGCTATGTACAAGGCTTTAGGAGCCATTGTGCGATCCGAATTTTGTACCCTTCAGGTAAATTCTATTGTAGTTAGGGTTAAAAATTTTCTTTTATTTCTTTTCCCTATGAATTCACACTAATAAACTTCTTTTGGGGTTGCTTTCTCACTTTGTAGGTCAAACTTTGGTTTTTGGAAACAATAATAGTTAAAGTCCTTAGGATGATACGGTGTACTCAACTGACCAGTTTCTCACTTTATTTTCCTTTGTGTATGTTTCCAGGTTTTTCAGTCAGAGGCCTTATTTGGGCATTGAACCCTTCAGTTTGGGATTTAACACCCTTGCCAAGAAATGTTGATTTTAGGAAAGGAAATAGTGATTTGTTGTTATGATGCTTACGATCATAGATGACTTGATTGTTCCTTTGTTTTCCTCAACCTTGAGGGATTTATATTAGAAATATTCTTTTCTATACATTCATAGGTTTTATCGTTGAAAGGAACAAGAAACCTTGAACACAATTATTTATACATTGTCTGATTATAAATTGAGATAATTTTGGCCGCAGTAAGTATCTGGTTTGTTAATTGTATTTGTCATATGTTAAGGGTTTATTTTGGCTGCTTCCATCGACATCTATCATGGGTGCTTTCTTTATAAAAGGGATTGCTTTTTTTTTTTTATTTTTTTTATTTTTTTTTTTTATGTTTGAGATATATTTGCTACATTGCAATTTATGTTATTTCATAAGAATATGTGTGTGTGTGTGTGTATATACATATATATGATGACTAACAAGAATATTAAATTTTGTATGGGTCAGTTATGCAAATGATATTGATTCAAATAAGTTTATTTCTTTAATCAAACTATTTCCACCTATACTTAACATTCAGATTATAATTTCAACTCCCTTCTTTCATAGTAATATAATTTTTGTTTGTAGGATATCAAAAATTGAGTTAAGAAAGTCACACGTATTACCAACAATTATTTTTTTGTGTTTATGTTTGGGTATTCTATACAAATATATGTTTAGTCTTTAGATAAAGCAAGCCTAACCCAAGGCCTGGAAATTTCTTCATACCTAGTATCTAGGGTTCAACATTGTTTCCATTTTGGTTGAAGGACTTAATCTTGTCCACTAGCTTGGGTGATTAACCTAACCCAACAGAAAAAAATATTAGCCTTAACTATTGATTTCTTAGCTTGTGAGTTACAGAAATTAAATGCAATGAAATGTACACAGAAACATAGAAACAATGTACAATGATTTTCTTTTACTTATCTCAATAAATCACTTGGCATAACATAAAACCATAGTGACCAGAAAGATGCTCCACCTAACCAATGAGAATTGGTACCTCTACCAAAAACCCCCTCGAGCCAATTTCACACCCAGAACATGTTTTACTTAACAGAGACACTTTCAGGTACAACATATGATCCCTCCTGGCAACGTCCTACCCTCCTCAATACATTGTCAGGGATGTAACTCAACAAATTCGTATCTTACTTAGGACTCCTTCTATCCAGCTCTAAGTTCACAAGGTTGCCTCAAGTTTTTCCCCTCTCACCTTCTTGGCCAACCATTTCTCCCGAACTGAGAAAATTTGTCTTTAGGAAAGAGGAATATAGGCAGGCATCTTCCTCTACCCTTTTCCCTTCATGGGCTTTCCCTAACTATCTTCTTAACTGCATGGAGTGTGAAATTATCTCTAGCATCTTTCCCCTACCATAATTTACATGGTTGATTAAATGAAACCTTTTTATTAATGTAAAATTAGAAAAACATTTATTTACATCACACATTCATACATGGGCCTTAGCATGGGCCCATAATCCGTAAAAATATTTTCACAGAAAGGTAAAAATATTTACGACTCACTAGGTGGGTATTACATCTCCCCCCCCCCCCCCCCAAAAAAAAACATCGTTATCAATGTTTTCCTAGCCCATAGAATAGGTTGGGATATGAATTGTTTCATCTTCCCAAGAATTCTCTTCTAGACTAAAGTGTTTCCACTGCACTTATAACTAGGTGATTTCTTGCTTCTATAGCAAAGTTTCTCTCTCATCTAGTATGCGCAAAGGCTCTAATAGGAATTCTCTATCTGGTTTGACCTACGTCCACAATTATTATGTTTGCCATTAGCTTTTCCATGAATTATTATTTAAGAAAACATATATAATCAATTCAAACTTCATTGCTTACCTATACATCCTTCCAATTAATAACATGATTAGGATCATGCATGTATTTATTTAACAATGAAACATGAAATACATTATACACATGTATGTGACTAGGTAAATCCAATTGATATGCCATAAGCCCAATCTTGGAAAGTATACCAAAACGACCACAAAATAGGGGAGAAAACTTTGTGCAAGTTCCCCATTTTAAAGTGCTCTTTTCAGGTTGACTTTTACATAAATGTGTTATCCCAACTAAAATTATTTGTTAGTCGTCCTTTTTTCCGCATATATTTTTTGTCTGCCTTGGGCAACTTTCAAGTTTCCCCACACCTTTTTAACAATTTGTTCCATTTATGTTTGCATGTTTGGTCCCAATACCAGTTTGTCTTCGTGATTAGTCCAATTAAGTGGCGTTCTCCCATATAACACTTTGAATGGGCTCATTCTTAAAGAAGCCTGATAGTTGTTATTATATGAAAATTCTACAGAGTGGAGATAATCCTCCCACTTGGTAGGTTGTTGTATGAGGTACATTCTTAGCTTGTCCTCGAACACTTGATTTAATTTTTTTGTTTGTCCATCTGTCTACAGATGGTAGGTAGTAATAAATTTCACTTGGGTGCCTAATCCATTAAATAAATATTTTCAAAATGCAGAAGTGAATTTTACATCCTGATTACAAATTATTATCTTAGGTATGCCATGAAAAAGAAAAAAATTTATCATAAATATATCAGCAATTTGAATTACTTCATAATTCGATTGCATAGGAATAAAATGTGTTGATTTTCTTAACTTTTCTACCAAAATCATTATTGAATCAATTTTCCTTTTTGACTTGGGTAAACCTGTAATCAAGTTTAGGGTGATGGTTTCCCATTTCCATTCAGGAATGGGTAATGGGTGAATCAAACCAACTGCATGTTGGTTTTCTGCTTTCAACTGTTGGAACTCTAGACATTTTTCCAGATATTCTGCTACTTCCCTTTTCATGCCAAGCAAAAAGTAACCCTTTCTTAAAGCAAAGATTAATTTCTGATAACTAGGGTTGTTGGCATAAGTACTCTTATAATATTCATCTAAAATAAGTTGTTTAATAGAATATTGGTTAGGAATATAAATCCACTTTCTATAGGGCACCAAACCATCATTTTTATTGTCACATCTAAGTTTCTTTTTAGTGTTGTTTTCTTGTTTAATTTCCTACTGTAAAAATTGATATTCCGGATCTTTTAGAGCTATATTTTTAATTTGATTTGAAAAATCAGATTTTACTTGACTATATTAAATTTTGTAAACAAAATTCAACCTTTTTCTTAAGGCGTCTACCACCAAGTTTTCCTTATCCTTTAAGTGTTTTATATCAAAATCGAATTCCCTCAAGAAAGCGGTCGATCACGCTTGTTGGGAATTAACTGTAGGTTGTTTGAAAAAGTTAGTCAAGTTGTTCTCATCAGTCACTAAGATAAATGACTTTCCTAATAGGTAATGTCAACATATCTTTAAAGCATGAACCACTGTTTTTAATTCTAAAACATAGTATAAATACCTTTTCTCATGCTCCTTTAATTTTTCGGACTCATAGGCTACAACTTGACATTTATGTATTAACACTCCTCATACTCCTTCTCGGCATGCATCTGTATAGACAACAAATTATTTCTCAGGGTCTGTAATTCTTAGGAGAGGGGTTGTAGTTAACAGATTCTTAAGCTGATCAAAACTATTTTGGCATTCAGGTGTCCATTTAAATGTTCTCCCCTTTTCTGTAAGGAGGTCAAGGGGTAATCTACCTTTGAAAATACAGTTATAAAACAATGGTAGTAACCTTCCAAACCCATAAATGACCTAATATATACAAAATTCTTAGGGCTAGGCCACTCCATTATTGTCTCTATCTTTTTTGGGTCTACAACTATCCCCTCTTGAGCATACATGCCCAAAATTCTATATTTTATCTTTAAAGAACTCACATTTACTATATTTAGCATATAATTGATGCTCCCACAGAGTCTACAAGACTATTTGCAAATTTCTTTTATACTCCTCTAGATTTTTGGAATAAAACAGAATATCAACGATACAAATTAACACGAACTTGTCTAGATATGGGTGAAATATGTTGTTCATCATGCCATAAATGTAAGCCCAAAAGGAGGAACCATAAATTCATAATTCCCATAACTCATTCTAAAGGCAGTATTACAAATTTATTCCTCTATTATTCATTTTTTATGGTACCCCAAGTGTAGATCAATTTTAGAAAATACAATAGCGCCCTTAACTTGATTGAACAAATTATTTGTTCAGGGTAATGGGTACTATTTTTATAGTTATTTTTTTCAATTGTTGATAGCCAATACATATCCTTAGGGACCATATTTCTTTTTGACAAAAAGTACGAGAGCTTCCCATGGCAATACGCTAGGTCGAATGTATTTTTTTATCCAACTTTTCCTACAACTGCATTTTCAGCTTAGTTAACTCAGATACACTCATGCGCTAGGGTGATTTATACATTGGGGTGGTCCCTAGAACTAGTTCACTTATGAAGTCAATATACCATTTAGGGGCAGTTTAGGGATTTCTTTTGGAAATACATCTATAAAATTATAGGAAAGATGCAGATTTTCCAAGGTTGTGATTTTTTCCTCATAGTTAGAGTACCACACTTGAATTGCATAAATTTCACAGCATTTGCTAATACTTTTATTTAATGTGAGGTTGTATTTGTCATAAATTTACAGGTTTTACTACCCCTCAATTTTCTTGATTAGAACCTGCCTCGTTAATATAGATGATGGTTTTGTCTTTACATTTTACATTTGACCAATGTTTTTCTAGCCAGTCCATACAAATTCAAAATGTCATAGCAACCTGGGGGTAAAATGTTTATGTATTTCTCCATTGGTTGTCTTGTTATTTCTACTAGGAACTTCTCAATTTTTTTTGTTACTCTCCTTTTGGCTCCAATGGCCAACTAAAATAGCCATGGTGGCTTGAATTTACTAATCTGTAATCGACATAATTCTGCTATCTTTAGGTTAATATAACTTAAACTTGCCCTAGGGTCTACTAAAATTGACAAATAATTATTGCAATTTTTCTTCAAACGCAATCATTATGGATTGATGTCCGACCTGTCAGTCCTCTAGGGTAGCATTGATCCTAGGAAATCTTCTTTGCACCTTTTCTACTATAGATGCCTCTTGAATATTTATTGCTTGTTTTTTTTCATGATATGGGAAATCTCTGAGGTAATGTGGTTCCCCAAAACCCCAACACTATATTGGAGTTTTTTTAGCCTTGCTGACATCCACTTTACTTAACAATTTTATCTATTTTGATCCATTTTGTAATTGCATTCTCTGTTGGCCTTTTCTAGAAAATTTACCTTGTTGCCCCTTACCAAAATTCTTAGACACAATACCTTTCATACTCCTATTATTTTGAGGATATTTTTTCCCCTTTCTACTTTACAAGGATGTATTATTTTCTCCCTTCTATTTTAGTTGTTGATAATAGATTCATGCCTTATGTACAGCTTCATCCATGGTTTGGGGTTATCAAATTCTTAACATTGTTTCATGGATATCGACACGTTTCTTATAAAACGTTGTACTTTTTCCTTCTCTTCCCATATGTAGGGGACATACCTCAATAAGGAAGTGAATTTTTCAACATACTCATTCATGGACAATTGCCCCAATCTGAGGTCATGAAATTCCTTGGCTTTTTTGTCAAAATATCACAAAATTAAGTATTTATTCTTAAAATGTCATTGAAAATCATCCCACATTATTCCTTATTCATCACACCATCAATTCCATCAAATTCCTTGATTTCCTCCCACCATGAAGTTTCTTTTCCTTGGACCTGATAAATTTCTAGACGAGCCCTCAAATTGTTGTCATATTCATAAATTTAAAAGTACTTGTTAATATTTACAAACTACGATTTTTCTCCTTCCACAGATTCATCATTAAATGTGTAGGTTTCATTTTCTTAAATTCCTCTTCAAGCTCCATTTTCTGTCTTTTCGCTAGTTTATATGCTTTTTCCTAAGAAAATTTTCCAGACAGCTATTATTCAGTTTCTTCTCCACCCCTAGGTTCATGTGTAAGGATCTTCTCAAGAATACTATCCTCCCTTAAACTATATGACTCTTCTTTGTTTTTGTTGTCAAGAGATGGGGTTGAATTTCTTTTATTCTTCCTATTAGTTAAACTCTTAAGTATCCTCTCTTAATATCTCAACAATCATTCATTAACCCACAAGGTGACCATTTCTTCCCTTAATTGTTGCATTGTTTCAAGCAATATTGCAGATGTGGATTGGCGTTATTCACCTATCTACACCCACAATCCTAAATTAGGTCCTAGGAAGGGTGCAAAACTTTGTCCTATGGGAAATGATGTCATATTATTGGCACCTCTTTCTTCCGTTCTGTGAAACATAAAACACATCATTGTTACTTTTGGATTTAATAGGCCACAATGTTGCAACCATGCGCTGATACCACTAGTGACATACGTATCCTCCTCAAACAAACAAATTTTTTGTTTTTGTTTTATTTACTTGGTTTAATTGCATTCTCACAATTGTTTCATTATTTTGAATTCCAAGAAATGCTAATCCAATGCACTTAATAATTGTGTCAAAGTAATCTTTAATTCCCTAATCAAGGTTGGTCTTTACTCTGCCACCTTATGATATTACAAAGTCTAATTTTCACTTATTGTATTCTATAGTTTATTTTATAATAATAAATTATGTTTGGGTGGCAGTATTGTCTTGCTCCTCTTTATATTAAGCCTTTGCATTACTTGTGTGTATCTAAGGTAAAAAAATATTGGATATAAGGTAGAGTCATTTAATTTATCATATATGTTCCCCATAATTTATTCAAACCTCGGTATAGGTCTTATATTTGTGATGATAATGCTAATTTTAATGAGAGTTGTCTTGAACTCCGTCGTAAAATTGTTTGGAGTAATATGATGTTAATTATTTTATGACAATGGAACATTTTGGATAGCTAGTTGTATCGCATGGATCAAATCCCACCGTAAAGTTCTTAGGGTAGGTTAGCTGTCCCAAGATCAATTGCGGTTATCATTTAGGGTTTGATCCGACAATGGGTAGTTGTGGGTTTTAGTTATGGGTAACTATTGCTCTCTTACAAAGCCTCTGTCTCTCAGTTGCACCCTCTCAACTTCCAGTGAGCTCTGCAACTCTTCCACATGTCGTTTCTTGAGATTACTCATTGTTCCATGGACATTACACCTATGAGATTCTCTCGAGACAAGTAAGAATATTTTAGTTAAAAATAGTTTTCTTTCTTGGTAATTGAATACCTTAAATTTTTGCACATTGTGTTTTATGCATGCTTCCTCCTTCGACCATTCTTTTTCTAGTTCCATATTATAAGAAATCTTAAGGTTTACAAAAATCCTAATTCAAATTTGGGAATACAAATATATATGAATGGGTAATCATGGTTTCATTATGGGAATTATTACATTCAAGAGGTTTCTTGGTGTTAATGGAGAAATTTGGTAAGATTAAAGTTTTCTCTTCGAAACCCTTGAACATTTCATTTTTGGTAATTCCTTTAGTTTCCTTCTTTGTCTAAAGTTGTCGCTATATACAGGGCGTTAGGAGCCTTTGTGTGATATGAGTTCATACCCTTCTGGTAAACGCTTTTGCAGTTAGGGTTAAAAAATTTCTTTTATTTCTTTTCCCTATGAGTTCATACTGATAAACTCCTTTTGGGGTTACTTTCTCATTTTGTAGGTAAAAAATTTGGTTTCCAGTAATAATAAAAATTAAAGTCCTTAGGATGATATGATGTGGTCAACTGACTAGGTTCTCACTTTATTTTCCTTTATATATGTTTCTAGGTTTTTCCGTTGAGGGCCTTGTCTGGGTGTTAAACCCCTCAGCATGGGGTTTAATAACGTTTCCAAGAACTGTTCATTTTAGAAAAGAAAATAGTGAATTTATTTATATGATGCTTGCAATCACACATGACCTAATTGTTCCTTTGATTTCCTTGACCTTCAAGGATTTACATTAGAAATTTTCTTCTGCATACATTCACTAGTTTTTGTATCGAAAGGAACATCAAACCTTGAATACATTTGTTTATACAATGTGATAATTTTGGACACAAAAAGTATCTAGTTTGTTAGTTGTATTTATTATACGTCAAGGGTTTATTTTGGTCAATTCCATCGACATCTATCATGGGTGCTTATTTTATAAAAAATATTCCTTTATTTTATGTTCGAGATATATTTGTTACTCTACAATTTATGTTATTTCGTGAGTATATATATATACCATATGATAACATACAAAAATGTCAAACCCTATAAGGGCCATTTTTGCAAACGATATTGATTCAACTAAAATTAGTTCTTTAATTGGGCTTCTGCCACCTACAACTACCATTCAAATTATAATTTCAACACTCTTCTTTCATGGAAATATAATTTTTGTTTGTATGATATCAAAACTTAAGTTAAGAAAGTCACACTTATTACCAACAATTCATTTTTTGTGTTTATGTTTGAGTCTTCTATACACATATATGTTTAATCTGTAGATAAAGTGGGTCTTACCCAAGGATTGGAACTTTCTTCAAACCTAGTATTGAGGTTTCAGTATTATTGTCATTTTGGTTGAAGGACTCAATTTCATCCATTAGCCTCAGTGACTAACCTAACCCCAAAGAAAACATTATCAGTCTTAGCTATTAAGTTCATAGCCTGTGAGTTACAGAACATAAATGCAATGAAATGTACACATAAACATAAATAGAAATAGAACCAAAAAGGTACAATGAATTTTTTGTTTACCTATCTAAATAAATCACTTGGCCTACCACAAAACCATAGTGAGAAAAAATATGCTCCACCCAACCAATGAGAACTGATACCTCTACCAAAATTCCCAACAAACCATTTTGACAACCAGAACAATTTTTACTTGATAGAGATATTTCTAGGTCCAACATAGGATTCCTTGGTAGCACCCTACCCTCCTCAACAAAGTGTCCTATCCTTAAGGAATGTAGCTCAACAACTTCTTATCTTATTTGGGCCTCCTTCTACCAAGCTCCAAGTTTATAGCGTTTCCTCATTCTTTTCACCTCTCACCTTCTTGGCTAACCTTTTCCCCCAAACTGAGATAATTTATCTCAGGTAAAGAAGACTTTGGGCACAAACTACCTATGCCCTTTGCCCTTCTTTAATTTCCGTTAACTATATTTTTAGGTATCTCAAGTATGAAATTCCCTCTCAAATCTTTCCCACCATAATTTACATAATTAATTAAATATAACATTTTTATTAATATCAAATTAAAAAACCATTTATTTACAACACACATTCATACCTAACTCTTAACATGAACCCAAAATCCATAAAAGTAAAAATATTTATAACTCACTGAAATATTAACTCAAATTTAACAAGTTACAATAAGAACTCTTACCATATGTATTATGTCACATTAAAATTATCATTTTCCTTATATTTATAATATCTTATAACATTTTTAAATTTCAATTGAAAATTAAAATAAATATATATAATTAATTATAATAATACATATAATATTAAAAAAAAATTGCTATTCTTTTAAATTAATATATATTATAATAAATAATTTTTTTAATAAGCAAGATTTACAATGTTCGAAGAGATGACATTTTCACGATAAATTATTTTCACAATATATAAGTCAGCAACTTCTTTGTGACTTATAATAAAATAAATTAGTGTAAATTTATTTGTTTATATAAATATTTTTAAATATTAATATTTTTTTAAATTAATTAATATATGAGAATTATTTAAAAATCATTTTCTTAAATTGACATAGGATTTAAAGTCTTCTAGATTCATTAGGATAGGAATAATTTTTTTTTTCAAATGATATGCAATTTAACAAATTTACTAAGTTAGAAAGATTTTTCAAGTGATATGTAATTTTAGGGATACGTTGAACTATTTTTTATTATTATAGGTTGAGAGACATATTTTATAACCATTTTTTTAATTTGGAATTATAATATGTTTTTTTTATATATAAGAGAGACCAAGTAACATTGGAGATATATTTAACTAAAAATATAACTAACATATATATAATTCAAGTTATGATGAATCATAGTAAGTGGTTCAAAATACGTCAATTTGTTAAAATCATTGGGAGATCGCACCCGGCTTGGGCCACGCTAGTCCTTAACATGACTAGATTTTTTCCCACAGAGTTTTGAACTAGCGGCCTTCACATCACAGAGTGACTTAATAGTACACCCCATCACTATCTATTCTATACCCTGTGGGCAATATTTATTTAATTTAAAATAATTCTTTTTTGTTGATTTAAAATTCTATTACCTCAAAATGACTTAGAAAAAGTAAGTAATTATTATTTGAATGTCTTGTCACAATTTATCACAAGGAGTGAAAACATATAATAGTCTAGATATTTCAAAGTGTAAATAGTTATTACTACTCAATTCATAACTACTGAAGTAAGTTATACTACTAAAAGTAAAAGACATAAGCTAAGATGCTAAATAAGGCATCAAGTATCTAATGAAATGACTAGGACCAAATCCTGGGCATTGATACCAATTAAATTTGTAGGTTTTAGGGCACATTGGAGATGACCTTCTATGTGAGCTGGTCGAGTATCAAGACTGAAGAGACAAGAGCGTTGGCGGTATTGAACTCACTAAATTTCATTCATAAAGAAGATGATTTCATTTTGGTCTTCGTTCTTTTCCTTTAGGATGCTTCCCAAAGGTGTCTTTATTTTCCAATGGAGGGTAATGGAGCTATGATATTGGCTTTGTCTTCCCATGGTATGTTGATGGTTAGGAACCCAATTCGCTACATTGGCTTGGATTTCTGAATTAGAGTAGGCTTGACACTCATTAGTGGTCAATGCTTCTAATTGGTAGGTTTCCTCTTGAATTTATGGAGTGGATGAGTGAAAAATAGTTGTATCATTTTGTGTTTAGTATTGAGCTCATTGTTTGCCTCAAGGGCCTTTGCCACTAGACCCCTGATGACAATGATTCCTCTAGAAGAGGATGGTATGCTAGGTAACTACAGGTCAGAGTAAGGATGCCCCCAATAAACAAAGAAATTGAGAATATCTTAAGATAGAATATGGAGTAAAATGGATACCCAATAAAGACTTCGCTACAAGGGAGATCTGGAGTGGACTCTAGTAAGATCAAACAATAGTTTAAAGGAGAGAAAAGGACTATGAGTAGGGTTTAATAGCCACAAGGAACCAAAAACACCAATACCAATGCACACAACCAAGGTACTCTAAAGACTATGTACCAAAAACCACCATGCAAAATCCATCTAGTTGAAAGAATTTAGGGAGTTGTAGAGATTGGACATAGAATGAATTATCAAGCATTGGTCGACCACTAGGCTTGGAACTGCTTCATGTCAAGGACAAGATTTCACTAGTCACTGCCACACCTTGCTCAAGCGTTTTTCGTAGTTTCCACCAACACCACATGAGTCACCTCCTCGGTCGTCATTGTCCTACTCCTATCACAAATTTTCAACACCAGGTGCATGCATTGAAGGCTAGCATCCCTAGTGCCTGGACCGCCTTGTAATACCACTCTCATGGAGCCATCACCATAGGAGAAAGATTTCTCTTGAACCATAGTTGAGTCACAAGACTTGCCACACAATATGAGGTTCTGACAATGAGTCAAGCTCCACAAAGTAGGCACCAAGGAGGAAATATGCCACCCGCCATAGAGGAATGTCGAAGGCACAACAAAAGAACACAGAGCCAAGGTTATCCATTTAGGAGCTCGCAAATAGAGAATAAGTTGGAATATGATTGTGGAAGGAATGTTATTAGTTAACATGTGTGATTGCATAAGGTATGATAGCCATGTCATTCTCCTTTTAAATGTAATGGGAAAAAGTGGGGTGGAAGTTTCCCCTTCCTCCATAATACAAATTCGAACACCTCAATAAATTTTTTTATTTAATTTTAATTAAATAAGATAATAATAATAATTTAATTTAAATGTTATAACTTAATTGCTAATTTATTAATATATAAAATTATGTAAAATGTGGACAACCATGAAATGGAAAGGAGTTGAAAGCACGGATTTATAAGAGTAGGCGAGGGGTGGAAGATCAAAGTAAGACAAAATTCAAAAAGTAGTCCTACTGAAAGAGTACAAGGGAAATCATGAAGGGTCGTCGCGCTAACCCTTCATACTTCACCTGCCAATATTTCTTTGAATACAAACCATTTTTCTACCAACGGCCAGAAGAAGCTTGATATCTCAACATTATTGATTTTAGTGGACCAAATTAAAAAATACTAAAACATTTGACTTATTACATTCGTAAGGTTACATCATTCCATCTGCCATGTCACTTAGTGAAGGCTCCGGACACAAAATTTAAGTTGGCCCTTTGTCACCCTTCCTTTCTGCCAAATTCGAATTTGTCCTCCTTTCACATTTTGTTATGGTGAGGCCATCGTCGTAAGCTAAACGCATATGAAAGCCGGCGGCGTCAGCGGACATTTTGGCGGTAATGCAAAGGACGTACTGTCTCATCTATTTTGGAAGAATGTCGTCCTCACTGAAAGCGACGTGTAGTAATATTGCCATGAGAGGGAGGACAAGGGGATGGTTATCTGGCAAAAATTATCCACCCCTCACAATTGTTGTTCAGTGGGAATCAAGGGTTAAATTTGACCTGTGTTCTTATCCGTCACACAAAAAAATTATGAAAGTTTTATTTTTAAATTGCTCTTCACATGATTTCCAATATTTATTCCATACACTTACTTGAAACCTAACCTACTCTATTTTAGTATGATATTAATCACAATCAGATGAATTAAATCAAACTTTTCAAACATCTATCATCCATGTCACTTATTATTTAATAAAATACACTATAAACCATAAAATTGAGAGTTCTAATTAAAGAATAGAGTTTTCTACCACTTTTCAGTGTTACCTATAAAACTAACATTATATGATCATAAAATTGCTTTGTTACTCAATACATAATGTTAAAATCAAAAATGAATATATAGATCTTTGCAATTAATACAGGGAAAATTTTAAAGGAACTTACCTTGAGCAATTGCGAGTTCCCTCTTTTGCAGGTCGTGCAATATCATAGATACACTCATGTAAAACATCCCCCAGTAAAAGCGCTCTTAACCATCACTTTACCTTCGTGAACCTTGTCTATGCTTCGATCCAAAAGGGACAAGCCCTTAAGAAGATTTTCCGACAAAGGAATGTAAAGAGTTTTTCACATTTTCTATGACGTCTAATAAAAAACAACATTTACTATAATGTGGACTTTGCTTTTTGAAGAATTATGTAGTTAATGTAGTTTATCCTACTCCACCTAGGTCGAACTCTTTCTCTTTGTTTGTGCAATGACACATCCAATCCAGTGAGGGTATTTGGCCACATCTAACTATGATTTTTTCAATTTTTTCAACAACTTTATCCATGTGATCCCCTTTGTCCTTAGATATGCTCCCCTTGTCCTTAAATATTCACAAAAGATAATATACAAAACCATAAGATAGGAAATAAATAGAACTGAAAATTAAGTAGCATTTACCTATTATATCCTATATCCCACGTAAATGAGAGGGGGAGTTCGAGTTCTCACTCGTTAAAGCCTCCAACTCAAACCCGTTGATATTTGTAGCTTTGGAAAGAGATTTTCTCTTCTCTTTGACAGTAGTGGAGCCGTAATGCGGTTCATGGTCATGTGCTTTCTCGCGTAAGGCTTGAGCATAAACTTCTTTATTATGCTCATATGTCCACCGAAGATTGATAGACTTCACCTTGTAAAACACAAGAATGATGGGAGACTTGGATTTTAGTTGTAGTTCATCCAAACACCATTTTAAATCTGCATATTGCAAAAAAAAATTGCTATATTGAAAAAGGCAGATTTGGAAAACAAGTAATTGAGCAATGGTCGTAAATAAGCATCATAATTAAAGCCTTTGGAGAAAAAACTCTTCGCCACTCTCGCAAAGCCTTGTCACTGCTGTAAGGTTGTGAACCTCCTTCCAAGTTCCACCAGAATCCTTCCAAGTTCAACTAGAATATCCCTTTGGAGACCTCGAAGTAGAGCCCTGCCATGGGAAGATCCATCATCATTCTCAGTTACTGTATCGCTCACAGTCTCCAGTTTGGTAACTTGACTCCCACCGAAATCCCCCTGGAGAATTGATTTCAAATCTATGGCGAGAATGCAAAGTAGAAAGTGGCCTCGATTCTTCCAATTTTTCCATGTGTGAGAACGGGTACTGCCAACCTGGTGTATATAAATTATTGTAGAGATGCCTAGTGAAAATAATTTATTTTAAATATATATATCTATATAAAATTTGAAACGGGGATTTTTCCATAAGCCCGTCATTATGACATTTGTATAAATTTTTTACAAGTTATCGTTGACGTACTCATTTGGAAGTAACCCATATTTTACGGCTAAAAAACCCAAAAACGTGTAAACAGGCGTCAAATTTAACCCTCGGTTGGAATAATGTAATATACAACCTACCACCGAAAGGGACGTGTCCAAAAATTTCCATGAGAGGGAGAACATTCCAATGTTATGGGTAGATAATTCCAGAAAGTATCCAGCGCTCATAAATGTTGTTCACTTGGAATTATGTAACAACTTTCATTTCAACGTATTAGGTAAAACACTTCAGTAATCGTGTTTCAATTATAATGAAGTACTTTACACACTGTGCATTCTCAACCTGTTGTAATTTAGGTGTTTTTTTAAGTTACTTTTTATTTAAAATTCAAAAATTGATTTTTTTTTTTAATTAGTATTTTTATTGTTTTAGAATATGTTCAAAACAGAGTACAATATTTACTCCTGTAGTACTTGTTCATAGTATTTTGCAGATGGTTTTAATCTATCTCGAAGAAAACTAGATATTTTAATCATTTATTTCTTAAAAGTAGTCTTAAAAAACAGATATTTTTAGTATATCTTATTAGTGCAAAATATAATATTAATACAAAACAATTAACAAATATTTTGTTTAATTAAAATAATGAGGAAGTAACAGGCATTGGACATTTGTGCTAGAACTCGAAGGAGAAAGTGGATGAAATTCACAAAGTGGATGAAATTCACATTGAAGGTGGCCTTCCAAATACGTCAACTTTGCATCTAGCCAATCCAAAAAGAAACATTGATTTCTCAGTGTTCTAAAGAGGCAAATACATTGTATCTTTTCTCATGTTTGTCCTTTAACACCATGATAAGCAATATCTTCATCTGCCAACGCATTACTATAGAATTGAGATATTGTTTTCTTCATCACCTGGTGTGACCAGGGTCAAGGACCTAATTGGAGACCTCTTCCAAAATCTTAGAATAAAAAAGGACTTGACATTATGCATCAACCAAGGATTCCAGGATATGGGTTTCATGATGATTCTTAGGGGGGAAAATTGCATAAAAAGCCCCATCGACTCCCTGTGCATGTAATTGTTCCTAGTTTTGACCTTGGGGAGCCTTGCCACCACGTCCCCTCCTACTATGCATACACTACCTAGGCATTGTATCATGCAAGTATGATACTCTCCTCAGGTTCTCACAAAGATGCACTAAGACAATGGAAGGTAAAATATACCAAGCTTAACCAAACCCATTACCAAAACACTACCATCCACCCATGAGGCTAAGACACAAACCTAAGGAAGGAACAAACCAGGGATAGCCATTTACACTATAGGGTTGAGAAAAAATTAAATTACTTCCTGTAACTCCCAAAACAAGGGGTCGATATCACACCCAAACCTAGGAAATTTCCTCGCCAAGCTTAGAACTACCTTTACTACAAAAGTTTCCCAGCCTGACAAGAAAACACAGGAGAGTCAAAACCAAGGCGACCATAATAGACTCAACACTTTCAATCTGATTAGTAAACAAGGCCTCCGACCACCCACCAATGTAAGATCCCAACACAATAAAAACTAGACCACTCAACTCCTTACCAATTAACAAGAAAAAGGAGGTGTAACAAAGATATCGTAATCTTGGCAGTGATGAATAATGGGGCTAGGAGATCCTATGTCCACACACAACAACTTATGTTTATCCACCTCTATAACTCCATCAAAATTCGTTGCCACCCCACTAGCCTTGATTCCATGCAACCAGGTAAAGCCCTACAGCCACAAGATGGCCCTTTAGCACTTCTGCAAACAACTTGAGCAATTTGTTCTGCTCCTGGACCAGGCACACCACAATTAGAATATTCCACACACTTTCCCTCCTGCAGCGAGGACTTTAGCTTTTCCCCACTGCTCAAGCACACTTGTTCTTCTTCTACATGGGTATGTAGCCTTACCATTTCCTTCTCACACCACATATTTAAGATTTTATCTGGTACTCCCATCACATATTTAAGATTTTCTCTGGTACTTGCATGCTTATGCATGCATGGGTTGAACCACACCCCTAGTCATAGATTTCCATCTCCTCAAGAGGGTAGTGGGCTCACCCCTCGAGCCGCCTATCTCTCAATTCCCACCCCATAAAAACCAATTCAAAAAAATTATTAAAATTACTATTAAACAAAGTTTTTCGGTAGAAATAACATGAGAGAATTTTTTGGCCGACATGTTTCGAATAGAGATGATGGTTGGAATATTAGTAGAAGTTGGGTCCTTGTCTTGTCCTCCTATTTTTTTCCTATGTAGGTATTGGCATCCTTTTTATAGTATTTGTTGTTGATTTATTCTTCATTAGAGTTTATTTTCTTGATCCTGATCCTTCGTGTTTTTTATGTATTTTATCATCCTATTCGTTCTTAACTCCTTTTAATATTTTGTTATTTGTTTAATAAGCGTGACCCCAAATTTTATTGTTCACCCCCTTTTATCTATTGATTATTTTTTCTTTGGATATATATCTATATATATGTTTATGTTATATATATATATATATATATATATAGACTTTTGTATATTTTTGTTTTATTTTATTTATTTTTCCATTAATTATTTTTTATTTATTTATTTTAAAAACTAGCTATTTAATATAGCGATTACTTATTAATATTTGTTTTTAATAAATTAATAAACTAATATCACAGTTTAAATATTATTTTTCAAAAACTAATAATATTTGGTTTTAATAAATTAATTTAAATATTATTTTTCAAAAACTAGCCGTTTAATATAGCAGTTACATATTAATATCTTAATAAATTAATAAACTAATATCATTATTTAAATATTATTTTTCAAGAACTAGTAATATTTGGTTTTAATAAATTAATTTAAATATTATTTTCCAAAAACTAGTCGTTTAATATAGCTAATACCTATTAATATTTTTAATAAATTAATGAAAAAATATCATTATTTAAATATTTTTTCAAAAACTAGCCATTCAATATAGCGGCCACATATTAATATTTTAATAAATTAATAAACTAATATCATTATTTAAATATTATTTTTCAAGAACTAGTAATATTTGGTTTTAATAAATTAATTTAAATATTATTTTTCAAAAACTAGTTGTTTAATATAGCCGTCACCTATTTATATTTTTAATAAACTAATGAGATAATATCATTATTTAAATATATTTTTTTTCGAAAGCTAGCAGTTTAATATAGTCGTCACTTAATAATATTTGTTTTTAATATATTAATAAATTAATATTATAATTTAAACATTATTGTTCAAATATAGCCGTCACTTGAAATTATGTCTATACATTGCTCTCTATTTAAGCCTTTGCCATGGTCTGTGTCTTCATCTGGTCCTAATGATGAACCACACTTGTTAGTTCGAAATGCGTTGTCCAAAAAATTCTCTCATGTGATTTCTACCTAAAGACTTTGTTTAATTCATTATGGATCACAGAAGCTTGAATACTAAAATTACAATTATTAAAATAAAGTCATTTATATGAATTTTTAAAAATACTAAGTTTTTACATTAAAAATACAAATCCATTTATAGAAAATATGATTTCAATGATTTTTTTTATAAAATAATAATTACAAATAAATTTGAATTTTAAAATATTTATATTTAATTTTCTGTTTAAAATATATATTTTCAAGTAAAAAGGGGATACACAAATATATATGATTTGATGGTACAAAAGGGAAAAATAATGTAAGAAACATCTTCTACCATAAACTTTATAGTTATTCATGAGATGAGATGTTCTTATATAAAGAGAAAATGTCAATCTAAGAGGAGGTATGAAATTATTTTTGACACTCTCGAGCCTAGTATGGAAGAGTTGCTGTAAGTTTATGTTATATTATTTTATGTAAACATTTTGTCTCATAAGGTAGAAATCTCTATCACACCTTGCTATGTTATGTAAACATTTTATTTGGTCAAATAAAATAAAAATAAAAATTACCCTACCCTAGAGTTTTTTACTTAGTCAAAATTAAAATAAAGAAAATTAAAAAAACCCTACCTTAAAACAAAAATAATAAAGTCAACTTGACTTGGTCAAGTTACTGGTGGTTTTTGAGCTCGAGGTGTACAAGAATCCATGGTATTGACCTATGGTATTTATGTGGAATATAGCCTAATTAAAAGAGGAAAATAAACAAGCATAGATCCATCTTAACTCTAGATCTACCAAGCACAGAGAAGGATCATATCTTTTTTCATTCTAACAAAGTTTAAATCTCAGAAAATTTGATCCCTCTATAACCTTAAAGATAAATTAAAATAATTCTATATTAATTTCTAAGATAATAAATTCATATAAATTTAATTTTAAAATTTAAATTTTTTTTTTCTCGGTAAATACTAATTCTATTAAAAAAGGGGGAAAAATATGTACATCGAGGTTAAAACCTCAGAGGAGGCTGAGGCCAATCCTCAATCAAAAATTCAGGGACCTTACATTTCAAACTGTCCATTAGAAGAACATTACAGAGCTCAGAGATTTGATTTCGGTCCTCGACAGATTGATAAAGATTAGTAGGACTACCATTAACATGACATTCAGTGACCTCAAAAATACTGTAACAACTAGCATGGCTGTCTTTAATACAAAAATTGAGAACTGGATTGTCTGAAGTTGCTGAATGAAGCATGAGATAGTAACAGACAATAACCTTTAACTTCAAAAACAAAAGCACAGAACCAAAATTGTAAATCTTGTGAGCCAGAAGGCGAACCGACAGACCGAAGTAGAGATTAATCCTCATGGCTTGAAGAAGCAGATGGAGTCTTCTTTTCCGGACTTGGTGAAGCAACCCAGGTTACGAATCCTTCAGCGTCCAGAACTGGCATTCCGTCAGAATCGGTGACTAAATGTAACAGACCAGGAATTTTTTGTGATGGCTCTCCAACATTGTCATTTTCCGGAGCAGGGACCGGTTGCTGAGGCGCGACTGCGACAGGGGCGTCCTCCTGCATGCAGTCAGCATGAAAAACCAGTCCAGTCATATCTCCAAGAAGAATGCTGTCATCCTGAGAAGGTGATGAAGCAGGAGGGGTTGAACTGAACTGGTAGTTTTCCTCCTCTGTAACATAGACTGTGAAATTCACTGTTAACACCGGCCTATTGAGCTGACTCCGGAAAATGAACCTGGAGGTCTGGTAGGCGTTATCAGGGAGAATCCTTTCTTGCACTGAAGGCGGAGAAGAGGGAGGGGCAGAAGCAATGGGTGCGACCTGCTGAGGAGCAGGTGGAGAGCGGCCCCTAATCCCCGACCTACCTCCGCGACGCGGAATGCCACGACTGCGAGGCATTGAAACGGCAGCAAGAGACCTGAGAGCACGAGGGAGACAGAGTGAACCTGAGCTGGTGGGAGCGTTAATGGAATTCTGCCTATTCCAGAGCCGGGCAATTGAGCAGACGAGATAGAATGAACAAGAGCCTTGAGGCGGCATCGCTTCATAAAGATCTGAGGCATTAACTGTTGCATCAGAGTTGAACCCGTCCCCATTAATGATCCGGACTGTGAACATAATAGCCATACTCGCATTGAATTCCTCCGCGTCTCGAGACTGAACATACCTTAATTCGTTTGCCGTGAACCTGAAATATCCACCTGCACCTCGTACCTGGTAGATTATCCACCTGCCCTCCGACAGGCCAGGTGTCTGCTTGGTGAGGCTTAACATTATATGCGGTTGTGATCACCCGCATCCGGGTAATTTTAAAATTTAAAATTAAGAATATCACATTCATAATATATTTTTCAGAGAGAAAAAGCACAATAGTATTATATAAGATATATAACTGCCAAAATATTACATCAAAGTTGAGAAATGGTCTCAACCATTCTGAGAAAAATAGACACCAGAAAGGTCTGATCCACAATGTTCCCAATGTGCCAAATAGACAGATATAGCAACAAAATTGTACATAGCATGAAAATACATCAACGACATGAGTATGATAGATGAGATAGTACCACATTATCAAAATTCTGGATAAATATAAGGTCGATTTATCCATCTGCAGGACTGAATGAGGCATATATATATATATATATATATATATATATATATATATATATATATATATATAGAAACAGGAAAAACATACCTGGGTTCCTGAATGGAAATAAGCTAAGAACCAGGGAGAGAGAATTCCTAAATATGAAAACTTTCTGCTTCAAAAATTACCTCCATATTCCAGATGCCCAAATAAGAAAGTAGACCCTTCTTGGATAAAATATCGGCCTGGACATTCTCTGATATTTAGATATGATGGATAGAGAGCCCTCCATTCCCCTCCACAAAGACTTAATTTTATTCATCCAACCATCAAGATGCTGATTTTTAATATGGTGCTTCTCAGTGACATGCTCAATAATGACTTTGGAGTCACCATAAATTTGAGGAGATTGAATATTTAGAAAAAGACATATGGAGAGTGGACGAGCGAGAGCCATAGCCTCTGCTTTTATATTGGAGCCTATTCCACCATGCCAATATATTTGATATTGCAGATTATTTTCCATGATGATATGAACACCACATCCACAAATATCATTTTGAGAAGCCCGTTGAAAAATGCTCTTGGAAATTTCAATTGATCTATAGGAAAATCTGATTGGTTTGACTTATAACCTTGAGAAGATTTAGCTAGGATAGAGTCGATAGAGGATACAATATTATCGAAAACTACTATGAAGGGGTCCTTCCTATCTTGAATTATGATATTGTTCCTCCACTTCCATATAAACCAGAGGACAAATATAATGATGGGTCTCCATGTCTCTTTTTGACAGCTCCACCAAAGAAAGGCATCTAATATAGAGGCATGAGAAATATAGGGGAAACCAAAATGTGCAGCAAGGTCATACTAGAGCTGCTGAGATAAACAACATTGAAAAAACAAGTGGAAATTGTTTTCATCAGCATATTTACATGCATAACAAACCCTAGGACCATACCAACTTTGCTTTTGTAAGTTATCCCATGTCAACTTTTTGTTATAGAATACCAACCATGAGAATAAAATGGTTTTTTGAGGACAACTAGACTTCCAAAAGATAATAGGATAAATTAGATGAGATTGATCGCATTTCATACTGATCAGTTTAGAATAGGTATTCTTAACGCTGATTGGATCCTTTGCACTTTTGCCATTCCAAATGAGGACATCATCACCTGAGATTTGGAAAAAACCACAGTTCCTCAACCAATTCGTAACCTGCATCCATTGTCCCGCCAGATCTATAGACATACCTAGACATGAGGAATCCTTCCAAATTGGAAAAGGACCTAGCCATGTAGCAATAAGTTTATTCCAAGTAAAGAAGCCCTTTCTATGAAATAAGTTTATCAGAGACTCAGATATTTCAATGTTATCTCCTCCTCCCATGATCTGATCAATGCCAATAAGGATTCTATTCCCAGTTTGAAAATTCCAGACCAAATTTTTAAGGAAATAAGCTTCAACCTTTCGGAAACTCATACAGATAGCAGATCCATAAGAGACCCCAATCTTTCCCATTCTGAACCAGTAGGTGATGTCTTTGTTTGCCATATACTTTTTCTTAACAGTCATGCTCCATGGCCCATCCCCAAAAACGCCCCTCCAAAGAGACTTGCAAACTATGCCTTGCCAAAAGTCCTTAGGTCTAGTATACCCCAACCCCCTAGCTTCTTTGGCAAAGAAATATCAGATAATTTAGTTAAATGATATTTCCTTTTCTCTGATTGACCACCCTAGATAAAATTTGTTGTAAGTCTGTTCATCATGTGCATGATGCTCGTTGGGATATAGAATAGATGAGCCCAGTATATGGCTAATTGAACCAACACTGATTGGGCAAGTACAACTCTACCTGCCATGGAGAGGCATTTAAATTCCCACCCTGAAATCCTCTTATAATATCTGTCCAGAATCCAGAGCCGGTCTAATTTAGAGTAACTGCATACTTTTAGATGGAATCCAAGATATTTCATCCCATATTTGATGGATCTCACTCCAATCCCAAATAGGGAAGATAAAAAATTAATCAGTTCCATGTTAACATCATTATGAAAAAGGGATGATTTTGATTCATTAACATGCAAACTAGTAGCTTTTTGAAACCGAACCAATATGTCATGGAGACATGACCAAGTAAGTTTGCATAGCATGCCAAATATAAGGATATCATCCACAAATAAATTGTGGGATATAAAATTGTTCTTGCATATCTTTAGAGGATGACAACAACCATCTAGGACCGCCTTATTGATTCGTAGACTTAATGCATCCATGGCTAATATGAATAACAATGGAGATAATGAACACCCCTGACATAGTCCTCTAGTAGCCGAGAAGTAAGAGGATGGCATACCATTTATAATGACAACATAATTAACCTTTTCCACACATGCCATAATCCACCTAATCATATTGGAATTTAGACCTTCTTAGGAAGGAGGCACCTCATGAAGCCCTAGTCAAGACAGTCATAAGTCTTTCTAAGATCAATCTTCAGGATGACAGCTTCACTTTTATTCTTGTGCATAGAGAAAATACCTTTCTGTGTATTTGTGACAGCATCCAAAATATTCCTACCTTTAAGAAATCCATGCTAGTCCTTTGATAAAAATATGGAGAGTGTGTCCTTAATTCTCCCAGCAATAATTTTTGAGATAATTTTAAATGAAATATTGCATAGTGATATAGGCCTAAATTCCTGAAAAGAGGTAGCATCCTGATTTTTTGGAATGAGAGCAATCAAAGTAGATGATATGAGATGATGAATATTACCTGATATTCGAGATTCTTCAATCATCTGTAGCAAGTCTGATTTAATAAGGTCAAAAAAATGAATGAAGAATTCAATCGTCCACCCATCCGGGCCAGGACTTTTGTCTTTCTTAAATGACTTCATGACTCCCAATAGTTCCTCTTCAGTTACTTGCTGGAAAAGGGATTCATTTTGAACCTCATCAAACATCTAAGGATAAAGATCAATCTCCCAAATAATGTCCTCAATCCTGCCGTCTCCAGATCTTTTATATTGATTTTCAAAATATTTAACTGCCTCATTTGAAATGTCTTGTTGCGAGTGGAGAAAACCTCCCTCTCCATCATTTATCTTCCAAATGGTGTTTTTTCATGTCTATAATTTGCAAATCTGTGAAAAAAATTCGTATTCTTATCTCCTTCTGCAAGCCAGATGGCACGACTTTTCAGCCTCCATGATGCTTCTTCTAAGTCCAGGATCTTCTGTTTTTTCCTCTCTAAATCTTTAATATGGCATCGCATTTGAAATGGAAGAGAATGTGCCGCAAATACACCAGATAACCTGTCTAGTTCTCTTTGAATCTCCCAAAGTTCTTTCCAATTTTCTCGCCTTTTCCTCTATTGCCATTCCATGACAATCTTTCTGATAGACGATAGTTTATCTATGAATGACAAAGTAGAAGACAAATTGTCTAAAGGAGGGGAATCTTTCTAGGATCTCCTTATGAGATCGTTAAAATCCAGATCCGCTAACCAGGTCCTGTCGAATTTGAAAGGATATCCTTTCCTAATACCCTGCTCCATCTATCTAAGTGATATTGGCCTTAATCACCAAGCGAACTCCGAGGGAAGAGCACCGTAATACCTCTGACGAACCAAAACCAGAAGCATATAATTGAACGAAAGCCCGAAATAGAAGTGTATCCCAGGGGAGCATAAGATCTTCCTTCACACAGGGGCGCAAATGAAAGTAAAAAAAAAAAATAGTACCAATCCAGTGGATTCTGTGCCAATTTATGATATGAACAATCTCCGGGATATGAAGGTTTAGTTAAAGTCAGCTAAGGAAAAAAGTATCCAAGCCTAGAAAAAGCAGGAACGAAGGAGGAAAAGACTGAGCCAAAACAGTCACAATTGGAAGGATAGGTAATATAAAGGCAGATGGAAAGCTTGGGTGCTAAACACGTCAAATGAACATAAGGCAGAGGATCAACCAACCAGAGAGCATGAGAGCCATGTGAAGGGCAGGTGGTGAATGACTAGAACGTGTCGAAAAACTAGGAAGCGTCGCATGCAATGAGGCCACTACAATACAAGACGATTAGCTCTGATACCGACACAAATCATACTTAAAACAATTGAGTAAATTACACGAATAATTTTTGTAAATTGAACTTTAATATATTAATTTTTAAAATTCTAATGTTAATATATTTAATGAAAAGAAATTAAAATAAAAGATGATCATTCAATTTAAGAATGGTAAATGGATTTAAAAAAAAATAAAATTGTAATGTTAATATGTTTAATGAAAAGAACTTTTGAAGTAAAAAGATGATCATTCAATTTAAGAATGGTAAATGGATTTAAAAATGTAGAATCAAATAAGGAAATTTGTTTATTATCATTATTCATTTGAAATGGGTTATTTCAAATGGGTAATTAAAAAATTATGATTAGATGTTGCTCAAATAATGAGATTTTGGTTAAGGGAAAATGGAGAATAAAAACATGTGGTATCATATTATTTTAAGAATAAATAAACACATAAAACCAATAAATATTTGGATAATTTACAAAGCCTACTCAAGATACCAAGAAAATAATAATACTCGTTAATATAACACGAGAGATTGAATAATTAATATATACCAGAAATGTAGCTTAAGATAATGGTTGCATTGAGATTTCCTAACAACAAAAATATAATACATTTTATATGAGTTCATATATTCATATGGTTATGGTTACGAATTATTGATCTCAATATTGTATAATACGAGAAAAAATTATAAACAATTAAATGTTAACGGTATTTAATTAAATAATGAGCCATTTCTTAAATGTATTTTGTAATTTAAAAAATAAATAATACAATATAATTATTTTCGTTATAAACAATTAACTATTATATTAATAAAAATATTATTTTTTATAAAATATCACATAATAATAAATTTATATAAATCATATAATTTTTGTTTCAATAAATAAATAAAGATGATATGACATATTTACCGCCACATAAATTTTCAAAACACAATACTTAATTATTAACCTAAATCAAATAATTATAAAAGAATTTAATTCAGTTTAGATATGAATTTATATGAATTGAAATTTGATGATTTTGTGTAGCTGGTTTACACATAACCAAATGAACCTGAATTATGAGTGATATAAGAAGTGCTCATAAAATTATTATGATAGTCTAGCGAAGCATGCAATTCAAAATTTTATGTTGAGATCTATCTATCCATATATAATGAGTATTATGCAAAAAAATATTACTTTGTTGTGCCATTCAAAAGTTTTGTTGTTGCATATTTGTTTTTTACATTCCACTCATATTCCTTGCAAATTAAAAACCTAAAAATCAATTATGTTTCTTGTAAATTAAAAACTTCAACATCAACTAAACTACCATGTTACTTATACTTCCATGATATGTAATTTCTATTACATTACATGTAGAGAATTTTGACTTAGTGATGCAGGAGCATCCGGACACCTCAATGAAAGCAAATTAGAGAAAGAGGACAGGTGGACAACCACATGGACAGCCAGGCAAATCTTGAACAAGATTAGGTTAATAAACTAATTTTAGTTAAAAATCAGTTAAAACTGAATGTCTCTGAATGTATGTGTAATAAGAACTGAAGGATTCATGAGAGAATCAGTTGAAGGAGAGGAGAAAAACGTGTGAGTGTGAGGGAGAGCAAAAATGTAGTTGCTGGAGAAATTCTGGATTAAGGCTGAGATGCCTTAAAACTATAGACTGAGTTTGTAAATAATGAAAATTCTTGTTTGTGAATTTGTGTCTTCGTGTGTTTTTTTGGTTTTCTTTACAGTTGAAAATGAAAATTTTAATGCCGCGGAATAGGCATGTCAGTGTGCATGATTTTAGGTTTGATGTAACCGCAGTCGCTATTGATTGAAATCCCGCCGTAGGTGTTAGGCCCCTATACTACTAGTGTAACCCCTTATTGTTATTAGTACAACCCACTTATTATATTGATGTACCCATGTAGTGCCCATATTGTTACTATTGTGCCACATAGAAGCCCACTATTGTTAATGTTGTGCCCTACAATATTATTGTTATGTAGGCTTTGATTGTATTGGGACCTCTTAGACTCCTATATATAAAAGGAGGTATTTTCATTTGTATCATCCAAGAATTGTTCATTTATGTAATGTAAAGGAGGTTGCCCCCTCGAAGAGGCTGAATTCTAAGGCATTGATCTTTCTTTTCTATCTTTTCTTGAGCTGGTTTCATAACATTTGGTATCAGAGCTTTGGATTCTAGGGTTTCGCTGCTCCAAACAAGTCATTGTGGCATTTTCGCTATAACTTTTTTTCTGTGACGTTTCAGAAGTCGCAAAAAAAACCCATTTGAGAAGAAATCGTGCTGAACCTTGGGTCCGAATTTCAGAGCTTTTCGCGCGATATTGTCGGAGATATGATCTGAGGAAGTTGGTTTTTTTGCAGACTCCTGAATTACACTCAAAACAGGTGACCTGGGGAAAATCGTCATAACTTTCTTTCTGAGCATCGGATTGAAATTTCGTAAGAAGGTACAGAAAGAGGACTGACTGTAGTTTTATTTTATATATTTTTTAGAGTCAAAGGTGGAAACAGTGACACGTGGCACTTTGTACAAGTTCGCTCTTCTGAACTAGTCTATAATCAGGTCACTGCGGGAGATTGTACATAACTCTTTCTTGGAGAATTCAATTTGGATCAGACTAGTGGCATTGGAAAGAGGACATAGAAGGCTACTACAGGTCAAAATTTCAGAACTGGATGATTCGAAATTACAGAGATACATCATATTCAATATCAGGCTTCTACAAAGAAAAAAAAGGTGTGTAGTTTTTTTTTAAATTTTTGCATAAGCTTGGTTTGAAGGAATTCAAAGGGCATAGTAAAGCATTATTATCGGTAACTGATGCCCCAAGGAAAGAAAATGCAAACACCTAGTAAGGAACCTGAAAGCTCTAGCATGAATCATGAAGAAGAGGAAGAGATGCTACATGATATATCAAAATTACAAGAACAAGTGCAACAAATGTCACGCTCACAAAAGCTAACATATGCTAAGATAAGTGGCGTTAAGATAAAGGGCATGGAAGCTAAGATGGATGGCATGGAAGCTAAGGTGAATGGAATGGACGGTAAAATTGATGGCATGGATGATAAGATGGAAGAATTGAAGATAAATATGAATAAGTTGCTACAAGAAATGGTCACTAAGGGTGAAAGAAATGTTAATCATGATTCCATAGACTCTAATGTTGGATCGAAGACTCACCATGTTCCAAAGGAAACTCATGATGAAAACAAAAGAAATGTTAATCATGATTCCATAGACTCTAATGTTGGATCGAAGACTCACCATGTTCCAAAAATTGATATGAGGAAGTTTGATGGCAAGGATCCCGCCACATGGATATTACAGATGGAGCAATTCTTCGATCTCAATAATGTGCAAAACACACAAAAGGTACGTATGGCAACTTTATATTTGGAACCAAATCAGTTTGTATGGTATCAATGGCTTTGTTCTCGTAAACAATTTATCACTTGGGCAATTTTTACGGAAGAATTGATAGCACATTATGAGGATACAAAAAGCAACACTTTTTTTAGCCAATTGATAAGTCTCAAACAAAAGGGTTCAATAATGGAGCACATTGAGGAGTTCCAAAAATTGAACATAAGGGTAAAAGATATTCCAGAGGAGCATAGGATTGATGTGTTCATAGGGTCTTTAAAGGATAATATCCAACATGATGTGCGCCTTTGGGAACCTGATTCATTAGAGAAGGCATTCAGGTTAGCAAGAAAAATGGAAAGCAAAATTATGGCAACTAGGAAGCATACCATTCACAACTATAAAGACGGAAGTGTTGTTGCCCATAGTCTTCCACAACCTACAAGGTTGACACCACAACAATTGGAAGAAAAAAGAGCAAAAGGGCTTTGTTACAATTGTGATAGCAAATACACAAAAGGTCATAAGTGTGCTGAGAAGAAATTATTCTACATAGATTGTGAAGAGGAAGAAGAAAAGGAGCAAGAAAGGTCAAAAGAAGAGGATATATTCCAGGAACAAAGCCTAGATGAAGAAAAAATAAATCCGACCATATCTTGTAATGCATTGGCGGGAATTACCACTCCTCAAACCATCAAGATAGAAGGACAAATCAAGAAGAAAAAGGTAATAGTGTTGATTGATTCAGGAAGCACCCACAATTTTATTCATTGTAGGGTAGCAAAAGAATTGAATTGCTTCCTATATCCAGCACCAGAGTGTCAAGTGATGATTGCAAATGGAGGAACAATAAATTGTTCTGGAAAGTGCCATAATATCAAGCTATCCATGGGAGAATATGTATTGACTAGCCCAATGCTTTCCATTCCAATGGGAGGTGCAGATGTTGTACTAGGAGTCCAATGGCTACAATCCTTGGGTACAATAGCTTTTAATTTTCAAGAACTTTTCATGAAATTTTCTGTGGAAGGAAAGGAATTTGAATTAAGGGGTATTGTAGGGAAACCAGGAAAGATAATCAGCTCTAATGGCATGACAAAGCTTCTAAAAAAGGAGCAAAGAGGTGTAATTGCACAATTATGTTCGCTAGATGTTTCCACATTGGAATCATCTATTTCTCCAGATCTCCAAAAAGTCCTGGACAATCATTCCAAGGTATTTGAGACTCCCAAAGGTCTCCCACCTATGCGTGATCATGATCATGCTATTCATCTGATTCCAGGAAGTGTTCCTCCAAACATCAGGCCGTACAGATATCCCTATGTCAAAAAAGTGAAATTGAACGTATGGTTGCAGAAATGCTAGAGGCTGGTATAATTCAACCAAGTCAAAGTTCTTTCTCTGCTCCAGTAGTATTGGTGCACAAGAAGGATGGATCATGGCGCATGTGTCTGGATTATAGGGAGCTCAACAAGCTCACTATTAAAGATAAGTTCCCCATTCCTGTCATTGATGAATTGCATGGATCAATTTACTTCACCAAGTTGGATCTTCGTTCAGGATATCATCAAATCAGAATGAAGATTGAAGACATTCCGAAAACGGCATTTAGAACTCATGAGGGTCATTATGAATTTTTGGTCATGCCTTTTGGCCTTACCAATGCACCTTCAACATTTCAAGGTTTGATGAATTCAATTTTCAAACCATTCCTTAGAAAATTTGTGTTAGTATTTTTTGATGATATACTAATCTACAGCAAGTCTTGGAAGGATCATGTTGAACATGTTGACAGGGTGCTACAACTATTGGAGGAGAAACAATTATATGCAAAAGATCCAAATGTTCTTTGGAGTCCAGGAGGTGGAATATTTGGGTCATATTGTATCTCATGAAGGAGTTAAGGTAGACCCTAGCAAAATTAAAGCCATTAAGGAATGGAAAATCCCCACATCCATAAAGCATTTGCGAGGATTTCTTGGGTTGACAGGGTATTATCGCAAGTTTGTTAAGAATTATGGGAGAATAGCAGCACCTCTAACAACATTATTGAAGAAAGATGCATTTTCATGGACTCCGGAAGCAACAAAGGCCTTTGAACATCTTAAAGAGGCAATGTGCCAAGCACCGGTCTTAGCTACACCGGACTTCACAAAAACCTTTATTGTGGAATGTGATGCTTCAGGAAATGGAATTGGTGCTGTTCTAATGCAAGATGAAAGACCCATTGCTTTTGAAAGTCGTCCAATCAAGGGAAAGTTTTTAAGAAAAGCTATTTATGAGAAGGAAATGTTGGCAATACTCCATGCACTTAAGAAATGGCGACCCTACCTAATGGGAAGACACTTCAAGGTAAAAACGGATCATGATAGCCTTAAATACTTTTTAGAACAAAGATTATCCTCTGAAGAGCAACAAAAGTGGGTCACAAAGATGTTGGGTTATGACTTTGAAATCATCTACAAAAAGGGAAGCAAAATGTGGTGGCAGATGCACTCTCAAGAAAGGATGAGGATGTGGAAGCATTGTTGTGCGCCATTTCTATTATCCAACCAGATTGGATAAATGAAGCAAGGGAGGAATGGAAGAATGACGAAGAAGTGTGGGCACTTATTCGAAAGCTACAACAAGATTCCAGTACGTCTGATACATTTAGCTGGAAAAATGATTCGTTATGGTACAAAGATCGCTTATACCTCTGTAAGAATTCCCAGCTAAAACAAAAGATTCTTATGGAATTGCACACTTCTCCCTTAGGAGGGCACTCAGGATTTTTAAAAACTTACCACAGGGTTAAGAAGGAATTTTTTTGGGATGGCCTTAAATCAGATATTCAAAAGTTTGTGGCAGAATGTTTGGTTTGCCAACAAAATAAAGTTGAAACAATTAAGACACCAGGTCTATTACAACCTTTATCCATTCCAAGCCAACGTTGGGAGGAGGTTTCAATGGATTTTATCACAGGTTTACCCAAGTCTGAGGGAAAGAGTGTCATCATGGTGGTAGTTGACAGACTTACCAAGTATGCACACTTTTGTGCATTATCACATCCATTTAAAGCCAGTACAGTTTCTACTGCATTTATGGAAACAATTCAAAAGCTACATGGAAACCCAAAGATTATTGTAAGTGACAGAGATCCCATTTTCACTGGAAATTTTTGGACAGAATTATTTTCTTGTCTTGGTACTCAGTTAGCTCATAGCTCATCTTATCATCCTCAATCTGATGGGCAAACTGAGATAGTAAACAAATGTTTGGAAGGATATCTTCGTTGCTTTGTATCTGATAAACAGACACAATGGGTCAAATGGTTGCCTCTGGCTGAATGGTGGTATAACACTTCCTTTCATACAACAACAAAAATGACCCCATTTATGGCACTTTATGGGTATCAACCACCATCCATCACATCATATTTAAGAGAAAATTCTAAGGTTCAGGCAGTGGAACATCACATCGAACATCAACAACAAGTCCTCCAACTCTTAAAGGATAACCTTGTGTTGGCACAGAATAGAATGAAACAACAGGCAGATCAACATCGCAGTGAAAGAAGTTTTGATGTAGGTGATTGGGTATTCCTACGACTACAACCATATAAGCAAATGTCCCTCAAGCAAGCTAAGAAGGATAATAAATTATCACCAAAGTATTATGGTCCGTACAAGGTGTTGCAAAAGATTGGTACTATGGCATACAAATTGGAGCTTCCTGCAGCTTCTCGATTGCACCCAGTTTTCCATGTTTCATGCTTAAAGAAGGTTATAGGCGACAAGCTCCAAGTTCAAACAATATTGCCAGAACTTGACGAGGAAGGAAAAATTATATTGGAACCGGAAGCAGTTATAGAAACAAGAACTCGACAACTACGAAATCGATCAATTTCAGAGTACCTTATCAAGTGGAAGAACTTATCCGCTGAAGATTCCACATGGGAGGATGAGAATTTTATGCAGAAATATCCAGAACTACTCAAGCGTTGAGGACAACGCTTTTTGAAGGAGAGGGGCATGTTAGGCCCCTATACTACTAGTGTAACCCCTTATTGTTATTAGTACAACCCACTTATTATATTGATGTACCCATGTAGTGCCCATATTGTTACTATTGTGCCACATAGAAGCCCACTATTGTTACTGTTGTGCCCTACAATATTATTGTTATGTAGGCTTTGATTGTATTGGGACCTCTTAGACTCCTATATATAAAAGGAGGTATTTTCATTTGTATCATCCAAGAATTGTTCATTTATGTAATGTAAAGGAGGTTGCCCCCTCGAAGAGGCTGAATTCTAAGGCGTTGATCTTTCTTTTCTATCTTTTCTTGAGCTGGTTTCATAACAGTAGGTATATGGATGCGAGTCATGGGTCTCTCGCATGACTGATGTTAAGAGCCGAGCTCTCTTGAATACAAACCACTACGTTTGCCTGGACGTTTTGGAAGACGAACGGGAAAGCGGATAAGATTTAAATTACTTGCAGTCACGGAGGAAGAGGGCATGAGCTGCCTCCAAATCGCATTAAAGCTTTGTTACGTTCAAAGTGAAAGTGATCCGAATGCCCTGGAAGAGACAGGGTAAAGAACGGGTGAATACACGGTAAAGATTGCGGGATTGAAGACCCCGGCGGACCATTTGTTCCATAGTGGCACGACAACGACCCTGGCCTATGACACTTCCCACATCTTGGAAATGAAGACGGGCTTCCTCAAGCCAGAACCGAAGAGGGCCGAACCGAAGAGGGGCTGCAATTTCAAATCAGCATCCTGAGAATTTTCTGTAATACTTGGTGGATACACGAACGGTAAAGACGCAGATCGAGTCCACGTGGTAGTCAAGAGCGTGGGCGGAAGAAGAACGATGACAATGTCATCATGCGTTGTCGACTGGTCTGTTCCGAGTTTGTCTTGGCGTGGTCCTCCTTTATTTCAAATAAGGCAAGTAAGATCATAGTAGCATCGCAGATAGGCTACGTGGGCCCATAACCCATAGGTCCCAAGATCGAGCCTGTAAAAATACTGAAAATGAAGATCTTCTAGACTTCGTTTTCATCAAGTGGTATCAGAGCGGGAAAAGATTTCCTACGGAGGGAAGTTTTTTTTTTGCATGCGAAGAAAGGAGGTACGAAGAAAAAAGAGGTACAGTTTGTTTGTGAAGGTGAGAAGATTGCAGCAAACCTGGAGCAGGAGTGCTCAATGGGTTCGACAGGAGAGAACCGCGGAGATGCCGAGAGGACTAAGCTCAGTCGAGAAGCTTGGTAGGGCATCTGGTAGCAGGGAGGACTTGCTATTGCAGAGGTTTGATTGCAACTCACAGAAGGCAGTTCCACTGAAGAAGTGAAACAGTGGGTAGAATTGCTAATGACGAGGAGGTCATAATTTTGTACCTCGGGAGCATATGACCAGGAGGTCATAATTTTTGTACCTCGGGAGTCTGATATAGGAGCATCCGGACACCTCAATGAAAGAAAATTAGAGAAAGAGGACAGGTGGACAACCACATGGACAACCAGGCAAATCTTGAACAAGATTAGGTTAATAAACTAATTTTAGTTAAAAATCAGTTAAAACTGAATGTATCTGAATGTATGTGTAATAAGAACTGAAGGATTAATGAGAGAATCAGTTGAAGGAGAGGAGAAAAACGTGTGAGTGTGAGGGAGAGCAAAAATGTAGTTGCTGGAGAAATTCTGGATTAAGGCTGAGATGCCTTAAAACTATAGACTGAGTTTGTAAATAATGAAAATTCCTGTTTGTGAATTTGTGTCTTCGTGTGTTTTTTTGGTTTTCTTTACAGTTGAAAATGAAAATTTTAATGCCGCAGAATAGGCATGTCAGTGTGCATGATTTTAGGTTTGATTTAACCGCAGTCGCTATTGATTGAAATCCCGCCGTAGGTATATGGATGCGAGTCATGGGTCTCTCGCATGACTGTTGTTAAGAGCCGAGCTCTCTTGAATACAAACCACTACGTTTGCCTGGACGTTTTGGAAGACGAACGGGAAAGCGGATAAGATTTAAATTACTTGCAGTCACGGAGGAAGAGGGCATGAGCTGCCTCCAAATCGCATTAAAGCTTTGTTACGTTCAAAGTGCAAGTGATCCGAATGCCCTGGAAGAGACAGGGAAAAGAACGGGTGAATACATGGTAAAGATTGCAGGATTGAAGACCCCGGCGGACCATTTGTTCCATAGTGGCACGGCAACGACCCTGGCCTATGACACTTCCCACATCTTGGAAATGAAGACGGGCTTCCTCAAGCCAGAATCGAAGAGGGCCGAACCGAAGAGGGGCTATAATTTCAAATTAGCATCCTGAGAATTTTCTGTAATACTTGGTGGATACACGAATGGTAAAGACGCAGATCGAGTCCACGTGGCAGTCAAGAGCGTGGGCGGAAGAAGAACGATGACAATGTCATCATGCGTTGTCGACTGGTCTGTTCCGAGTTTGTCTTGGCGTGGTCCTCCTTTATTTCAAATAAGGCAAGTAAGATCAGAGTAGCATCGCAGATAGGCTACGTGGGCCCATAACCCACAGGTCCCAAGATTGAGCCTGTAAAAATACTGAAAATGAAGATCTTCTGGACTTCGTTTTCATCACTTAGTTCCATAAAATGATAAAAGAGTTTGTATTTTTTTATTAATTAAACAAAATATTTATTAAAAATAAAAACATGTTTCACAAATAATTATTTTCATTTTTTATAAATTATTACCTACATTTTGTAGATTCTTGAAAGTATATGAGATTAATAAAATCAATATGATTGTAGATTATTGAAGGTATATGGGATTATTAAGATCAAGGTGATGGTGAAAGTGGGTGATTTTAGATAAATGTTACACACTTTTGGAGACCCCTAATCTTAGCTAAGCATCTCATAAACAATTCAATAACAATATGAATAATTGTTTCTAAAACCTTTGTAGAGTCTACACACTATTGTAACAAATCAAAACTTCATTCTATAGACCAATCATATTTTTTTTTTTTAATTAGTTTTTTTATCAAATTAAAAAAATAAATGTATTTCATTTGAAAATGAAACCTCAAATATAGTGAAGGTGAAAATTAAATTAACAATGATGAAAATGACCAATCAAACACTATATAAAATACCCTTTACTAATGATAAAGGACTTTTCTTCTCTTGAGTTTGCTTCGCTACAGCCACTATTGTACTCAGGCACCTAATTGAGAGGCTTCACTACAACCAATATTGTACTCAAGCACTCAATTCAAAGACTTAAGGACTGACAGATTGGAGAAATGGTAGAGAGTTGACAAATATATGAGCTTTGAGACAATACAAGAAGAAGAGGAACCTCAACCAAACAAACTCAGTGATTCCATTGATGATGACACATCTGATGACAGGTTCAAACTTCACAACTTCCCTCTATGTGGGGAATTTTCTCAGCTATGCATGTATTCTTTACCTACAAAGTTCATAATTCACTTTCGAACATGTGAATTAGTTGACAATTTCAGGCCAAATTGATATAATTAGGTATGGGTACAATTTAAACTAATTTACTTGATAGTTTTAGACAATATGTTTCATTACATTAGGCTTAACTATAGTGAGCTTTGTCTAGTTTTATTTAGGGACAATTAAGAATGGAATTTAAACTAATAAAGTATTTTCTTAGGATTTCTTTCAGTAAGCCCACATTTGACATTTAAGATGTCTAGACTTGATTAAGAGTAATTATTTTTTTCAAAGTTGGTTAGGATAAGCCTGTGTTGCACTATTCAAAAATATTTAATAGTTAGTGTTATTAAATTTAAAAAATTTTAATAAGAAAATTCAAAATTATTATAATAATATATTTAATATGAGATTATCTTATATTAATATGAAATTATTATGTGTTTATTTATTTTTATTTTCTTTTATTAATAAATTTTAAAGATTTTATTTATCAACGAGAAATGAAATATATCATATACAATTATAGCATTTATGATTATGACTTTTTCTCTAGCATAGTGTGCCATATACTAACAAAAATATAATTGAAATGTATGAAACTGAGAATAGTGAAGAAAGCCTATAAAATTTAAACATAAATGAAAAAAATAATAATTATTCATTTCGATTATCTAAATTAAATATAATTAAAATTATATATTAATATTTTATTTATAAATGAATAAATATAAATATATTTAATTTTTTACAGAAAAACATTTTTTGAAAACAAATTTCAAATTTATATATTTTTTATATAAATAAAAATTCATTTCATTAATAGAAAAAATATTATATATATATATATATATATATATATATATATATATATATCACATTAAATATTTATTAATAAAATAAAAAATTAATATCAATAAATTTGAACTCTAAATATGTTATAATATTTTTTTTTATTTTTATTTAATATATAAACTTTTAATATTAAATATAAATTTACACCCAAAAAAATTATAACATTTACCTCAAAAACCACATTTGAGGTGCAACTCATATTTGGAAGAACCCACTCGGCATGTTGAGATGGAGAGAAATTCCATTCATTCCAAAACATTTCTGACAGTTTGAATGGGGTCGATGGGTATCAATTTTTTATTTTTGACTTGTAGTTGAAAGACTACCTTGTACAGATTGAGAGGTATGATACATATAGAGAAGTATGAGGATAAAGTCATTAATGGGGACATCTGGTGTATCAATCTCATAAAATGAATGATATCGATGTTCTAGATTAGAGATGTGATAAGTATAACAAATTGAGTATGTAAAATGCTAATACTTTTTCTTAACCTCTTGGTATAGAAATACTAATACTAACATCATGAACATATTTATATTTCACTCTTTCAATAACAAAAAAATGCATATCAATTTAAACAGTACTAGTTCATAACAACTAAAATATTTATATTTCACTGTTTGAATAACAAATAAGTGAAGTAAAGATAATCTCATCGTCTCATGGAGAGATTAATATAATTTGCAACTCAAGATTTTCAGTTTGTTGACTTCTAAGAAGGAAAATCAATTGCAATCATAGAAAGAAAGAAAGAACGAACGAACTTGATGGGAAATTTTGAGAAAAGGTGAAGATAATGAAAGTGAAATTAAATTTGTAGTCTCGCTTACTAGTAAACACTTTCTTACAGAATGGTAAAAAAAATATTAGATGTGATGATACACTTTTCTTATGGTCGCCTAAGTCTGTTAATGTGTTACTTAGCAGAACTAGGGTTCCAGAGTTGGTTAACGGTCGAGCAAATTTGGGTGGAAAAAACGATTGAGTAATGATATTGGTGGAAGTTTTAAAAATATCGAGAGTGAAGGTGGAAATAAGACCTTCAAAATATGAACCAAAAACACAATGACAAATTGATTTTGTGTGTGTGTGTGTGTGTGTGTGTGTGTGTGTGTATATATATATATAATAAAGTTAAACATTAGAAATATATTAGTCAAAGCATATGTAATGGGTAGATAAAATAAAATCGATTGCTGGAGCCCTGCCTTGGAAGAGACTAATAAGATTTCAATCTTATTATATATCTATATATATATATATATATATAGATAAAAAAAAAAACTAAATTATTTTAAATCAAATATCAAATATATGTAAAGTAACTAAAATACAATACATACATTAAATGTGTGCGCTCAACAACCAAAAAAAAATGGGTTCAAAGATGAAACCAAGTCCCAAAAATATTCAAAGTAATAAAACTTTTTTATTTAAATCTTCAACAAACAACGAGTTCAAAGATGAAACTATGTACCAAAATTGTTCGAATTAATAAAAGATCATGATTTAAAAGTTAGACAAGGGAAGTTGTGAAGAAAAGTCCTTGTTCATGAATGGAATTGGGAATGAAGAAGTTATAGCTCAATTAATCAATATACATCCATAATTCACCCAAAGATAACAAAGATACTTGTTGAAGAAAGACCTACTTTTAAGTCATGTTTGTAAATTGAAAATTGACTAACTGAGGGGGTTTTAATGCATTTAACATCTGGCATTGACAAATTGTTAATTTACAAAAAGGATGTCAAATTAAGATAAAAAGATTACATAATATTATGCTTTCTCCTTACAAAAAGTTGTCCCAAAGTGGTTGCACACACTAAATTTCCCTACTTTGGCAATAATGGAACCTTGCAAGTGAAATGCTTCAACAGTAAAGGCTGCAAGTGTGAGAAATTTGAAACATTTTATCCTAGAAAAAAATTCCCAAGATTTAGAAACATAGGATAAATTCATAGCATGGGATTTGATATCCATACTTTTATAACAGATAGATTAAAAATATTTTTGGAATAAATTAAGAATCCTAAAATCCTAAAATATATTTGTGTGTTCGTGTGGTGGGGTGCGGGGGGGGTGCGTAGAGAGAAAGAAAAAGACTAATATGCCAAAACTCATAACAAATAAACAAATATTGTCAAAAAAAGAGCATCTAATTTATAAATGTCTTAAGATTGAAGTGTGCTAAGAATCTCTCCTTTTGACAAAGTTTGTCAAAGTACACACTCTAATTGAAAGTTTATAAGAAAACAAGGAATGGAACTAATAATACATAATTGAAATCTAGTGTGCATATGTTGATTATTGAAAGTCAAAATGTTTGGATTTGTGAATCACCAATAATTTATCCATAAGCATAGCTAGTAGTTTCTTGAAATACTGAACAAATTTCCTTGAATATAGGCCCTTTGTTCGGTTTTCTTGCAATTTTGTAACACCATCCTCCCAAACTTAACCGAGTTCACCAGTCCAACGAGGTAAATATGTGATGAAGAGAGTATGATATGACTCAACCTCCTAGGCACATTTAAGGAAGTGGAATCATTCACCCAAAACTTTACTAACCTTACTAAGGAGCTGCAAGACCCCTAGGAGCTAAACAACCACTCCAGGTGCCATAAGCCTAAGTTAACTTACTTTTTCACTGACCTAGGTTGATAGTTGCATGCATAACAAGGCAAGCCAATGATTGTAAGCCTCTATTCTCATTGATAACCCTTCCTCCTAGCATTTGTAGTCTAATTTACTCATTTCTATGCCTACGACCCTCATATATGAGGCACCTTTTTACTGGTAGGATCCAAACCTTTGCCCAGAACTTGATGAAACCCTCATAAATGATAAATGGCACAAAGACAAAGCCTTTAATTCAGAACTCGATTAAGGACTTAACCTGACCAATTACACATATGAACATAGGGGTATCATACTTATCTAAGAATCATTAGGACAACCCGATGCCTTCTCTCAATAGCTGCATTATTATCTAGTAGGACATGCATTCATTAACCATTCATTTACTAATCAAAACATGATAAGATACATAACTAAAGTCTCTCATAAACCGTGCTTATATCCAACATATAACCAAAATAATAACCATAATAGAACAACCATCAAAGCCACATAATGAAAAGTATAAATTCTCATGAAATACATGAAGAAAAAGAGCTCTTATTAACATATGCAAAAGCCAACCCAGTCAGGGACTTCCACATACCACCCAACCATAGATTGGGATGAGCCAAATATTTATTTCATCTAATCACCCTCATGCCATATTCCATGCATTAATGTGAGACTCACAAAAAAACAACTAGGGCTTCCTTAGGATTTACCGTGTATCCTGCCATTTTTGGTCAATACATTTCTACATCCGAAACCCTGATCTATACAACCATGTTTTACTATGCATCCCACCAATTACCAATCAAGATCTTGCTAGGTCAAAAAATAAACATACACTACCGGGCCTTACCACAATCCCGCCATTACCAGTCAAGGGATCACTAGGCCTAAACAAGCATGGATGCCTCTAGATTTCTTCACCAATACCTTGAGGAATTTTCCCATCTCCACCATCAGGCTTGATCGTGTATCTCTCCACTACTGGTCAAGGGATTCCTATGCCCTTGGGAATTTTCTTGGGACCACCTCACCCGGTTTTGAAACCATCCGATAATATAGCTCAACCAAATGAAAGAACCCCATCACACCATGGCTATCCAAAAATTGAAAGGCAAGGTTGAAACCATTGTCACACCTGGAAAAACCCATGCAAATGATAGCAAGAGAACCAAATACAAACATGCATGTACCATGCATGCCAAAACTAGCAAGGAAGTCATACATGCAACTCGATACATGTAAGTAATCTCGCTATAGCCACTTGACCCAACTCTTCCATGCTTGATCTTTGAGTCCCTTTGCTTCCTTGTCCTTCCTTTACGTTCCTTTCTTCAATGTTAGAGTGTTCCAAGAATGCTTTTAAGTGTATGAGAGAGACCTCCAAAACTAAACTACCAAAAGGTTGTGATTCTCAGAAGTGTTTTTATCAATGAGGCTTCTATTTTCTTTAATTTCCACTTGATATGCAACCTATGACCTTTCACCTTCCTTTTCTCATATTTTCCATTATTTTCATAAATAAAATTCCAATTAATGCATCTCTTCCTTTTCAATGCCCTTGCAAATTTCCCTTAGCCATAATAAACCAAATGAACACCCACTATGATGCTTTTGTCAACATTCAACTTAGAATACATGTTCCATGACCTTGGTCTTATTTTTCCTTTATTAACTTTATTACATTAAATTTTGACCCGAGGCTATTACAGACCCCTCCCCCTTAGGGGAACACCACCCTTAGTGTTCTATGACACCTACAACCAAAAATACCACCAAAACCCAAAACATACTGCTTATGGAGCTTTATAACTTAGCTCTATGCAGTATTTACAATGAAAAACCTATTGAAAAGAAAAACCAAAATGACAACATAACAACATGACTACCATACTGCTTATTGGAGCTTTATAACACATCTCATTTGTATTTACAATAGCAAGCATACATAAATATGTACATATACCAAAAACTCATTTGAATTCATCGACAAATAATGAAGTATACATAGCCTGCATATGATCAGTCATCTCCCATGTAGCTTCATTGGGCCAAAACTGCTTCCACTACACTTTAACTTGCTCGATGGCTTGGTTCCAAAGCATGAGTTATTTCTACTGCAAAATGCACTAAGGTTCTAGCTAGAATTCTCCTTATGGCTCCACCTGCAATATAGACCTAATTCACATGATCAACATTTTTCACATATATTTTAAGCAATGAATCATAGAAAACATCATGGATATTCACTTTCGTAGGCAACAAAAGTATGTAGGCCACAGTTCCAATCCTCTCAAGGATCTCGAAAGACCCATAATACTGAGATGTCAGCTTCACACGTGACCCAATCCTCAAGGAAATCTTCTTGGGATTGATATGAAAGTACACTGGTTCCCAAACCTAAAACTCCTTAAATACCCTATGTTGATATGAATAACTCTTCTAACTGTCCTGTGGTACCTTTAGATTATTCTTGATAACTTGTATTTCTTGTTCCATCTCTACCAACATGTCTAGTCCTATCAGCACCATGTTCACTAGATAACTCCAGTTAATGGGAGTTTACAAATCCTCCCATTAGGTGATTCAAATGAATTGATCCTCAATGACTCCTAATACCCATTGTTGTAAGAAAACTATACCAGTGGAAGATACTCCTCCTGCCTCCTCTATTGTTGCATAACATGCATTATCAACGTGTCCTCCAAAATCATGTTGACCCTCTTTGTTTGTCCATCTATTTGCAAGTGATAAGTTTTACTAAAGACAAAATTTCTCCCCAAACCTACAAATAACGCCTTCCAAAAACTTGAAGTGAACTTAACATCTCTTTATCACACAATCTTCTTAGGAATACCATGCAATCTCACTATCTCCCTGATGAAGACTCGTGATGCCTCACTAGTTGAATAAGTAAACTTAAACACTATGAAGTAAGCTACCTTTATCAACCTGTCAACCACAACCATGATTAAATCATGTTGCCTAGATGTCCTCGACAAGCCTATAATTAAATCCATAGAAATGACCTCCCATTTCCATTCTAGAATCAAAATCGGTTGTAGCAAACAACCTGGATGCATACACTCTGATTTTACTTGTTGACAATCCAAAAATATAGCCACAAACTCTTCCACTTCCTTCTTCAGATTCAACCAATACTAACACTTCTTAATTGTTTTCAATGTCTTCTGATATTTCGGGTGACCTTAATATGGCTTAACATGAAATTCCCTCAAGACAAGCTTCTTGAGCTCATTTTTGTCTGGAACATCGATCTTGTCCCTAAATTTGACCAAACTATCTACTGTAAGACAATAATATACATCATGATCACATGTACCCAGTTACTATAACTTGTCCCTAAGATCCCTATACGTGTCAACTTGTTGTCATGCCTTTAAGATATGATCTTATAAATTCATCCCATATGAAACCACAGTTTCTATGTGATTTACCTATACTCTTCTGCTAAGAGAATCTACAACCTTGTTCTCTTTTCCTTTAAGGTACCTAAAGGGGAAATAAAACTCACTAAGTGTGGCCAACCATATAGCTTTCATGGCATTCAGATTAGGTTGGTCAAATAAGTATCTCAACTCATTGTGATCACTCATTATTTTATACAAACCTCCTGCTAAGAAGATAGTGCCTCCACAACTTCAATTCATGAATGATTGCTGCCAACTCAAGATGATGTGTCACATAATTCTTCTTGTGATCATTCAATTTCCTTTATTCGTAGCATACCACCAGTCCCTCCTACAACAGAAATCCACCAAGTCCTCTCTTGCAAGAAATTGTACACACCACAAACTATTTATCTGCATCTGCAATATTTAGAACTGAAGAATTTGTAAGCAACTACTTCAACTTCTCAAAACTTGTTGCACATTTTTCTATCCATTCGAATTTCTTTCCTTTCCTCTACAATGATGTAATAGGATAGACAATCCATGAGAAGTTCTTCCTTTAGTAACCTGCTAACCCCATGAATGATCTAACCTCATCCACATTTAGAGGAGTTACCCATTCCATGAGAGATCTTATCTTCTACGAATCCACTACCATGCCTTCCTTGGAGACCAAATGTCCCAAGTAATGTATCTCTTTATGAAAGAAACTACATTTACTAAGCTTGGCATACAACTGATCCTCTCTTAGAAATCTCAGTAATACTGCTAAGTGTTCGACATGCTCTTCCTCATTCTAAGAATATATCAATATATCATCAACTAATACAATAACAAACTTGTCCAAATAAGGACGTATCACACTATTCATAAAACACATGAAAGTAGCTGGAGAATTAGTCAAACCAAAAAGAACCACAACAAACTCATAATGCCCATACCTCGGCTGGAAAGAAACCGGGTAGATGTCCTCTACTTTAATGTGTACCTGATGATATCCTGATCTCATATCAATCTTCGATAACATTGTTGCTCCCTTCAACCAATCAAACAAGTCATCGATCATCGATAAGAGATACTTGTTCTTCATGGACCCTGTTCAACTGCCTGTAATCCATGAACAATCTAAGAGTACCATCCTTCTTCTTCATAAACAACACTGGTTCACCCCAAGGTGATACACTTCACTTTATGTATCCCTTGTAAAGCATTTCCTTCAACTGCAACTTCAATTCCACTAACTCTGGTGTGCTCATCCTATAAGGTGACTTTGATGTTGGTGTTGCCCCTCGTACTAACTCAATAGAAAATTCCACTTTCTCGTGAGGCGACAACTCTGAAATTTCTGCTGGGAATACATCCTGAAACTGTTGTAAAACTGGATAGCTCTCCAAGACTTTTGCATCCTCAACATCCTTACCTTTATCCCTGGAAATATGTATTGCAAATAACACACACCCTTTCCCACGACTGTGCTTTTCCTACATAGATGTAATCATTCCAAATGATGTTTCCTTCTTCTTACCCTGCAAGGCTCTCTGTTATCCATTGCCATCCAAGCACTCAATAGCCTTGTCATAAAATTATACTTTGGTCCTGTGAAGATACAACCAATCCATACCCAAAAGCATATTGTATGATCCCAATGCAAGTACATTCAAATGCACTAATGTAGGCATACCATTCAACTGAAATGCAAAATATATTACCCAATGATGGACTCTCTTCTTAGTACTTGTAGAAAACTGCACTAACCAAGAATATGAATTCACTTCTTTTCTCAAACCACACTTATCCACCAGTTGAGGGTTAAAATAATTATAATTAGATCTAGGGTCAATCAAAATAGAAACAAGTTGATTACAAAGCTTACCATCCATCTCGATAATAGATGTGTGGTGATCCTCTTTCCTATTATTCAATGTTGCATAGATGTTAGGTGTGGAGCATGATTATTTAGAGGTCTTTGTTTCAGCCGAATGTATACCCCAGGAAGTTTGTACACCCCTCCACACGGGGGGGTGTGGGGGGGACTTGTCCCCCCCGCAGGGGTTCGGGGGGCTCCATTCCCCCCATTTGGGGGGTCCGGGGGCCAGTGTTCCTCCGGCGGGGGTTTCAAGGGCAGCGCCCCCAAAGCTAAAAACAGATGTAAAATTGCCTTGTAAAAGTATAGTAATTTCTAGTCAATCTGAGCTGTTCATTAGGCGGATGATCTGACGGTAGAACTTATGTTTAGTTTAGGGTTTTTTGCCCTAGAAGGTAACCCTTCTCTTTGTATGAGGGCATTGTATTGAGGCTGTGTAATAGATGTGTATTCTCCGAGCGAGAAACAGAGAGGTGACACTGTGAGAGAAAACAGAAGATACTACATCGGATCTATTGTAAGTTGTGTCTCTTCATTTTGCTGGATAATAGAAAGGAAGGATTGGCTGTTCGGGGTGGACGTAGCCCAAACTGGGTGAACCACGTATATCTATGTCTCTCTGGTTTTATGCATTTTCTGTGTTTATATTTATGCAATATTCTATGTGTTCCATTGCTCTGTAATATATAATTTTCTAACAATAGATATGATGAATTATCTGCCCAACATCCCTAATTGTTTATGCTTTTTGTGCATTGTAAACCTAAGGCCTACCGCCCTGATATGACATAAAATCTTTCTTGAGATGCTCCTTGCCACATATATAATGCTACAACTGTCCCTTACAATCACCTCTATTTTTCTTCCCTCGAAGTTGTGACCCATGTCCCTTTCCAACTATATTAAAAGTCTTGTAAGGAACATCATTTTCTTTCTCCCCTACATATTGAGGTCTTATTTTCAACGATGGCCATTTACATTTATCTTTGTGTTTCCTTTTCCAACCCTCCCGAGACTCTGTTTTATGCTTCGATTGCTCATAATAGTGTTTCCATTTCCCAGTGACTTCTTCCAATGACCGAGGCTCATCATACTCAATCTGATACTTAAATTCTAATGGTAATCCATTGATAAATATCTGAACACTAGCCTTCTGATCCTTAATATATTGTACATACCTTAATAACTCCAATATTTTAGTCGTGTACTCCTTAGCTATAATCAATTCCATCTTTAGCTCATAGAACTCTTTAGCTTTACTATCATAGTACCTCTGTGATAAGTACTTATTCCTTAATAATCTCTTCAATTCATGACAACTCAACTCCTTTTTCCTGATCTCTTTAACCCGCTTCACTTCTTCCCAGTAGATATTTTATTTCCCTTTGAGGATGAAAATAGCTATTATAGCCTTCATCTTCTCGGTGTATTCATGAAACTCAAAGTGTTTCTTCATTCCAAGCAACCATGCCTCTACATCCTTTGACTTCTTCAACTCTCCATCAAATGTAGGTGGATTGGATTTCTTGAACTCATCTAGAAAATATCCTCTGTCACTCCTCCTGTAAGTATGATAGCAATGATCACCATGATACCTGTCTAAACTAGAACTAGAGTAAAGCCCATGTCTATTGCCTTTCCTATCAGGTGTATCCAAGAATATTCCATCTTTGACCATGTCACCCCTATGCTCCATTAGTCTTGTCATCCTGTCCATGACTAATCCTAAGTGGTGCCTGTCTCTGAAAGTCTGAAAAACTTTGAAGGATAACAACATTGACCTCTGCTTGTTTCTCCTTTGCCTTGGCAAGTCTCTCTTAAGACTAAATTATTTTTTCATTATCTACTTTGAAACTTCGTATTTCTTACTTAAAACTTCTCAAAGTGTCTGCTATGTCAGGACAGTACCCATCACCATGTCATTCATTTAATCTGTAAGGACAGTCTCCTACACTGTAATCCACCATTTTGCTAGTCCTCTTTGATCCCCTTCTTCTTGCAAGTATACCATGTCAGCTAAACCAAAATATAAACACAATCAACATACCTCATTGAATTTTAGCGGAGGCTATCTCATCTACAAGATCAACCAAATTAGCATGTTACCTATATAATCATAATCATAACAATATATGGACATCATCTCAATCATCAGCCACTTACCATGCATGATGTCAAAAACTGTAACACCGACTTGATACATGCTAATAATTTCCACTATAATGCATGCATAACAACATATATACACTCACATGCATAAAAAATACATATATAACTGAAATTCATTCATGAAAAACACATTCTGCCCATTCAGTTCAAGTGTTGAACCATGCTCCGGTATCGCTCTGTGCTATTAGATATCACCCAAAGAGAGCACAACCTACTCTGATACCACTCTGTAACACCATCCTCCCACACTTACCCAAGTTCACCAGTCCACCAAGGTAAATATGTGACGAATAGTTACTATGGTATGACTCAACATCCTAGGTATAGTTAAGGAAGTGGAATTGTCCAACCGAAACTTTACATACCTTCCTTAGGAGCTACAGGACCCCGAGGAGCTAAACAATCACTTTGGCTGCCATAATGCGGAGTTAACTTGCTTTTTTACTGAATTAGGCTACCAATCGCATGCATAAATACAATGTTATATATATTGGAGTAAAAAATAGAAAGATTAGAAAATAAAAATAAAAACTATTTTTTTCAAGTCGTATTTACATCTTCCATACAGTGTTACTCAAATTTTGATTGCGAGAAATCATTACAGTAGAATTTAATTCCCCATCCAAGGAATACCTAGGATGCATACTTTAGATAAACTTTGCAACACAAAAAATGAAAAATATATGACTAAACGTATATATATATATATATATATAATTAAAAAAAATTCAAAATTGAATTCTCTTTAATTATTTATTATAATTTTAAATAAGATTATAAAAATTTTAAAATAAAATTTTATCAAAACTATTAATTTATTTTTTTTTATTTAAAAAAAATTACATCATATTAAAAAAATATATGAAATTTTTTAAATAAATTATATTAATTTTATTTCAAAAAAAATCAAACTAGGTATTTCTATTTTTCATATTCATAAAATGGTAGAGAAAATCACAGAGACTTCTAATAAAGGATTGCCACCTCAAAATCCTAGACCCCATCCATCATGATTGTTCATACTCTAATGGAGGATTGCCACCACAAAATCCTAGACCCATCCATCATGATTGTTCATACTCTGGCGACCCCATCCATCATGATTGTTCATACTCTAATGGAGGATTGCCACCTCAAAATCCTAGACCCATCCATCATGATTGTTCATACTCTAATGCAGGATTGCCACCTCAAAATCCTAGACCCATCCATCATGATTGTTCATACTCTGGCTATGTTGTTGAAGTATGTGTATTCACACTATACATAACAAAAGCACTTGGTTTAAGAATTATTGCTTAACGACTAAAAATAGTTAAAAGTAAACTATATAGAAGCATAACTAAATGCGTGAGGTTGGATGCCTTTCCTCTTTGGAAATTTCCAGTGTTACCTCTTTTAGGACATTGTTGCTAGACATTGTAATATATATGTGGTTGAAAAATAAATAGTTGAATATAATATAAATCAATTATCAACCATATGTCTTAAAAGAATTACTCATATATTATATAACAAAATTCTAAGAATATATTTTTATGGTTAAACATTTCAACTATTTTAAGATTTTAGAAATGTAGCAAATATTTATTTAACTTAAAATTAATCAAAATATTTTAGAAGTTTTCAATACTGTAAATCTATTTATATATCCAAAACTGTAATTGAAATATTAAATCTATTTATATATTTAAAATTATATATATATTAATTGTAGATTTATCAAATACGGAGAAAGATGAAAAAAGAAATCACTTTAAAAGAAATTTGTGTCACAAAAAACATTGGTCTAAGTGTTTCATAGATTTGTATGGATATATACTTATTGATATTACATATTGTGTAATTAATTTGATCTAGACTATAAATAAAATATTTCAATAACATAAGTTTATATCAAATTTATATAAATAAAAATTAAGCAATTTAAAGAAAAAAATTACTTTTCACTCTCCATTGTGAGAGAGCTGTGTAATTTATTCCATTCTCCACATGATGTAGATATATAATATTTTTAAAATATTAATTAAAAAAATGTTTAATGTAAGTTATAAATCAAATATTTTAATATGCATGTTGAATAAAAGATTTTTAAATTATATATAGAGAGAAAACTAGAAACTTAATATTCAATTAACAATTTTTTCTAATTCAAGATATGATGAAGATTTATGATTCTTTCATTATGTATTACGAAATTCAAATATAACATTTTAAGAAATATTAATAACAAAAAAAATTGAATACATGCATTTGCGTTTTTGAATATATATACGGAAACATGTATGAACATTTTAATTTGGAAAATGTTAACCATAAATCAAATATTTAACATTAATTTTATATATATAAAAAACAAAATAAAATAAATTCTGATTAAAATATTTTATTAATATTTTGTTCAAAACTAATATAAATTTAACAAGAGTTAAAAAATCAAATCTTTTTAAATTAAAATATGTTCTTCCATCATACACTCAAAAAAATTCACATCTTCAAAATCTTTAATTCCCTCTAAACTTAATACATTCCATTTAATTCCCTCTAAACTTAATACATTCCAAATTAAAATAATTCTGTAATCATTAAATTAAAATTTTATAAAATGTATTCCAAATAATAAATTTACTTTAAACTAAATAATAAATATTTATAAATCTTCACATTTATATAAAATTAACATTATAAAAATAAAATTGTATAAATTATTATGAAACAAGAAAATTATTTTAAATTATATTCCGATCTTTTTTCCATCCCATATAAATTAACATTATAAAAATAAAAATGTATAAATTATTAGGAAACGAGAAAATTATTTTGAGTTATATTCCGATCTTTTTTCCATCCAATATTAGTCAGTAATTATAAGTTACATTTCATAACTATATTAATATGTCGATACTTCTGCGTTTTTTTTAAATATTGAATAGTTGTATTTTTTTTAATGGTTAAAATTGAGAATGGAAGGAAACTGTTTGTAATTTATAACACTCGTAATTATAATTAATTTTCAACTTTTTGTGTACTTATATGCTGATACTATATATATATATATATATATATATATATATATATAATTTATATTTTTTATTAATTTATAATATTTATATTTTTTTTGTTAAATTAATGATAGTTTAGATTTGATATTGGTTTGAGAAGCTATGACTCAGGGGCATCCAAGTCATCAAAGTCATTCATGGCACCAATGTAGGCCACACTAGCCCTTCGTTGACTAGATTTTTAAGGATGTTTCCTCCCCCTAACATATGACACACACCCATGGCACCAGCTTAGGCCACACTAGCCCTTAGTTGACTAGATTTTTAAGGATGTTTCCTCCCCCTAACATATGACACAACCACCCTCTGTCAGGTTTGATCCCGAATAGTCTTGCTAACGAGACCCATCCTCAACCAGTTGTGCTAGTCAGACTTGACTATTTAAATATTTATATTAAAAAATATATATTTGAATTTTATATAAATTAATTAAAATTATATATCTAAATACATAAATTTATTATTTTAAAAACTGTAATTTAAAATCTAATTGAGCCTAGAGGCTCATCCATCTGTCTATCCCACTTTAAAATAAAAATTATGTTCTAAATAGAAAAATAATATTGCCTATAATAAAAATAATGAATAGAAGTAAAACAATGTATGAGTAAGATGTTTAAATCTTATACTTCTTAAAAATATTTCAACAAGAGATTTAAATAAAATATTTGAATATCTGTGTTAAATGTCAACTTCATATATATATATATATATATATATATATATATATATATATATATATATAACAATTGCTAAAATAAAACATTTTAATGTTGTATATAAAAAAATATTCAATAAGGGTTATCAAAAAAATATTTTAATAAGAATTAGTATTGACATATACTTAAAAATATATTAATAATAAAAAACCATTTTAATTTGTGTCATAAAATGTCTCGATGTACATGTAATGAAAAATGTTTTAATGTAAGTTATATATTATATATCATTTAAAAAATTATGTATATATCATGAAAAATTATGTTTTTATAGTTTAAATGTTTATTTGGTCCTATATATACACTATTTGGCATTTAAAAATACAATTTAAACAATGAATGTGATATCAACTCCCACATAGTAAATATTTTACTATATTTAGAGAGTGACTCTTTGACATTTCCAGATTTTAATTTCAGTTGTCATTTTCTTTGACTTTCCTTATCACCAAATTGACTTTTTCCTTCTGCCAGATTTGGCTTAAGGTCATCATACAAGATGAAACAAACATGCAAGTCAAAGGGGTTAGTAGACAATTTTGTGGATTAGCAAAGAAAATGCTTGTTAATTATTTTTCCATTTGGGAGGAATGTCCACCCCACCTAAATCAATGCCTCAAAATATCGGGTTGGTTATAGGTGGTAGAGGGAATTATTATAATTATAATTATGGTAGGTATATATATATATATATATATAATGTGAGTTTTGTGATAATTGGCAAGCTTAATTTGAGGTTTGAGTAACCATAATTTAAGGGCATATTAGTCACCAAAATCTCTCATAGATCACATCCAACTTAGGCCACACTAGCCCATAGCATGAATAGCCCTTGGAGTTTTGAACAAATGAATTTTCAGGATGGAGTGAGTTAAGAGAATACACAACCTAGTGGGGAAATATATATATATATATATATATATATATATATATATATATATATATATATATATATATATATATATATATATATTAAAAACATTATTCTTAACCATGGAGATTCACTCCCACTTCTATCATAGCTTATCAATACCACGCGTGGAGAAAACCATAACTTATTTCATATGCCACTTGTTCATAAGACAATTTTTAGTTAATGAATTTAATTAAAAGAGACAAAAAGGCATAACTACTTTGGAATTAAATCTTAGCCTTTCATTTGGATATACCACTAATAATATTCTCTTGAGGTTAATTCCTACCATCCATCTAATAATTATTGATAATTAAATTAAAATTCTGGAAGCCCTATTCCAAAATAGATATGCTTAAAATCATAATTCATTTCATATGATACTTATTTATAAGACATTTTTTTAATTAATTAATTTTATGAAAAGAGAGAAAAAGGCATAACTACTTGGAAATAAATCTCAAATTGATTTGTGTATACTACTAAGAATATCTTCTTGAGGTAAAATCCATACCATCCACTTAATACTTATTGATAGCTAAATTAAAATCCTAGAAGCTCTATTCCAAAAGAGACATGTCTATGAATATCATAATAATTTAATTATACTAAAATACTGTATGAGATTTTTTTCTTTTCATATTTTTAAAATTAATAATTTGTAATTTTCAATCATGTTCTTGATGATGATTAATGTGTATTGAACTTATATAATTTAGTATATTTTGATGGAAGAGATGAGGGAGCACACGGTGTAGAAGCTAGAACCCTAGCAACCTCTACCCTTTGGTTCATGCCTCTACCCATTCAAAGTCATGGCTTTCTTCATATATGGTTGTTGTCGGCATTTCCTTATGCTACCATTCTCAGCATTCCTTTAGCGATGTCTGGATTTGGGTGGTGTGGTTGTGGTCTATGTGCTTCACTCAACGAGGTCACTTTTTGTCTACAAGCTTTGTTCGAATGTCATTGATATCTCCTTTCGTCTAGGTCTAGCATTGTCATGGATATGTTTGGCACTTCATTTGGTCATGTTGTTGCCTAGCCACTCTTTCTTGGATGTTTCATCCTATGCTTATACTTCGATCGAGCCTTCTATAGAAATTATGATGAAGAATTGAAACTTCTCATGAAATTTACTAAATCACAGGACTCGAAGCTACTCTATTTCTCTACGAAATTCAATACACAATCTAGAACACAAATCATAGACATGCAAAAGGAAATATGACACATGCACAAAGATCTATCTAGGGGAAAGCAACTGCTCAAAACCCATTCCTATCTATATTGCATTAATCAAAGAATAGTTATCAATACATATGCTTGCTCAAGCTTGAGCACAACCTATAAGTGTATGGTTTAACTCTTTGCTTGACTGACTGACTCTAGCCAACACTTAGCCAATTTTTAATCCCTCCAAGCTCCTATTTCCTTGCGTTGTTCCTTAAGGAAATTAGCCCCTATTATTTAGGAAATTCCATGAATTGGATTGCATAATTCCTCTAGGATCATACTCTGATTGCATGCACCACCTGTACACATTGGAATAGTCTACAATTGATAGTACATTTCATTGGAATCTCCATCTCAGTTGGGTAACTCAAATTCTTTGCATGCATCAATTATTTTGGGTTGATTTATCAGTTAACGAGTTGATCCCTGAGTGTGGTTGAAGTTACACTTCCACAACTTGACCTTCCACTAATTCCTCCAACAGTTAGAATTAATTTAACTAACCATAACTCAATTTAACTGAAATAGAATTCTACAGATTAGCAAGCACAGTCACTGTAAAGTGTATATTTAGTGTTTCACTTGTTGTAAAGCCATCACAAGGTTGTTGCGTTGAGGGAAATATGTTGTTAACATGTTCTAGATGATATATGTTGTTATGTCGTCAAGTGTTCTAAGTATGTGATCACAATCAAGTCATAGCAATGTTCACATCAATCTCATTGATCCCACACTTAGCCATTTTTCGGAAACTTCCCTACAACCTAGCCTCATCTGACCCTCCTCAACTACACGTTTTTCAGTTCCAACCCTCTAGGTGCAACCTTGTCCCTTGACACTGCATAATGTGCATTTCCTACCTCCCAGGATTGTGCACTATATAGTTCCAGTGCTCAAGCCCAGACCTTGGCCCTCATAATTGTGTAATACAACCCTCCATCCTAGCCCCAACTGCACATTGTGTAGTCTCTAAGATCAAGCTGAAACCCTAATCTCTTGAACTACGCAACTACGTAAGCGCCTGGTCTGTTACGCGCAGTTGACAGAAACATTGCAAAATCCTATAGCCTGACTCAGTGACCCTCAAAACTAAACAATCTTCCTAGAAAGTCCAGCCTGAACTATGCATTGTGCAGTATCAAGTATGAAGCATCAATCCTAATCTCTTGAACTACACAATTGTGCAATCACCTGGGTTCCTTTGTCTTACTGAACTGTGCAATGGGAAAACTGAGTGTTCAAGCCCTCAGCCTGGCTCTCTGAGCTCCCCAATTGCATAATTCTTTTTCTCAGTCCAAGCCTGAACTACAAATTACACAGTATCAATGCTTAAGATTGACCCATGACTTCTTGAGTTGTAAAATTGCACAATCACTGAGCCTCCCCCTCAACCTACCACCTGGTTTTGGCTCAATTAGTAGATCATCATGCAACATCTTAGACTAGGGGTTTATCAAACTGATATCATCTTGTCATGAGTGGATTGCAGATGTAGGAACTCTATCACGCTATGGAAAGATGATGAAGAAGGAGATGGAGAAGGATGACATGATAGAATACACCTAAGGAGCTGAGGAGATAAGATGATCATCATACAAGAAGATGAAGGAAGATTGGGTTACAACAGGAGACTAAAGATCAAGACCGCATGAAGACTCCATCTGATTCACAACCCTTTTGAGGGTAGATATGAAGAAAAAACCATATCTCTCATGAAGATGAAGCATTGGACACATCTCTTATTGATGAAAGAAAGAAAGAGCAAGAAGGACAACTTGGCACTGCCACATCATCATGCAATCCATGTCATTAGTGTCATGTCATGTTTTGTCATGAGTCATCATGTGCGACTTCATTTGTGGATTATGTAGTTCTATATTGGAAAATATATTGTAAAGTGGAAGTCTAAACGACAAATTAAGAATATGAAGAGTCATATAAAAGTCAAAAATTCATACGAAATTAAACAGTCATGAGGGTAGTCAAAGAGTCATAAGGAAGGTGAAGCATCACCTCATTGGTTAAATATACACCCTCATTGTATCAACAAAGGACTTTTCATCTTGGCTCCTCTCGCAAGGCATTAGAGAGACAAGCTAGTTTTGTTGGGGAGCAAGGAGTGGCTCCAACACTCCACTATTGAAGCCAGTGATGTTCATTATAAATATGTGTCTTCGAAATTTTACTTAATAAAAGAAGCCTTATGGAAAGCATGTTCTTTATGCATGGATTATGAATATTTGTAAGACTATTTTGTGGATGCTTGTAATTCATGTTTTCTTTCATCTGTACTAAAGTTGAACTATTTCAGTTGTTTTGGTACTTATCCTATTGAGAATGTGTTGTAATGGTTATTATCGTTGTCACATCTTCATGGAATATTCTGTTGGATATTAGACAGATCTTTCTTGCTTATTGGTCACACTTATTGTCGCATCTTTGTGGACTATTCCGTTGGATGTTCAATGAATTCTTCTTGTTTAAGTGTGTCTCTACTAGGGTGATACTATTACCTCTCTCTTAGAGGCTCACTTCTCTCCCCCCTTCGTAGTAAAATGGCTTTGACAAAGATACGGGAAAACACTCACCAGGCACACTGTCTTTCTTTTCAAAGGCACATTTGCACTCATCTCTCTTGTTGATAGTTAGAGCCAAGGAAAATTTATAAGAATATATGGCAGTTAGGCCTATAGCCTGGATGGGGCTCCTATTCCAAATGGTGTGAGGTCTAATTGGGACTTCACATTGGGGAGACCCCCTTGGTTGACAGATTTCCAGCATCATCAACAAAATGGTGCTATAAGGTGGGCCAAATGATAAGCTGATCCCTTCAAGCCTGTTTTGAATCTCTTATCGTAAATGGAACATCCTCAAATCATACTCTTGGGGTGTTTTTCTAACTAGTCCCATGGTAAACTTTCAATCCTCGATGAGTCTCTCCATGACTTGTCTCAATTCAAGTTTGATGGTGATGGTGATATGTCCTTTGCCAAGCATGCATCTCTTTATCTTAAGTTCTGTGAATATTGTGAAATTGATTGTGAATATGTGGCTTGTATTTTTTTCTGCCTCACCCTTGAAAGTCGAGTTAGTCGATGGTGTCACACTCTACCACCTGCTTCCATTCATTCTCTTAGTCATCTTTTCAAGGAGATTCATTTAACATTTGATAGGTATGATTACCCAAATATTTACAAAAGAATTGATCGGCTTAGAATGGAGCATGATGAATCATTTGAGGATCTATGTAATCGATTCCTTCACCTTTTTTATGAATTTCCTAGAGAAGATATGGATCAGGATTTCTTGAAAAACAAAATTAAGCATTTGGTTCATATCTCTTTGCATAGTGAATACAAAACACCTGAATTTTCTTCATCCCCAATGCTTCTAAACCAAGAGACACCCCTAGTTTTAAAGGAGGAACCTGTTATTCCTGTTGTTCCTTATCCTCCTCCTTTTTCAGTTCCCAATGTGGGTGCCTCCTTGTGATGATCGTAAAATTGGGAAATTTTCACATCAAATTCCTAATCCATACTCTCATCCTCCTTCCTCTTTTCATAATTCAAATCCAATAAAGGAAGTCTTAGAATGTCTCATGAATCCTACAATGAAAACCAATTTTTCTATTCATCAAGATGGTATTAACACTCATAAATCTAGTCTTGAATCTGATTTGGATTTCTATCATCCTGTATTATCTACATGTCATGACTCTCTATACTATGATCTTCTTGATCAATCTGCTCCATCAACTAGTTTTTTGCACTCTCCTAATTTTCAAGTTGTTGGTCCAAATTGTGATCGAGTTCAAGATAGTCACATTACACATGTATAAGAGTAGGAATGTGAAGACCCTTTCAGTATTTCTTCTCTTTTTCAAAATCCTCCATGTAAATATGGTGTCTCCTCATTCTTGACTGATATTGAATATGTTAATCTCGGTAATGAACCAAATGAAATCAATTTGTTTAGATTTGTAGTATTAGGAAACAATCATTCTGATGATGATGATTTTGTTGATGTATGCAATGATCAATGCCCAAGATCACCAGTTGGTCTTTCAGTTTCTCATGAAAATTTTAATTTAAAATATTTAGATTTGGAATTTGTTTCGGTTGAAGAAAATGCTCTTATCAAAACTTTCTCTTTGTCCCACTACCGCTTGTGCTAACATGTTTGCGACACATATACATGTGATGAAGATACTCCATGCTCTTCAAGTTATTCATTGCATGAGATCACTTCTCAATTGACATAAGGTAGTGAGGTTTCCTATGATGAAAGAGAAAATAATCAAATCATTGAGTATCCTTTCCATCCCATGTCATCTCTTCTTTTGCATGAAGAAAACTCTTCAGATCATCTTGCTCATGAAATTTCTCCATCTCAAGAATTTTTATCAGAAGAATATTTTGGCTTGAGTATTTTGGTTGTTGAAGCTATAAAAACTAATTAAATTAGTGATAGATATGGATGCCATTTGGTTAATAGTGATCTCATCGAAATCAATGAAAGAAACTATCCTCACAACATGCATGATCTGGTTCAATCTTCGGAATGCAATTTTACAATGCTTGAAAGTTTTGGTACTTGAATAGTCAACGCACTTCAACTTCTGTTGATCATTATGTCAGGATCTCATAACTCTGGTAAGACCCCCAAACTAGGTTAGGTCTGGTTTTCTTCACAAAACTCTCCTTTCAATATGGTTTCGCTCAATGGAAATTCCTTCTTGAAATATATTTGGCATTGCAGAAACTTTCAAGATTCAATTTTTTTATGAGATTCAAGATTATTCATATTCTTGCAAATTTGTTGTATCAAACTCAGGTTTGGAATGTGTATCTCTCATAGAATCATGGAACTAAAAATTTGATTATTTTAAATATTATCTTTGGTCAAAAGAGTCATACTTGTCAAACTCTTTTGAAAACAATAAGCTCCTAATCCTTCTTGTGAATATTCTAATGTTAATTGTTTTCTTTATCGCATCAGAAATCCTCTTAAGCATCAGTGAATGCATAGATTATTTGGCCAATCAAATTCTTCTTCACTCGTTTTACCTTGAATGGTTTCATGTGTTTATTATACTAACACTCGCTTTTACTTCTTTCAATGATTACGATGCTAGTGTAATGTGTAACCAATTAGAAGAAAATGGTTTTTTACACTCACGATGCAAGGAAGATGATTATATTATACTGATCATTTGAAAAACTATTCAAGTTGATTTATCTTTGATAATTACAAACTGGGAATCTCATGCTTTAATCATCCCATATTATCATGATTATGTCTTTGATCATTGTCGTTTGACTTACTATTTTCCCATCATCACATCCAATGACATTTTTTTTACACCCTTTGATCATTATGGTTTAACATCTCACTACACGGGTACCTGTCAAGTAGTTGAGGCACTTCCACACCCGCTGATGGTTATGTCAAATCCTCACTATCTTGACACGTCTCCTAAATATGATCATATCTATTTTCCCTTGCAAGATTCTCATCTTAATCCTGTGACTCTAATTGAAAATTCACCTATTCAAATATTTTGGGGTTTTCAAGAGGATTGTCATGAATTTTACGATCCGAACATTGAATGGTTGGAGAAATATTACTTGGCATGCTTTGTCACAAATAAAAGGTTTGATCTTCCTGCGTGCTTGGTAAGGAGTTCGGTGTAGTTGAAGACACATTCACAAAAATATTCTGAGGTTTGTTGAATGATGGTTTTCATAAAAAAGGTAAGAACGTAAACTGGTTAGAAGTAGTGGCTATGGCCTATATTTCTCCTGATATGGAAGACTTTCAAATTTTTGTGCAAGTTATTAATTTCTTCCCTGTTATGTTGCGCATTTCTTTATATCAATTTTAATTTCCTATATCTTTGTGAATACAGGTGGGAAATAGTTACAGTGACTTCATTGTAAATTTCATTTTACGGGACCTCGACTGTCACTGTCACGCCCCTACACCTGCGGTAGTCTTTCAACCGCTTATAGTGAGGTGCGGCACTACCAATCATTTTCTTTTCACCAATACTTATAATTGTAGACTACGCCTAACATTCCATACTTAGTTTTATTTTCATTACCAAGTATTATTAATGTGTTCCTTTATACAAGTGAAAGCCCATAACATTCACATAAATAGCATTATACAATAGAAATGCACAACAGTATAAAGGGAGGGGCAACACCCTGCAATATGAGTCTGCCCGAATCAATATATTATACAATATTCAATGTTACAAAGCTTTACAAGTTAAATCTTAGGAAACCCCAAATTTACACTTAGCCAATTTTCAACTTCGGCAAACTCGATTGCCCAACTCGTCGGCGCCTCCGCACGGTCGCCACAGAACTCACCAACCCTTTTTTCACCTCGTCGCATGATCATGTTGTTTTCCCAACTTGGGTGTGCCTCCAAGTCGCCACACACGGGCACTTCTGCCCGAGACACACCTTTGTCCACAATCTCAACACTTCACCAAGTCACCGTGCACACTTTCACGATGGTCGGGCGCTCACCCGAGTCACCGAAGAACTCGTGCCAATTCGTCGCACAAACCGAGCACCCACCAATGTTTCATCGTTGGGCGCTCCTACGCATCACCCGGGCACCGCACACACCATGCACGCCTTTCTCCAACTGGTAGGGGACCTTGCCCGCACCCTTCACCCAAAACCAAGAAGCGATCTACCTCCGTGCGGCCTCGCCCAAGAATGGGCGCATCACCAAAACTGTGCCTTCCTTCTTTGCGTCCACACACTTAGACTTGCGCCTTCTTTACATGAGCGAGTTCTTTGTTGTGTGAGTGATGAGCGATGGTGAAAATGCCTCCAACGCATCTCCAATATATATGAGTCGTAAGGCAAGGTAGTGGCTGCCCAGCCGACCTGCCCACGCCCTCAACGCCATCGCAAATGTGAGTCGGCCATCCTCCAAACGCATTCAACCATCGTCGGCTTCACCATGTTTTTTGGTCGGCCTCCATAAGGCTTAACCCACGCCTCTACGCATATAAGTAGCTCGCCCAACCTTCCACGCACTTATATTTTACCATGACATCTTCGCACGCTTGGGTTGAGTTCGCACCTTCAAGCTGGGAGCGCGCATAAGGATTGCAGGTCATTACATCCTCCTCCACCTTAAGTCATTGTCGTCCTCGACAACATACCATCCTGTTAGCCATCCACCAAGACCAATATCAATATCTGTCTCATCTGTGATGTAAACTCCTCCACATATTACAAACATCACTGCAACATATGTAGAACCACTGTCTCCATCATGTCTCGTCCCAGCAACCATCTATCACTAAGATCACCATACGAAGGTATACACCTCATCGGTATGTCATACATCAGAAATCATCTCAATCCATGACCATCGACCATCTCGTCGCAATCTCCACATGTTGCTCCCCATCGTGGAAGGTCAGTCCCTCCATCTCAAGCTACATTCTTCCTCAACCTCTTGTGTCGACCTCATCATGTGTCATCCTCGTGTGAACTGCTGCCATGATACTCCAACAAATGTTAACACATCTTTGTATGCTGTCGACCCCCATGTTTGAACTAGTTGGGTGATCAGTCCAACTGTTCGCTCAAACCATGAGAATGCACATCCTCGTGCCATCATTAGTTGTTTCTCTGAACATCCTGTCAGATCCTCAACTCGATCAAGAATCCATCTCCATATAAGTAAGCCATGTCCAGGTCCACGAGGTAGCCCTCATCTCATCTGCAACATGTTGTCCATGATGTCTAGTACTAATGTGCTGCATGAAATCAACCACATCTACCCCAACATCATCATCCATATGTGTGCCTCCTCAATATGAAGAAACCATCTCATCAAACTCCGACTCTCGATGTGCCACATCCAGGTCCATGAAGCAACCTCCATTATATCTGTATGTGCCATCCCTCAAGTCTGCCATAGAAACAAGTATACACCTGTCTCATCTATCCATGTGCTACCCATGATCATAGATCAATCAGCTTCCATGTGTTAAAGGGGTTAAGTCTCGGCTCAACCCATGGCCAAGTGTTGTCACCAAGGCATCATCATCGTCGTAACTCCATCACTCCAAAGTGTCTCATATCGACCCTCCACATCAAGTCACTCTTCCAAGCCATGCCCATACATGTACTTGAAAGTATGCACTCCATCCTACATCAAAGTCTCTGACCTCAGCTCCTCAATGCATCAGATCCTCCAAGTCCACCATATATGAAGTCCCTAAAAGTCACAACCTCATGTCATCATCAGCTCCACGGGTCATCTCCAACCAACATCTCAGCAAGCATACAAGTCTCGGCCCAAAGGTTTCTGCAAGATGCCTCAGCCCTCCATGTAGTAAGAATGCCCCATAGTCTGCTCACAACTCCATCCAAGTCCATGGTCTTGTTGTACAAGGGTGCACAACCTCTCCATCAGCTCATAAGTAAAACACCTCCATGTCACACCCGCAAATCTATCTACACAACATACCTGCCTTGGCACTCCTCATTGGATGCCCATAAGTGACACCTCTACAAGTGCTCCTGCATAATGTCCCTGCATAAGACTTCCATGCTCCATGTCTCCAACCTGATGTCCATGACTAAGTTGCCCATGTAGTCCAACCAATTAAACTCATCACAACAATCGGTCATCCTCATCCAAGTCTGCAAACTTCGGTCTAGTGAACTCGGTCACCCAACCATATCATCATCACATGAGTCTCTCCATCATAGCTTCCCCACTAAAGGTTCCACCAAGACTATCTCTTGGTCTCGGCCATGAGAATTCCACCCAAGTATCATCATACTTCAAGTGTGTGCCCTCCAATCTATCCATGAGTCATGCCGGGCACTTAGCCAATTCTTCGTATGCCTAAAACATGACCCATCCTCCACAATGATCATCATGTTCCTCCCTTGTCACGGGCCTTTGCACCTTCTACCATAAGTTCACAAACAACCCCAACAAGTCCTGCAACAATCAATAATCCTTGCTTCTCCATACAAGGTCTCATCATAGTCATCCATGGTAAGATCCTCCCTTGCATCGGCAAACTAATTTTGCCCTTCCCTGCATACGATTCATCTACCAAATGCTCAAGTGAAACAAAAGTATCAATACTTACTTCATCATCATCATGAGGCTCCTCCATGTGAGTATCCCCATCCGTCCATGTCTGCAAACTGCACGATCCTGGTCCAACTTGATCAATCTCAAGTTCATCCTCCATTTTTGTCATATCTGCAACATTCTCAGTCATCACGGCTTCCTCTTCCTTGTTAGCACAATCTGAAACTTCATCTTCCTCCATTTTCCAACCAAGTTGAAGAAGTTTGTCTTCAACATTCTTTTCCAAGACCTCAAGCTTATCTCGAATCCGGGGGTTCTCTTCTTTCATTCGCTTCAACCTGGATAAGGTGAGCAAGACTTCCCTTCGCATTCTTCCAAACCTGCCATGCCTTGTCATTCAACTTGGTCCAAGCACAAAGCTTCACCTCTGCTAAACCTGTTTCACCATTCACCAGCTTCACCAAGTTCCCTACAACCATGAACTAGCCCTTGTTCCACTTGTATGTGAAACCAGCTTCCTTCACCTGTAACTACCTACTTCCACTGTCATCAATTGTCAAGTGTATGCACACATGTTTCACCCAGCTTCTTGCAAGACTTCTCCAAGTCTTTAGACTAGCTCTGATACCAACTATCATGACCCTACACCTGCGGTAGTCTTTCAACCGCTTATAGCGAGGTGTGGCACTACCAATCGTTTTCTTTTCACCAATACTTATGATTGTAGACTATGCTTAACATTCCATACTTAGTTTTATTTTCGTTACCAAGTATTATTAATGTGTTCCTTTATACAAGTGAAAGCCCATAACATTCACATAAATAGCATTATACAATTGAAGTGCACATTAGTATAAAGGGAGGGGAAACTCCCTGCAATATGAGTCTGCCCGAATCAATATATTATACAATCTTCAATGTTACAAAGCTTTACAAGTTAAATCTTGGGAAACCCCAAATTTACACTTAGCCAATTTTCAACTTTGGAAAACTCAGTTGCCCAACTCGTCGGCGCCTCTGCATGGTCGCCACACGACTCACCAACCCTTTGTTCACCTCGTTGCATGATTGTGTTGTTTTCCCAACTTGGGCGTGCCTCCAAGTCGCCACACACAGGCGCCTCTGCCCGAGACACACCTTTGTCCACAATCTCAACACTTCACCAAGTCATCCTGCACACTTGCACGATGGGCGGGTGCTCACCCGAGTCACCCAAGAACCCGTGCCAATTTGTCGCACAAACCGGGCGCCCACCAACGTTTCACTGTTGGGCGCTCCTACGCATCACCTGGGTGCCGCACACACCGTGCACGCCTTTCTCCAACCGGCGGGCGACCCTACCCGCGCCCTTCACCCAAAACCAAGAAGTGATCTACCTCCGTGTGGCCTCGCCCAAGAACAGGCGCATCACCAAAACTGCGCCTTCCTGCTTTGCGTCCACGCACTTAGACCTGCGCCTTCTTTACATGAGCGAGTTCTTTGTTGTGTGAGTGATGAGCGATGGTGAAAATGCCTCCAAAGCATCTCCAATATATATGAGTCGTAAGGTATGGTCGTGGCTGCCTAGCCGACCTGCCCATGCCCTCAACGCCATCGCAAATGTGAGTCGGTCGTCCTCCAAACGCATTCAACCATCGTCGGCTTCACCATGTTTGTTGGTCGGCCTCCATAAGGCTTAACCCACGCCTCTATGCATATAAGTAGGTCGCCCAACCTTCCACACACTTATATTTTACCATGACATCTTCGCACGCTTGGGTTGAGTTCGCACCTTCAAGCCGGGAGCGCGCATAAGGACTGCATGTCCTTACAGTCATGCCCCTACACTTGCGGTAGTCTTTCAACCGCTTATAGCGAGGTGCAACACTACCAATTGTTTTCTTTTCACCAATACTTACGATTGTAGACTACGCCTAACATTTCATACTTAGTTTTATTTTCGTTACCAAGTATTATTAATGTGTTCCGTTATACAAGTGAAAGCCCATAACATTCACATAAACAACATTATACAAGAGAAATGCACAACAGTATAAAGGGAGGGGCAACTCCCTGCAATATGAGTCTGCCCGAATCAATATATTATACAATCTTCACTTTTACAAAGTATAAGTTAAATCTTCGGAAACCCCAAATTTACACTTAGCCAAATTTTCACAACTTCGGCAAACTCGGTTGCCCAGCTCATTGGCACCTCCGCACAATTTCCGCATGACTCACCAACCCTTCGTTCACCTCGTCGCACGATCGTGTTGTTTGCCCAACTTGGGCGCGCCTCCAAGTCGCCACACATGGACGACTCTGCCCGAGACACACCTCCGTTCACAATCTCAACACTTCACCAAAAGTCACACCGTGCACACTTGCACGGCAGGCGGGCGCTCACCCAAGTCACCCAATGTCATGCCCCTACACCTGCAGTAGTCTTTCAACCGCTTATAGCGAGGTGCGGCACTACCAATCATTTTCATTTCACCAATACTTACGATTGTAGACTACGCCTAACATTCCACTTTCCCTACTTAGTTTGTGTTTTGCAACCAAGTATTATTAATGTGTTTCTTTATACAAGTGAAATCCCATAACATTCACATAAACAACATTATACAATAGAAATGCACAACAGTATAAAGGGAGGGGCAAGTCCCTGCAATATGAGTCTACCTGAATCAATATATTATACAATCTTCAATGTTACAAAGCTTTACAAGTTAAATCTTGGGAAAACCCAAATTTACACTTAGCCAATTTTCACAACTTCGGCAAACTTGGTTGCCCAGCTCGTCGGCACCTCCGCACGACTCACCAACCCTTCGTTCACCTCGTCGTACGATCGTGTTGTTTGCCCAACTTGGGCGCGCCTCCAAGTCGCCACACACGGGTGCCTCTGCCCGAGACACACCTTTGTTCACAATCTCAACAATTCACCAAAAGTCACACCGTGCACACTTGCACGACGAGCGGGCGCTCACCCGAGTCACCCAGGAACCCGTGCCAAGTCGTCACACAAACCAGGCACCCACCAAAGTTTCCCCGTCGGGCGCTCTGTCGCATAACCCGGGCGCCACACACCCGTGCATGCCCTACGCCAACCGGCAGGCGCTCCTCTACCCGCGCCCTTCACCCAAACCAAGAAACGCATTCACCTTCATGCAGCCTCGCCCAAGAATGGGCAGATTACCCAAACTACCCCTTTCCTTCTTCTTGTTGCATCCACACCTTGTTCTGCGCACTTCTCACATGTTGAGCGATGGTTGTATGATGATCGAATGAGCTTTAATGCTCCTCAATATATATGCAAGGTAGGGCGAAGTCTTGGCTACCCAGCTGACTTTCCCAACACCCCTACTCCATTAAAAACGCCTCTACTATGTGTCGGCCTTGCTCATGTTCGTAGGTCGGCCTCCATATGTTCAAACCCATGTTTCCACACATATAACTCAGCTTGCCCTCCTTCCACATGCATTATAACTTGATGCCTTCGCGTGCTAAGTCGAGGCTCGCTCTTCCTTCATCACTCTTCATGTCGGAGCGTGCGCATAAGGACCGCAGGTCCTTACACCCAATAACCCGTGCCAAGTCGTTGCATAAAACGGGCGCTCCTCCTTTTCACCGTTGGGCGCTCCTATGCATCACCCAGGCGCCACACACCCGTGCACGCCCTTACCCAACCACTGGTCACTCCTGTGCGCCCCCCTTTGCCCACAACCAAGTGAAGTGAGTCTTCTTCGTGCATCCCTGCCCAAGAATGGGCGCATCTCAATCTGCACCTCTTCTCCTTAGTATTGTGCACTAGACCTGCGCCTTACTCCTTTGAGTGAAGATACTATGAGTTGGATCATTAAGCGATTGTTGTATGATGATCGAATGAGCCTTAATGCTCCTCAATATATACGCACGGCAGGGCGAGTTGGCTCGCCTAGCTAACTCGTCCTCCATGCTTCACACACCCCTACTTCTCCACAAACACACTGTCGGCTGGCCTTCAAGTATGGGTCAGCCTCCTTAACGTTTAACACCATGCTACCACGCATATATACATGCTCGCCCTCCTTCTATTATGTGCATAACACATCGTCGCATATCCAGGGGAGCTCGCACTTCAACTAAACCGTAGTCGCACTTCAACCGAATGCTTGTTCAAGCCTCATCCGCGGTCACACTTCATCTGGTGGACGAGTCAAGGATCGCAAGTCCTTACATCCTCCTCCACCTAAAATCATTGTCATCCTTGACAACATACCATCCTGGTATCCATCCACCAAGATCAACATCAATATCTGTCTCATCCTTGGTCCATGATGTCAACTCCTCCACATACTGCAAACATCCCTGGAACATATGTAGATCCACATCTCCATCATGTCTCGTCCTGGCAACCATCTGTCACCAAGATCACCATACCAAGGTATACACCCCATCGATATGTCATACATCGGAAATCATCTCAATCCATGACCATCAACCACCCTGTTGCAATCTCCACATGCTGCTCCCCATCGTGGAAGGTTGGTCCTTCCATCCAAGCTACATGCTTCTTGCAACCTCCCGTGTCGACCTCATCATGTATCATCATCATGTGAACTGCTGCCATGATAATCCAACATAATGCTAACACATCTTTGCACACTTTGCGACCCCATGTCTGAACTAGTTGGGTAGCTAATCCAACTGTCACGCTCAAACCATGAGAATGCACATCCTCATGCCATCATCAGTCGTTTCTCAAAACATCTTGTCACATCCTTAACCCAATCAAGAATCCATCTCCATATATGTGTAATCCATTCTCAGGTCCATGAAGTAGTCCTCATCTCATCTGCAACATGCTGTCCATGATGCTTGGTACCAATGTGTTTCCTGGAATCAACCACATCTATCCCAACATCATCATCCATATGTGTGCCTCCTCAATATGAAGAGACCATCTCATCAAACGTCGACTCTTGATGTGCCACATCCAGGTCCATGAAGCAACCTCCATCATATCTGCAATGTGCCATCCCTCAAGCCTGCCATAGAAACAAGTATATGCCTGTCTCATCTATCCATGTATTGCGTGTGATCATAGATCAATCAGCTCTCACGTGTCAAAAGTGCTTGAGTCTTGGCTCAACCCATGCCCAAGTGTTGCCACCAAGGCATCATCATCGTCGTAACTCCATCACTCCAAAGTGTCTCATATTAATCCTCCACATCAAGTCACTCTTTCAAGCCATTCCCATACAAGTACTTGAAAGTATGCACCCCATCCTGCATCAAAGTCTCTGACCTCAGCTCCTCAATGCATCAGATCCTCTAAGTCCACCATATATGAAGTCCCTAAAAGTCACAACCTCATGTCATCATGAGTTCCATGAGTCATCTCCAACCAACATCTTAGCAAGCATACAAGTCTCGGCCCAAAGGTCTCTGCAAGATGCCTCAGCTCTCCATGTAGTAAGAATGCTCCATAGTCTGCTCACAACTCCATCCAAGTCCATGGCCTTATTGTACAAGAGTGCACAACCCCTCCATCGGTTCATAAGTAAAACGTCCCCATGTCACACCAGCAAATCCACCTGCACAACATCCTTGCCTTAGCACTCCTCATTGGATGCCCATAAGTGACATCTCTACAAGTTCTCCTGCATAATGTCCCTGCATAAGACTGCCATGCTCCATGTTCCCAACCTAATGTCCATGACTAAGTTGCCCATGTAGTCCAACCAAGTAGACCCATCGCAACAATCGATCATCCTCATCCAAGTCTACAATCTTCGGTCTAGTGAACTCGGTCACCCAACCATATCATCATCATCATGAGTCCCTTCCATCATAGCTCCCCCCACTAAAGGTTCCACCAAGACTATCTCTTGGTCACGACCATGAGAGGTCCACCCAAGTATCTCAAGTGTGTTCCCTACTCCAATGTGTCCACGAGTCATGCCGGGCACTTAGCCAATTCTCCATATGGCTAAAGCATGACCCATTCCTCTGCAATGATCATCATGTTCCTCCCTTGTCACGAGCCTTTTCACCTTCTACCATAAGGTCACAAATAACCCCAACAAGTCCTGCAACCGTAAAAAATCCTTTCTTCTCCATACAAGGTCTCGTCATAGTCATCCATGGTACGATCCTCCTTAGCATCGGCAAATTGATTTTGCCCTTCCTTGCATACGGTTCATCTACCAAATGCTCAAGTGAAACGCAAGTATCAATACTTACTTCATCATCATGAGGCTCCTTCATGTGAGTATCCTCATCCATCCATGTCTGCAAACTGCACGATCCTGGTCCAGCTTGATCAACCTCAAGTTCATCCTTCATCGTTCTCATGTCTGCAACATCCTCAACTATCATGACTTATTCTTTCTTGTTAGCACAATCTGCAACCTCATCCTGCTCCATTGTCCAACCAAGTTGAAGAAGTTCGTCTTCAACATTCTTTTCCAAGACTTCAAGTTCCTTTCGAATCTGAGGGTTCTCTTCTTTCATCCGCTTCAACCTGTATAAGGTAAGAAAGAGCTTCCCTTCACATTCTTCCAAACCTGCCATGTCTTGTCGTTCAGCTTGGTCCAAGCACGATGCTTCACCTCTGCTAAACCTGTTTCACCATTCACCTAAATCACCTAGATATTCCACCTGTTACCTGCAAAACTTGTACTTCCTTTCATGTCTTCGGTCTTCGTAGAATCAGCTCCTTGATTTAGTTCACCAGCTCTGATACCACCTGTCACGCCCCTACACCTGCGGTAGTCTTTTAACTGCTTATAGCGAGCTGCGGCACTACCAATCATTTTCTTTTCACCAATACTTACGATTGTAGACTACGCCTAACATTCCATACTTAGTTTTATTTTCATTACCAAGTATTATTAATGTGTTCCTTTATACAAGTGAAAGCCCATAACATTCACATAAACAACATTATACAAGACAAATGCACAATAGTATAAAGGGAGGGGCAACTCCCTGCAATATGAGTCTGCCTGAATCAATATATTATACAATCTTCACTTTTACAAAGTACAAGTTAAATCTTAGGAAACCCAAAATTTACACTTAGCCAAATTTTCACAACTTCGGAAAACTCGGTTGCCCAACTCATCAGCACCTCCGCACGGTCGCCGCACGACTCACCAACCCTTCGTTCACCTTGTTGCACGATCGTGTTGTTTCCAACTTGGGCGCACCTCCAAGTCGCCACACACGGGCGCCTCTGCCTGAGACACACCTTCGTTCACAATCTCAACACTTCACAAAAAGTCACACCGTGCACACTTGCACGAAAGGCGGGCACTCACCCGAGTCACCCAAGAACTCGTGCCAAGTCGTCACACAAAACGGTTACTCCTCCGTTTCACCGTTGGGCGCTCCTACGCATCACTCGAGTGCCACACACCCATGCACGCCCTCACCCAACCGCCTGGTGCTCCTGCCCGCGCCCTTCACCCACAACCGAGTCAAGCGAGTCTTCTTCATGCAGCCCTGCCCAAGAATGGGCGCATCTCAATCTGCGCCTCTTCTCCTTATTACTGCGCCTTACTCCTTTGAGCGAAGATACTATGCGTTGGATCGTTGAGCGATGGTTGTATGATGATCGAATGAGTCTTAATGCTCCTCAATATATACGCACGGCAGGGCGAGTTGGCTCGCCCGGCTGACTCGTCCTCCATGCTCCACACACCCCTACTTCTCCACAAACACACCGTCATCTTGCCTTCAAGTATGGGTCAGCCTCCTTAACATTTAACACCATGCTACCACGCATATATACATGCTCACCCTCCTTCTATTATGCGCATAACACATCGTCGCATATCCAAGGGAGCTTGCACTTCAACCGAACCACAGTCGCACTTCAACTGAACGCTCGTTCAAGCCTCATCCGCGGTCGCACTTCACTCGGTGGGCTAGTCAAGGACCGCAGGTCCTTACACCGACCTTTTAGATGATTAGGTTAGGAGTAGGTCTAGTTGCATATTAGTTTACCTGCACATTCATCCTACATCTGTTTCCTATAGTTTGTCTTGTGTTTTTTGTTTTTGATTTCACATCATGTTTTTGTTTAGTCACTTTATGTCTTATATTTTGGTTTTTTTTCCTTTTTGTGTGTTGTATTTCCTTTCATTTTGTGAGACCTTGCATGAATATTCTTTGTTGGCTCAGAAGGGAATGTGGTAAAATAGAAAAGGATTCTATGACACTACAACATTTGGCTAACTCTCTGTCCTTCTTCCTTGTCTTGGTTACATCTTTTGGTTGATGATGTTCTGACAAAAAATATGATCCTTGCATTAAGAAAGCCTTGTGTTGAACCATGATCTCCATTTCTATTCTAGAAAACTCATGCCTATGCTCAGGTTTTAATGTTTCGATATTTTCAAGTTGATCCAATCAAGTAGAGAAGGACAAGGGGGAAATCTAAATGAGCAAACCAATATCAGAGGTCTTATATATGCTTCTATGAAGGGATAACCTCTCCTACTCTCAATGAGTCAGGATCCTGTTGTACTTTCCAACAACCCCCATTTTAATGTATTATAAATTTCCTATGAAAATTATTATATTAAAATAGGGGCCCTTCATCTTAAAAAATCTTATAATTGAAGTTTAATACTTAGGTTTTTTAATTAAAACCCAAATATTAAACTTTGATTACCCCAAAAAACCAAATTAAAATCCCCCAAGGCACAAGCTATACTTAGGCTTAAGTATTAAACATTATCGGTTATTTGATTAAAAAATAAAATAAAACGGATATCTTTAAGATTCTCGAAGGTTGAAGCTTTACAAACTTCAACACTTTGCCATACCATGCATCGCATCTATACCCCGCATCGCAAATTTTCACAAGGAAAATACCCCTCCTCCAACTCCATTGCGATTGCGATATAAACCGGACCTGACGGAAAAATTAACTTCACTTCATTAAAATCCCACGCCCGCGCAATCGCAAGAACCATTTCCCAAGTCCCGCTACCTATCTCTTTTACGATATGTGATTACTTTGGACCTGACGGGATTATCCATTGTAATCCATAAAATCCCGCACCCGAGGCTATCACAAAAGTTTAAAAGCTTAAGTCCAACTCCACTCCAAACTTCGATTGCAATATGTGACAAGTCCTGGACCCACTTGGATTATACACTGCGATTTATATTAAAATCACGTCCGGGGCCTATACCGTAATCACAAAGTTCTAAAAAATCATGCCTCATCCCAATACCGATGGTGATATGATGTCAGCAGTGACATCAAATTCACGTAATCTCTGACGTTACCCCGAGATCCTATAATCACAAGTTTTAAATGGACATAACTTATAATAAACCCTTCACCCCAGCAGATTTGCAATTGCGATAGCTGGACCCGACTAGATTATTCACTCCAACTTATAAATCCCCCTCATTCGTGCAATCGCAAGAATCACAGTCTCAATCCTTCCACTATCGATTGCAATTTGTGATAAGCCCCAGACCCGATAAGAATTACATGTCAATCCATAAAAATCTCGCGTCCACGACTATCGCAAAAATCACAGAACTTAAGCCATTCCTTCCTTTTCCACCCATTCAAATTGCGATTGCGATATAAAATCCCGACTTGCCTTGATTTAATAAATGGCTTAGATTTATTCACTCAGATCAACGAAAAATAATGGTTTCAAACCCTCCCGCATTCAATTTTAAGTTTCTCACAGGGGGGGTCTGAAAAGTGGTTTTCTTGCGTAAGTCCTATCTTTATGTGTCACTCCTTCGTTCTTTCAGACTTCCTCCTTCGCAAACCACTTACCACTTCAAATTCCCTCCAAAAAAACCATTAAGCCTCCCATCTGCTTTGCAATCTACGATAACACATCATTCCACCATGTCATCTTCCACGTGGATCCTCCACGTCATTTGCCATGTCACAATGACATCATCCCTTCCCACATATCGCAAAACGTAAATCTTTCAAGGCTGTTGGTATTGTACCGCTCTGTTATTGCGATATGCGAAATAACCGGATCCAACGAGATTATACAATGGAATCCATAAATTCCCATGTCCAGGCAATCGCAAAAGTCACAAACCTTAAGCCATTCCTCCTCTATCGATTCTGATTGTGATTTGGTCTTATTCGAATTTTCTTCTATTTCAAATAGGGATTCTCCTTTCTCGAGCTATGACGATAATTCAACCCCCGGTCTAAAAGCGATTAAGATTTTGCGATAAAACCGTAAAATTCTGACTTGTCTTACCACAAACCTCACTCCACATGACTCTCAATGATGGTTGTGTTCAGGATTTATTGCGCTCTATGTTTTTCCTGATTTCCTGCAAAACGTGATTTGTTTCAAATAAAACTTTCTTATCAGTTTCATTTATTTCGAGCTTATCAATTCCTATTTTTCTTGTTCAGGTTCATGACATAAGAGGAAAAATGTGTTGATAAGTGGCATATTAGTTCAAACAAGTAGACAGACATCCAGAGAATTCTATGGAACAAACAAAACTGATGAAGACAACAAATCACCTTCAGAAACTTCTACCAAAATATTATTTTCCTTTAAGCATTGTTGAAGGGATCTGTTTAAATGCCCTCAATTCTCTGCACAATAGATTCAGTTGTTTTCTTCTATTTAAGATTACTTTTTGTATGAAATCAGGGCCCAGAATTTTATGAAGAAAGGCTTACGAAAGCTCGCACTATTGTACTTTCACACTTTTCTCAATAGAACGACTGGAACATTGTTTTAGGAATTTTCATAAATAATTTTGAGAAGTTGCCCTACTATAATCCTGGAATCATCTTTGTGAGAAAGACTAAACTATTGTTATTTCTTTTATGAGTTGAACAACGTGCATCTGGTATTTCTATCTTTGTGCCTCTGTTTTGTTCATAAATAAATAGTGAGTTTATCTTTTCAGATTGCTTATTACATGGTATTGCTACTCTTCTCTACAATTCATGAATTCCTGAAGGCATTATTGTGTAAAGGATTTAGAGTTGTAGGTTAGACTTGGAGAAAACTTAGATCTGAGGGATTATTGAGGATTTTTCTTTTGCACTCTGAATTATGTTTTGATGGGCAGAGTTCATACTATTACAGCTCTAGTTGTAAAAGCAAAAGTTGAAGCATTGTAAAAGGTTGTTGGAGACCAGAGCGAGAGAAATGCATTTAATAAATCGGCATTTTTTAATACTATTGTTTTAAATACTAGTTTCATTTTATAATGGAAGGAATGTGTCATTTTATTCATGTTTGTGCACTATTGCCGATGAGTAATTTGTCTCAATCATATGTTATTATTTATCTTTTCTCTTATGTGTTGAATTCTGATTTCTCAGTAACTATTTACTCAGAAATCTGTCTTTTAATATCGATTTAACAAATAATGATATGCTGTGAACTATTTCCTCATATTCTTGTTTAATTATTCGAATTATTGACTTAACAATCAATATCATTTTGTGAACTATTTCCTAAATGTTATCAATTGATTATTTCAATTAAGAGGTCTCTGAATAGAATATGTTTTGGTATTCATAATATCAGTTAATTGAACTATTTCATTAGCTTGATATTCATTATAAAACAAACATATTTAAATTCCAAATAATTTAAATATCTTGCTCTCGATTGGGTTAGATCTATACCTGCCTAATTGAGATTCGATTAGGATTTAGTTACTTTTTCTTGCATTTTAGAATTAGTTTGCATCTAGATTAATTCTACATTTCTAGAAATGCTCTTTTAAGGCAAAAATTTAATTTGGTTTGGTTGTTCCACAAAAACAACTTAAGGATCATTCTTCTTTCCTGATCAGCTCGAAGAATTGATCTAATGGCCCTAGCTATTAGCAATTAGAGACATATTTAAAGATGATAACGGTTAAGAGAAGGTAACTATACCTAATTGGACTAGTTGGAGCCACTATCCCCAATGTTGTGGTAGTGATTTTCGAAGCCACAACAGATCCATATTCTACTCATGAAATAAATAAGTGTCAATGCACAATCCTAATAAATAAATAAAGGGGAAAGAAGAGAAAGCCTTCCTACATGGAGAGGTGAAGCAAGAAACTTCGTCGGGATACTGTTCAGCCCTGTTGGTAGCAGAGCAATTTTTGTGTCCCGGAGTGGCTCCATCGGGGTATTGTCCAGGCCTCCTAGTAGCAGAGCAACACTAGAGATGAAAAAATATTCTCTGAAAATATAAATCTCATGGGCTTCATTACCCTATCCTGATTCAAAGCATTGTGTGATCATTGATCTTATGTTTTTGTTTAACCGAGTAAAGGAATGAAGGGTACTATTTGAATATAGACAACTCCTATGTAGCAGAATTACAAAAATATCATAGGATTACTTAGAGAATAGATTTTTTATAGAGTGATTCAGTAATGGCTCAAACTTTAGCACATGCCAAAGAAAACATATGGGTGGATATCAATCAAGCCATAATAGAAATTTGGCCATCAATTTGGATCATCTTTGAACAGGAAGAATTGATGCAGAGATCAAAAACAATGATAGAGGAGGTAAGAGAAATGTTGGGAGAGAAACCAAGTGAAGCAACAACCTTAATCAAAGTTTTGAATTCTAAAAGTAAGGAAGAATTGGAGGAACTTCAGATTGTAGACAGAAAAGAAACCATTTTGGAGATAAAGAAAGTTTTACAGAAGAGGAACCTTATGATACAACTAGAGAATAAGTGTCAGACTCTGGAAACTATTGTTCAAAGGTTTCATACCAGGTTCAATTTACTAAATCAAAGAGGGCTACCAGGGTTGGTAGCAATGAATGACAGATTGATCAGTTTGAGTGACTACAACCATAAACTTTTTACTATTGCCCAAGATAAGTCTATGTTTTTAGGGGTAAAAGGAACTATTACAGGAAAATCTTTCCTAGAGGCTTTAGATTTTGATTTGATCATTAAACATGAGATCAAACACATTTTCATCAACAAGCCTACATTTGAGAAATATACTGAAGTTGATGAAACATATAGAAAGCTAATAAAACTTTCTATCCCTAGTGAAGATCGATGGGATCAATTGTGTGAATTACTTGAGTGAAACATGTTTCATCTCAGACAGCGAGGCAACACCTTTTTGGGACCAGTCATCAACATCCATCCTCGACAATAGTGCCAACAGCTCCAACAGTTCAAAATTCCTAAATTTTTGTACTATTTGTGTAATCAATTTTAGATATTTTAGGATTTTGTCTTGATATTTTGAAATCAAGATATTTTGTAATTATTTCTATAAGTACTTCATAATTCTAAGTAGTAGAGGTTGATGTTTATGTAAAAGAAAATGACCATTGATGTAAAGTTGATCCATTGGACACATTTCAGTAATACAGAAGCTCTTACAGGATTCTTGTGTCAGACTTTTGGCGAAGTGATATTCTCCTTTGTTACTGTGTTTTCCTTTCTTTGTGATTTCATATGTGTTTTTTAATATATGTTGTTCAAAGAAAATTATGAATTTGAATTTGTTTAATTACACTTAGTTGTCTTTTGAACAATCCAATGTTTTCTACTGAATTTAAGTAATAGAATTCTTAATTTCTCTCTGCTTAATGGACACTTAATCATTTCTTCTTTTTTCCATCTCATCAAACATATAAGATCCAATAAATCTGCCTACCTTGCCCTGGTAGATCTGTCTTTCAATGCTGAAATAAATCCATTCGAAGTAAACTTAATCCATTACCCTATGGCATCTTGTTAAATTCTCAACTAAAAAACCAAACCAAATCAAAAACCAAACAATTGAACTTTCATAACTAGTGTTAGATCCCTATAATACTAGTGATTCCCCCATTACTATTTCCATTGTAGCCTTTATTGTTATTGGTGTGCCCCTATTGTCCCCATATTATTATTATTGTGCACCATAAAAGCCCACTATTGTTATTGTTGTGCCCTTATATTATTATTGTTATGTCGTCTTTGATTATATTGTGACCCCTTAAACTCCTATATATAGAAAGGATGTTTTGTCATTTGTATCATCGAAGAATTGATCATTTGTGTAATGTAAAGGAGAAGAGGCTGATTTTGGAGTCATTGATCTATGTTTTCTTCTATTTTGTGAGCTAGTTACATAACATTTGGTATCAGAGCCTTTGGATTCTAGAGTTTCGCTACTCCAAACAAGCCATTGTGGCATTTTCGATATAACCTTTTTCCTATGACGTTTCAGAAGCTAAAATTAAAACCCATTTGATCTAAAATCTCGATGAACCTCAGGTCTGAATTTCAGACCTTTATTGCTATATTTTTGGATATAGATCCAAGGAAGTTAGTGTTTTTGCGGGTTCCCGAATTATATCTCAAACAGGTGGCCTAGGGAAAATCGTCATAAGTTTCTCTCTAAGCATCAAATTTAAATTTCATAAAATGTTACAGAAAGAGAACGACCTGTAGTTTTTTGTGTATCTGTTTTAGGTCCTAAGGTCGAAACGGGGACACATGGCACTTCATAAAATTTCTCTCTACTGAACGAATCCATAATCAGGTCATCGTGGGAGATTTGGCATAACTCTTCCTTGGAGAATCCAATATTGATCAGACTTGCGGGGTCAGAAAGAGGACTTAGAGGGATACCAAAGGATGCAATTTTAGACCTTGGCGATTTGAAATTATAGAGATACAACATATTCAATATAGAGCTCCTACAAAGTGAAAAAAGGTGCGTAGTTTTTTTAACTTTTGCATAAGTTTGGTTTGAAAAATTAGTTTGAAGCAATTCAGAGGGCATAGTGAAGCATAATTATCATTAATTGATGCCTCGAATAGATAAAATGGAAACACCTAGTAAGAAACCTGAAATATCTAGCATGACTCATGAATAAGAGTAAGAAATGCAACATGATATATAAAAATTACAAGACCAAGTGCAACAAAATTAACTCCCACAAAAATAACTAAAGCTAAGATGGATGGTTTAAAGAAAAGCGTTGAAACTAAGATGGATGGCGTGGAAGCTAATATGGATGGTTTAAAGAAATGTGTGGAAGCTAAGATGGATGGTTTAAAGAAAAGTGTGGAAGATAAGTTGAATGACATGAAAGCTAAGATGGATGGTATAGAAGAAAAACTTAAAGGAAACATGGAATATTTGAAGACATATTTGACAAAGTTGCTACAAGAAATGCTTACTAATGGCGAAAGGGTAGTAAAGAAAACTCATGTTGAAAACAAAATAAATGTTTATCATGATTTCATAGACTCTAACATTGGATTGAAGACCCAACATGTTCCAAAGATCGATATGAGGAAGTTTGATGACAAGGATCACGTAACATGGATACTACAGATGGAGCAATATTTCAATCTCCATAATGTGCAAAACACACAAAAAATATGCATTGAATCTTTATATTTGGAACCAAATTAGTTTGTATGGTATCGGTGGCTTTTCTCCATTTTACATGTTCCATCATAGATCAAATAGATATTTTGAGGTAAATTTAGTTTGATTGATTTTCAAGTGATTCACGTAACATGGGATACTAAACAGTAAAGTGGAGGTATGGCAATAAACTTATCAATCTCCATAATCGGTGCTCAGTGAAACAAATACACAACAAATTTATATAAGCATTTACGAACACTCTAGGTTATGGCCAAAATACTATGGGATACCATGGACTAGATTGTTGTTAATATGTTTAGTATGGTATTCATGGTGGCATGGTATTCTCTCGTAAACCATCAAATTCTTTACTTGAAAGGGAATTGAGTTTTCGTCACGAGAGATTCGAATTAGGATAGCACATTCCCTGCTTTTCTCTCGTAAACAAATTGTCACTTGGGAAATTTTTACGGAAGAAAGGATAGCACATTATGAGGATACAAAAAGAAACACCTTTTTTATCCAATTGATAAATCTCAAATAAAAGGGTTCAATGATGGAGCACATTGAGGACTTCCAAAAATTGAATATAAGGGTAAAAGATATTCCAGAGGAGCATAGAATTGGTGTGTTCATATGGATTTTAAATGATAACATCCAACATGAGGTTCGCCTTTGGGAACATGATTCATTGGAGAAGGCATTTAGGTTGGAAAAAAAAATAAAAAATAAAAAATTATGGCAACAAGGAAACCTACCACTCACAACTATAAAGATGGAAGTGTTGTTTCCCCTAGCCTTTAACAACCTACAAATTTGACACCATAACAATTGGAAAAAAAAAGAGCAAAAGGCTTTGTTACAGTTGTGATAACCAATACACTAAAGGTCATAAGTGTGGTGAGAAGAAATTATTTTACATATATTGTGAAGAGGAGGAAGAAAAGGAACAAGAAACATCAAAAGAAGAGGATATACACCAAGAACAAACATTAGAGAAAGAAGAAATGAATCTGACCATATCTTGTAATGCATTGGCTGGAATTACTACTCCTCAAACTATCAAGATAGAAGGACATATCAAGAATAAAAAGATAAGTGTTGATTGATTCAGAAAGTACCCATAATTTTATTCATTGTAAGATAGCCAAGGAATTGAATTTCTTTCTATATCTAGCACCAGAGTGTCAAGTGATGGTTGAAAGTGGAGGAACCATAAATTGCTCTAGAAAGTTCCATAATATCAAGCTATCCATGGGAGAATATGTATTGAATGGCCCAATTCTTTCCATTCCAATGGGTGGTGTTGATGTTGTACAAGGATTCCAATGGCTACAATCCTTGGGTATGATAGCTTTTAATTTTCAAGAACTTTTCATGAAACTTTTTTTAGAAGGAAATGAAATTGAATTAAGGGGTATCTCAGGGAAAACGGGAAAGATAATCAACTCTAATGGAATGAAAAATCTTATAAAGAAAGAACAATGAGGCATAATTTCACAATTATGTTCACTAGAGGTTCCCACATCGAAATCGTCTATTTCTCTAGATATCAAAATAGTCTTGGACAATCATTCCAAGGTATTTGGGACTCTTAAAGGCCTCCCAGCTATTCGTGATCATGATCATGCTATTCATTTGATTCCAGGAAGTGTTCCTCCAAACATCAGGCCTTACAGATATCCCAATGCCCAAAAGAGTGAAATTGAACATATGGTTGCAGAAATGTTAGACGTTGGTATAATTCAACCTAGTCAATGTTCTTTCTTTGCACCAGTAGTATTGGTGCATAAGAAGGATGGATCATGGCACATGTGTCCAGATTATAGGGAGCTCAGCAAGCTCACTATTAAAGATAAATTTCCCATTCCTTTCATTGATGAATTATTGGATGAATTGCATGGATAAATTTACTTCACCAAGTTGGATCTTCGTTCAGGATATCATCAAATCATAATGAACACTGAAGACATTCTGAAAACAACATTTATAACTCATGAGGGTCATTATGAATTTTTTTTCATGCCTTTTGTCCTTACCAATGCACCTTCTACATTTTAAGGTTTGATGAATTCCTTTTTCAAACCGTTCCTTAGAAAATTTGTGTTAGTATTTCTTGATGATATACTAATCTACAGCAAGTATTGGAAGGATCATTTTCAACATGTTCACAGGGTGCTCAAACTATTGGAGGAGAAACAATTATATGAAAAAATATCCAAATGTTTCTTTGGAGTAAAAGAGGTGGAATATCTGGGTCATATTGTATCTCATGAAGGTGTTAAGGTAGACCCTAGAAAAATTAAATTTATTAATTAATGGAAAATCTCCACATCCATAAAGAATCTTCGAGGATTTCTGGGGTTGATAGGGTATTATCGCAAGTTTGTTAAGAATTATGGGAGAATATCATCACCTCTAACAACATTATTGAAGAAAGATGCATTTCCATGGACTCCAGAAGCAACAAAGGCCTTTGAACATCTTAAAGAGGCAATGTGCCAAGCATCAGTCTTATCTACGCCGGACTTCACAAAAACCTTTGTTGTGGAATGTGACGCCTCAAGAAATGGAATTGGTGTTGTTTTAATGCAAGAAGAAAGACCCATTGCTTTCGAAAGTTGTCCAATCAAAGGAAAGTATTTACACAAAGCTATTTATGAGAAGGAAATATTGGAAATACTACATGCACTTAAGAAATGGAGACCCTACCTAATGGGAAGACACTTCAAGGTAAAAACGGATCATGACAGTCTTAAATACTTTTTAGAAAAAATATTATATTCAGAAGAGCAGCAAAATTGGGTCAAAAAGATGTTGGGTTATGACTTTGAAATAATCTACAAAAAAGGGAAGCAAAATGTTGTGGCATATGTACTCTCAAGAAAGGATGAGGATGTGGTAGCATTGCTTTGTGCCATTTCTATTATCCAACTACATTGTATAAATGAAGCAAGCGATGAATGGAAGAATGACGAAGAAGTGTGGGCACTCATTCACAAGATACAACAAGATCTTAGTAAATTTGATACATTTAGCTGGAAAAATGATTCGTTATGTTACAAATATCACTTATACCTATGTAATAATTCCTTATGGAATTGCACACCTCTCCCTTAAGATGGCATTCCATATTTTTAAAATCTTACCATAGGGGTAAGAAGGAGTTTTTTGGGATGGCCTTAAATCAGATATTCAAAATTTTTTGGCGGAATGTTTGGTTTGCCAACAAAATAAAGTTGAAACAATTAAGAGCCCAAGTATATTACAACCTTTATCCATTCCAAGCCAATGTTGGGAGGAGGCTTCAATGGATTTTATCACAGTTTTACCCAAGTCCGAAGGAAAGAGTGTCATCATGGTGGTAGTTGACAGACTTACCAAGTATGCACACTTTTGTGCTTTATTTCGTCTATTTACATCTAGTACAATTTCTACTACATTTATAGAAACAATTCAAAAGCTACATGGAAACCCAAAGATTATTGTAAGCGACAGAGATCCCATTTTCACTAGAAATTTTTGGATAGAATTGTTTCCTTGTCTTGGTACTCAGTTAGCTCATATATCATCTTATCATCCTCAATCTGATGGGAAAACTGACATAGTAAACAAATGTTTGGAAGTATATCTTCGTTGCTTTGTATCTGATAAACAGACACAATGGGTCAAATGGTTTCCTTTGTCTGAATGGTGGTATAAAAATTCCTTCCATACTGTAGAAAAAATGACCCCATTTATGGCATTTTATGGATATCATCCACCGTCCATCACATCATATTTAAGAGAAAATTATAAAGTTCAAGCATTGGAATATCACATTGAGCATCAACAACAAGGTATCCAACTCTTAAAGGATAACCTCACTTTGGCGCAAAATAGAATGAAACAATAGGAAGATCAACATCACAGTGAAAGAAGTTTTGATGTAGGTGACTAGGTATTCCTACGGCTACAACCAAATAAAAAAATGTCCCTTAAGCGAGCTAAGAAGGATAATAAATTATCACCAAGTATTATGGTTCGTACAAGTTGTTGCAAAAGATTGGTACTATGGAATACAAATTGGAGCTTCCTGCAGCTTCCCAAGTGCACCCAGTTTTCCATGTTTCATGCTTAAATAAGGTTATAGGTGACAAGCTCCCAGTTCAAACAATAGTGCCAGAACTTGACGAGGAAGGAAATATCATATTGGAACCTGAAGAAATCACAGAAACAAGAACTCGACAGCTATGAAATCAATGAATTTTGGAGTATCTCATCAAGTGGAAGAACTTACCAGTTAAAGATTCCATATGGGAGGATGAGAATTTTATACAGAAGCATCTAGAACTACTCAAGCATTGAGGAAAACACTTTTTTGAATGACAGGTGCATGTTAGGTCCCTATCATACTAGTCATTCCCTCATTACTATTGTCATTGTAGCCTTTATTGTTATTGGTGTGCCCCTATTGTCCCCATATTGTTATTATTGTGCCCCATAGAAGCCCACTATTGTTATTGTTGTGCCTTTATATTATTATTGTTATGTCAACTTTGATTATATTGTGACCCCTTAGACTCCTATATATAGAAATGACATTTTGTTGTTTGTATCATCGAAGGATTGTTCATTTGTGTAATGTAAAGAAGGTTGCTCCCTTGAACAGGATTATTTTGAAGTCGTTGATCTATCTTTTCTTCTATTTTGTGAGTTGGTTACATAACAACTAGCCTAATATCTCAATAAAAACAAATCTAAATCTGAAGAGATCCCTCTCTGAAGCTAGCAAGGCTAGATCCTAGCTTCCAAAGTGGTTTTGTGGTTACCTTTGTATTTCTTTCATGGTCTTAGGAAATACATAGTGCTAACACATCCCATCTAGGTGACTAGCCCCTGAGACAAACAGTCATTTCACTGCCCTGAAGCCATGGTCACTCCCATGACGAGGGAATTCATGTGACTTGGGCCCTCCAGTCTCTCTCACAGCATGGGCATGCAAGCGAGTGGGGTCTCTTTCAGCTAATTCTGAGCCTACGAACCCAGATTCTGTGCCAATTTTTGAGGGCCAGAATTCAGGCCAATGCCTAGAACCCCATGAAACTTTTAGGAATGAAAAGTAACATAGAAAGAATGATGCAAATGAAATTACTTGAACAAATACTTGACTAGACCCCCACTAGCCATGATAGGCATTTCATCAAACATGTCACAAATATGCATTCTACAGGCCATAACAACAAATTTGAGCATATGGGTCTCATACTTATATGAGAATCGCTAAGAAGCATTGATGCCTTATCACATTAGTTGCATTATCATATATTAGGTCATATATTCATTGTACATTCATTTACAAATCAAAACATGATTAGAGCCATACATCATCACTGTCATAAAACATGCTCATAACTAGCATATAACCAACATAAATAACAAGGATACATCAGCCATAAATGCCTCATACGAACCAGTACATTTTTTCATAAAACACCAAGTAGAAATAGTTCTTATTAATGAATGATTAGTCAAGCCAGGTTTGGGACTTCCATGTACCACCTGACCATAGATTGGTTGAATGAAATCTTTCTTTCAATCCATCAGCCTCGTGGCATATTCCAAGCATGAATGTGGGACTTATAACCAAAATCAACTAGGGCTTCCAGAGGCTACACCACCTCACCCTCAATAATAGGATCGGGCTTTACTGCAATCCCCACCGAATTAGTAGGGCCATAAACAATAAACATACTATACTAGGGTTTACCGCAATCCTCACTGGATCACTAGGCCAAAAACAAGCATGGATGCCACCGGATCTCTCCACCTACACCATGAGGGATTTTTCCATCCCAACCTCTTGGCTTTACTGTGTGTCATGCCATTAATGTTTAAGGGATTCTTAGGCCTCCAAGGTCTCCACTCCTTGGGCTTTAACGTGTATCCCATCCCAGGATTCCTATGCCTAATCAAGGGTACTCACCACTGATATTTATCATGTATCCCACTATTCACTGGTCAAGGGATTCCTAATCTCAATGTAGATGTTCATATTCAGGTTTTACCATGTATCCCATCCTGTGATTCCTAGGCCTTGTGAATAATCCTAGGACCACGCCACTCAACTTCGAGTCCATCCATAAATCCAGCTCAACCACATACAAAATAACCCACCACACCATCCCTATCCAGAAATTGAAAGGCTAGGATGAAAAACATTGTCACACGAGACAAAACCCATGCCCATGATAGTAAGAGAACCAAGAACACACATGCATAAGCATGCATGCTAAATCTAGCAAGGAAATCACACATGCAAATCAATACCTGCAAATAATCCCTCTATAGTTGTTAGATCCTGCTCTTCATTGCTTGTCTTTGCTTCCTCTTGCCTTCTATTCTTTTCTTGATCCAATGTTGAAGTGCTCCAATAAAAATCTAAGTGTCCAAGTGTATGAGAGAGAGAATAGAGAAAGCTCCAAAACTAAACTAACAAAAGGTACCAATTGATCCTCAGAAGCCTTTTTATTCATGAGGCATCTATTTTCTTCAATTTTCCATTATTTTCCTTCATTTTCCTCCTCACGTGCAATTTGTGACCTTTCATCTTCCTTTTCTACTAATTTCCTTTATTTTCATAAATAAAATGCAAAATAATGTCTCATGGTTTTCCAACGCCTTTGTCATTTCCTTTGCCGATTTCCTTAGCCATAATAAGCCAAATGAACACCACACTAGGATGTCTTGCCCAACATTTAGCTTGGAATAAGTGTCCCATAATTGTGGTTACTATTTTTCTTTTATTAACTTTTATTATATGGAATTTTCACCAGGGCTATTACAAAACCAACAGGACTATTGAAAGAAAAACATACTTCCTATGGAGATTTATAACTTAGCTCAATGAGTATTTACAATGATCAAACTGCTGAGAAGCAAACCAACATGACAACATAACTACATGATAACCATAATGACATGACACCCATACTACTTATTGGATCTTTATAACATAGCTCATAGCGTTATTTACATCCATGTACATATGTACATATACCAAAAACATCATACCAAACATATACCAAAAAAATTTGCTCAATCAATGAATAGAGAAGGATACATAGCCTACATCTAATCATCCATCTCCCATGTAGCTTCATCGATCCCAAAGTGCTTCCACTACATTTTAACTTGCTCGATTGCTCAGTTCCAAAGCATGAGTGTCTTTCTCTGCAATATACATTACAGTTCCAGCTAGAATTCTCCTTCAGGCTCCACATGCAATAGATACTATTAAATCACATGATCAACATCTTTAACATACTTCTTAAGCAATGACACATGGAAAACATCATGGAATTTCATTGTCGGAGGTAGTGGAAGCTGATAGGATATCGGTTTGATCCTTTCAAGTATCTTTAAAGGTCCACTAAATCAAGGTGCTAGCTTGGCACATGATCCAATCCTCAAGGAACTCTTCTTGGGCTTGATGCACAAGTACACCTATTCCCCAACCTGAAACTCCTTAAACAACCTGTTCCGATCTGCATAATTTTTTTTTTGTCATGTGATGTCTTCAAATTCTTCTTAATAGCCTACATTTCCTATTCCATCTCTGCCAACATATCTATTCCAATCAACACCTTGTTCACTGGCTCACTCCAACTAATGGTAGTATTGCGACTTCGCCCATAGAGTGCCTCAAAGACTCTTGGTAACCAGTATTATAAGTGAACTCGACCAATGGAAGATACTCCTCACATCTCCTCTGTTGGTGTATCACATACATCCTCAACATATCCTTCAATATCTTATTGAACCTCTTTTTCTTTCCATCTGTGTGCAGATGATAAGCTTTATTGAAGGTTGGCTCTGTCCCTAAACATGTAAACAGCTCCTTCCAAAACATGGAGGTAAACTTAGAATCCATGTGTGACACAATATCCTTCAGAACGCCATGAAATATGACCACATCTTTGATGAAGACCTATGCTACATCACTGGTTGAATGAGTGGACTTCACTGGAATGAAGTGCGCTACCTTTTTCAACTTGTCCACCACATCCATGATAGAATCATGTTGCCTAGATGTCCATGGAAAACCTGTAATGAAATCCATGGAAATGACATCCCATTTTCACTTTGGAATCGGTATCGGCTATAATAATCCACCTAGGTGCTTACACTCTGTCTTCACCTATTGACAATCTAAACACCTAGCCATAAACTCTACCACATTCTTCTCCAGATTCAGCCAATAATAAAACTTCTTCATTGTTGTCAATGTCTTTTGATATCCCGAGTGTCCTGAATATGGTTTCGCATGAAAATCCCTCAACATAATCTTCTTGATCTCACTATTATCTGGCACATATATCATGTCCATAAATCTGATCAAGCCATCTGCTGAGAGATGATAGTCCACATCCTGTGCACTTGTACCTATACATGTACCTACACTTTGTTGTAACCTATGTATGAGATCCATGTACCTATTATCCTGCTAACCTGCTTGTCAGATTCGATCCTTTAGATCTATCCCATAGGAACTCATACTTACTATGTGACTTACCTGTACCCACCTTCTAAGAGTATCTGCAACCCTGTTCTTTCTACCCTTAATGTACCTGATCTCAAAGTCAAACTCACTAATCATGGCCAACCATCTAGATCATCTGGCATTCAGTTTCGATTGGTCAAATAGGTACCTCAACCCATTTTGATCACTCATCAATACAAACCTATTTCCATGAAGATAGTGCCTCCATATCGTCAACGCATGAATGATCGCTGCTAACTCAAGATCATGAGTCAGATAGTTTTGCTCGTGCTTATTCATTTTATGTGACTCATACATACTATTTGTCCCTCCTGCATAAGGACTCCATCAAGCCCTATATTGCAAGCATATGTACATACTACAAACTCTTTATCCAGATTTGCAACCTTCAACACTGGGGCATTTGTCAATAACTACTTTAACTGCTCAAAACTTGTTGCACATTCCTCTGTCCATTCAAATTTCTTACCTTGCCTCTGCAATGACATAACAGGATATGATATCTGGGAGAATTTCTGATGAACCTCCTATAATAAACTGCTAACCCCATAAATGATCTTACCTCTTCCACATTTCTAGGAGCTGTCCACTCCATGATAACCCCTATCTTCTTTGGATCCATTGTTATGCCTTCCTTGGAAACAACATGTCCCAAGTAATACACCTTTTTCTGAAAGAATATGCATTTACTGAACTTAGAATACAACTGACGCTCTCTAAAAAACTCAATACTGCTACTAATTTCTCAACATTCTCTTCTTCATTCTTATAATATATCAAGATGGAATCAATGAATATAATAACAAACTTGTCCAAATAAGGACACAGCACATTATTTATCAAGCACGTAAAGGTAGTTGGAGAATTAGTCAAACCAAATCGAAATACATCAAACTCATAATGCCCATACCTAGTCTAGAAAGATGTCTTGTATATTTCCTCTTCTTTAATGTGTACCTGATGATATCTAGATCTCAAATTATTTTTTTATAATATTGTTGCTCCCTTCAACTGATCAAACAAGTCATCAATCATAGGCAATGGATACCTATTCTTGATGGTCAGCTTATTCAACTTCCTGTAATCAATGTATAACCTGAGAGTAGCATCCTTCTTCTTCACAAACAATATTGGTGCACACCAAGGAGATAAACTTGGCATAATATATCCCTTTTCAAGCTTTTCCTCCAATTGCAACTTCAACTCTACTAACTCTGGGGTGCTCATCTTGTAACGTGCCTTTGATGTTGGTGTTACCCTTGGTACCAACCCAATAGAAAATTCCACTTCTCTGTGAGGCGGAAACTCTGAAATCTTTGTTGGAAACACATCCTGAAACTATTGTAACACCAGGTACCTACTCAATACCTCTTTGTCCTCGTCTTCTTTACCTTTGTCACTAGAGATATGTACTGCAAATAATACACACCATTTTCTGTTACCGCGCTTTGTCTACATAGTTGTCACCATCTTAACTGATGTTGCCTTCTTCTTACCCTGTAATATTCTTTGCTCTCCATTGTCATCCAAGCATTCAATGGATTTATCATAACAATCCACCTTGGTCCTATGAAGATACAACCAATCCATACCCAACAACATATTGTATGATCCCAATGGCAATACATTCAAATGTGTTGATGTAGGCATACCATTCAATTCAAATGCACAAGCTCCTACCCAATGATGAACTCTCTTGTTTGTACCTATAGCCAATTGTACTAACCAATATTATGCATGCACTTCTTTATTCAAACCACACTTCTCCACCAAGTCAAGACTAATATAACTATAGTTAGATCTAGGGTCAATAAAAATATAAACAACTTGGTCAAAAATCTTACCATCCATCTCAATGAAAAAAGCATGGTGATTTTCCTTCCTGTTATCCAGCACTGCATAAATATGAGGAATGATCTACCCCACATCCCCATTATTCTTCACCTCCTGTGCACTATAAATATGAGGCCTACCACCCCAATATTGTGGATAGTCTCTCTTGAGATGCTCTTTACCGCATATCCAACACTCCAACTGTTCGGTACCATCACCTCTATTATGTTGTTGTGATCCATGTCCCTGTCTAGCTACATTGAACTTCTTGTATGGTGCAACATTCTCTTTCTCTTCTTCGTTTTAAGGCCTTATTATTTTCTTTTACCATTTACCTCTAGCTTTGTGTTTCCCTTTCCAACCTTGCTGATATTTTGTTTGTTTTGACTGCTCCTAACAATGCTTCAATTTCCCAATAACTTCCTCCAATGAATGAGGCTAATCATACTCAATCCAATCCTTAAATGCTAATGGAAATCCACTGAAAATTCTTTGAACTTTAGCTTTTTAATCTTTAAGATATGGTACATACCTCAATAGCTCCAAGAACTTAGCCATATAGTCCTCATTTGTCATCAATCCCATTTTTAACTCATAGAATTCCTTTTTTGTTGTTGTCGTAGTACCTTCCGACAAGTACTTCTTCCTAAAAAGTATCTTGAATTCATGCCAACTCAACTCTTTTGTCCTGATGTCTCTGATTCACTTAACATCTTCCCACCAAATGTCTTCTTTACCTTTCAGGCTTAAGATAGCTACTCTGCCCTTCATATTACCTTTGCAATTATGCAATTCAAAGAACTTCTTCATCCCAACTAACCAATCCTATGCATCCTATGGCTTCTTCAAATCTCCATCATAGGTAGGTGGCTTAGATTTCTTGAAATCATTCGGAAAATATCCCTATCACTCCTCTTGTAAGGATGGTAATGATGATGATTATACTATCTGTCGGAACCAGAACTAGAATAGTACCTATGTCCATCACCTCTCCAATCTAGAGTATCCAAGAACCTGTTGTCTCTAACCATTTCATCCCTATATGACTTGTGCCCACCATGATATCTACTACCATTTGCCCCATTAGTCCCATTCTCATGTCCATAGCTAATTCAGAGTGGAGCCTATCTCTGCAATTCTAACAAACTCTGAAGGATTACTACATTGACTTTTGCTTGTTTCTCCCGTGCCTGCATGATTCTATCATTATTTTCCTTGCAACTCCTTAATTCTTCCTTAAAGATTCTTATTGTGTCTACTAAGTCAGAAGAATTCCCAGCACCACACTGGTCATATGATCCATAGGGAGAGTCTTGGGAACTGTAGTCTACCATCTTGCTAGTCATGTTTGTTGTTTCCTTCCTGCAAAGAACACCATATCAGCTAAACCAAAATATAAACAAAATCAACAACCTTTGTATAGTCCAGGAGGATATCTCATCTGCAAGATCAACCAGATTAGCACAATACATGTATAAACATAATCATAACAGCATATAGATATCATCCTAAGCATAGTTTAGTCATATGAATGCATGACCATATCAACCACACATCGTGACCTCATGCATGACAACTACACCAATCTCAATGTATGCATAATCAACATATGGAGGACATGCATGCATACACGGTACATACAAACATTGACATGCATAACCAGTGCATAACCGACATATACTCATGATAAACACGCTATCCACTTTCACATGGCGACATTACTGCAACCATGACCAGCACCATGTATCTGCAACAAGCACATAGCCCACAAGTATAAGTAACACATATGCAACCAACATGAATGCATGACCAACACATACCGCATGTCGAGTCCAAGGGGTGAACCATGCTCTGATACCACTCTATAACACCCTCCTCCTACATTTACCCAAGTTAATCAATCCATTGGGGTAAACATGTGACGAGAGGCTACTACAATTTGATTCAACTCCCCATGTATAGTTAAGGAAGTGGAACTGGCGGAACACAGACAACCTAACCTTCTACATCTGCAACAGATCCCCCAGGAGCCATCCATCCCATCCCGGTGACTAGCCCTTGAGACAAACTCACATTTCACTGCCCTAGAGCCTCAGTCGCTCCCATGACATGGGCATGCATGCAACCCCAGATTCTATGCCACATTTTCAACGCCATGACTCAGGCCATTGCCCAAAACTCCATGAAACTTTCAGGAATGAAAAGTAATATCGAAAAAATGATGAAATTGCAATTACTTTTAAAAATTCTTGGCTAGAACCCTACTAGCCATAACAGGCATTTTATCGAACATGTCACAAATATGCATTCTACAAATCATAACAACATATCTTAGCATAGGGGTCTCATACTTATTTGAGAATCGCTAAGAAGAATTGATGCCTTATCACATTAGTTGCATTATCATCTATTACATCATATATTCATTGTACATTCATTTACAAATCAAAACATGATGAGAGCCATACATCATCATTGTCATAAAACATGCTCATAACCAGCATATAACAAACAAAAATAACAAGGATACATCAGTCATAAATGCCTCATATGAACTAGTAAATTTTCTCATAAAATACCAAGGAAAAATAGTTCTTATGAATGAATGATTAGGACAACTAGGTTCGGGACTTCCATGTACCACCTGACCATAGATTGGCTAAACCAAATCTTTCTTTCATCAAATCACCTCCACACCATATTCCAAGCATGAATGTGGGACCTATAACCAAAATCAACTAAGGCTTCTCGATGCTACACCACCTCACCCTCAATAATAGAACCAACCTTTACAGCAATCCCCACTAGATCATTAGGACATAAACAATAAACATATAATACTAAGCTTTACCGCAATCCTCACCGGATCACTAGGCCAAAAAAAACATAGATGCCACAGGATCTCTCCACCTACACCATGAGGGATTTGTTTGTTCAAACCTCTTGGATTTATTGTTTATCCCTCCATTACCATTCAAGGGATTCCTAGGCCTACAAAGGTATTCACCCTTTGGGATTTACCATGTATCCTATTCCAGGATTATTAGGCCCAATCAAGGGTACTCACCACTGAGCTTTACCGTGTATCTAGCGATTCATTTGTCAATTGATTCCTAGGCTCAAACGAGGTGTTCACATTCAGGCTTTACCATGTATCACATCCCGAGATTCCTAGGCCTTGTGAATAATCCTGGGACCACCCCACTCATCTTTGATTCCATCTAGTAATCCAACTCAACCACATACAAAAGAACCCACCACAGCATGGCTATCCATAAATGGAAAGACTAGGCTAAAAAACATTATCACACCTAGGAAAACCCATGTCCATGATAGTAAGAGAACCAAGAACACACATGCAAAACCATGCATGTTAAATCTAGCAATGAAATCACACATGCAAATCGATACCTACAAATAATTTCGTTGTAACTGTTAGACCTCGCTCTTCCTTGCTTGATCTTTACTTCCTCTTGCCTTCTTTTATTTTCTTGATCCAATGCTGAAGTGCTCCAAGAAAACTCTAAGTGTCCAAGAGTATAAGAAAGAGAATAGAGAGAGCGCTCCAAAATTGAACTGACAAAAGGTACCAATTGATTCTCATAAGCCTTTTTATTAATGAGGCCTATATTTTCTTCAATTTTCCATTATTTTCCTTCATTTCCCTCCTCACATCCAACTTTTGACCTTTCACCTTCATTTTCTTCTGATTTCTTTTATTTTCATAAATAAAATGTCAAATAATATCTCATGTCTTTCCAAATCCTTTGCCATTGCCTTTGTCAATTCCTTATCCATAATAAACTAAATGAACACCCACACTAGGATGTCTTGCCCAACATTCAGCTTGGAATAAGTGTCCCATAACCATGGTTATTATTTTTTCTTTATAAATTTTTATTACATGGAATTTTCACCAAGGTTGTTACAAGAAAAATGTTTATAACGAGATATTTTGTTTTTACAAATTGTAAAAAATATTATTATAATATTGATTATATTTCTAATGAATTAATGTTTTTCAAATCCCAACTCCAACAAAAAACACTCTTTGATTTTCGGTAAGGATCTTTGAAAAGTATTTAATTTGGATTAAAAGAATTGGGTTATGGGCTTGGATTATTTTGGTTGAATACTAAAAATATTTAATTTGTTTTTTTTGGGTCACTGGTTATGTTTCTTGGTTTACTATTAAATAATGATGAAAAAATCAAACCTAGGTAGATGATTTTCAAATGATACCCATCAATGTTGGCTATTAATAACTGTAAACAATAAGTTGTCTTTGCTTATGGGTGTAAATTTGTTCCACTTACCTTTTAAGTGGAAAAATATTGTGTTCGTAGTGTAAAACATTAGGTCAATACCATACTAGAGAGTTCATACAAAAGCTCCTTGTATCTGCAGGTCCATTAGATGATATAGAATTATAAAATTTTCCATTGTTGGCAATATAAGAACCATCCTTTGAATAGTTGCCACATCTTATATTGTAGGTGACAAGAAGATCTCATTTCTCATTGCTAAGAAAAGTGTGCGTATGGCACCATGATTGTTTGATATGTATAGACAAGCTATGGGACTCGATGGAGATGGGACACTGTATTATTTCTTATTTGCTCCAAAAATGCATATGTAGAATGCTATGCACTATGATAGAACCTATGGCAACTGGTTTTGGTACATTAAGCAAAAATCTCTTTAAGCAAAGAATGTCATCCAAAACCTATTATTGAAGTAACCAATATACAACAATAGTATGATTCTTTCAATTTGTCATCCTTTAGGCTGAGTTCAATTTGATGTAGAGTAATTATACATTGTCTTGATTTACAACAATTATAGATCATTTCTTAAATGGGATAATCACCAATAATAGGGAATAAGAATACAGCATACATTTTGAATGCCACCATATCAAACATCCACCAAAAAAAAAAAAACCTTAAAATGAGGCAAAGGTAATATGTACCTACAATTTTTTCTTAGTAAAAATTGCTCGTTCTAGAAAATCATTATTTCTTCGTAATGATTTTAAATCTTTCATTGGTAAAATAAGTGATAAATTATATCCCATTCAACTTTCGTCATCTAAATATTTTAATTATTATTTTACTTATGTATTATCAACTTAATACAAATACCTAAACAACCTAAAACTAACACAACAATTATTATTTCAAAACAAAATACAACTTTTCTAATTCAGCAATTCCAATTTAACAATCATATCAACATCTTTTTACAACTTTTAAAATAATTATAATTAAAAAATATTCAAATTAAATTAGAATAAAAAATTCTACATTATAAAACTCATAAAAAAAAGGTCAAAATTTACTAAAATCGGACCCAACTAAAAGTCTGATCCGACTAGAAGTCAGTGTGCAACATAATCGTGATCGGGTCTTATCGTAAAACAAAGAGAGTCGAAGGAAAATCAATTATCTGACCTCGACTTAAAAGGGTTGAGGTTGAAGTTAAAATTTAATAAGCGTTGTACCAATTTTCTTCTTGTTTACATCGTATTTTGTACTCAAATATAATTTTTTTAATTATGGTAATTATAAGTTTGAGATGTTTTAGGAAAAAATATAATTATGGTAATTCTTGAAAGGTTTATAAAACAATAATATATATATATATATATATATATAACTAAAAAAAATTATATTAAATTTTTATATTTTCAAATTTAATAAATTAATTTCAAATTTACTTAATATTAATCAATATTGTCATGGAATTTGATAGCCAAATTGTTTATCGCTTATTTGCCTCCCATGGAATTTGATAGCCAAATTGTTTATCACTGATATGCCTCCATTAATTAAGGCATAAAGTATAGTTGAACAGTTTTTCCTATCACTGCGAAGATGTGCAGGAGTACACTTCACATTTTGGTGAAGATATAAAATGTGGTAGGAGTGAAAAAGATAAAAAAATAAATCAATATTGTTCATTTTTTTTTTAATTTATCTGTGTCACTGTTCATGAGAGGTGGGAAACCGTTTCAATGGTTTTTGCGCTCTTTGAAGCTTTGGAACTATGTGAGACTGGAGCTGTAATGGAAGTTGGGGAAAGATCCTGTTATGCTCTTACCCTGCAAAAGATACCCAAATACAGAATATGTGAAGAACGATACCCAGAACATAGAATAGTGAGAGACAACAACAAATATTTTATTATTCAGAAAGCAATGTTCACTGGCCTCTTCGAGGGGGAAACCTCCAATAGAGCAGAGCTCGATACAAAAATAAGAGACGATGCTCCTCGCAGGGAGTCTCTATCCTTTATATATGACTCATACATGCAATACCATGGATAAATACCATGGGTTTTATTAATAGCATCTATCTAATACCATGGCCCATTTGCAACTAACTGTGGTCCCGTCATTAATTGCTGGTTAACCACTTACAATTATTAATATGGGCTTTATTGACTCTTTACTATGACTTGATCCCACTACATAAATAAGGGGGTTAGGGTGGGACCCTAACATGCCCTCCCCCTTAAGAATAACCTTGTCCTCAAGGCTGAAGCTGCGGAAACTGCTGAAGAATAGTGGCTGGTTCCCAAGTTGCATCTTCCGGCGAGGTGTCTTTCCACTTGACGAGAACTTCCCTAATCATGCGGCCACGCAGATGCCTTTCTCATGTGTCTAGGACCTGTTCAAGTTGGAGCCAGATTGACCCTTCCTCGTCCAATTCAGGTAAACTGGTTTGAATTTTGCAATTGTTCCCAATCACTTTCTTGAGGCATGAGACATGGAAAACTGGATGGATTTTTGCAGTAGGCAGCAAAGCCAGCTTGTAGGCGACTTCTCCAATGCGCTGAAGTACTTGATATAGTCCGTAGAATTTTGGAGATAGTTTCTGACAACCCTTGTCTTTGAGCGATGTTTGCTTATATGGTTGCAGCCTCAAAAAGACCTGATCCCCTTCTTGAAATTGGCGCTTTGAGCGATGCTGGTCTACCTGTTGCTTCATGCGGTTTTGAGCTTGATGAAGATTCTCTCTAAGATGGGCGAGCATGGTTGCGCGGTTTTGTAGGAGTTGATCCACTACTTGTACCTTTGAGCCCCCTTTGATATAAGAAGTAGGGGAAGGAGGGAGTTGACCATATACTGCTTCATAGTGAGTCATTTTGGTGGTGGCATGATAGTTGGTGTTATACCACCATTCAGCCAGAGGTAACCATTGTACCCAAAGATGTTGCTTTTCTGAAGTGAAACACCTAAGGTAGGTTTCCAGACGTTTGTTGACATCTTCCGTTTAACCATCCATTTGTGGATGATAAGAAGTACTGAGTTTTAGTTGGGTGCCTTGTAGCCTGAAGAGTTCCTGCTAAAAATTACTGGTGAAGATCGGGTCGCGATCGGACACAATAGAAGTGGGCATGCCATGCAATTTAAAGATCTGATCCAAGAAAGATTGAGCGACCAAAGTCAGTGTAAACGGGTGGGGTAGGGCACAGAAATGAGCATACTTCGAAAGTCTATCCACAACCACCATGATGACTGACTTGTTTCCTGACTTTGGAAGACCTGTAATGAAATCCATAGAAACCTCTGTCCATATTGCTGATGGGATGGGCAACAGTTGTAATGTGCCTGGTGCTTTGACAGTCTCCCCTTTGTGGCGTTGACAGACATCGCATTCTACTACAAAAGTGAGGATGTCCTTTTTCATGCCTGTCCAAAAAAATGATCTTCTGGTGCGAGCATACGTCTTCTGAAATCCTTAATGTCCTGCAATGGGGGATGAGTGCAATTCTGCCAAAATGCGCTTTTGAGGGTGGATGTTGGTGATATTACGACTGTCCTTGTAGCGAAGAATCTCATCCTGCCACGAGTAGCCCTTGGTGGAATTTGGATCCGCTTGCAATTGAGAAATGAGTTGGGAGAGCCCTGGAAGTGAAAACCATTCCCTGCGAGCTTCTTCAATCCATTCTGGAATGGGAAGAGAAATTGCTAGTAGGGTACTTCCCTCCTCAAATTGGCGAGATAATGCATCTGCGACACTATTTTCTTTCCCTTTCTTGTAAATGATCTCATAATCATATCCCCGCATTTTGGCGAGCCATTTATTTTGTTGTGGGGAGGATAGGCGTTGCTCCAAAAAATATTTAAGGCTGTGATGGTCTGTGCGGATATGGAAACGTCGCCCCAATAAGTAAGGTCGCCAGGTCTCTACTGCATGTAAAATGGCCATCATTTCCTTCTCATAGGTAGATTGGCCCAGATTCTTCCCACTTAGTTGTTGGCTTGTGAAGGCCAAAGGTCGCCCTTCCTGCATTAAGACCACCCCAATACCCGTACCCGAAGCATCACATTCAATAATAAAAGATTTGGTGAAGTCAGGTAGTGCTAAGACTGGAGTGGAACACATAGCATTTTTGAGAGTTGTAAATGCCTGTTGCACGTCGTCATTCCAGAGGAATGAATTTTTCTTCAGGAGTTGAGTGAGGGGCTTCGCTATGCGACCATAATTGCGGAAAAATTTGCGATAATAGCCTGTGAGACCCAAAAATCCTCTCAAGCTCTTCAAGGTATTAGGTTGAGGCCAATCCTGCATTGCCATGATCTTTTTGGGGTCCACCTTGACACCTTCATGCCCCACAATATGGCCCAAATACTCAACTTCTTCCATGCCAAACGAACACTTGGACATCTTGACAGATAATTTATGCTTGCGGAGTAGTTGCAAGAGTAGATCTACATGCTGAAGATGTACGGCCCAAGTGCAACTATAGATGAGGATGTCATCGAAGAAGACAAGGACAAATTTCCTGAGATATGGTTTGAGAAGGTGGTTCATAAGGCTCTGAAAAGTAGAGGGGGCATTACAAAGACCGAATGGCATGACCAGGAACTCATAATGGCCATCATGAGTTCTGAAAGCAGTCTTTGGAATGTCGACTTCCTTCATGCGAATTTGGTGGTAGCCCGAGTGAAGATCCAGCTTAGTGAAGAATTGAGCCCCATTGAGTTCATCCAGCATCGTCAACCACCGGGATGGGAAATTTATCTTTGACTATCAACTTATTGAGGGCCCTGAAGGCTGGACACATCCGCCACTCCCCATCTTTCTTGAGCACCATGACCACCGATGATGAATAAGGACTAATGCTGGGACAAATGACACCTGCTTCCAAAAGTTCCTTGATTATTTTTTCTATTTCATTCTTTTGGGTGAACAGATATCTGTATGGGCACACATTTGCGGGTTGGGCCCCTGGAACCAAGGTGATGCTATGATCATGTTCCCCTCTCGAGGGTGGAAGCTCATGAGGCTTGTCAAAGACCGGCAGATGATTATTTAAAATTTGTTGCATCTCAGGATGAATCGGCAGAGACTTGGTTTCGACTGCCTGGATGGCATTAAATTGAGCTATAACTCCATGATAGCCCTTTTTTAGAAATTTTTCCATCCTATGCGAGTTGATGATAGAGGGAGCTCCCGCCTGGAGTCCACGGAGGGTATGTGTGGAGTTGTTCTGCTTAAAACTCATATATAACTCCTGGAAATCCAATGTGATTGGCCCAAGAGTGTGAAGCCATTCAGCACCGAGGAAAATGTCGCACCCTCCCATGTGTATGGCAAACAAGTGGGTCTTCAACTGATAATCCCCCATTTGAAGTTTGACATTTTCACAGCGGCCTTCACATTTCATTGTGCCCCCATCCGCAATTTGGACTTGGAAGTTAGAAACTGCTTGTACAAAACAATGCACTGCTTCCACGACTTTTTGATGGATGAAATTATGTGTACTTCCACTATCAATCAAGACTACTACTGGGCGATGTTTAATAAAACCTCTGATTTTGAGAGTTTGAGGTGAAGAAATCCCTGCCAAAGCATGCAGCGAAATAACTAGTTCGTCAGGGACATTGTCCTTTTGGTTGTCCTCTTCTACTGCCTCATGTTCCTCTAGTGGTGGATCTTCCTCCGATGAGCTGTAATCAGCGGCATCAATTTGAAAAAATTTGGGCTCCTTGCATTTATGACCTGCGGAGTATTTTTCATCACAATAGTAACATAATCCTTGCTTTCTTCTTTCGGCCATTTCTGCAGGTGACACCTTTTGAACCTTAAGCGTTTGAGTCGTGCTGTGAGCCTATGGGGGGCAACCCTTAGCGGTGAAATTTGGGCAACTGTACTGGGCTGCTAACGCACGTTCCATGTTATGAGCTACCTTACAAGCCTCCGTCCATGTGGGAGGGTGGTGCAGTAAGACGTGGGCTTTTATGGATTCTTTAAGACCGCTGATAAAACATTCCGTGTAGAACACATCTGAGAGACCCCTAGTAAGGAAGGTTAAGGCTTCAAAGGCTATAATATATTCATCCACTGTGCCAGTCTGTCGGGGCTTAGTAAAACGACCCAAGAAAGAAGATTCCTAGTCAAAGCGTTCTATAAGAGCTTTTTTGAAGGAGGTCCAAGTCCTAAAAGGTCCATTGCAACGTTGATGCCATTCCCACCATTTCCACCTTTCATTGTCCAAGTACATGCTCCCCACCATAAGTTGAGTCTCATTATCTAAGATGTTATTCAGATTGAAATACTGCTCCATTTGTGCCATCCATGCTGTCGGGTGAGAACCATCAAATTTATGCATATCCAACTTGGGAGGTCGCAGACGGGATTGTGGGTGGGGGCCCCCGAAGTGAAGAGAGTGGCTAGACTCACCCTCACTGTGTCCATTGCCAATATACGCCTCCTCATGGGCTTCCTCCTTGCCCATAGGGATTATGCTCGGGATCATGCTAGTTAGTCGGTCAAGCTGAATTTGGAGGGATTGCAAGGATTCTTCAAGTTTGTCCATCCTCTCATTGGCCATAGCTTGAGCTCTAGTTTCTACCATGCACCGACCTGATGTTCTTGAAAATTGGGACCGCCCAATTTTATTTTTTTTCACTAAGAATTGAATGGTACCACCGTGCTCAGCTCGTCGTCCTGATTCTGATGGGCTAGATCACCAATAAGCGCCCCGGGAGATCTCAGAATACTGCAAACTCCTAACGGAGTTTTACTCCTTAGGAATATTGCAGTAGCCGAATCCTCAAAATGTCAATGCTACCAAAAGTCCTGCGAAAATCATGCCCCAGTATAGGAACCCCACACAACTACTCAGATCAAGTGGATCTGAGAGATCTGAATGGTGGATCGGATAGCTCTAAGCGGTGGAACAGATTGCTGCTACGGATCTGATGGATCTAACAGATCAGAATGGCTGTTCTGCTAACTCGGAACTGCGGGACTGATGTCTGCTGCTGCTGCACCCCTTTGCGCGAGTGGATCTGGCAGAGATGATGTGTGATCCCCAGATAGAAAAGGGAACTATGGTCTCGAGGAGTGTCAGGTGCTACAGATCGTAATATACATAAGGGTCTGACAGTAGTACTCGGCCCAATGTTTCAGGGCTCTAACTAAAGAGGATAAACCGTACCCTTAGCCGCACAACCCGACTACCCTATCGTACGGGCGAGTAATCTCTCCAAGTGTTGTTCTCGGTGTACTGTAGCAGCAAGACGGCCGACGGTTTATCTATGGCGAGGTTGCAGAGGAGCTAAGGGGCTTCCGGTATACCCAGAAGGTACTGGAAGACAGTACGTACGCGGTTCTGTCTAATGCGCTACTACTCGAAGGGGTACCCGCAGGGGTTACAAGGGAGTCCAACAAGCGTGACCACCTCTTGTATTTCCTGCGTGCATTCCTCCCCAAATCTGCAGGTTTATGCGCTCAACGATAGATCCCGTGGTTTAAAGACGCTGGAACACGTCTCTAGCCAAAAAAAAATTGCTAAGAAATGGAGATCCCACTGGCCCTGGAAAGTGCTCTGATACCACTTGTTATGCTCTTAACCTGCAAAAGATACCCAAATATAGAATATGTGAAGAAAGGTACCCAGAACATAGAATAGTGAGAGACAACAGCAAATATTTTATTATTCAGAAAGTAATGTTCACTGGCCTCTTCGAGGGGGCAACCTCCAATAGATCATAGCTCGATACAGAAATAAGACACGATGCTCCTCAGAGGGAGTCTCTATCCTTTATATATGACTCATACATGCAATACCATGGATCAATACCATGGGTTTTATTAATAACATCTATCTAATACCATGGACCATTTGCAACTAACTATGGTCCTGTCATTATTTGCGGGTTAACCACTTACAATTATTAATATGGGCTCTATTGACTCTTTACTATGACTCGATCCCACTACATAAATAAGGGGGTTAGGGTGGGACCCTAACAGATCCGGGAGCTTTGAAGGATGTTTTTTTTGGAGTTCTGGTATTCTCTGGTACAAAGTCTTTAGAAAAATATGTTGAACTGCCCAAAAAACATGAGCCTATGTTGAAACCTTCTCAAGAAGAAAGGCCAAAGACATCCTTAACATCGATATCCTTAATTGAAAAACTGGGGCAATCTCTTGATGGATAAAGAAGCCTGTGGCACCTCAATGTAAGGGGAATATCTGGGATGTCATGTTGATGAGCATTTCTTTTGTTGTTTATGTATATATCTCAGAAGAAGATTCTGTGTGCATATTGCATGTGGCAATCAATGCTTAAACATTAGAGTTGTTTTATTTTTTTCTCTGAAGAATAATAGTAGAGAAACACATGTAAAATTGTTCCTTTGTATTTTTAAGGCATATTGTTTCAAGAACTGGTCATGTGTCAGAAAATTGATAATAAACTTGACATTTTATATATATAAAAGGGAAAAAATCAGGAAGGGAAACACCCAGAGAATATATTCATATATAAGAGAGATTATATATTTAAATTAATTTTAATATTTGAATATTTTGATTCAATATTAATTTTGATTATTATATAAATTATATAATTAAAAAAAATATTTTTTCCTAATTTTTATTTTTTATTTTTTTTTATTATATAATATTACCATAGCGGTTTCTTATAAATTTTGGGAAATCTAGTGGTTCTCCACACCCATAGCGGAATTCCCAACATTCACACTTTCCAAAAACTCATACAACATAACAATTTATCAATTCTTTCATGTGATTCCTACCAAAAGACTTTGTTTAATTCATTATGGATCACAGAAGCTTGAATACAGAATTTATCAATCTGTTAACTTTTAGTATGTAATTGGATGAAAACCACTCAATTTAATCACAGAGCAATATGAAATATGATATAATAAAGTATCTGAAAGTTTTGATATCAAGAACGACAATAATTTTATATTTTTAAATATTGACAATCAAGATTTGAAATTTGAAATATGGCCATCCAGATTTGAAATTTAATAGTAATTCAAAAGAAATATTAATTTTTCAATATAAACTAATTTATATTTTGTATATACCATTTTTAAATATATTTAAAGATAAAATACATATTTAAAACCAAAAATTCAATATTCTTCAATGTTCCTAGGAATCTGCCTTCTGAATAGGGTTTCACACTAACAAAACATTCCATTATTGTAACAGAGACCTCGCACCAAATATATAAATATTAAAAGGAGTCCATGACCTAATTCATGATGAATAAATATTAAAATAAATGCATGATCTAATTTGTTAGAAAATGGAAAAATCAAATATGCGCACCATACTACTTGTCATAAACCTTTTATTTGTTTTGCAGGCCCGATGCTGAATCCATGCAATTGGGCCCTGAGGCTATAGATCTCCATTAATTATGGAGAATTCCTTTCACATTCTGTCCAAAAATAATTCCATCGAGTATCAGTTATCCTGCAACATTTGATCCTGGCCCTTGCCCTTCACAAGTCACAAAAAGACTAGAAAAAAATTCATTCTCCTGATCAAGCCGAGGCTCATCACACTAAAGCTCACTCTTCACAGGAAGATACCGAAGGGAATCCCCATGGTTTTATCATCGGTGCCGAACTAGATAATAGAGGCGAATCCTCGTCGCGCATAGAACAGGAACCCTGGTTGCAAGCAGGGGCAGTTCGCAGTGTGTGAGCAACAACAGGTATTCAAGCTGTGGTTACTCCACCAAGCTATATCATAGGTTTAGTATTCATTCCAGTCTCGTGTTTGGATTCCTGGGTTTACGGGACAGGTAGGTTGTATAGCTTTTGGCTGGGGTGGTTATATGGGGGCATTATTTTGCTGCCTGGTGGTGGGAGTATAATACTATGCACTTTACTATTTTTTTATCTACAATTTCTCACTTGGTCTGTTTCGGTTGGGATCTACATTTGAATTTTTCTGTTTCTTCCTCTGTTCTGATAATCGTCCTTCGGATGTGGGGATAAAATTTTGGTTTATTTTGGTTGGGGTCTACATTCTTATTTTGGAACTAGAAAGCTTTTTTTTAATCTCGACGACCTACTCTCCATGTTACCATGGGAGATTATGTACGTACATTCTGATGATTCTCTTTATACCCGTCTACATCTTAATTTGCATAATTAGGACCCATATTCCTTCCTCCATCATGCATCCAAATGCTTATCTGGACTGATATCCTTTTTCTTGCCTGCACACACCATAACCAGGGGGAGAGATCTTGTCTGAGGCCTATAAACTACTATGCACTCTAGCAATGTTGGGTTAATTCTTTCATCATTTCTAGGCCTTGCAAGGAATTCGGGTATGGTTGTGTCACAGGAGGTGCCATTGTTTGGGGTGGTGTTGTTGTTGTTGCTGCAAAGGATAAATGATTTGGGCATCTCTTCCTTGGCTTTGGTCGGGTGTTGTATTGCTTGGATGTTCTGCTATGGGTTCTAGTGCACCGGGATGTATCGGGTTTTCAACATCTATTTATCAATTTTCCAGCGTCGTTTGAATTTTCAGTTGGTAGTTGTTGGGATTACACTTAATTGAGATGATTTGGGTCACCATCCACATTATTCTCTGGCATATTGTTTCTCACATTCTGGGTATTGGTAATTGCGTGCAATGGCTCTGGATCGGGTAACCTATATTTTATTTGCATACATCCAAATCTTTCCCATTTCGGACTGCGATCTGACTGCGGTGTCCCTCGTTTGGCGGTATGCAGGTATAATGTGGCATGGGATTTGACTTTGTGCCTAATATTTGTAGATCCCAAGACATTCCTGTTGGGATTTTTTGTTGGATCCACCTGAGCACTGACCTACCACTCTGACGTGCTTTTATGACTGCTTTTAATTAATATCCTCATTTTACACACCCCTTATATCTTATTGCATTGTCGATTCGATGGATCCTTTTGAGTCGGACACATAGGCACACGAGGCCTACATTCAGGCCATGTTAGAGGCTAAATCGAACTATCAGTTATTCTCTGGGTCAGAGCGGGATGGTGGACCCATTGACAAGGATACTTGGCGCTTGGTGGGCGCCCCGATGGACTTTCTAGGTGGTGGGCATGCAACCCCCAGATCACATGGGGAGATACACGACGGTAGAGGTAGACGATCCCGGAATCATCTACACTCTATTAAAATTACCACCCCAACATCTGTGCGAATTTTCGGCCATGATGTTTTGATAGACAGGGTTAACAGTTTGCAGAAGAGAGCGCTTGTAGGTAAATGGCATTTTGTTGAATTGAGTGAAGTCGAAATGAGGAGTTGGGTAGAAGAAAAATGGAAGTCTTTGTTGTGTTATATGCCTTCGGTGGTGCGTTTGATGAGTGGATGGTACAGCTTCCATTTCCTTAGCCAGGAAGATTTATTCAAAATTAAGGCACTTCCATGGATCAAAGAGAGGAGTTTCTTGGCTCTGCATTCTTGGTATGTTGGATTTAATCCCCTGAAGGAGATGCCTCAAAACAAATTGATTTGGGTTAAATTGCCTAGTTTTCCTATTGAATTCTCGACTCGAAAAGTTTTCATGGACATTGGTAATGCAATTGGAAAGTTTATTTACGTCGACCCACAATGTTTGGGTGCTTGGGATAAAAGAATTGCTTGGATCTTGATTGAAAAGGAATACAGAGGAGGCTTCCTGGACCACATTGAACTTCAATGGGAGAGCACCCATATAGTGCAGTGGCTGGATTTTTGGGGTGTTCCCTTCCATTGTCTTATTTGTCATCATAGTGGGCATCTTATGGCTTAGTGTCCACGCAGGCTGGGTGGTCGACATATGACACATAGGCGGAATTGTCTTGGTGCGAAGGAGAAGGCTAGTGGTCATTCTGCTATACATGTTACTGGACATGGGGTGACAAACCATCTGGGCAGCGCAAATCGATCATTAGGTACATAGTATTATTCTATTCCTCTACCATCCTCTGATTTTCATCGTGTGAAATGTAATGATTTCACCCCTATTTTTGTTCCTTCATCCCCTAGACTTCAAAAGATTTTGGTACTCCTGCAGTTGATGACACCTCACCGTCCCTATTGGATAAGATTCCCCTACCTCCCTATGTTGGCCCGCCTCATTCAAATATAGAATCATCCCTTCTGACGACATGTGACTCCCCCTCCCTTTCACATATTACGTACATCCCTTCACCTCTTCCCCACACACCACTCATCCATCTCCGGTGGCTAGGACCCGAACTATTTCACCTATATTGCCCATATATTCACCTACCGATTCGGCGGATGGCGATTTAGATTTCCTGCCCCAAAAGAAGACCTTGGACCTCCATACCCTCACCATTCATAAGCCACTTGGCTCATCGTCTCCCCACATCAGTCCTTCCTCGGTGGGCAACATCACTGTCTGTTAGAAATAGAGTCGGGATAGTAGACATTTCAGAGGATGCACTTGGCCTCTTCCATTTAGTTTGTCTGGCCCACATACACTAACTTATGTTCCCATCGCTTCATCCATCTCTCCTCAGGCCCTTAGAGAAAAGATGCCCGCTCCTGGGCTGACATGAATTTCATCCTTTCTATGAATATCCGGGGTCTGGGGGCTACTCCAAAATTTTTGGCCCTCAAAGAACTTTTCCTTTCAACTCGTCCTTATATCATCCTTCTTTAGGAAACTATGCATTCGGCTCTTCAGGTGATAAAATATTTCAGGAAGATGCTCCCTGACTAACATATGGCAGCTACAGATGTTGCAGGTCTCTCGAGGGGTCTGGTTTCTCTATGGGATCCATGATGGGTCAAAATTAAGTCTTTCTCATGTTTTGAGGGCATTCTACTTGCTGGATATATCAGAGGTTTACTGGGATGAATTCATATATTGAATATATATGCCCCGTATAGGGACCGAGACTCTTTTTGGAGAAAATTGGTTGCATCAGAGGTATTGGAACTGGTTTCACTTGTCATTGCTGAGGATTTGAACTGTACCATTGGTCTGGATGAGGTGTGGGGGAGGTCCAAAAAATTTGACGCCATAGCTAACTAGATTAAAGATATTATCATCGATTATAACATTGTGGATATATGGCCCTCTAAGATTGTTCCCACTTGGGACAATGGAAGAGCAGGGGATGGATATGTGGCAAAAAGGATGGATCGTTTTCTCGTACATGAACATTTAGCTGAGAGGCTCAGGGTCCATCCAATAGGACATTGTGAATAATTTTATTTTTGACCATTGACCCATTATTCTCCACTGGAGGCGTGGGGATATCAGGTATGGTATGCCATTTAAGTTTAACCACGTGTGGTTGGAGGACCCAGATTTTGATAAACTGGTGCGGGATGCCTGGAATAGGGGTAAGGAATGGGACATCTCACCCATGGTGAATATCTTGGAAAAAATTCGAGCCCTTAAGGTGGAGGTTAAAGCACGGGAGAGGAGGAAGAGAGTCTAATTGAAAAAAGATCTAGATGATATATCGGTGGCCTTAGATACCCTGCACCCACTATTAGTAATGCATAATCCCCCGGCTGCACTTAGGGACAATATACATTCACTGGAGCTTAAAAGGAAACAAATACTTCAAATTAGGGAGACTACATAGGGCCTAAAGAGTAGGGCCATATGGATTCGGGAATGGGATGGAAACACAAAAAAAAATCAGAGATTTTCCAATCATAGAAGAAAGATAAACTCCATATGGGATATTCTAATGTAGAGAGTAACCAGGTTCAGACATAGGAGGATATTTGTAGAGCAGTTGTACAACATTTTGAGCAGGCTTATAGTCCCAGGGAGTTAGACAGTGTTGAGGATCAGATTTGGGGGGTGGATATATACCCCACCACGTTTGATGAGGATACAAACACGGACCTATACAAGGCAGTCACGGGGGAGGAAATCCTAGGGGTGCTCAACTCTTTAAAAGGAGACAAGAGCCCAAGACCTGATGGGTGGATGTTCGAACTCCTCACAAATTTCTTTGACATATTCCAGAGGGATCTTCTTGATATGGTGGAAGAATCGAGAATCAGGGGTTATATTCATCCACATATAAATTCAACCTACATTGCTCTCATCCCAAAAAGGGTTTCCTCTGAAACTTTCTGGATTATCGGCCCATTTCTCTTTGTAATCTTATATATAAGATTATTTCTAAGACTATTGTGGCCAGGATAAAGCACACTCTATCAAGGTACATATCTCCTAAGCAGTTCAGTTTCTTACAGAACAGACAAATCCATGATGCAGTGGTTATTGCCTAGGAATGCATACATTCGATCCATACTAAAAAATTAAATGTTGTTATTATGAAGGTCAACCTACAAAAGGCATATGACTGCCTTGATTGGGGATATATGAGGATGGTACTTCATAAAATTTGTGTCCAGGCCAGGAGTAATCAGTGGATCATGGCTTGCGTCACTAATGTTAGATATGTTGTTATTATTAATGGATATCCCACATGTTTTTTTAGGGTTGGACTGGGAGCTCAGACAAGGTTGCTCACTTTCACCATTATTATTTATATTGGCAATGGATGGGCTCAGCTTACATATCAAAAAAGTTGTGGTGGAGGGTAATTTTGATGCACTGGTCTTGGGACGAGATATCAAGATTTCACATAGTTTCTTTGTTGACGATGTGTTGATCATGGGGATGATCAATAGGTTTGCATGGCTGGCTTTATTTCATATCTTTGCAAAATTTGGGAATGCCATGGGCCTTATCATGAATCTACAGAAGTCTATCATTTTATATGGCACTTGTGATCTGGAAGACATTGCATACATCCATAGACTATTTGGGGTGGGGACTGAAACATTGGCGGGGGGCATGAAATACCTGGGTTATCATATCAAGCCCTGTCAGTATAGGATTAATGATTGGATGTGGCTAGTGGATAGATTTTATAAAAAGATCATTGGGTGGGAATTCAGATGCTTATCATTGGGTGGTCGTATTACTCTCACCCAATCGGTGATCACACAGCTGGGAGTATACTAGGCCCATTTATATTATATCCCTCACACAATTATCAAGTATCTGAATCGGATTATGGAAAAATATATTTGGTCTAGAGCGGCCTCCACTAACAAATACCATATGGTTAAGTTGGATTACATTTCCATTCCAAAACGACTAGGTGGCTGGGGAATCTTGAATCTGAGGCGATTTGGATGGGCATTGCTGCAAAAGACATTGTGGAGAGGTTTATTTGGGGACGACATATGGGGTAATATAATTAGACATAAGTACATAAAGGACAAAGAGTTTATTGTTTGGATGTGCAGAGAGTTCATTGGGACTACCTCGGGATCGGCCATATGGCTTAGTTTTAACAAAATTAGCTTTTTTTCGCAGAACCTATGTTAGATACTTGGTTCTGGGCACCAGATAAAGATCGGACTGGACCATATTCTTGGCATGGGAAGGGACATAAGCATATCAGAAGGCCTTATAAAATGCATCAACAGTCGTGGTATCTTCTTTTGGAACCAGGTCATTAGAGAATGGCATGGTTATATTCCAATATGGAAAAGATCGTGGGAGTTGGGCTTGGAGGGCCAGATGGCACAAGAATGGGAGCAGATCATAACAGATATGAAATTAGTTGGAGTCATTCGAGAGGCAAGTGGAGATCAGATTGCCTAGATAGGCAAGATGAAAGAAGAAGGCGTAGTGGTGTATGAAGTCTATAATGCTCTCTGCTACCAGGAGGTACACAATACTAAGGTCTATTAGTTTTATAAATTTTGGAAAACTAATATTCCCATTAATATCATACTATTCCTTTGGCTCTTTTGGAAACACAAGAATCTAACATGGGAGAACCTTCAAAAGAGGAACTTGCAGGGGTCGGGGGTTTGTATACTGTGTAGGGATGCAACAGAGGACAATGTTCATATTTTTTTAAAGTGCCCTATAAGTGTACAGTTCTGGAGTTATATTGAAAATTACAATGGTTTCCCATACAACCAATATGATAACATCACTAACTACTTGATTTGGTGGAGTAAACAAATATCTCCATGGCGGACAATCCCGCTAGCTTTATTTTGGGAAATATGGAGATGGCGCAATAGAATTATATTTGAGAACTATAAGGAAAATGATATGCAGGTGATGGATCGTATTATTAGATGGTATACCTTTGGAAATCAACACGATAGTGGCCCCAAGAAGACTATTAGCAGGAAGACAAGCACTGAGATTGAGTATCCAGTAGGTTTTTTTAATGGAGCAGCACAAAGGGACATTTGTGGATGTCGCTTTTTTATCGTTATATCAAAGGAACAAGAACAATGGGTCCATTGGGGTGCTGGTAGAGGCACGAATATGAAGGCTGGAGTGATCGCCCTACGGTGTCTCCTTTGGTTTTCATCCTATCTTAACATTCCCTCCATCGACATATTTGGAGACTCTTGGACAATCATTGACCATGTACTGGGCAGCACAAAAATATATCAACCAATGCTTCATGGTTGGCTCAGACAGATTGAGAATCTTTGGGCCTCTTTCAGAGACTCAACGATTTTGCATATTGGACAAGAGTTTAATCAAAATGTGGATCGCATGTCTAAGATGGGGCTACAGGATGCACTGGACGGATGCATATTGAAATTAAGTTGGGTGACAACATAGTAGATGCTAGGATGCTTCCACTTCGAGGATAACAACTACTCTTGGATGTGATCATTACTACTAATATTAGGTTTCTTTTGCTATATCCAGATGGCGGCTTTGAGACTATATATTTTGCTTTTATATGTGCATAGCATATATTACAAGTAGACATATGGATGATTTCATTTTTTATTAAAATGGAACAATATTTGGTACAGTTTTTTTGCATAATACTACCTCTCGGTACATAGGCACATAATTTAGATAGATCTAATGTGTAGTTGCCAAATAGGGATGGACTGTTATAGTGACAATACAAGGAATGAACTATGATGGTATTGAATATATAAAATCAGGTGCTTTTTTCTTACTTAAAAAAAAAAAAAAAAAAAACAAAGAAGTCACAAAAAGACTTCCAAAGTGAATTGAAATATATATGAATATCAGAAAATTAACTAAACATCTCTTTAAAAAAAAAATCACTATTTTTTAAATTATTTATTATACAATTTATATTATAAATTAAACTTTTAAAATATTGTATTATTAAATATTTAAAATTCTACTCACATATAATATAACAATAATGATAATAATAACTTTTCATATTGATAAATAGATTTCTTAATAAATTTATATAAATTAATTAAATATTCAAAAAATTAATAATTATTAAACAAATTTTATTTTTCAATTATATTTTAAGAAATTAATTTTAATTTTATTATTTAATTTCTAATTTAAAATATTAATTTTTAATTTCTAACTGATTAAAAAAACATGTAAATGTAAATTATAACATTAATTAATTCAGAAAGTGAATACGAATTACCACATTGGCTTCATTTAATTGAATTGAAGTGAAAATAAAATACTACATTGACTTTAATGAAACCAAATATCTCTCTCAAAAATCTATTCATCAAGTCTAAAAAACATACATATTCTATCTTTTCCAGTTCAAAAAATTAACTAAACATCACGTTTTAAAAACAAAACCAAAAAAACAGTATTTTTTAAATTATTTATTATACAATTTATATTATAAATTAATAAATTAAAATTTTAAAATATTTTATTTTTAAATAGTTAAAATTTTACTCACATATATTATATATCAAATCATAATGATAATAATAATTTTTTAATCAAAGAGATTTAGAACAGTTGGTGAGGGAGTGGGTTGTTAAGGTGCTTCGTAAGTGAAGGTTATCAGTTCTAGTCTCGCGGATACCAAAAATCCAGCATGGTTTCCGCTGGTGCGGCTCAGGCCGGGGGCGATCCTTGGTGATTTTGACGGCTTAGGTGCCTCTGAGTCGTGGCCTCTCACCCACAAGGTAAGAGTGATTTTCAGGATTCACCCACTTATCAATCAAAAAAAGATAATAATAAATTTTTATACTGATAAATAGGTTTATTTATATAAATTAATTAAATATTAAACAAAATTAATAATAACTAATCAAATTATATATATATATATATATATATATATATTTTTTAAATTATTTATTAATAAATTAAAATTTTAAAATATTTAAAATTCTACTAACATATATTATAATAATAATTTTTCATATTGATAAATAGTTTTTTAATAAATTTATTTATATAAATTAACTAAATATTCAAAGACATTAATATCAAATTATATTTTAAAAAAATAATTTTAATTTTATTATTTAATTTATAATTTAAAATATTAATTTTTAGTTTCTAACTAATTAGAAAACATGGATGTAAGTTATAACATTAAGCAATTTAGAAAGTGAATATTATCTTATTATATATTTTCATTATATTTTAAAATTTTGATTTTAATTTTATTATTTAATATATAATTTAAAATATTAATTTCTAATTTCTAACCAATTAAAAAACATGTATGTAAATTATAACATTAAGCAATTCAGAAAGTGAATATTGTCATATTGACTTCATTGAATTGAAGTGAATATTTCCATATTGACTTCATTGAATTGAATGTGTGACTTAGGAGGAAAGAAATACATACTCTAGTCTACAAAGGCATACTTATACTACCTCCTTCTGGTTTTGAAAGTGTGACTTCTTAGGAGGAAAGACATGCTCTTAACCATTAGGCTCACTCAAACTATCGTGCATGACCAATTAAATAAAGAAATTTATAAAGTAAATAAAGAATTATATAAAGGATTTTTTTTAAATATTTTAGTATTCATTTTATCTAGGTTACAATTCTTGTTATAAATTATTATTTGCATAAAAGACAGGTACTCAACAGCAACACTTACACGTGTTTTCTATTATTAATCACTTTAATAATATCAAAAATATATGATAAAGTTTTTATAATATGTACATATAATTATTATACAAAAGTTGTCACATAGTTGAGCTTCCCATTTAAAGGGATGCATTTTGCTTCTCGTCTCAACAATGGGCTAGTCATAGTAGAGAATTCACATTGAATGAAATATGTGCATGAATGAAATTTTGATCACCAAGATTATTGTAAATTAACTATGTTATTAATCTCTATATTGTAATTACATGTAAGGCATTCCCTTCTAAAATCAATGCTCCCAACTGCTACGGTGTGCAGTTGTCCACCCTCGATTCTCTATGTTAGATGTTAGAACTATCTTCTACCGTCAGATTGATGCCTCAAGACAGTTACTAACTCCCAAGCAACTATGCAGTGAATATTGATACCTCTGCGCAGTTACTAACTCCCAAGAAATTGCATGATGAAGATTGATACGGTTACATGGAGGCTCCTTTTGTTGTGTATCCTACAGAGCCCACCATACATCACTCCATGTTTCTACTGAACGTTACTTCTGGTGAGTAAATTATTGTTCAAACCTTGCCACAAAATTGTATTTTACAGGTTTTTTTTTTAAGTTTAACTGTTGAATGGATTAAAGGCTAATCAATTCGAAGTTGCATTACTTTCAACGTTCTTCACGAGCATGGGGCCAAAATCTTCTCTCACAGGTACGCACAATATTGAATTTACTTTCTCTTCCTCATGTGCTCGAGTTATTATAGTTATGACACTAACCCTTACCAATTTTCACGAATGTGGTTGTAGTCCACCCTTCTTTCAAGGAATCCCTACAGGTAATGGTTTGGTCCTCTCGGTAGGGTGTTAAAAAATTTCATTATACCTCTTCATGCATTTTTACAGTATTTTTCTAGTTTCTAACTATCCCCTCGTGTATGGGTTTTTAGGTGAGAGCTCCTACCATGGCTCCAAAGTTTCATGGTTTCAAATTAGCCCTCTCCTGCCACGACACTGACTCCTCCGGGTTTTCTTGTTCAGGTGCTTGGGTTCTACCCCTTTTTGCACAAGTTCAGATAGCTAGTGTTTGAGGTTTATGTGGATGGGTTCCCCTTTCTGAGTATTTGCAATATGAAATTTTGGTTTGCCATTCATATGTGAATAGATTAAAGGTTTTGAGGAGAACCCAGAAACTTTCTAGGGTTAGACACTGCTTAACCAATAGATTCTATATTAATTTTGTTAACATTGTTAATTTGACTCTCTGAATGATCATGGACTTTTCCATATTGTTTATAATGAACGTTGTGATATTTTATTTTTACTAAAAAAGCTTCCAGAGAGCACGTATTTGTTTGTAAATGCTTACCTTATACAAGTAGAAAGCAAGTTATTGCTATGGTTTTGTTATGGCTCGCTCTTGAATCTATTTATTTGATGCATGTTATTGTTATGAGTTCGTTAGGTTAATTACATGGATATTTTGGGCACCCACCTCTCACAGGGGAATTATAGTAGTTATTATATTAATTTAGCTCTTTATTACTCGTGCGGGATTATTTGCTCTGTTGTTTAGACCGGCCTTATGAAAGAAACGATTACATGTAATACTCTGTCTGTAATGTTGTAAAGGAAATCTAGGATACTAAAGCTATATTTTTTCTTCAAAGTTCTGTTTTCTATTATGAGCTAGGGTTGGTTTAGAGACAGGACTTTTTTCTGGGCGACCTCAGGTTTGTTGGATAACTAACCCCTCTTCGAGAGTGAATTATCATTTATGTTTCAACTTAATGAATTATTAGAGTTTTCTTTTTCGTTGTTTTGTTTCTTTGTTTTACAATCGGTCACCTGTAAGGAATTTGATTGCTACAAATGTGAGTTCTTTCTTAGGTTCTTGCATTAAACACCAATTACATTCCTTACCTTCAAATGGTTGAAGACCAAGGAAGAAGGGCAGAGTGGCAGGCCATGGTAACTCTACAAAAGCTCATAGGTCCTCGAACATAGAAATAAACAACCAACTACATAAATGCGAAGGGAACTATTAATCACACACTACGGAACAAGAGTCGCCCTCTACCTCAACCTCAAACTCTACAAAACTCTACCTCGACCCTCAAAATCACAATACAGAACATGAGTTCCTACCTCAGATGGATGAATGGATGGATGTAACATTGGATGGATGGAATTTTGGATGGATGGATCGAAGCCGAGTGAAGTAACAAAGAGGAAATGACACTAATAGCATAGGTAGGTCATACGAAGGAAATGGGATGGAAGAGATGCGGGCAAGGGGAAGAACGACCTACAACATGGTTTCTATATAAGATAAACAAGAGACAATTCATTCTGGTTGAGTGAAAATTTAAGGATAGAAGGTACAATAGAACTTCAAAGTCACACAGGATAGAAAAAAGACTTAGAATCATAATATGGTAATGGAGGGGCAAAACAATCTTATTATGGAGTTTCAAATTAGTTGGCCCATTAAAATTAACAAGTTATTTAAATACTCTGTAACTGGGTTGTGATATATTCACATATTAGGATTCATTCATATTAGTCCAAATGAAATATGGGGATATAATATGCCCATTGATTTAAACCCTCTCTACATATCAATCTCAGTTTTGAAGTTTCCAATTTGTTGTCCTCATTAATATTAACAAGGATTGAAAACCTTCCAACTTAGTTGCCTAGTAGAAATGGAAGTTTTGTAGCTTGGGTCAAGAAGACAATATTTTCCTACTGATTAGTTTAGTTAAGCTCTCACTGGTCATGATTACTTTGCAAATTGAATTTATTGGAGTCACAGTTGCTTTCCCATGTGGCATGGTAATTTCTGAAGCTCTTGGTGGTTGAAATAATCATATTGTAGGATGGGGTGTACTGGAAATTTATATTTTGGCAATATAGCATATAATATCTCTACATCCTCACAACAGGTGAAATGAGTCCTTAAGTCCTATTTTTATTTCATTTTAGTCTTGTTATTCTAGGTTTTTGCTTGTTATTTTTGATAAGTCATTCAAAATTGATATGTACATTACTTTTCAAGGAACAAATAGTGTCTCTAGAAGAATCTTTACTCACATCCCTGCAATTTATCAAATGCACTTCAAAGAAAACTCTCAACAAAATTATTTTGATATAAGTTTCAGCAAATAGAAGTGATCAAAGAGAGAAAACAGGGACATCATCATATCAAAGACAAGAAAAATACGCCATCTACATAATTTCAATATGCAAAATGTAGCCTCGAAGATCAATTGCAATTAAAGCAATTTCCATAACTACCAGTCTAGTAAGAAAACGAAGAACCATTCCAAACATTGCATTCATTTTCCCAAATGCTATAAGTGAAGGTTTAAAAGACATGAATAAACCTATCATCCAAAAAGTTTCGTGATTCATTTAGCTTTGCATGTCTTCATCAAGAAAAACTTAGAAGAGACAGAATTTCCACAAGCTACAAACGCCTTAATCTATGTGATATATTCTCATTGGCATGCTAGAAATTGTGCCAACAAATATTGGGAAGATGTACATGGTCATTTCCTTTGCAATTTATCAAATGCACTTTTAAGAAAACTCAATAAAATTCATTTGATATAAGTTTCAGCAAATAGAAGTGAGAAAAGAGAGAAAACAGGGACATCATCAAATCAAAGACAAAAAAGGACTCGACCTGCACAATTGCAATATGAAAAATGCGGCCTCGAAGATCAACTTCCATTGAAGACATTGTTATAACTTCCATTCCAGTAAGAAAACGAAGAACCATTCCAAAGATTTCATTTATTTTCCCACATGCTACGATTCAAGGTTGAAGACCCATGAATAAACCTTGTCCACAAACATTTACAATACATCTTGTTCAAAAAATGAAGATAGTTTTTTAACTAAGATAACATTACTCTATCGACCTGTTGGGTGTTCTTCAACAAATTAACAGGTATTTTTGAATACTTAACTGATTTTTCTTTATGTAGCTTACATCCAGGGTTCCAGTTTTTTATTAAAATGCCAAGAACATATGTCGGGCCAATCCTATTAAAAGAAAAGGCATGGAAAAGAAATCATACATTGATGGCATTTCACAATGAAGATAAGTATTTTGAAACAAGTATATGGATTCATTAAACTAGGTGAGTAACTACTATAAGCCAATGCACGAAGTTCAAATTTAACTCATCTAAGTCTTCTTTCACAACTTGAAAGCCTTCGATGGATATGAGTTGGTAAGATTCCAGCCACAAAACTTTGCATGTACATCTCAGGTATCAGAATAGAATAGATGAAAATTAAGAAGATACAAATTCAATCAAGCAAATTGCAATAAGTTCTTTGAAAATAACAACTTTGAAAACTCAATAGAAAGAAGTTACCAAATTGGGAAAAGTATAACAAATATTATGGACTGTCATTTGTAGTGCCAACACTAGTGTACAAGCATGTGCCATAATTTTCCCTCTGTCACTACACCCCTAATCATAATGGCACTAAGCACCCCAATCAAACATGCTAGAGCATACGTGCTTTACATAAATAAAAACAATTAAAAGTTAACAACCACTTGCCATCAAATCATAAACGTCCCATCAGGAAAATATGTTGAAGTGTATGTCAGTCATCAAAAATTGAAAAGTATGAATTTATTTACAATCAACATCCATAAAACTGAGAACAACACAAACATTTTCTCTCTCCCACATGTATACATTCCACCAAGAATACACTAAATGACCAAAAAGAGAGAACCTAACACTATGGATACTCCTGTCATGTCAATGATGTAATTCCTGAGACCCCCCTCTTTAACTAGGATCCAAAATTCTACTTACACCCTTTGGGAACATCTGGTGACACTTTCACTGTCATCATGGAAGAGTAACAATTTAATGCTACTCTTTCCTACACTACTACCTTACGACATTTCCTTTGCAACATCTGGTGCAATTGCTAGTTTATGTGATGTTATGACGAGTTCAACTATATATATATATATATATATATATATATATATATATATATATATATAGTGAAAGTGTCACCATATGTTCCCAAAGGGTGTAAGTAGAATTTTGGATCCTAGTTAAAGAGGGGGGTCTCAGGAATTACATCATTGACATGACAGGAGTATCCACAGTGTTAGGTTCTCTCTTTTTGGTCATTTAGTGTATTCTTGGTGGAATCTATGCATGTGGTAAAGAGAGTGTTTTTGTGTTGTTCTCAGTTTTATGGATGTTGATTGTATATATATTATGAATGTTGGGATGAGATGGAGCTAGTGCGACCACACCCTGACACGGGGTAGGCCCTTTGTGATACACTTGGTACTAGTCTGCAGCTTAGGTTCGTTCCCCTGCAGCTCCTAGACCATAAATGGTCGGCAACCCCCGTTGCTTCGCATCCCTGCTTACCTCCCGCAATGGTGACTAAACTATCGTTTTCGGTTTCGCGCTATAGGGTTTGGTCCCCGCCAATGCCGATTACTCCGAAAAACGGTGGTAGCTGGCGTAACCCCTGGGCATCAATGGAGACCGACCTTATAGATTATTTTGATGACCCCCTCGAGGGCATCTCCATTTTCGGTAGGCAGAACAGTTCCGAGGCATACTTCTCATTCAGCAGGGAACTCACCGAGGTTATTGCTCCACTTTTGTTGCTCACGGCACTGTCCAGTGTTGTTATCGACCTCCTGGAAGTACCGGTTACCTGGCCGACCTCAGCTACGCCCCCTCTGATATCAATCCCCCATCATTTTGTCTCCAGGCTAGCCGGCCCAAAACAGGTGGTTGGCTCATCCAGCATATCCTCCCTCCAACCTTCGGCGGCCTCTCATTTCCCATCTCAGTCTCCGCTCAGAGAAGCCCCGCCATATTCTGCTCACTTTTCCCAGCCCTTGGAGTCTAGACATCCCTTTGGTAGCTATACCGGACACTTTCCCTACTGGCCCAACTCCGTCATCTCCAAACCCTAACCCTCCCAAACCTAATCTTGAAGAAACCCTTGAGGGGGCTGAAGACGCAGATCCTGATCTCGGGAAGAAGCAAAGGTGTGTCAAACCTAGGGCACAAGAAGTATTCATTGATTAGGAAGAATATTTTCAGTGGAAAGACACCATGGACATGGCGACGACGGTCCTGGTAGGCAGAGTCAGGGGCAGAAACTACACTGCAGCGAGACTTAAGCAGTGGGTTGCGGAAATATGGGGCCATCACCTGGCTGATCTGCCTATTGTTCAAACATTTGTTCGTGGCAGGTTCACCCTGTGTTCCACGCGAGCAGAACACATCAACTGGGTCTTATCCTCCTTCTGGCACATCGAATAGGCCTCGGTTATGTTAAGGAGATGGAGTCAGCTGTTTGATCCAGACAGAGAACAACTTGGGGCAGGGCCAATTTGGGTACGTCTCCCGGGTCTACCTCTCCATTTATGGACCAAAGATACCTTCAGAAGAATTGGAAACTCTTTGGGTACATACCTAGATTATGATAGATCCTATCTCTCTACAGGGGTCATGGCCTATGCATGGAAACTGGTTCACCTAGACATTAGAGGAGGGTTACAAGAAAAAGTCACTCTTCGTTGGAGAAACTATAACTGGATCCAGATTCTGGACTATGAGGGTGTCCCCTTTCGTTGCAGGCGCTGCCACAAGGTTGGAAACCTCTATAAGGATTACCCTCTCCTCGCGAAATCAAATATGGGCAACAAAGGGAAGACCTCATCAGCTGGGGGAGCTCAACCACAGGCGGAACACTTGGATGGGGCCGATCAGATGCACACTGATGCAGATGGATCCATGCTCGCTTCGATGGCTTTGAAGAAGCGCGGGAAAGCACCTCTTCAGCCACTTTCACCTCCGCTGACCAGGTCTAAGGCGGCCGCTAGAGTCGCGCTATCTTCGGGTATTTCCAATCTTATCCCTTACTTTGCATCTATCAATTATTCATCTGCTCATGAGGATAACTCTAAGGGAACTAGGAAGGACCTGACAAGCCTCAACCCTATCTAAGCCACCCGTTCTGGCCCCTCAATACTCATGTACTTGTTCCTTCTCATATTTCCCCCACCACCTTAATGGAGAAATCAAGGGAATCAAACCCTGGATCTGACTCCGCCCCCCACTAATAACATCTCCGATCGCATACTTGATCACCAAAGTTAGATGCTATTGGCATTGGACTTATCCCTCCCTCCTCCACTCCGAAGCTCCCTCGAGGCAGACCTTCCTCCCTATCAAAATCTAAATAGAAGGCGGGTATGGAGGTGGCCTCCAGAAAACAGCTTACACTCGATAGGGTCCTTAGAGCACAGAGCCCTCTACAGGTGTCTCCCCCGTGAAGGTTCTCTCCTTCAATTGCAGAGGGATCGCTAGTCTCGAGAAAAAACTAGCTTTGAGGAGGCTTCTCCAAAAGGAGTCGATTGATCTGGTCTTCCTACAAGAAACATTGGGTGTGATCGATATCATTTCCCCTCTAATGGAATATATGCTCCCAGGATGGCATTTCCAAGCTATTGATGTTAATGGACGCTCGGTGGGCATCGCTATAGGGTACAACCTTCGCTCAATAAATCTAATGGGCACTTGGGGGGGTATAGGGTTCATCGAGGCAGACATATACTCTACAAAGATGGGAACTGAGATCAGAATGATAAACATATGTGGGTCCTGCCATCAACGGGAGAATTTCTAGGAGAGGCTTTTGGCAACCAATATATTACAATCTAATAATATCATTCTAGGAGGAGACCTTAACTTCTCCCTAGGCTACTCGGAGTCTTGGGGTCACCATGCTCAAGCCAACCCCTTATCGATTTTCTTTGAGTAGCTCCTTGATTTTCACAATCTCATTGATATCCCATTTGCCAAACCTGCCCCAAACTGGAGGAATAAAAGAAGCGGAGAGGACAGCCTTGCCAGGAGACTGGATCGCTTCCTCATCAAGGAACAACTCCTGGAGCAGGGATTCACTTATCACCAGTGGGTGGGATCGGGCGGACTCTCAGACCATCTGCCAATTTACCTTGATATCCGGGGCAATGTTAGCAAACCTCGAGCACCTTTCAAATTCAACTCTACATGGTTGAAAGATAACTCCTACATCTGCCTCATCACAGAATTTTGGAAGGCCCACCCACTGGCGAGCAGAGGGAACATTACTGAAGGGTTCGTGGCCAACCTGAAGGAATTGAAGAAGCTATCCAAGATATGGGCTCACAATAAGCGGTGTGTTGGAGAGAATCTGTTAAATGAGATCGAACTGGACATAGCCAATCTGGAGGACAACAGTGGGGGCACCTTCCCTTCAAATGATCTTAATGAAAAGCTCACTGAATTAACAGCCAAAAGAGGAAACATGCTCAAGGAAAGGGAGGAAACCTGGAGATTGAAAAGTAGAGCTATTTGGCTAAAAGAAGGTGATGATAATTCCAAATTTTTCCACAAATTTGCTAATGGAAGGAAAGTCATTAATACCATATGGAAACTGACAAATGAGCAAGGAGCTGAGGTAGACACCTTCCCTCACCTAGCCTCCCTGGCCACCTCTCACTTTAAACAGGTCTATCATGGTCCCCCTAATGCTACCCTAGCAGAGGTCATTAGAGTAGGACAAATGTTCCCTCTGTTCATTGAACATGAGGATGTTATGGATCTTAACAGAGAAGTCACATTGGGGGAGCTAGAGGCCACTCTGAAATGGTGTAAGAAAGACAAGAGCCCTGGTCCAGATGGGTGGTCAGTAGAGTTCTACCTGGATTTTTGTGACATCCTCGAACAAGATCTGCTCAAGGTTATTGAGGAATGCAGAATGATTGGACATATGCATGGGGCTATAAACTCCACTTTCATCGCCCTCATCCCCAAATCAGACAATCCATCATCTTTCAATGATTTTCGACCCATCTCCTTGTGCAATTGCCTATACAAAATCATATCCAAAATCATTGCAAACTGCCTCCGCCCCATCCTATCCAACCACATATCATCCAAACAATTTGCCTTCCTACAGGATCGTCAGATTCATGAGGCCATAGGCACAGCTCAGGAAGTACTGCACTCCATTCAGACTAAGAAGATCAAAGGTATGATCCTCAAAGTTGATCTCTCAAAAGCCTTCGACAGGGTAAGTTGGCTTTATCTCAGAATGCTTCTTACCCATTTAGGATTTCCTGTGGGAGTCATTAAATGGATCATGTGTTGCATTACCAATATATCCTTTAGTGTACTGATAAATGGGGCTGCATCTCCCTTCTTTGGCTCTAAAAGAGGTCTTAGACAGGGGTGCCCATTATCTCCACTACTTTTTCTCCTAGTCATGGAAGGACTAAGCAGGCTGATCAAGGACATGCACCATAGAGGCAGACTCTCGGGAATCAGGATATTGGACAGATGCACGATAACGCACCTCCATTTCATGGACGATGTACTCATGCTTCTAAATGGAGGGATAGGAGACCTCACCACCATCCACCACACCATCAATCTTTTCAAAACTACTACAGGCATGATCATTAATAACTCTAAGTCCACCATAACTATATCAAAATGCTCCCCCCATGAGGTACACTACGCAATACAAAGGTTCCCATTTACCCTGATCCAGATAGAAGAAGGCCTCTGGTACTTGGGATATAGGCTGAAACCACTCGGATATAAAATTGTGGACTGGATATGGTTGATCTCCAAGCTTGAGAAAAGACTCAATATATGGTATCATAAGAATATCTCCAGAGCCGGAAGATTGGTGCTCATCAAAGCGGTTTTGGAGGCCACCCTTGTTTATTGGATGTCCCTCGCATGGAACCCAAGAGGCATCCTCAATCAAATACAAAAATTTTGATGTAGATTCCTGTGGAAAGGCAAACAAACGGGGAGGATATATGCATGGGCAAGATGGGATCTTCTGTCTATCACTAAGAAATGGGGTGGCTAGGGTATAAAGAAATTAGGGGATTTCTCCTCAGCACTGGCGGCCAAGCTAGGGTGGAAATTAGTAACCACCAACAATCTCTGGACCAAAGTTGCAGTCGCTAAGCATATTGTATTGTTAAGGCCATTGGACTAGCTAAGACAAACAAGCTAGAACAAAACTGGGGTCTCAAATATATGGAAAGCGGTTCTGAACTCAGTGTCTCTTATTCGGGACAGCCTAACTTGGAGAATATCTAATGGGACATCCATTCGAATAGGCCGTGACCCTTGGATAGGATGTGGGAATGCACACCAGCTACCTAAAGGCTTACTCTGGAACCTTAACGAGAAAGGAATTACACACATTGTACACATTGCGGACCAGAGAGATCAACTTTCCTACACCAAGCATGGAAGTCAGCCCATAACTTGCTCCTTCCTTTACAGTGGCACCAAGCTTGGAGCACTTACACAACAGCTCTCACTGAATCTCACATTCAATTATGAGAAGGGGAGGATGAGATTACATGGGCCATCGCAAAAAATGGTCGGTGCTCCCCAAAAGAGGGGTATCTACATCTGGCCAATCGACTCAAGCCTCGGCACATAGATACATGGTGGAAAGGAATGTGGAAGCTCAAAGCACTCCCCCCCCCCCCCCCCCCCGCCCCCCGAACAAGATTACTCATGTGGTCCATACTGAAGAATAAGATGCCAATGGGAGACAAGTTGAACAAAAGAGGGCAATATGGACCTTACTGGTGCTGCCTTTGTAAGGACAACACTGAATCTTAGGATCACCTTTTCCTCTCCTGCCCCATCACAATTGAACTTGGGAACTCCATTTTATCTCACACACTCTCATCCATCAATTGGAGGGGTCAGGCCATCAAGGAGGTATGGGAAAATTGGTGGTCATCTGTATCACCACCTAAAGCTAGGAACCTCACCCTACTCATTAGATGGGAAATCTGGATAGCTAGGAACCACAACATTTTTCAGGACTCCGCCACCCATTGGCCATCCATCATAGCCAAAATAATAGCCAACTACAGTACACTACCTAAGGACGAGGCCAACGCTCCACCCATAACTATCATCCCTGATGAGCAGTTCACTCGAATGCGGCAGTCACATCATACAAGGTAAGATAACACGTGCAACACTCATGGATCAGTCTGAGATGAGTGTGACGGTTGTTATAGCAAGGTTCAAGTGAAAGGTTTGTCTGATGTTAAGCAGAACAGTCGACACAGACAGTGACATCATTAACAACATATAAAACACATTAATAACAAGATTCATATAATTGCATGTGAATCAGTTCATACACAAGTACATATGTTAAACAACACATATCATTAGAGCAACCGAAGCAGTCCAACTACAATAACAACATACGCAAGAAAATGTGTTGGCTCTTATTATATAAATTAGTGTAAGTCACAATCATACAATACGTCCATGTAAACCTGCTAGCCCCAACAGTGGAATGTTACAGCCACATCCGCCTGCTCCTCCAAAGAGATGTACTAGCTATGTGCAATGGAGAAGCCAAGGCACATTACAATATTGTCCAAGCCTTCTTCAAAATAGCCTTAGTAAAAGCTTAGCTGACCAAAATCCTATACAATGAGCTATGAGGGACTATTTATAGCAAAGGGTCGGGTGACCCTTAACATTCCCCTTTGTGACAGTTCAACTACCCTCATGACTCTTCACCTACTCTATGACTATTACATCCAACTGTTGACACTTGACTTACACTTGACATGACTCAACATTGCAATGCACATGTACTCATGTGAGACAACATGGCTTGAGCAAGCCTTGCAATACATCACTGACACTCGGTCTGTTGTGGTGAGACCAACTCTTTGACATGCTTGTGATGGTGACGCTGGTGAGCTGATGCCAAGCTTGGTCATCTATGATGGTGTGCATGCACCGCATGGTGTGCATGCACCGCATGGTGACATCTTGCTGAAGAAAACTCTTTCTTTTGTTGCAACTGGTGCATTGCTTCGACCCCTTCATCTAACTCGTCTGCTAACATGTGCATGGTCTTCTTGGGTGCGGTTGAACCGACAATACATTGATGCATAGTGTCAGTGTTGATCTTCAAGTTTGTGATGGTGGTCATGCACATCAACTTGTTGAAGTACCCGTTCTGCTCCAATTGGACTTGCTTCTTGTCTTCGCCTTGGTGAGTGTGTTGAATGGGTTGGCTTGCATGCATGTGCACAATGACATGCATGTTATTGAATCCCTTGCATGTGATCAACCACACTGCTCACCATGTCTGCTTCGTGTTAGCTGTTGGGATAGATATTTAACTTTTTCGGGCATAGTTTCATCCGTGAGTGCACATTACGCCCATTGATGTTCCTAATCCTGCTGCAACTCATTCGTCTGTCTGTGCAGCTTCATGTTCTTCCTGAGTTGCTGCTTCAACACCTGCAACTCCTTTGTTACATCGTTTTCCTTCGTGTGATTTTCATGTCGCGCCATCACTCTATAGCCGGAGTCTCCAAAGTTTCTTTCATCATCAATGGACCTGCTTGAGCTTGAAACCATGTTCCGCCTCCATGTTGTCAACAACCCTCCTCTTGCATTCGTTACATTTGGTATGTTATCTTCAGTTGTTGTTCATGATGTTGCTAATTGTGATGCTTCCGCTTGATGTCCTTGTCTACGAACAGCTTGGTGTCTTCGTGAGTAGGCAAGCTCATAGACACTTGATCAACTACATCCCCAAACATGCTTTGAACGGTGTCCTCGTCTGTGCTCTCCTAGAAACCATTGTACCTATACTGCAGAGAGGCAAATGAACATCAGTAATACTTGGAGACGTGGCAACACTCATAGCAAGAAATCTGTCAGTAAAAAACCGAAATGAACATGAGAACTGACTTGCAACATACCTGGGTGAATGATCATGAAGGTTGCGAACTTTCAGCCGGGAGGTTGGGAGACCGACTGCCAAGACTGCTCAAGGCACAATCTGGGCTACTGGGAGACTGGCTGATTGTTGGAATTGCGTAATGCATAGTCCAGTCTAGCTGCTGACTACTACGATCGCGCAATGCGCAATTCCAGCTGGGAAGGACTGTTGGCCTAGGGATAGATCTGTGCAATTTCTTGGGCCAAGTAGCCACTATCCTCCAGAAATGCGCAAAACAGTCTTGGAGGCTAGTGCCAGGCAGGAATGTGAAAATCTGGAGAGGAAGGTGAGCCTTCCTTTCCCAAATTGTGCAATGCAGCCTTGGTGAAGGAAGAACCCGAGCCAAGGTTGGCCTAACTTGCTGACGGGTGACTGAAAGCAAGTCAGTGAATGCATGGCGACACTAAGTGATAGCAGAAGTGATTGGCAGTGCATTCAAAACATGAATGAACGATTCAGAAAATAGATCAACATGCATGTGGGTGAGGCAGTTCGTCGATTGGGCGAATGTCCGTGCAAAACAGTTTCATGCATGTGACATCAGTGAGATAGCAACGAAAACTGAAACAAAGCTAGGAAAAGCTAGTATATATGTAAATGACAGTATGTGTTCAAAGAAATCAAGCAAACAATACTCCTACAAGCGAAAACACAAAAAGCGACAGAAATGCAGCACAAGGCATGGGAAGCGGGCTTACCCCAAGATAGATAAGTTGAATGTGTTGACTACTCCTAGATGTGATCTGGGAAGTCAGAGTTGCAAGGCTGATGTGAGGGATGAGCTCTGCAACATCTGGTTGATGAGTTTTGATAACATCGAGGTTGTGACGTGCATGCCACGAATCTAGGGGAAGCAACACTTGGTGGGAGGTTTCAAAACTTCTCCTTACATGTAACTTTCAACTGCTAAACATAGACCCCTGAAACAAGGGATGCCTTTGCATGTTGCCTTGGGAGAAGCAGCCCATGCATGCAAGTCTGTTTTTCTTAGTCCGGAGGCAACCAGTCAACTCAGTTGCACATGCAAGAGACTGCTCGATTGCTGGAGAAAAATGTGCATTTCTAGCTGGGAGCTGGGCTGGCTGCCTAGGAGAGTTGCGCAATTTTTGGGCAGAGCAGTTGACTACTGTCGAGATTTGCACAAATCCTGGGCTGAAGATCTTGCTGCTGGGAAAATTTGTGCAAATCCTGCTCGGAAGGTTGGCTGGCAAGATTGCGCAATCTTGGAGCCTAGCGAGCTGTCAGAGAGGATTGCGCAATTTCTAGAGGAAAGGTTGGTTTCCCTCCAGAAATGCGCAAATTTCAAGGGGAAGCTACTCAACTTGTAGCTGGACCAAGTCTGGGTGAGCAGACTGTGAAGGGAAAAGATCAAACTGTGATCGACAGGCTGCCTTTAAGCAAGAAAGACATTGAAGCTTGAGGACTTGACGAAGCAAGGCAAGCTAATTTTAAGGTTTGTAGGGAGGCTCCAAAATAGGTTAAGGCAAAATTTTGGAGGATGGTTGTAGCCGCTAGAACACTTAGCGACACAGCGGTAGAACTCTAGTGCTTTGAATGGACCTTGTTCATGAAAAGCAAGTCAAACACTTCTGGAAGTATTGTTCGGCTCTTAGCTCGCCTTGGCTTTGCACTAGCTTGATTGTAAGATGTAGCATCTGTCAGAATCTTGGTCGATTGACACACATTCGAAGCCAAGGCAACACAGTTGTTTCTATTAGGGTTGAGGGGTATATAGTTGTACAAGAAGTATAGTCGTCAAAGTCTTAGTTTCATCTCTGGTGTTGCTCCATTGCCAGCAGGCATCGACAGTAACCCAGTGGAGTCACATAGGAACACAAGCATGGCTCCGCTGCCAGCAATCTTGGTCAGTATCTCGACGGAGTTACTTGCATCGCCTCCCTGTGCAGGAAGCCTTTCTCTTCTTTCGCCTTATTCATTTTTCTTTTTTGAATTTTTTGACTTTTCATTTTTCACTGTGCATAGCACTTATTCATTTTAGAGGCAGAAGAGGGATCCCGACTTATTGAGATAAGAAGAGGTTGTTCCAACGGAGAAGTAATTTATTGTATCTCTAATGTGCTTGTTAAGGTTTTCCCCCTCACCTTACTGAACTTGACTAAGCTGACAAGGGTTAACCCAAAAACAATCAACAAGAGAAGGCGACGCTAGTTAGCGCACAAGCATTGTGTTTTCACCAAGGTTCACTTCGAACAATACGTATTTTCCTTCGACGTATCATGGACTAACAGTAACAATCTCATCATACAGAGGCAAGATGACATATAACCAAGTAATGATAATTGTACAAGCCCTCTTGCACTTTACCCAGCTCGTTTCATGAGTCACACATGGTTTCATGCAAACTAACCTACGAACGAAACAAGTGAAAAAACTAACAATAAACAAAGCAAAGCAAGAGCAGAAGCAAAAATGAAACCGAAGCAAGTAAACAAACAAGAAAGCAAACAAACAAGCAAATAAAGCATGTAAGAAAACAAACATGCAAGCAAACAAATGAAAGCAAACACTACTCCTACTCCTACACTAACGATGCATGGGCCTAATCACGTGAAGTGATACTTCCAATGTAGCCACCGACGCATTGGTAGACCCATGTTGGTGAAGGCTTGGTCTACGAGCAACCCAACTGTCCGGACCAGCAACCAAGAGAGATATAATAATGAAGACAACTACACTTCATGTTTCAAAGTGTCCACAGGACATAAGTGAGTGCATGTGCATGACGGGAAGTCCGTAGACTTATCGTGGTGTTGTGTGACACTACGTGCAACTTTGAATCATAAGCACACTCTTGACTGGGACATGAAAGAAAACGAAAGAAGCAAAGATAACTTGCATCGCGCACGAGTGCTCGCAATGTAAGATTTTTCCAATGCATGAGCAATGGGATCGTGCAGTTCGAGTGGAGGAAGTGTGATATGTGTGTGATGTTATCACTCCTCCATCTCTCTAAGGTTGAGGAAGACTCCAGTTGAAGTAACCACAAACCAACCTTTTGACTTGGTAGCTAGCCCTACCAGGCTGGAGAGGGCTCTCTCCATAAAATCACAGCCAAGAGGGATGGATGTATTAGAGTTTTAGGCTAGGTATAGAATGCAGACGGTTTTGTTTGTTTGAAATTGCGTTGTTGGATGAGGATTAGGTCAAAGAAGCTAGGTCAAGGAAAATAAGATATGATTTCAGACATTCAAAGTGGCAAGGTAGGTAGGTAGGCTAGCACATTAGAGTTTCTTAGGATGATATAATTCAGACAGGTGAGGAGCTAGGAAGAGCATGAAACATGTATTCTTCCTAAACTGAAGAAAGATGAACAAAATATGAAAACTTCCTCAAAATAGAGCATGTGAGATGATTTATGTTTATCAACTTGAAAGAGATCATACAATAGACATGAAATGGAATATGGAGCAACAATACATTCATACAAATGAAACTAAAGAAAAAACAATGTTAGACAACCATACCATAGGTATCCCAAGGAAATAACTACAACTCATCTATTAAAACTAACCTAATTCTGATACAATAGTGTATCTGATCAATACTACAACATCCAACTGAGTCCAACCTTTGAAAAGACTGAAAAATAAAAGATATATGCCTCAAAACAAACTCCTCCCAACCTCAGGGGTCGAATCCATGAGAGGAGGAGTAGTTCCACCAAAATATGAACTGATAACTAGAGTGTAGGGTGGTCAAAGTGACTCATCCCTAACTACAATGAAACTAATTCATTACACCTCATAGAGTCTATTTACCTAATGTATTTACCCTAGGTAATAGTAAAAAGACCATAATTACATTTACAACATCAACTACATCAGTAAAAAGTTTATTTCCCAAGATGAAAATCAAATATCGAGAAAACCAGTGAAAAATCAAGCAATTGGTCAAACGTGCCATCTCTTTGTCAAACGCTCCCTCTCTGTGTCAAATGCGGCCTCCATCTTGCAGGATAATTTTGACTGCCTTACCTATGTCCAAATTAAGACCAGGATAGTTCATTGGAAAGCTTGTCTTGTCTAGTTTCCAAATATACCTTTAGTTTCCAAAATGGACTTGATTTGACCCTCCAAATGATAATTCTCCCAAGACTGGTCAAACGCGCAGTGCCAAGGTGAAAAAGGAGGCAAAACATTGATTTTTTGGGTGTTTTTTCACCTTTTCACCTGCCATTTGTGCAAACCAAGGCTTGAAAAGTTGTTTTCCTGCATGTCTTCCCTGCTCTAAATCCAATGGTGGTCTTATTTTGGCAAAAACGTACCCCAAACAAAAGTGCAACGCCCTTGGCATTCTAGCTGTCAAAAAAGCACAAAAACTTCAAAATTACCCCAAAACTTCTCAAAATTGGTGAAATGATTATTGATCATGTGGTTTTTGCATGGAGTGAGGCTTCAGCGAGGATATCAAGTCTTCCTTCCTCTTCTTGCTTGTCTAGGACTTCAATCTTTGCATTATCTCTTCTAAGCTTTGCCCTTGCAATCTTGTTCCTCTTGGCATAGTGTTTTTCCATCCTCCTTTGTATGTCATTCTCTGTTGTCTATCTTCCTCCTCCAATCTATCTTCCTCCTCACTGTAATTTCTGTTCTCTTCTTCTGCCATGGTGTCTTAGTGTCTAAAACCCTAGGGAGATGAAATAATAGTGGAATATAGGTATAGGAAGTTAGGAATGGTATGAGGAAATTCAGAGAGATGAGGGAAGGGGTTTATGGTTTAAGGGAAGTGACAGGGAGTGGGAACGTAATGGGATTTGGGATAGGGAATTTTATTACAGGTCAGGGTTTTTGGGAGCCTAGGAAAATGGAACACCTAGGTATTAGGGTTTTGGGAATAATGGGCTTTGGGAAGCAGTGATATGATATGGGGGTTGGGAAAAGGTTTAATAATGATATGGGAAGGGAATAGAAGTACTAGGGAGTGAAATTGGAGGTGTAGTTACGATTTGATTATGATACTATGGTTTCTCTCAAGGAAAACATTAAATTGGTAATGACATTTTAAAACACCACCAAATGACTTGAGGAATGCTAGGAGGGTGTATCTTGAATGTTACTTACTTGTTGGAGAATGAAGATACCCTATCTTGAATTTTTTGAGGTAATGGCACTTTGTTTGGAGGCTGATGAGTAATTTGGTCAAATGCGTAGCACACAACACAGGTGTGCCCTCCTCTTTCCAAACGCACAGCATAACACACACACACATCGTAACATTGAAACGCGCCTTCCACAACACAGGCGCACAATGTCATCTTCAAACCAACTTTTGAGTGTCTTTCTGGATTCCAAATTGATCTCATGATAGCTTGTTGGAAATACCTCTCTCTTGGCTACAAAATAGACCTATCAAGCACTGAAAATTATCAGGTATAAGCCCCTCAAAAATCACTTTTCCCAAGACCTGTCAAAACATGCAGAATGAGGGTGCAAAATTGAAGTGTGCTCTTGCAGGAAACGTTTGGAGGTCTTCCTCAACTCCAAATTGAGCTCATGTTAGCTCATTGGAAATATCTTTCTGTATAGTTATCATTTGAATCATCAAGCAAGTAATCTAGACAATCCAGCTAGGAGAAAAAATTATTTTCCCAAGGTCACTCTAGAAATGCAGAAAACTTCTTGTAGCAACTGTATTTTTGACATTTCTCAAAAACATGATACCCGTGTAAAAAATGAAGGAGTTTTTCCATCCTTGGCCTATGATGGACAAAAACCTCTCTTACGTTTGTCAAATTCATCTCTGTTTGGTCAGAAACATAGTTTGAAGAAAAATTGGCCCTTTGTGTGGCAAATGATTTGTCCCTTGGAATGACTTCTTGAAAACTGATGGAGACATGATGTTTATGAGTTGGAATGACCTCATACTTGCTGAAATGACCTCCCTTATGCCTCCTCTTCTCAGATGTCCTAATTCCATAGCCAACCCTAGCTCAGTGGGAGAGGAAATTAGGATTTAGTGCTTGTGGAAAATGATGATTTGGACACCCTTGGGAAAAGACAACTCCCTTTGGCATTCACTTAACTTTTTGAAACTTTACCCTTTCACTTGACTATTTCCTTTGACAAATTGATCTTTTGATGGTATGGCTTCTTTGGAACATTGAGTTAACAGCTTGAGAACCTTGAGTGAGCAGACTTCATGGTGACTTGACTGACGTAAAGACATGATGAAATAAGCTTTCATAATTGATGTGTGCTTAGTAAGACATGAAGGTGGGATAGCAAGTATATATTTTTGAGGGAGAGAGGTTTTTAACTAGGACTACCATCAATGAGTAAATTTTTGAATGAGGACCTAAGTGGAATGACAAATATTTTTTAGCGAGACCCTAATATGAATATGAAAAGAGGAGTTGTAATCACTAATGGTAGTATGGAAATACTAACTCTAACATGTGAGATGGATCTTCAATGCATACAGATGAGCAATGAGGAACCCTGGGTGATTGAATAATTTCTTGATCGGGAGTGAAACCAACCTCGGGACAGCGAGGGCCTGACATAACCATTAGCTTGGGCTGAAGTGCCACGACGTTATGTGGGGTTTCGACTTCGTTGAAAAATGGATCTTCATAGACCAGTGGCTTAGACGAATTACCAATGAGTGAATCAACATCGTGATCGGATGATGAGGTGAAAAGATCATGACAACCAAGATAAAAAAATTCAGGATGTTGGTCGGCATCGTCATGATTTGATGAATCACACAGAGGGGTAGACGAAAAGTGAACAAACTCATCCTCTGTGTTCCTGGAAAAGACAGATGAAGGATCAAGTGGATTTTCAACGAGTAACTTATCCTCTCCATTGTCGAATGATAGACTAACATCCGGTGAGTCCTGCGAGTGATCAACAATGGGTGCATCTGTGGATGAAGAGGCACATGAAAAATCATGGATGGTAGGTTCACCAAAGAGGTTAAGAAAGAACGGAGGAGACTCAGACAGAAGGGATTCATCCTTCGCCGAGTGTTGATGTTCAAGCTCCCACTCAGACTCTTCATGAATGACAATGCATGTTGGTTTTGAACACCGACTTCGTCAATGGGTTGTTCCTCATTCAAAACAAGTGAAGAGTCCGAAATGGACGAACACAAGACAACATCATCAGGAGGAACACCTGAGTGCGAAGGCAGAGGTCGAATAAAAGAATGCATATGAGAACTCGAAGGACTCACAACCAAATCTATGCGAAAATCGAGTGGAGTGATATTGGGAGAGTGTGAAGGATGAACAGGTGTGTGAGCATGATCCTCAACATCACTGGACAATGGTGGAGCTGCTAAATGAGATGGAGGCGGATAGTCACTTGAGACAGTGCCCACTCCCACATGAGATTGTGTAGTTCTATCAATGAAGAATGTTGAGCGAGGCTTGATATCAAGCTTCCTCTTGGGACGGGCAGATTTCTTAAGGAAATAGTCGAACTGGTCCCAAAGATAAGCAAATTTCATCTGGCTCTTCGGAGCTTGAAACTGCAAGTCAGAGAAGCGTTGCCAAAAATCAATAACGGATTCGTGCGAAGCCCTCCGTTGTTGTAATAGTTTCCAGTCAAGATAGTCTGGATCAAAATGATAGAATGTGTATTCAATGAGATCACAGAAGTGCTCAAATGAGTGCACAGTGTTAGCCAGTAGGCTGAGCACCCAACAAAATAGAGATTCGCGAAGTGTGTATGCCAGCAGCAAACTGACTTGGTCGTCAGAAAACTCATCTTCCTCATAAATCATGAAAAGAAAGTTATATAAGTTCTCAGACCAGGCCACTTCTCCTTCACCATCATACGTGTGAGTGGATAAGAGATTGAAAAGCTTCCCTGAGATGGAGACATCTTAATGATTTGAAAAACACCTCGGGGGAAGAAGAGTGCAAGACTCCATGAAAGATATGCAAAGTTTCAAAACTGGATGAGAGGACAATGCTTGTCATCAGGCCCTCCTTCTAGCGCCAGAAATATTGACGGTGTTGGACCTACCAACATTTCAAGGGGATCTCTCCAGTAAGAAATCCCAATTAGACCTCAGACCGTTTGGTGTAGGAGTCCTAGCAGTGGGTCGTAAGGTAATGCCTTGACTGTGGTGTCGCACAGAGGCAAGTAGAATAACTCTGCCAGCAGTAGGGTGTGACTGATGCAGTGAGTCAAGGAATCTGTGTGAGAGGTTCCAACACTTCGAAAGGGGAATGAGGTAAAGGTGAGTTCCAGGTTGAAAGGGAGTAGTCCCAACTCGGCTAGGAACACACAACACAAAGGACATGCACAGCTTCCGATGGAGTAGTCCACTCGGATGTGGCAGTCACATCATACAAGGTAAGATAACGCGTACAACACTCATGGATCTGTCTTAGACGAGTGTGATGGTTGTTATAGAAAGGTTCAAGTGAAAGGTTTGTCTGATGTCTGGCAGAGAAATTGACATAAACAGTGACAGGGTTAACAACATATGCAACACATTAATGACAAGATTCATATAATTTCATGTGAATCAGTTCATACACAAGTACGTAAATTAAACAACACATATCATTAGAGCAATCAGAGCAGTCCAACTACAAAAACAACATATGCATGAAAATGTGTTGGCTCTTATTATATAAAGAAGTGTAAGTCACAATCATACAATACATCCATGTAAACCTGTTAGCCCCAAGAGTGGAACATTACAGCCACATCTTCCTACTCCTCCAAATAGATGTACTAGCTCTGTGCAGTGGAGAAGCCAAGGCACGTTAAATACTATCCAAGCCTTCTTCAAAATGGTCTTAGTAGAAGCTTGGCTGACCAAAAACCTATAAAATGAGTTATGAGGGACTATTTATAGCAAAGGGTGGGGTGACCCTCCACATTCCCCTTTCTGAGAGTTCAACTACCCTCATGACACTTCACCTACTCTATGACTGTCACATCCAACTGTTGACACTTGACATAACGCAACATTACAATGCACATGTACTCATGTGAGATAACATGGCTTGAGCAAGCCTTGCAAAACATCACTGACACTCAGTTCGTTGTGGTGAGACCAACACTTGGACATGCTTATGATGGCGAAGCTGGTGAGTTAATGCAAAGCTTGGTCCACTGTGATGGTGTGCATACGCCTCATGGTGACATCTTGCTGAAGAAAACTTTGCTATCATTACAACCGGTGCATTAGTTCGACCCCTTCATCCAACTCGTCTGCTAACATGCACATGGTCTTCTTGGGTGCGGCTGAATCGGAAGCACACTGATGCATAGTGTTTGTGCTAATCTTCAAGTGTGTGATGGTGGTCATGCGCATCAACTTTCCGAAGTACCCGTTCGGTTCCAGTTGGACTTGCTTCTTGTCTTCACCTTGGTGAGTGTGTTGAATAGGTTGGATTGCATGCGTGCGCACAATGACATGCATGCTGCTAAATCCCTTGCATGCTATCAACCACACTCCTCACCATGTTTGCTCTGTGTTAGCTGCTGGGATAGATCTTTAACTTGTCCAGGCGCAGTTTCATTTGTGAACGCACGTTGTGCCCACTGTTGTTCCTGATCCTGCTGCAACTCATTTGTTTGTCTGCACAACTTCATGTTTTTCCTGAGTTGTTGCTTCAGCACCTGCAACTCCTTATTTGTTACATCTTCTGCCTTCACGCGATCTTCATGTCACACCATTAATCCATAGCCAGAGTCGCCAAAGTTGATTTCATCATCAATGGACCTGCTTGAGCTTACAACCTTGTTTCGCCTCCATGTTGTCAACAACCCTCCTCTTGCATTCGTTGCATTTGGTATGTTGTCTTCAGCTGTTGTTCATAATGTTTCTCATTGTGATGTTGCCTCTTGATGTCCTTGTCTACGAACAACTTGATGTCTTTGTGAGTAGGCAAGCTCATAGACACTTGATCGACTGTATCCCCAAGTGTGCTCTGAACGGTGTCCTCGTCACTGCTCTCCTGGAAACCATTGTACCTGTACTGCTGGGAGGCAGATGAACACCTACGATACCTAGAGACATGGCAACACTCATAGCAAGCAATCTGTCAGTCGAAAACCAAAATCAACATGAGAACTAACTTGTAACATGCCTAGGTGAATGATCATGAAGGTTGCGCACTTTCGGCCGAGAGGTCGAGAGACTGGTTGCCAAGACTATTCAAGGCATAGTTTGGGCTGCTGGGAGACTTGCTGACTGCTGGAACGGCACAATGCATAGTCCAGTCTGGCTGCTAATTGTTGGGATTGCGCAATGCACAATTCCAGTTGGGAAGGATCATTGGCTTGGGGACAGATCTGCGCAATTTCTTAGGCCAAGCAGCCACTGTCCTCCAGAAATGCACAAAACAGTCCTGGAGGCTAGTGTCGGGTAGGAATGCACAAATCTGGAGAGGAAGGTGAGCCTTCCTTTCCCAGATTGCGCAATGCAGCCTTGGTGAAGGCAGAGCCTGGGCCAAGGTTGGCCCAACTCGCCGATGGGCGACTGAAAGCAAGTAAGTCAGTGAATGCATGGCGACACTAAGTGATAGCAAAAGTGATTGACAGTGCATGCAAAACATGAATGAAAGATTCAACAAACAGATCAACATGCATGTGGGTGAGGCAGTTCGTCGGTTGGGCGAACATCCGTGCAAAACAGTTTCATGCATGCGAAAACAGTGAGATAAAAACGAAAACTGAAACAGAGCTAGGAAAAGCTAATATATATGTAAACGACAACAAGTATTCAAAGAAATCAAGCAAACAATACTCCTACAAGCGAAAACACGAAAAGCAATAGAAATGCAGCACAAGGCATGGGAAGCGGGCTTACCCCAAGACAACTGAGCTGAATGTGCCCACTGCTCGTAGATGTGATGTGGGATGTTAGAGTTGCAAGGTTGATGTGAGGGATGAGCTCCCCAGCATCTAGTTGATGAGCTTTGATAACATCAAGGTTGTGACGCGCATGCCACGAATCTAGGGAAGCGACACTTGGTGGGAGATTTCGGAATTGCTCCTTGCATGTAACCTCCAACTGCTAAACATAGATCCCTGAAACAACAAATTCCTTTGCATGCTGCCTTGGGAGAAGCAACCCATGCATGCAAGTCTGTTTTCTCAGTCCCGGAGAGAACCGGTCAACTCAATTGCACATGAAAGAGACTGCTCGACTGCTGGAGAAAAATGCGCATTTATGGTTGGGAGCTAGGCTGGCTGCCCAGGAGATTTGCGCAATTTTTGGGCAAAGCAGCTGACTGCTTCCTAGATTTGCACAAATCCTGGGCTGAACATCCCGCTGCTGGGAAAATTTGAGCAAATCCTGCTAGGAAGGTTGGCTGGCAAGATTGCGCAATCTTGGAGCCCAACAGACTGTCAGAAAGGATTGCACAATTTTTGGAGGGAAGGTTGGTTTCCCTCCAGAAATGTGCAATTTTCAAGGGGAAGTTGCTCAGCCTATAGCTGGACCAAGTCCAGGTGAGCAGCCTGTGAACGGAAAAGATAAAACTGTGATCGACAGGCTGCCATTGAACAAGAAAGACATTGAAGCTTGAGGACTTGACGAAGCAATGAAAGCTGTTGTGAAGGTTTGTAGGGAGGCTCCAAAACAGGCTACAGAAAAATTTTAGAGGGTGGTTGTAGCCACTACAACACACTTACACATTTTTTTCCATTCCTATAGGTTCTACTTATAACCTATCTTGCTTTGGCACAAGGTTTCAAGAAAATATGTGCACATTTACAGCCAAGGTTCTTAGTTTAAAATTGTTGTTCTATACTAGGGTTTTTGTGATAGTAATATTGTTAAAAGAGAAGATTTTCTTATCTTAATCCAAACCGAGGGTTTTTATGTTAAGTTTGTTTTTTATATTTTATAACAATGGCCATGGTGCCCTTGTAAACTTTGACAAGGTTCTACAAATTATGCTCTGGAATTTTTTATGTTGATTTTTGGTGGTTTATTGCCTTACTTATGGCATTAAGAATTTATAATGACTCTTTTTAAGTTGCATATTTACTTATGTTCTCATATGGTTTTTATTTCTGTTTATGTTATATTTTCTAGAAAGAAGGCTCAAAATGATCTCGCTTTTTTGCCCCTATTATTGGTCATTGTTACATGTACAGGGATTCAGATAAATTTATATCTTATTACAAATATTTGAATATTTGGTTCTTTTGTGCATGTTCTTTCTGTGTTTTCAAGTTATGGGTTTTATAATCACTAGTTTTCCTATAGGTTATTTGCATTATAAACTTCTAGCATTATCACCCATTATGTGAGGAAGGTCCACACAGATTTCTTTCTTTCATTTTTTGTAAAATATCTGCCCAACAGTTTGTGGGACCTGAGGTCCTCAAGACCTATTTCTTTCCCATGAAGTACGATCTGATGTCCTTTTAAGGTTCTAGAAATACTTCACAAATGAATCACGTTCATATGGGGTTCAACCAGTTTTGTATTCTTAGTTTTGCTATATATATTTTCCAGCTATTATTCATTGGCTACTAAATATCCTCAATGTCATCATATTCTTGACGTCTAAGAAATATTCATGTTATTCAAAGATAGAACAGAACAAAAATATAGCAAATATATATTGAAAATCAAAAGGCACACCTTATCTTAAAACACATTTTATAATTAGGAAGACTGTCTCAATAAAAAAAAAAGACCTATGCAAAAAACGTCTTCTTAACCCATAACATTTATTAATCCAAATGAGTTCTAGAAATTAAATGCACTTATCTGCAATTAATTTACCCAATCTGGAAATTAGTCTAGAAAGAGGACTTCACCACCCAACCAAAGAGATTTTGCAATTACGTCCAAGTCTCCCCCCAAGCCTCCTTAATTTCCAGAGTAGTTGACAAACAGTAGTCAGTTTCTTGGGCCTCAAGACTCCTAGTCCAACCAAGAACTTCCATACTTTAGGGCTTCCACTAGCTCTTGTACAACCTAAGAATACCCGCAACAACATCCTTCTTTACCTTCGTAGTGTCTTGCTCAAGGTTCTTTCCTCCTTTCACTTTCTTCAGGCCTCTCTTTTACTCTTTCCTCTCTCTCTTCACTTGCCTTCTCAGATTGAGATGTTTTAATCTCTAAGGGAGGAGGAAGAATTAATTCTCTCAACTACCTGGAAATTAAATATTTTCTTTTTCGAATCCTTTTTCCCATAATTCCTTGACTTGCTATGCTTTTTAGAGAAAATAAAATAAACATTTAATCATCTAAAGTTCCTTCTTAGACTTTCACCAATCCAGGATTTACTGAGTCTTGCACCGTAAAATTAAATAAAAAATATTTACATAGTGAGGGGGTGTTACATCTCCACCCCCCCTCCCCTCGCCCCTGTGTGTGAAACACCATCCTCAGTGTTCATTTTTTTCCCTTGGAACAAGTCAGGATATGCTTCCTTCATTAAAATTTCATCCTCCCAAGTGGCCTCTTCCAGGCTAAAGTGCCACCATTGCATTTTAACCTGGGTGATATCTCGTTTCTGTAACATTTTTTCTCTCTAATCGAGAATACACAGAGGCTCTACTAGTAACTCTCTGTCTGGTTCGACCTATTCCACATCATAAATTATCATTAATTTATACAAGTCTGCATAAAGCATTGTTAAATAATAATGAAAATTAATCATTAGATCTTTACCTACACCTCCTTCCAATTAATAATATGTCTAGACTCATATACATATTTTTTTTATATTTTTTTAATAAAGAGATGTGAAATACATTATGGACGCGTATATGACTAGGTAATGCAAGATGATATGCAACAGGCCCAATTCTTTCTAGGATTTGGAAAGGGACACAATATCGAGGAGCTATTTGTATACAACCACCCCACTGTAGAGTGTTTCTCCTAGGTTTCACTCGGACATATACATGGTCTCCTATCTGGAACTCTTTATGGGTTATCCTCTTGTCTACATATGCTTTCTATCTATCTTGAGCATATTTTAAGTTCCATCGAACCTTCTTCGGGGCCTAACAATAACTTATCTTCAAGTTTGTTCCTATATTCATATACATATTTTTTTAATAAAGAGATGTGAAACACATTATGGACGCGTATATGACTAGGTAATGCAAGATGATATGCAACAGGCCCAATTCTTTCTAGGATCTGGAAAGGGACACAATATCGAGGAGCTATTTGTACACAAGCACCCCACTGTAGAGTGCTTCTCCTAGGTTTCACTCGGACATATACATGGTCTCCTATCTGGAACTCTTTATGGGTTATCCTCTTGTTTACATATGCTTTCTATCTATCTTGAGCAGATTTTAAGTTCCATCGAACCTTCTTCGGGGCCTAACAATAACTTATCTTCAAGTTTGTTCCAGTTAACCGGTGTTCAACACCTCCTTCCGTATAACACTTCGAAAGGACTCATATTTAATGATTCATGGTAGTTGTTGTTATATGAAAATTCAACTAAATGAATCTATTCTTCCCACTTAGTTGATTGTTGCATTATATACATTATTAACATATATTCTAGTTCATGATTTATCCGCTTAGTCTTCCCATCTATATGTGGGCGATAATCAGTACTAAATTGAACCTGGGTACCTAATCCTGTAAAAAAAAAATGGAATGTTGATGTGAACTTCACATCTCTATTGAAAATCATTACCTTCGGCGCACCGTTTAATTTGAAAATTTATCGCATAAATATATCTTCAATTTTCACCATTTTGTATGTAGATTGAACAAGGATTAAATGGGATATCTTATTCAGTTTATCCACTACCACCATGATTGAGTCATTTTGTCTCTTGGTTTTAGGCAAACCTATTATAAAATCTAATGTAATAACTTCCCATTTCCACTCTAGAATGGGTAATGGTTGAAGCAAACCAGTTAGATGCTAGTGTTTAGCTTTAACTTGCTGACATTCCAAGAATTTGGCTAAATATTCAGTGATATTCTTCCTCATTCCATGCCAAAAATAGTCTTTCTTTATGGCATAAAATAAATTTTGATATCCGAGATGAGCAGCATAAGGACTTCTATGAAATTCATCCAATATTATTTGCCTAACAACCATTTGATTAGGAACATAAATCCTTCCCCTAAAGTTAAATAAATTTACTCTATTTATGTTATATTCATATTGAGTTCCAGAGTTGCTTGCTTATTTAGCTTGCTGCCATATAAACTCAAATTTTTGGATCTTTAACTGGAGCTTCCTTAATCTGATTTGAAAAAATAAATTCCACTTGAATATAGGAGATTTCATATACATAATGTAATTTCCTACTTAATGCATTAGCTACTCGATTTTCCCTTCCTTTTAAATGTCTAATGTCAAAATCAAATTCACTTAGAAAAGTTGTCCATCTAGCTTGTCATGCATTGAGGTTAGGTTTTTTAAAGAAACTAGTTGAGCTACTATGATTAGTCATTAGTATGAACCTTTTACCTAACAAATAATGTCTCCATACCTTCAAGGTGTGTACCACCACAGTTAATTCTAGATCATAGGCAGAATATCTCTGCTCATGCTCTTTCAACTTTCGAGACTCATAGGAAATTACCTTTCCTTCTTGCATCAATACCCCCCCCCCCCCACACATTCCCAGCAAGCATTGAACTCCTTCTTAGGGTTTGTAATTTTTAACACATGGGTTGTGGTCAATAAACTCTTCAATTGTTCAAAACCACGCCAACAGTCTACTTTCCACTTGAATCTTTTGCCTTTCTTCTGCAGAGAAGTTATAGGACACATAATTCTATAAAATCCCTCAATAAAACAATGATAATACCCTCGCTACACCCATGAAATATTGAATATTAGCAACATTACTAGGAACAAACCATTCCATGATGGTTTTGATTTTCTCAAAGTCAACATCTATTCCCTTTGCAAAAATTATATGTCCTAAGTATTGGATCAGGTCATTATAGAAGTTAGGCTTACTATATTTGGCATACAATGGATGGTCTCATAGGGTTTGCAGGACTATCTGCAAATGATTCTTGTGTTCTTCTAGATTTCTTGAATAAATAAGTATGTCATCAATAAAAATTAGGACAAATTTATCCAAGGGTGGAAAATACCATTCATAAGACTCATAAATGTTGTTGCTAAATTGGTCATCCGAAAGGGAAATACCACAAACTCATAGTGATCGCAATGAGTTATAAAGGTCTTTTATGGAATGTCTTCTTCCCTTATCTTTATCTGATAATAGCCTGATCGCGGATCAATTTTAGAAAATATTGTAGCACCTTTACTTGATCGAATAGGTCGTCAATCCTTGGCAAGGGGTATATGTTCTTAATGGTAGGATTATTCAATTGTATGTAATCGATATAGAGTCTCATTGTACCATCCTTATTTGTAACAAATAACATGGGGGCTCCCCAATGTGATACACTTGGACAAATGTATCCCTTATCAAGTAGCTCTTGCAGTTGCATATTTATTCAGTTAATTTAGGGATACTCATACAATATGGGGATTTTGACACAGGAACAGCTCTTGGAATCAGCTCTATAGTGAAATCAATGTCTCATTCGGGAGGTAGCCCCAAAATTTCTTCTGGAAACACATCAATAAAATATTGAACTATTGGAAAAATTTCTAAGGAAATTTATCCTTAAAGTTGGTATACCCTACTTGGACAACATAAATCTGACATCCCTTCATAATAAATTTGCCTAATTCAGAAGATATGATCGGTTGCAACTTCATGGGTCTCCTTATTCCTTGAATTTCTTGTTTGGCACCCTCCTCAGTGATATAACTAATGGTTTTGTCCTTGCAGTTCAACAAAAACCAATACCCCTCCAACTAGTCCATTCCAAATAAGATATCATAAGACCCTAAGCGTAGCACATTCAAATTTACACTAATTTGCTGACCTTCTATCTCAATGGGACAATTTTCTACTTTAGTTAACACTCTTATTTTTTCTCCAATAGCCAACTGTGCCAACGGATTTTTAAATTTATGGGTTTGTAAATGACACATTTTTGTTATCTTTGAGCTAACATAACTTAATATTTCCCCTGGAGCAATATAACTTAATATTTCCCCTGGAGCAATCAAAATAGATATAGCATGGTTAAATAGTTTATCTTCAAACTTGATCATAGTAGTTTGGTATTTTTCTTGGTGATCCTCCAGGGTAGCATTGATTTTAGGTATGCTCCTAACCACCTCGCCAACTATAGAAGCTTCCTGAATATTGGTAGTTTTCTCCGCTCTAGTGCAATGGAGACATTTGTTATAGTAATGGGGCTCTCCACAACCCGAACATTGTAATGGGTGTTATTTTGATTGAGTGGCCTTTGGTTTACTTGACACTTCTACTTGCTTAGGTTCACTCTGTAATTTGATTTTTTGCTGATTTTTCCGAGGTAATCTATTTTGCTTATTTTTGTGTGGATTTATAGTGTTTCCATTTTTTGCACTTTTAGTGTTCTGGGAATTTTTGGCTCCCTTCTCACTTAGTTATCCCCTACTTCCTTCTCCCTTTTTCTTCATTTGTTTATCTTAGATTCATGCCTTTCGAATGGCCTCATCCATGGTCTTTGGATTATCGAATTCCAAACGTTCCTTCATAAATGCTAGTAAACTGCTCATAAAACACTACACCTTGGCCTTTTCCTCGCGTATATAAGGCATGTAACTTAGTAGGGATGTAAATTTAAGCATGAATTCATCCATAAAAATGTGTCCTAATCGTAGATCACAGAATTCCTTCGCCGCGTTCAGTGAAATACTTTTCTTTGAAATATTTCTAGAAATCTCCCACTAGTGCATATTACCAGTGGCTTTTGTGCCATCCTCCACTAGTGCATATTACCAATGGTTTTTGTGCCATCCTCCACTAGTGCATATTACCAGTGGTTTTTTGTGCCATCCTCCACCAGTGCATATTTACATGGATTATCCTCCACCTCCACCTCATAACACTCATGTGGAGGAGAGTCACTATGTACAACCACATGGACCAACAGTTGAGGTACACATTTTTATTCCTAAGATTTCAACATTTTCTTTTTTTAAGTTACATGCATGCTAATTATAAGTTGTCCTTTCCATTGTGTACACATGTCCATATGAAAAGTGTTGTCTATGTTGCAATTATGTGGACGCATGAGTGGGATGTTGGGTATAGAGGCATTGGCAATGTGGGTCCATCGATGCAGACCCCAATCTTTGAGCGACAAGCAAGAGAGCACTAAACCCATATTCATCAGATCCCCATCCTAGATGACTTGCATTTGGACTCAAGTGAGGTTAGTAGATTCATATATGTAATTAAAAATGTGGTTCAAAAACATTTATTTCCATATTGTTTATTTTACATAAATAATGATCTAATTAGTTTAAATATGAATGTGTTATATTGCAATACCAGATTATGGATGTTTACTTTGCACAGTGGAGCTCACCTAGGAGTTATGGTGGTTCTTAAAGTGGATAGTTTGTATATTTTCAAGCCCATTTCATACCCTACACATTCACATGTGATACAAACTTTGTATATTTTCACACATGGGCAGTTTATGGATGTACCTAAACATTGTTTCAGTTTATGAATGGTTATTATTTCAGTTTATGGATGTTAATATAACATTTTTAATGTGTATATTTGCATATGGACAGTTTATTGATACATTGATTATTTCAATTTATAGATTTTTATTAATCTTGTTTATGGATGTTCATTAATTTTTTTTGTTTATGGATATGTTACAATTATTTCGCTAGTTTACAAAAATTTCTATATAGTATAACTTTCATTAAAAAAATACAACAATTTTGATTTTTAGTTTCATATTCTAAGAAAAAAAGTACAATCTTAAGTTATGATGCAAGTCACTTTGATACCCAAAATGAACTAAAATATATGATGGTTAAATTAAAAAAACACAAACAAGATTGAAATAAGTTTTAAATTCAATTTTAAATGATGGTTGGTAAACAACAAATAAGTTTTATTCAATTTTTTTTCTTTTGAGGTCATCTACAAGAGCTTAGTCATAGCATGATATTTAAGTCATATCTATTGGAATTTAATATACAAAAAATAATTAATGATATATGTTTCTATAATTTTATATATAATTAAATATGAACTTTCCTAAATTTAATTGGCTATATCAAGGTCCAATTAAAAAAAACAAATGAAATTGAAATAAGTTATATTTAATTTTAAAATGTCTTGTAAACAACAAATAGGTTTCATTCAAATTTTTTTTTTGAGGTCATCTACAAGAGTTTAATCATAACATGATATTTAAGTCATATTATTGGAATTTAATATACCAAAAAACAACTAATAATATATGTTTCTACAATTTTATATAAAATTAAATATGAACTTTCATAAATTTACTTGGTTATCTCAAGGTTCAATTAAAAAAACATAAATGCAATTGAAATAAGTTTTATTCAATTTTAAAAGAGATCTTGTAAATAACAAATAAGTTTTATTCAATTTTATTTCTTTTGAGGTCATTTACGAGAGCTTAGTCATAACATGATATAAGTACAATCTTACTATGGTGCAAGTCACCTTGATACTTAAAATGAACTAAAATATATCATGTATCAATTTAATATTGAGCATGGAAAGAATTACAAATATGCTTCATATTGGCTTGCAGAAAATGCCTTTTAATGCAATCAACGTGTATGGTATTACAATGATTTTAAAATTAAATTATTTGAATCTAAACTCATCCATATTATAATTTGAAAAATCTATATACGAAACATTTTGTGACCCACCCATATACCATTGGATAGCCAACTCTTTCAAGTATATTTCAATCAATTTCTTATCTTAGGGTTCAATTAAAAAACACAAATAAGATTGAAATAAGTTTTATTCAATTTTAAATGGTTTCTTGTAAACAACAATATATTATAACATTTCTTTAATTTTATATAATATTATCAAATTTCCTAAATTTACTTAGTTATCCAAGTATTTCAATCAATTCCTTATGATTGAAATAAATTTTATTCAATTTTAAAAAACTTAAATATGATTGAAATAAGTTAAATTCAATTTTTAAAGGTGTGGAGATGTAAAATTTACAAATAAGTTTTATTCAATTTTATTTTGTTTGAGGACCCACACATATGCCATTGCATAGCCAACTCTTTCAAGTATATTTCAATCAATTCATTATCTTAGGGTTCAATTAAAAAACACAAATAGGATTGAAATAAGTTTTATTCAATTTTAAATGATGTCTTGTAAACAACAATATATGATAACATTTCTTTAATTTTATATAATATTATCAAATTTCCTAAATTTACTTAGTGATCCAAGTATTTCAATCAATTCCTTATGATTGAAATAAATTTTATTCAATTTTAAAAAATTAAATATGATTGAAATAAGTTCTATACAATTTTAAAAGGCGTGGTGATGTAAAATTTACAAATAAGTTTTATTCAATTTTATTTCATTTGAGGTTGTTATATATATATATATATATATATATATATATATATATATACTAACTATTTGTTGCACTTTTTACAATCTAATATGAAGCATGGAGAATGAGAATAATTAGAATGTAGTTAATAACAAATAGTTCACAATTTCAAGAAGCAAACATTTCAATTAAGTGAACATTTTATTTGAGATGAAAATTCAAGTATTTGATTTATAGTTTCATTACTAACATAGGAATAAATGCATGTCATCAATAATTTTTTGTTCTTACACTGAAATCAATGCACAATGTTAATCAAATTACCTTGAAATTAATGTACACCATACATCTAGTTACATCAAATCAGAAATCAACATCTTCACTAAAATCAATGCATCTAATGTAAGCAATCAAGTAGGATGAGAAATCAACATACACATTGAAATAAATTCATCTAATGCAAACAATCTGATGAAATTAGAAATCAACATCTACATAGAAATCAATGCATTTAATGCAAGCAATCAAATAGGATTAGAAATCAACATCTACACAAAAATCAATGCATCTAGTGCTAGTAATCAAATAGGATTAGGAATCAACATCTACACTGAAATCAATGCATCTAATGCAAACAATCAAATAGGATTAGAAATTAATAAATCAATGCATCTAATGCAAGCAATCAAATAGAATTAAAAATCAATATCTACATAGAAATCAATGCATCTAGTGCAAGAAATCAAATGGGATTAGAAATCGACATCTACATTGAAATCAATGCATCTAGCACCAGCAATCTTCTTCCCTTTCTCTCTACCCTCCATCTACATCTAGAACTCCTTCCATATCTCCTTCTTTGACTCTCTATCTTACCCCCCGAAACACACATGCTCTCTCTTCCTACTTATGTATCTCTCCCTCCCTCCCTTTCTTTATCTCTCTCTTCTTCCCTCTCTCCCCCTTCCATCTATATTTCTATCTCCCTCTGTACCTCCTTTTTCTCTATATATCACCTTGCAAACATACATATTGTTTCTCCATATCTATCTATATCTCTCTCCCTCTCTCTTTTTATTCCCTTTCTCTCCCTATATCTCCCCATCTATTTCTCTTCCCTCCTACTCTTCTCTCTCCGTCTCCCTTGTCACTCCCCATCTCTCTCTCTCTCCACCTTTCTTTCTTTATGTCTTTCTTCTTACCACCCTCTCTCTCCCCCTCCAACTCCATCTTTCTCTCTACCTCCCTCTCTCCTTATCTCTCCCAAGTTCTCTCTCTCTTCCTTCATCTCTCTCCCTTTCTCTCCCACCTCCCTTTGTCTCTCCCCCTCGTCACCCTCTCTCCCTCTCTCTCTCTCTCTCTTCCTTCATCTCTCTCCCTTTCTCTCCCAGCTCCCTTTGTCACTCCCCCTTGTCACCCTCTCTTTCTCTCCCCCTCTCCATCCTCCAACTATGTCACTATCTCCCTCCATCTCTCATTCTCTCTCCCCCTTCTCTCCATCTCTCCTTTGTCTTTTTATCTCATCCCCAAACATACACATTCTCTCTCAATCTCTCCCTTGTCACTCCCTCTCTCTCTACCTTTCTCTCTCTATACGACTTTCTTCTTCCCTCCCTATCTTTTACTCCAACTCTATCTCTCTCGCCTCTCTTTGTCCTCCACTCTCTCCTCCTTTCCCTCTCTCCATATGTGTGTCTCCCTCTCTCTCTCTTACCCTTCTCTCCCTCTCTCTCCTCTCTCCTCTCTTTCTTCACTCCTCTTCTCTCTCCCTCACTTTATCTCCATCTCTCCCTTGTCACTCCCTCTATGTCTCCACCTCTATCACTCTAAATCTTTGTTCTTCCCTCCCATGTATAATTTGAGCTAATATACATCCTAATATATTAATATATTTTATAATATAACAAATTTTATATTATATTAAAGTTAATATTATATTAATCCAAAATCATTAAACTTGTTAATATTAATATTAAATATTTAATATTAATATCAGTTTTTTAAATAATAATAATAATAATAATAATAATAATTTAATATAATATTAGATTTAATGAGGTTTTTACATGACATGATAACAAAAATTATAATAAAATTACATCAAAATAATATTTTCAAATATGACAATTTTTATTACAACTTTGACTTGAAAATATTTTGTCTTCGCAAGTTTTATTATATCCATAAGAGACGCTTTTTCCTTTTAAAGATTCATTTTGTAAATATTTAATTAAAAGAAATATTAAAAGATTTTGGAGCCAATTTATATAAAACTTGAAAGATTTTTTATTCTGTGTTAAATTAACATTTTTCTTTTGATCTAATAAACAATATTGACTTTAGTAAAGAGTAAAGGTGTTTAAAATTTTACATATTTTGGAATTCTAATGTGGTAAAAACTTTTGTGAAAGGTAAATTTATGATCCATTCAAATTCAAGGAATATGATAAGGTATATTTTGAGCACATACCAACATACTTACACAGTGCCCCCATATTGGGTTGTAGAATATGTCTCTTCATGTAATAACATGAAAAAATTCTAATGTTGTTCATAACCTAGATCCAGTTGAATTTTCATTTTTAGTAAAATATTATCATATCAACATGGTTAAATTATTAATGGATTAAATTTTAGATATTTCTTGATTCTAAATCTATGGGATTCACATAATGATTTTATCTTGAAAATTTTATTTTCAAAAAGCTTGATTAAGCTTATTAGCTCGATCAAGCCCCTCCATTAAGGGATTTTTGAGGTCTAAAATGGGTCTCCTAAGGAAATTATAAAATACTAGTGAAAATAATAAAATAAGATTACATTACATCATTAAATTCTATAGGGAAAAAAGAAAAGCTATATTTTCAACTTATCTCCCTATGGGTTTACACAAATTTCAAGCATCCACACTTGTTGGATGCAAAATGTGATTCCTCATCCAAGGATTACCCATGTTGCATACTTTCGATGGACCCTGTTACATGAAAAATGAGAAATATATGAAGGATGTTATCGCAATCACGCTTTTTCATGTATTTCTCATTTTTCATGTAGCAAGGTCCATCGAAAATATGCAAAATGGGTACTTATTGGATGATGAATTAAATTTTTCATCTAACGAGTACTTCCGCTCGAAATTTAAGTAAAACCTTATGGAGATAAGTTGAAAATACGAATTGAAAAAAATAGTTTTATTATTTTATTATTTTTTAATCTATTTACTTTTTTACTCTAAAAATGGTGAATCATCTCCCATGGTTGACATCATCATCTTGAATCCTATTGGTTCTTATAAAGTTTATTTTGGTTGTACCTTTTTTTTTAGGAGACCCATGTTAGACCTCAAAATTCTCGTAATGTTTAACCATGTAAATGGCTCAATCGATTATTTCTTAAACCCTCGATCGAGTTATTTGAATTTATAATTTAAGAGCTCAATCGAGCATTTTAAGCACTCGATCGAACTTCTGAGGTCCTAAAAACCACAAATTTAGCACCCTTCTATAGATTTCTCTGCAACACCATTTTGTACCCTAGTGGAGTTAAGGAAAAAAATTCCCTTAAATGGCGAAGTTGATCATGTTGGATTCATGAAGGAATCCTCTATCCAATGGCATATAAATTTGACATTTTCGAATTCATATGATATTTTTCATCTAATTTCTTTTAAACATAATGTTTGAAATTTTTTTGGACAGTTTCAAAGAGGTTGAATAAAAAATCAATAACATAAAATATACACAAGAAATAATTTCAAAAAATATCACTATCTTTGTTTACGCATCCTCTTCAAAAGGGTATTCTTTGTTTTTTAATTTATTTAAATAGTTTAAAAAAAATTACAGGAACGCGTGTTTACAAAATGCAATTGAAATATTACTTTGCCAACTTTGAAAAATAATAAAAAATATAATTTTGCATAAAAAAATATTTTTTAATATGAAAAACTTTGTTATCCACGTGTAGATCATGCTTATATATATATATATATATATATATATATATATATATATATATATATATAGATATATATATATATATATAGATATAAAGTTGTGTTATGCAAACACACACATACCTCTTAAGCTGTGTGAAAATTTGCAAGGACAATCATTTCAATTAATGGAAAATTGACATATTATCAGACATTAAAAAAATTTGCAAGAAATATCATTAGAACAACATAATTCTCCACAAATTGTCTTTTTACTCTGAATCAAAATTCACAATGCTTATATGAATTTTGAGGGCTTCAATTTGATAAAATAATAAAAGTTTGAAATTCCATTGCCACATTTGGCCCATAAGTATAACCCATATTTATGCATTCACCTTATTATCTTAATGTTGTTTTAGTTGATGTATTGATGAACTCTGAACTCTCTCTCTCTCTCATGAGGAAAGATTTATGGGTTTCCGCTAACCTCAAACCTATTTTTTTGTGTCTCGTCGCATTATCTCATGGTTATCTTTACTACTATTTCATGCTTATTGGTTGAAATTTCTTTTTGTATAAATGATTAATGATATTAAATGTTATGTGGAATGAATGCTAACTATTCAATGGAAGTAGTTATCTCGTGAAGAAAATTGTTCTAGCTTGTTTTCCCTAGAAATATCAACAAAAAATAATAATATCTTGGAGGTTTTTAAGAATAATAGTTATAATAAAGATCAAGGATCAAAGATTTTCAAAATGGTAGTAGAGGACCTACTAGAAAAGATCGTATAAAATAAAGTATCCAAGGTCTTATTGTCCTACATTCAAGGGTCCACAAACAAGATTCCTAAGGTCCTTGGGAAGAAAATCATTGGAGTAACATTGAAACCCTTATCCACAATTAGGAACTCCCTAAGATTTGGTAAGACATAATTGATCCTACAAATAAAAAAGGTGCCTACATGGTCCCATGCTCATGTGGAAAACCTTATGTGGTTGAAATTGGTCACTTGGTAAAGATTAGAATCCAAGAACATATTGCTAATAATAAACATGATCATGTTTGATCATTTACTCTAATTAGACCCTTAGATAAACCAAAACATCACAATTCCATTAATGAAACCAAGATTTTGACCAAATCATCATTTCAATATAAAATTTAGAGAAATTATTGAAATTGAAAAACACCCAATAAATTTCTATAAAAATGATAATTAAAAAATCAACAAAAGTTGACTCCTAACATTATCTTCTAACTAGTTCCTTAACTAGTTGCACGTTTTCCTCCATCTGTCTTTATTATTTCAAAATTTTGCTTATTTTTATTTTTAATTTCTTTTATTATTCTCCCTTTATTATTTTCTTTCCTCTTTTAGTGTGTATGTAAGAACATAGATATTAATAGATATTGTTACTTTATTCTATAAAATTCAGACGTTATTCAAATATTAGTATTATAATATTAGTATATAGTTTACAATATTATGTTGTTATTCAAATATTAGTATTATAATATTAGTATATAGTTTACAATATTATGTTGTGAATTATAATATTATAATGAAAAATTTTAATTAGCCATTATTTTAAAAATATTATAAAATAAATTTTATAAATATAATTGTGATTATATTAATATTATTATTTTTATTAAATATGAATAAATAGTAATTGTCCTTCGAAACTAATTTGATGTTATATTAATTATAGTAAATAATTTATCTAAATATTAAAATAATAGTTTACCATAAAAATTAATTAGCAAGTTTATATTTATTAATACTTCATAAATGTTATATTTATAATATATGAACTTATTATATTGTAGATAATACAAGAGTTCCCAAGTTTGATAAATCTGCTAATTATGATTTTATAAATATCTTTTTATTTATTTTTATTGTTAAAATGTGTATAAATTTTCATTTTTCAAAAATTATTTTTATATTTTATATGATGACTATATGTGTAAATAATGTTATATGATGACTAAATGTGTTTTAGTCCTCAATTGACTCTATTATAAGGCTCAAATTCATTGCAAGGATGTATTCATTATAATCTTAAATGTTGGAATTGAACAATTAGGGAGGATAACAACATTTCTCCCAATCAACTGATGTACATTCAGTCAATCTTTTTTTTTTTCAAAAAAAACACTTATAATAACTAGTATTTTATAATTAAACATAATTACTTATATATAATATATAAGGAACTATAATTCCTTAATATAGTTGATTATTATTTAAGTTTAATTTAAATGTAAGCTAACCATCATACTAGTTTTTAATGAATGATTTTAATTCAAGTTAATTAACATTAATTCAGATTATGAATCAAATTCTCTTCACAAAACTACTCTTGAGGATTGACCACAATATTTTGTCTGGAACATCAATCTTAAAATTGGATACAATACTTCCATAAATTTCCCCATACAAATTATTTTCTAGTTAACCTAAACTTTCTCCTTTTTCCTCTGAAACACACAAGTGGGGTGGTTCGAGAAAAGGGGGACTATTCAGTCCTACATTGATTGAACCTTCATTGGTGAATCCAAAAGATCCTCATAGATCTATCTAACCACACAAATCTTCTTTTAACTACCAAGCTCCCCTCATTCTCAGAGAGAGAATCTTCATCACTACTACCTATGTCACTACCACTGCTACCTTCCTCATCTTATTCTTGACTCAGTAATATGTCTTAACTCCCAATCGGATTCAACATCATTACCTACATGGCCTATATTCTCACTACCTTTTGTATCCAATCTTGTCACTTCTTCCTTTACATCATGTCTCTTTGTTTCCTCTCCTTTTGCACGCATCTCTAGTGTGTATTTCTCCACACACACTTTTGACACTGTATCTCTTCTTGTACATGTTGCCACACAATCTAGCAAGGGTACCTAAGGTACAACTATTAAACGAAATGACAACAATGGGTCAAACACCCATTATCACCTTAGTCGGTGTCCCCTACTCTTTATGGATTTTCATTGATGGGAGGAGTCCCGGTATGAAGGAAATCACTAGAATTATAAGTTCAATGACTAGATATGGTGTGATTTCCAAAGCCCATTCAAGGGAGAGGCTCAAATAATGGCTTTCTTACTTCAAAAGAAAGATAAGGGCTCTCCAAGAAAGGTTTATGGGAAGGAGGCCTACAATTAGGAAGAAAAGATAGTCAATACAAAGGATACTACCTAGATAAAGGCTTCCTAGGGAAATAAAAGGACCTCTCTTTATGGTTTTGAGAAATAATAAACATGCAAAGGTTTGGGACCACAAGAGAGACCTACGAGAATCCAAACGAGGCCTAGGGTATACAATTTTTCAAGGACAACAAGATACCTACGTCAAGCAAGGATGATGGAGTTCAAAGGACGATTAACTCCAATGAGTTTTCAAGAGTATTTGACCTATAGAAAGCCACTAACCAAAGAAGCCTAGGAGAAAAATGATGTTGAAGTTAGGGCTAGAGCTTTCTCCAAATCTAGCCACAGGATGTGCTTCAAGATTTGAGGGAACCTAGAGAAAACCCCGACGCATTTGGTTTCCAACTCGCTCTTCAAATGAACCACCCTAATGCATTTCGCACTATGCCCTAGGAGATCATCAAGGGTTAGGGTAGAGAAAAAAAAAGTAGGGTGTGATCAACTAGGATGAAGAATAGTGCATAGCCAAGTGGGAGAAATGAAACCAAGCGTAACTTTGATGAAGGAACTTCACTCTTTCAAGGAGTTCTATTGTTGTAGTGTTTTCTTCTCAATGATGTACGAAAAGAACCCACTTAAGATTGTGGATGACAAACAATCTCAACATTGTAAACATTGTAGATCTGCAACAACTGATAGAAACAAAAACTGCAAAGTTCGGCTCTATGCCACAATCACAGTTAAACAGCAAAAGAAAGAGTAATAACCCCAATTATCCAATGGAAACCAGTTATGTAAAGAATAATTTTATTATAACACCTGTGAAGAGAGCAGATAAATGTTACCAGTGCCCCTCTATGGGATGGGTTCTTGGCTATCCTCAAATGTCATGTTATCAATCCCCCTCTATGGGATGGGTTCTTGGTTATCCTCAAATGTCATGTTATCAGTCCCCCTCTATGGGATGGGTTCTTGGCTATCCTCAAACGTCTTCAGCTTGTGTAGAGTCTCTCTCCTCTATAATGCATAAACCCAGCAAAAATTTGGTGTGCGACAATGAAAGTAATCTGAGTTACAACAGTGAGTGCAACAGTGAAAATAATCAAAAGTGAATAATGAATGGAAAACCCTTCTATTTATAACAAAATATTGAGTTATCCTCGAATAATGAGCAATAATAAAATATTATTGATCTCATTCTTAGAATAACCACTTGGAATATTTTATTATATTTGTTTAGGAGGGAAAAAATATTTAAACTTTTATTTAGAAATAATAAATAAATAAATGATTTATTTATCATCTCAAGGAAGTATTTAAGGAATAATAAACAAATAATGATTTATTTAATTATTCCTAAGGGATTTAGTCAAATTTGACAAAGAATAATAATTAATTAGTGATTAATTAATTATTCTTAGAGAAAAGTAAGATCAATAATGATTTATCTGTTTATTTTCATGATTGGGTCAAATTTAACAAGGAATAATAGTAAAACAATGGTTTATTAAGTAATTTCTCACAGTGAAAGCAATTTTACTATGGTACAATTAGCTTCACATGGTATACTTCGATCCATCTAGTAAATTAGGCTAGATGATCAATTTTTTAGTGATAACATCTACGCCACTTTCACTGGCCCTAATTAAGCAGCTACCCAACAACAAAGGAATTTATACTTCATTTGGAAAGAGATGATGGAGTTTCAAGGTTGAACGATTAGACCAACCCTTAGGAACATTCATTCACATTCTCCAATGAATAACACATGCAATAATACAATAATCTAGTGCTTTTAAGAATTTTTCATTACATTAGGGCACAAAAATGAGATTATCACAATATATTCCATACATTAGAATGCAACAACAATGAAATAATATCAAAATTGAACTTACAAAAGATTGTGAGTATATCCATCCATCACAATTGCAGTAAAGAAGCTCCAAGACAAGAATAGTGAAATCCAAAAATCAAAATGAATAAAAAATCTCCAACTTTATCCATCAATTGCAAGTTTGAATTCTTTTTCAAGAGATAATCCAAATCCAAATGATGATCTTCAACAAATGAGGTTCATTTCTAATTTATATGAGCATATGATAGTTCAAATGGTATAATTAGCCCAATGAGCCCCTTAAAGTGACTATAATGTGAAAAATAACAATAAAATTGGTGACAAACCCACCAAATAGCTCAAAAGTACTCAACAAGCCTTCCTAATGAGGCCGAAATGAAAGAAAAAATGGTGCAAAAGGGTCATTGGAAGACCTAGATAAGTCCTCCATGTGCCAAGATGAAGTGGAGTGCTCTCAAACTGATGACCAAGAAGTTAGCCCCTTGGTTTCCACGAAAAACATCTGTGGTGCTCCCAAGTGACTATGGGGCACAATGAATGGTCTCATGGGTCTCCAACTGGATCGAACATGTCCACGCTCCATCAATAAGGGCTAGAATGATGACATAAGCCCTCCCTTGCCTTCCCTGGTGAGACAAAACCTTGTCTGGGCTTTGGATCAACTGCCAAGTGTCTAGTACAATTGTGTGGTTGGTTGGGGAATGTGGTCCAAGTACATCATCATCTCTGCATAGTTAGGGCATGTGCAAGAAATATGTGGTGTTGAATAAATCCATGGCGTGGCTAATCATTGCTCTGTTGTGGTGGAGGCGCATGGCTCTCAACGCTCACCCTACAAATTCCATCATGACTCTTTGGACGACTTGGATGTTGTACAGGGTGGGGCCAAACCAAGATGAAAACTCGCCTACAATCTTGTATGAGATCCAATGCGTCTCCTCGCCTTCCAGTACAATTATTCATTAGGGAAATTGAGTAAATAAGCTTACAAGTCAAGGGTAGCAATCGACACTTCATAGTGGAATGCCTTTCCAAGTGAGCTTCAGAATGTACAAGTGTCCCTTAACTCAAGAGGGAAGTTAATAAAGGACCCTATTAGTTGGTTTCAACCTTTAAGGGAGTGACAGATCCATGGTACATCTTTCAAATAGTAGGTGTCATGTGAAATAATGGCATAACAGAGTGGGGCAACAAGGAAGGCTCCAAGCCATATGCCATGGTACAAGGGTAGCTACAATGAGGGAAGCCCACACATGGGTGTATAGATCTAGAAGGGAGCAATCGTGGTACATGAGTTACCCCAACCTTTGTTTTTTTTGCCCTTCTTCATATGCCTTTTTCTTTTTATTTATTTTGATTTCTTTTAACTAATTGGGGCTCCAGGGAATAGGAGCATGATGCGTATGATATAGTAGGGAATACCCCCTTAAGATTGGGCAGTTCATCGCCCACCAAGGGTTGGGACACTCATGGGTTCCTAGATGATGTAGGGGGCTCACATAGGGGTCCTAGGAACTAGGGTGATCGCCATAATGATATGGGGTAGAGCTCATGTTTGGCTTTTGCCCACACACTAAATTTTTATGTCCCGACCATATTTTGCATTTCATGGTACATTTCCTATTGTAAGTGGTCAAATTATGCTTTTAACTTTCTTTTTAGCTGCATCAACCTTCAAGGAATCATTCCAAACCCGACCTAATGTGTGGACAAGGGGAGGGGGAGGCTAACTCCTTGTGGAGCCAATGGAAAAATGTGGTCCCGGATGGGAAATATGTGAAAAGGGGTTATAATGAGCAGAGGGGAATGATATATGTGGTGTTAGAAAGCGAGACCACACAGCCAAAATTAGGGTTTCCCATGTAGTGCCACTCCTAAAGCTAGTATCCAATAGAGGAGATCCCATGGGACTAGGATACAAGACCAACCACCCAATTGGGACTAGGGAACAAGAGTTCAGACCAAGTCCATTCTTTCCATTGAATCCCCCCACTAATCCATGTCCAAAATTGTCCATGATAAGCAAGCAAAAATACCCAATTATATAATGAAAAGCCATACCTTCATGATTGGAAAGCCCACCTTCAAACATACAAGCATAACAGATGGGCGAGAGCGCATAATGGTTGGCTTAGTTGACGGAGAATGGTGGCACGTCGAGTTATCTGGTGGCTGCAAGGGGTTGTTGGCTACCGTCTAAAGACAAATCTTGGAGAAATTTTCTCCTATAGGGGTCACCCACTAGTGGTGGGTAACATCTGGCTCCAACTGAGACATGATCTCTCAGTGGAGTGCACAAATCATGTACTTGAATGTGGAGGTCATGAGAACACCGACAATCTCTTGGGACTATAGACCTGTTACCTACATATCAAAGGCTAAGCACATGGGGCAACATGTTTTTATGGTGTCCTTTGATTGCCCATGCTTTCGTTAGGCCATCAACAGGAAATAAAATCTAATTCTAAATACAATTTTAATCTAAATGCATAATTAGTTTAGATGCACCTAATCTAGCATGACAACATAATATGATGTTAGTTCTAATGCAAAAACCAATATGCAATGCATCCTACCCTAACATGTGTAATACATCAAGTAAATCCTAAGTGAAATCATAAAGCCAATGCAACCAACATATGATTAGGCAATGTGAAAATGCATGCCTATATGATCACTTATGCAACAAACCCAAAAGAAAAAATAGAAACAATCATATGGAAGATGATGCGGGCGAGAGGTGGGAAAATATGATACCCATGTGGGGTGGAAAGGAGTCATAGATGAGGGGAAAGATACTAATTTAGAGGTTTAGAGCCTTTCCTACAAACACAAAATAGATGATGAATGACCAAGCCCAAAAACTCCCTATCACTATCATTTTTCAAAGTTTCAAGCTTCTTGGTCGCGTCAAGGTCATGATGGGAAGGAAAAGGGGACAGGGGACAAGGAGAGACACAACAAATAGATAGCTCGATATGATGGTCACATTGAAAAGAAGCAACAATTGTGTGCTCGAAACCCTGATGATATGACTGGGAAGAAGCGAAGCATGTAGTGAGTTTCTCTTCCTTGACATCATACTCAAGAGAGGGAGGAGATCATCAATATTAGTGATGGCATAAGAAAAGGTGAGGGAAGGGTTCATGAATAATGTAGCTATGTCATTGGGATCTTGAAGAAGGGAAGGGAAATTCAGTCTCTTGGAAGTGCCATCATTGGTATCATAAATGGGGCTAGCTACTTCCAACATACCTTCTTCATGCATGGGAAAACAATTATCCTCCCTCTTAATGGTGTGAATAGGTATGTCATTGTGAGTAATGTCTTGAAGAGAGGGAAAATCAATTTCCACCTCATTTTCCTTGTCAGTATCATAAATAGGGTCATTGCTAAAATGATGGTTGCCAACTTCCCATTTTCCTTCATTGATGCATAAGAAACGAGAAATGTCAACCTCACAGGGAGCTACAATATCCAAATTTTCTAGATTTTCATCAAACACCCTTTCTTGTATGAAAGGCCTCACTTCATCATTTTCATCCTTGTCGACTTCAATGGGGTCTTCATTCGTACCATATTTATATCTAATTCCCAAATCAGCGATCCAAGTATCTTCCATAGCTTCCTCGTGATTTCCCTCAAAATCATCCTCATTGCTAGGCAGGGAGGAATCCTCCTTTTTCTCTTTCTCTTGAAGAATAATACCTCAGGGATTTACTACATGAGTTTGGTAACACACTTCCAGGAGGAGAGCATCCATAAGGTTCTTGTATTCACATTTCATATCATAGAGCCTCTCTGCTTGCTCATATAAATGGGAGAAAAGATCCTTGGCACCATATTTTTCCATATGTTGCTTGCATGACTCTCCATATTCCACCATCCTCTCTTGCAACACCTGGAGGCTCTCAAGATCAAGATCCCCATCTTCAACTTCGGAGATGTTTTCAAGTTCATCATTGTTAATTTCCAAATTTGCAATTGACAACTCCTCTGTATCTTTCTTGCTCTCTCAGTCATCTTGGTCATCCAAATATTCTATGATTTCATCTAGAGGGTGCCATGTTTTTCCTTAATTGCATGACACAAGGATTTGAATGCACTAGTGTAATAGGTAAGCTCAAAGAAGAGATAATCTATAGGATTTTCTTCATACTCATGTTCTATACTATAAAGGTCTATCCTGGTTTTAATATAGAAATTGAGTAAGAAGTCCTCATCTTGATGCTCTACTACATGCTCACAAAGCTCATTCCACCCATCCAGTATTTCCCAAAACATATGGAGGCTTTCATTAGAGAAATTTTGAGGTCTAAAATGGGCCTCTTAAGGAATATTATAAAATAATAGTGGAAATAATAAAATAAGAATATATGACATCATCAAATTTAATAGGTAAAAAAAAAGGAAAAATTAATTTTTCAACTTACCTCCCTACAATTTTACTCAAATTTCAAGCTGGAGCACTCATTAGATATGTAATTTAATTCATCATCCAAGGAGTACTCATGTTACATACTTTCGATGGACTATGCTACATGAAAAATGAGAAATACATTATATAGATAAATAACAAAAAAAAAAAAAAAAAAAAACGTGACTGCAATCACATTTTTTCATGTATTTCTCATTTTTCATGTAAACAATGTAAACTTTGAAACGGGAACTATAAACTCAAAACGGGAACTCTGGCCAAAAAACCCCGAAAAAACATCAAAAACAGTGCTAAAAGTGAAAAGTGTTGATGCTTGAATAACACATTTTCTTTTCTTGGGTAAATTTTCAACATGTTTTAAAAATGGCGGTGAAAACCGATTTTTTGCGCAAAAATTATCCAAAAAACACCTTCAAAACGAAAAGGGTTAATTTTGGAAGAACACTTTTTTTCAAAAGTAAAATATTTTATCATGACCCCGAAAAAACATTAAATTTAAAAAAATAATGAAAACATAAAATTTAAAAAAAAAAAAAAAAAAACAATGAAAAAACACAAAAAAAAAAACAAACAAACAAAAAAAAACATAGATTAAAATATATATTAAAGGAAAAACATATAAAAAAAAAAAAAAAAAAAATGTCAAAATAATGAAATTAGTGATAATTAAAATATATATATATATATATAAACAATTAAATAGTAAAGAAAATATTTTTAAAAAATGGGGAAAAAAAGGAGTTCTCTTGTAAACAAAAAAAAAGGGCAAAATATATATATATATATATATAAAATAAAAAAAAATATTTAAAAGAAAAAAAAAAACATTTAAAAGAAAAAAAAAATTAAGTAGGTGAAAAAAAAAAAAAAAAAAAAAACTACTAAAATTAAGATTAAAATGTTGATTACTTAAAAAACGAATATAAAAATATATATAAAAGACAAAACAAAACAAAAAAAACAAAAACAAAAAATGTTAAAAAAATTATCTCACAAACCATAAAAGACTCTGGAAAACAAAAAAACAAAATTATATATATATATATATATATATATATATATATATATATTAAATAAGTAAAAATAGAGAAATTAAAAAAAAAAAAACCATTAAAAAAAACTGAAAAAAAAAAAAAAAAAAAAAAAAAAAAAATAATAGTTTAAAAAAAAAAAATAATAAAAAAAAATTTAAAAACTAATAAAAATAATATTAAAAAAACAAAAAAAAAAAATAAATTATAAAAAAAAACCAAAAAAATGCCTATTTTTTAATATTAAAAAAAAAATGTAATTATTTTTTATTAAACATAGATATTTTACTTTTTTTAAAATCAAAATTTCATTTTTTTTCCAAACAATCTTTTTTATTATTAAAAACAATTTTTATTTTTATTTTTATTTTAATATTTTATTTAAAAATAAAAGTACTCAACATTCCTTTTATATTAAAAAAAAAAAAAAAATTAAACCTATATTTTATATTTAAAAAATAATAATTTAAATTTACATTTTTTTTAAACAATGTTTTTTTATTATAAAAAAAAAAAAAAAAAAAAAAAAAAAAAAAAAAAAAAAATTAAAATTAAAAAAAACTTTAAACAATTATTTTTTTGAAACAATTTTTTTTGTTATAATAAAAAATAGTTTATTTTTTTTTAAACCAATTTATTTTTTTTAATTTAAAATTTAAAAAATTATTAAAAAAATAAATAAAAATTTTAAAAATGAGCATTGATTTCTTATTTATTAAAAAAAAAAAAAACAAAATTGGTGGCCCTCCCACCCTCGGCCGCCTGTCGTGGCGCTGCCGTATCGACAGCCCACCCCCCGGCTAGGCCCCTCCGCCCGTGGTGGCTTTGTCGTGGGCGAAGTGGCCTACGTGCAGGCTCTCCGCCCCCCAGCTGCCCACTGCAGCGCCACCTCGGGCGACCGAGGGTGGGAGGGCCACCAAAAATATTTTTTTTAATAAATAAGAAATTAATGCTCATATTTTTATTAATTTTTTAAATTTAAAAAAATAAATAAATAAATTGGTTTAAAAAAAAAATTGTTTTTTATTATAACAAAAAAAATTGTTTTAAAAAAAAATAATTTTAATTTTTTTTTATAATAAAAAAACATTGTTTAAAAAAAATGTAAATTTAAACTTTTTTTTTTTAAATATAAAATATAGGTAAATTTTTTTTTTTTTTTTTTAAATATGAAAGGTATGTTGAATAATTTTATTTTTAAATAAAAAATAAAAATTATTTTTAATAATAAAAAAGATGGTTTAAAAAATTTAAATTTTGATTTTTTTTAAATAAAATATCTATGTTTAATAAAAAATAATTACATTTTTTAATAAAAATAGCCTTTTTTTTTTTTATAATCTGAATTTATTTTTGGTTTTTTTAATATTAATTTTATTAGTTTTTAAATTTTTTTGATTAAGTTCTATTTTTTTTTACTAGTTTGTTTTTAATTTTTTGTTTTTTTTTCCCAGTATTTTCTAATGTTCTTTTTTAATATCTCTATTTTTACTTACTTTATATATATATATATATATATATATATATATATATATATATATATATTTTAATTTTTTTTTTTTTTTCCAAATTCTTTTATGGTTTGTGAGATAATTTTTTTAACATTTTTTTTTTTTTTTCGTAGTTTTTGCTAATTTTTTTTCTTCAATTTTTACTGACTTATATATATATATATATATATATATATATATATTTTTTTTTACTTTTGTTTTTTTTTTTTTTTTTCCAAATTGTTTTATGGTTTATAAAATATTTTTTTAACATTTTTTATTTTTTATTTTTGTCTCTTTTTATATATAATTTTATATTTGTTTTTTAGAGACAATTATTTCATTTGGATTGAAAATTTAATTAACGATGTATAAATATGTAAACTATCGAAAATAAAAAATATCGACCTTCTTATTTAAATATGCAAATCAATAAAAATCTCACTACAAAAAAAATAAAAATAAAAATAAAAACAAGAAAATATGAAGAGGAAGACCACTTCCAAAATTATTAAATTTACAAAATAATTATTTACATTTCATACATTAGAAAAGTTAAAGTCAAAAAAATAGGTCTTTTAAAAAAAGGGTCTAATGCAGAATAACCACTTTTTTAAATCAACATGAAAATCACTACCATTCTAAAACGCAATGTACATAAAAAAAAAATTAAAAAACTTAAAATGCCAAAAACTTTGCTCTAAAAAAAACATGTGTGTTCTACATCAACCTTTTTCAAAATCGGGTCACTTTTTTGCTATCTCTACAAAACGGGTAACAGTATCAGTTCCCGTTTCAAAGTTTACATTGTTTGTAGTAGGTTCTATCGAAAGTATGCAACATGGGTACTACATGGATGAGGAATTAAACTTTGTATCCAATGAGTGCTCTTGTTTGACATTTGAGTAAAACAGTAGGGAAATAAGCTGAAAATATGAGTTGAAAAAATAGTTTTTATTTATTTTTTTAATCCTTTTACTTTTTTACTCCAAAAATGGTGAATCATCCCCCATGGTTGACATCATCATCTTGAGTCATAGTGGTTCTTATAAAGTTTATTTTTGTTGTACATTTTTGTTTTGAGGCCTGTTTTAGACTTCAAAATTTCTCTAATGTAGGATCAAGATTATGGACAATTTACTTTCCACAATCAACCATTCTTCATTATCTTTCCTATAGAGCGAATGTGGAGTCGCCACGATGAATTTTTAATGCCTCGATAGATGTTTGCTTCACCCTACAAGCACTGACTTTAAATTTGAATAAATTTGAATGAAGAACTAAGGCTTCGTTCTTCCAATGGATTCACCAAAATATATGTCAATATTGTCGTAAGGGAACAAGGCACATGTCTCATGTCCCCGACAACGATGCCAAAAATGTTGCCACACAATATAGCAAGGGTCCTAGGAGGGGTACCTAAGGGACAACTACTAAACCAAATGACAACAATGGGACAAAAACTCGTTGTCACCTCAGTCAGTGTCCCTCGCTCTTTACGAACTTTGACAAATAGGATGAATCTCGATATGAAGGAAATCACTAGAATTATAAGATCAATGACTAGGTATTGTGTGATTTCCAAAGCCCATTCAAGGGAGAGGCTCAGATAATGGCTTGCTTGCTTCAAAAGCAAGATAAGGGCTCTCCCAGAAAGGCTTATGGGAAGGAGGCCATGACTTAGGAAGAAGGATAGTCAATACAAAGGATACTACCTAGATCTAGGCTTCCTAGAGAAATAAAAGGACCTCTCTTTACAGTTTTGTGAAATAATAAACATGTGAAGGTTTGAGACCACAAGAGAAACCTAGGAGAATCCAAACAAGGCCTAGGGTTGTAATATTTCAAGAACAACAAGATACCTACATCAAGCAAGGATGGTGGAGGTTAAAGGATGATTAACTCCAACGAGCTTTCAAGAGTATTTGACCTATAGAAAGCCACTAACCAAAGAAGCCTAAGAGAAAAATGATGTTGGAGCTAGGGCTTGACGTTTCGCCAAATCTAGCCACAGGATGAGCTTCAAGATTTGAGGGCACCTAGAGAAAACCCCAGCGCAATTGGTTGCCAACTCACTCTTCCAATGGACCACCCTAATGCTTATCACACTAGACCCTAGGAGATCATAAAGGGGTAGGGGAGAAAATCGATAAAGAGAGAGAAATAAAGTAGGGTGTGATCAACTAGGATGAGGATTAGTGCCTAGCCAATTGGGAGAAATGGAGTCAAGAATAACTTTGATGAAGGAACTTCTCTCTTTCAAGGAGTCTTATGCAGCGTTCGCTAGCCCTAATTAAGCAACTACCCAACAACAAAGGAATTTATACTTCATTTGGCAAGAGATGATGGATTTTCAAGGTTGCATGATTAAACCAACCCGTGAGAACATTCATTAACATTCTCCAATGAATAATGCATGCAATAATACAATAATCCAATGCTTTTAAGAATTTCACATTACATTAGGGCACAAAAATGAGATTATTAAAATATATTCCATACATTATACATGCAACAATAATGAAATAATATCAAAATTGCACTTACAAAAGATTGTGAGTATATCCATCCATCACAATTGCAGTAAAGAAGCTCCAAGACAAGAATAGTGAAATTCAAACATCAAAATGCATAAAAAATCTCCAACTATGTCCACCAATTGCAGGTCTGAATTCTTTTTCAAGAGGAAATCCAAATCCAAATGATGATGTTCAACAAATGAGGCTCATTTCTAATTTATAACATCAAAATGCTAAAAAATCTCCAACTGTGTCCATCAATTGCAGGTCTAAATTCTTTTTCAATAGAAAATCCAAATCCAAATGATGATGTTCAACAAATGAGGCTCATTTCTAATTTACATAAGCCTCCAAATGTGCAAATGGGTCTAATTAGCCTAATGATCCCCCTAAAGTGACTCTAATAAGCAAAATAACAATAAAATTGTTGACAAGCCCACCAAATAGGTCAAAAGTACTCAATAAGTCTTCCTAATGAGGCCAGAATGATAGAAAAATGGCGCAAAAGGATTGCTGGAAGGCCTAGATAAGTCCCCCATGTGGCAAGATGAAGTGGAGGAATCTCAAACTGATGACCAAGGGGTTGGCCCATTGGTTTACAGGCAAAACGTTTGTGGTGCTCCCAAGTGCCTGTGAGGCATAATGAATGGTCTCATGGGTCTCCAACTAAATCGAACATGTCCACACTCCATCAATAAGGGCTAGAATGATGACATAAGCCCTCCCATGTCTCCCTTGGTGAGACAAAACCCCGTCTGGGCTCTGGATCAACTGCCAAGTGTCTAGCACAAGTGTGTGGCTGGATAGGCAATTTGGTCCAAGTGCGTCATCATCTCTGTATAGTTGGGGCATGAGCAACAAATATGTGGTGTTGATGAAGCCCATGGCATGTCTAATCATTGCTTTGTTGTGGTAGAGGCCCATGGCTCTCAACGCTTACCCTAAAAATTCCATCATGACTCTCTGGAGGGCTTGGATCCCATATAGGAAGGTCAAGCCCAAGATGAAGGCCCGCCTACAATCCTGTATAAGATCTAATGTGTCTCCTAATCTTCTAGTACAACGATTCATTAGAGAAATTGAGTAAATAGGCTTGCAAATAAGGGGTACCAAAGGACACTTCATAGTGGCATGCCCTTCCAAATGGGTTTTAGAATGTACAGGTGTCCCCAAGCTCAAGAGGGATGTTAGTAAAGGACACTATTAGGTGGTTTCAACCTCTAAGGGAGTGATAGATCCATGGCAGATCCATCAAATGGTTGGTGTCATGTGAAATAATGGCGGAACGGAGTGGGGAAATAGGGAAGACTCAAAGTCGCATGCCATGGTACAAGTGTAGCTATAATGAGGGAAACCCACACATGGGTGTATAGATGTAGGAGTGAGAAATTGAGGTACATGTGTTACCCCGACCTTTGTTTTTTCCACCCTTCTTCATATGCCTTTTTCCTTTTATTGGTTTTTCCTTTTTTACCTGCTTGGGGCTCTAGGGAATAAGAGCATGATGTGTATGATATAGTAGTGAATACCCCCTTAAGGTTGGGAAGTTCATCACCCATCAAGGGTTGGGACAATCATGGGTTCCTAAATGATGCAGGGGGCTCACATAGGGGTCCTAGGAACCAGGGTGATGGCCATAATGATAAGGGGTAGAGCTCATGTTTGCCTTTTGCCCAAGCGCTAAATTCTTATGTCCTGGCCATCTTTTGCATTTTATGGTACATTTCCTATTGTAAGTGGCCAAATTATGCTTTTAACTTTCTTTTTTGTTGCATCAACCTTCGAGGCATCGTTCCAAATCCAACCCAAAGTGTGGACAAGGGGAGTGGGAGGTTAACTCCTTGTGGACCTAATGGACAAAAGTGGAGCCGGATGGGAAATATGTGAAAAGGGTTATAATGAGCAAAGGAGAGTGATATATGCGGAAGTGGGACCACATAGCCCAAATTGGGGTTTCCCATGTAGTGCCACTCCTAAAGCTAGTAGCTAATAAAGGAGATCCCATGAGACTAGGATACAAGACCAACCACCAATTGGGACTAGGGAACAAGAGTACAAACCAAGCCCATTCTTTTTGTCGAATCCCCCCACTAATCCATGCCCAAAAGTGTCCATGATAAGCAAGCAAAAATACCCAAATACATAATGAAATTCCATAACTTCAGGGTTGGAAGGCCCACCTTCAAACATACGAGTATGATGGGCAAGAGCACATAAGGGTTGGTTCAGATGGCAGATAATGGTGGCACATCAATCTATCTGGTGGGGTGTAAGGGGTTGTTGGCTACCGGCTAAAGACAAATCTCGAAGAAATTTTCTCCTATAAGGGTCACCCACTAGCGGTGTGTAATAATACCCATCCTAGATCTCCGAATTATACTTTTCTCATCCCTTGGCTTTACTCTTTCTTTTCTTTATTGAATGTCTCACTAATCTCAATTTTTTTGCATATCACTCTTCTCTTATCCATTTCTACTCTTTCACATCCATCCTTTACATGTCTCAACTTGCCTTATCTCTTCCCCCTCCTTTTCATACCCTCTCCTTTTAGTGGGGTTTTTTTGCATCTATCCTATCAAGTTCCATGTGCATCAACCCTTTCTTAACAAACAACATTTTGATCCAATGTGAAATTCTACCATCAATCATCCTCTAGGGTTGGCTTCAAATTTTCTTTTTGCACTACTAAAAGACCACATTCCCTTCTTTAACTCTTTCAAACCATAAATCAATTTCCCTAGTCCATTTATTTTCTAGGTTCTTTAACCTAATGACCATTTATTGGCCCCAAACCACTAGTTCCTAAGCCTACCATATAGGATTAACTACTACATGTCTTTTTATCCAATCGTGCAGTAGACAAGGAAACTCACCAAATAAAATTTCATGCAAATTTGAGTACATGTACCTTTCAGGGTTGACTCGTAAGTTCTTGGTCTCTTGTTGTGCGAACTCTTCTTACTTTTCCAATATCCAATCCTCTATCTCCTTTCTGGATGGCTTCCACATCATATCTTCATCTTTTCATGAAGAACCTAATTGTTTGATCTCAACTATGGAACCAATTTGTTGGCATAAGGTTTCAAACCCAAGGTTAGAAAGAATGGACCAACAAATACCCCATAAGATCAACATATTCAATATTCATTAGATGAATAAGGTCTCACCCAAGACACTTACAGTAATTATATGAACTCATCAAATCAGACACTCTGTGAATTCATAATAGTATTTTAAATCCTTAACATTGCAATTAAACATTCGCACAAAGCATTCATTAACAACACATAGCATTTCTAAAGGAAGAATCAACCAATATTTCGTAATCTTGATTCAGAACACCGAATCCATACATTGCATTCACTCTACCATATCACATTCTCTTTTAGAGCACACTTCTTTAATTCTATGAACGTTGAAAAGGCCACCTAAATCTTCCCTCATACACCCTTTTATATTAGCACAATCATAACAACCTAAAAAATTATAACCCCATTCATTGTCGACTAGTTAGGTACAAAATAGTTACCAATCTCCACTAACTTATTACAATTAAAAGATTCCTTAACAAAAAGTGGGTGTGTTATGCATTACAATACAATCCATGAAACAATACAAAAATAGTTGGCGTGGGGCACAAAACATTGTGCCACAAAGAACCCTGTGCATGCGGCATGACTAACTTATGTGCAGAGAAAAACTATAGTGTGCATCACATATTATGGCACAATACTCAAAACTACCAACTATGGTACCATAAACCTTTAATGGGTGATGCATCTATACAAGTCATTGCCCCATTTAATATTAAGTTTTAGGATATCATCAAACAAACCTAATCATGAAGTGTATATGTTATTCTTCCTCCTATTATTTTGTTGTGGTTGGTCATCTCCTAAATTGCTTCCTTTGTAAACATTGTCCATCCATGTTATGATAATAGTATGCAATCAATTTGCAATAAGAACTCAACAACATCCCTCATTGTTATTAGTTAACTAAGTAGTATACAAAACTTTAATCCTCCTGTTGTTATCAAGTTATCAAGTTGTATGTGAACTAGCAATGTTTCAAACTCATGACCAATTACTAAAAGTATTTTGACTTTTTGAAGGGTATGTGAGGAAATGTATTCTCCAAGGGCCCATGATTTTGATCTTGAAACCTATTAGAGAAGGATTTCTAAAAGATTGCAATTGTATCTGACCATTTACCCATTCCACTATTTGTACACAACGACACCCAAAATGGGCTAATGTTAAATTATCCATAGGTGATGACAAGAATAGGACAAAGCAATGAATCTTGTGTTTGACCATTTATCCATTCCATTATTAGTACACAATGATACCCAAAATGGGCTAATGTTAAATCTACCACAAGTGATTACAAGGATAAGACAACATAGTAAATTTTACCTCCAGTGAGTCGATATTTGCAAAACGCCATAAAAATCCTTTCCATCATTGCAAATATCATGATGTTTTAGGAATCTAGAATGCCCAAACATTTCCATCGAGTTAATATTTGCAAAACACCATAAAAATCCTTTCCATCATTGTGAATATCGTGTTTTAGGAATCTAGAATGCCTAAAAGTGTATGAACAAATTGATCATTATTATTTAGGTTATCAAGTCATTGAACTTGCAGCCCTCTAATTTGGTTATTTCCAAAGAACACATTGATCTAATAAATTTATGAGATATATTTTTGTGAAGTATTTGATCGTATAAAAGCTTCAAGGTCTTGAGCGAGGATTATAGAATGGATTTGTGATCAATTGAATGAGAATTGGAAAGCATGGGCTTTGAGATCTTGTGCGAGGATTATTGAATGCACATGTGATCAACTAATAAAGAATTGAAAGGAATGTTGTGCATAGAACCACATATATACTAACAAGATTTGTAATGGCAGTAGGAGAGTTGTTGGAACTGCAGTTTCAATCGTATAATGATATTGACATCGGTCCTCATGCATATGCACCCGTTGCTACAATTGACAGTAGTGAGGGCGTATTTGCAAATTCCACATGGTCAATATTGCATAAATTCTTTGTTTTTACTTCGATTTTGCAATTTGTGCAATAATATGAGTGTTTGTGGAATTACAGCAAATTTGTATCTTTTTAAAGAGTTTTTAATAACAACATTAAATAAGTGAATAGAATATGGCTCACAAATTCCTTAGTGCCCTTGGAATTCAATGAGATCACTCTGTTAGAAAATCAGAAAGGCATAAATATTTTCTTATCTTGATAATTAGTTGTGATGTGTTTGAATTCTTATTGGCATCTTTGATGTCTTCTTTTATCTTCTTATCATCAAGCAACTATCAAAATCAAAAGCATGAAGATCAAGACAATAAGTGACACAGTATGTCGACTCTCAGCGAGGGCAAAACCTCTTCAAGGGGAAAACCCAAAAAAAATCTTCTCTTCTTTAAGAACCAAATCAAATGAGACAACCAAGATCCTGTGACCAAGATAAAGACCTCCTCCAATCCACCAAGTCAGCCTCCCAAGAAGACTCGTCAAATTCTAGTCAAGATCTCTAATGTCAACATAAGTCAAACTCCAAAATCGAAGTCAAATAGGGTCTAGCTCCTCTCTGTAACTTCTGATTTTTAGCTTGCTCCTTTGGCCCTGCAACTCTTCTAAGTTCTCTCGCACGTATATCCTTAGGCTTCTTTTGATAGACAAATTTATCTTCCTTTCTTCACCATTGTTCTTCTTCCTTTTAAAATGACATAGACTTCCTTATTAGGCTTCTCGCAATCTTTCTTCACATAGAAACTACAGATCGAATTCCTTGATTGATTGATGACACTATAAGTCGAAATCACCAGTTATATATAGTCTCTTTGTGTGGCTAAATCCCTTCAATGGGGTTGACTTGGTAGAGGAGGTATAAACGACAAGTTTACATGAAAATAAATTTTCTTTATTAACATAAGAAGCCCAAGAAGGGTCTAGAACATAATGACAAGGACAATGACACATGACTCAATCCTAGAAGCGCACAATGGGTGCTTAGATCTAGAAAAATAATCAAATGAGCATGAAACCCATGCTTTATAAAAAATATTTTATTTTTCTTTTCTTTTGACAAATACATAAGAATTACAAGATCTAGACAACAATTATGAAGACCGATACTAATTACATTTTCAACACACTCTTTCTTTCCATTGCTTTGCTTAGCCATTCACCCACCTACCTCACTAAATATGTCATGACGCTATATAAAAAGAAGAGTAATAAAATAAAAACCTAAATTTATTTCACCTCTTTCTCACATAACCATAAATCCCATAAATAGTTGTAATGTTTTATATAAACCACTTTTATGAACTCACCTTGTAATTTGGTAGGTCATGGTAGATTCGACATTATTTCTCTTAGGTTTCATGTATTATTGATTTCTTTCATATACACAATATTATTTTTCCATTATATGACTATCGCCCAAGAAAGGTCTAGAACATAATGATAAGGACAATGACACATGACTCAATCCTAGAAGCGCACAATGGGTGCTTAGACCTAGAAACATAATCAAATGAGCATGAAACCCATGTTTTATAAAAATTATTTTATTTTTCTTTTCTCTTGACAAATACATAAGAATTACAAGATCTAGACAACAATTTGAAGACCGGTACTAGTTACATTTTCAACGCACTCTTTCTTTCCACTGCTTTGCTTAGCCATTCACCTGCCTACCTCACTAAAGATGTCATGATGCTATATAAAAAGAAGAGTAATAAAATAAAAAGCCTAAATTTATTTCACCTCTTTCTCACATAACCATAAAACCCATAAATAGTTGTAATGTTTTATATAAAACCACCTTTATGAACTCACCTTGTAATTTGGCAGGTTATGGTAGATTCAACATTATTTCTTTTAGGTTTCATGTTTTATTGATTTCTTTCTTATATATAATATTATTTTTCCGTTATATGACTTTGTCCATCTTAAAAGTATATTGTTATGTTACTTTTAATCTACCTTAAAAGTATATTGTTATGTTACTTTTAATCTACCCAGATATATGATTTTGATAATTTCTTATTATTGATTTTCTTAATATAACTTCTTACAAACCTATTTTTAATATACATAATAATAATAATAATAATGTTGTAAATAAAATAAATGTTAATAAATATCAAACCCTCTGGATATATATTGTTAATATATTAGCATGGTTAGCTTATTATTACATGGATATATAACACCACCTCCTATTTAAACTCTAATATGATATCAAGTCGGTACCTAAATTTTTTTTAAATTCTGGTATATTTCAAAACGTAAGTAAATGGTATCATATGGTCTAATAATAAAGAATACATAATATAGTAAAAAGATTAGTGACAAATTATTGTAAAAATAATAAAGTGACAAATTGTTGTAAAAATAATAAAATCTATGTTTGGATTCCAACAAAGTGGATTGACCACGGATGCATATTCATACAATCCTAGATTTGAAATAGATCTAAAGAATTATAACCACAATTTCCATGCATGTAGAAACAAATTCCATATAATCCATCATTATATCAAATTAGTCATTTGTTACAGATAACAAATAGAATGATGACAAATCCATTAGCACAACATATTTTAAATAAATTATGAACAAATTTCCCTTTATATTGACAACAAACAGAATCATAGATGGCGACTGTGATCTTACTAATTCCAAAATTGGAAGTCAAGGCTGAATTTTGGCGCCAAAGGTAGGAAGAACGTCTTGCATTGCTTGCACAAAGGTTGCAATTTTATATGTGAAAAATCCCACGAGCATTGGGATCAGATCCAGGTGAACGAACCCAAAGTCCGGTACTAGTATCCTGTCAGCAAGAACAAAATGCATTCGTATGTGATTCAAGTGAAACGATGATAATTTCAAGTTAAAATTAAACTTTCTGTTATCAATTATACAGAGACGTCGTATTAATTATTCATCAACATTTTGTTCTTGTCATCAAAGTACACTCGTCTCTTACATGCATTATGTATATGGTCTAGTGTCCAATGGGCTAAAATCCTTTTTTTTTTATGGATCAACAAATCTAAACAAAGCCTCTACAGGTTTGCACAGTGACTATGATTACAGATTTGTCAATGCAATCTCTCAAGCAAAAAATGCAATATAAATTCATGAGCTGTAAGTTCTAATTTCCATGCATCTCTATCTCTCAGAACTTTGCTGCTTGATCCTTCTCTTACATTGATTAGGTCATATAATAAACTCTGTTTCTGGGAGATCATCAAGGTTGAAAATGGATTGTTATCAGGATACCAGGCAGCCGTGTTTCGTCCAATTACTGGAAGATTCTATAGGATTAATCTTTTAAAGCTTTAGACAGACATTGTGAGGAGAATATGCATAATGTTGCACCTGGATTTGCTATATCCTTTCTTATGGTAATAATATTTGAATTATGGTGAACACTTTTTCATTTCTTTTATTTATCGATTTCTAACTGTAAGTGTCAACTGTTTATGTCTGAATTAAAATTTTTGATAAATCAGTTCCTCTTTTATAAGATGAAAGATGCAATCTTTGCTGTGCGACATTGGCTGCTCAAATCAATATTAAGTTCTAGTACAAGATTCTATCCACTTAACATAATGTATGGAGCATGAAAAATACATGTTTTCACAAAGATTTTGAGATATTTCAAGAATTCGTCTTTCCACGACACATGTTCTGATTAACTTTTGCAATAAATGGCATTTTATTTTGAAAGGCACGAGAAGCAATCTCTTCAAATAAAAATTCTGGACAGAGCATGGATGTAATTCTACTAAGTACACAGCATATCATATACAAGTCAACTGAAGTTTACACATAGTTCCAGAACTGTAGGTGTGGATTCCAAAAATAACAGATTCACAGAAGTTTCAAGATTCGAAGGGTTGCCAGAATAGATTTTTTAAATGTATGGTTCCCCACACCGCACCATTCAGAAAACTCATGTGAGTTACAAGTCAACTGAAGTTTAGACATAGTTCCAGAACTGCAGGTGTGGATTCTGAAAATAAAAGATACACAGAAGTTTTAAGATTCGAAGGGTTGCCAAAATAGGTTTCTTAAATGTATGGTTCCCACACTGCACCATTTGTAAAACCCATGTGAGTTACTTCTAGCCAGTTTTCCATGGGGACGCGTCCCCCAGGGTCGGGTGCGCGCACCCCACGCACCCGGGATGGGGGGACGTCTGGGGAAACGTTTCCCCGCGTCCCCCTTTTGGGGAGACACGGGGAGACGCAGGGGGGGACATTTCCCCAGTGTGGGGGATGCGACTCCCCAAAAGGAGGACGCCTAAGCGTCCCCCCTCAATATGGGCTATGCTTTCCCCGTTAAATTTGCTTGTAAACAATGATTTATGACAAGGAAAACCAAGTATTTGACCATATCTCCATACTAATGCTATGCAATTCATGGTAATGTTAAATTCTTAAAGTAAAATTGACATTCTGGAGAATGTCACTTTTACTTAAATTTTTAAAATTACCATGAAATGACTCAGGATGTTTGAGAGTGGTTCCGACCTCATTGGATTTCATATGGAGAAAGTAGAATTTTAGATCTCACTCAAAATCCAGCAGACATAACAGTTTTTCTGGAATTCGGGATTCAATGGATTCCAATGTTTCCATTGCATTTTGTCATGTACAAGGGTATGGAATTAGTATTTAATTAGGAGCACCAAGCCCTCTTTGTACTTTAGAGTGACTTTTAGACTCATCACTCCACTGTTTTTGAGTTTTAGTTATATCAATTTACTATTTCAGTATTCAGATTTCAATATCTATTATAGTCTATTATGCTTAGTACTAATTAGATTCTAGAATGATGAATGATGAATTCTAATTTTAAATCAATTTAGAATCTAGAATGATGAATTTAATTTTTAAATCAATGTAGATTCTAGAATGGTGAATAATGAATAATGAATATGGATTGGAGTATTTCATTATTTAATTCAATTATGTATGTATCATTGTATTTATGCTTTCATTATTCAATATGAGTTTTGAAATATATATATATATATATATATATAAAAAGGAAAATATATATATATATACCCCGACATCCCCCCGTCCCCCCTAAATTTCCCTAAAATTTGAGGGTACTCCCACACGTCCCCCTTGTGCGTCTCCTTGCACCCGCGTCTCCCCGTCCCAAAGTCTTGGTGGAACATTGCTTCTAGCATTGTTTGCCTAGAGCAAACAGGTTTCATCCAAGGACAATTCATATTCGATACAGATTTGAAAGCATGGAAAGTGTTGAGTGCACAAAAGAATCTGGTAAACAAGGAATTTGCTTAGAATTGCTTTTGATAAAGACTATTACAACATAGACTAGTCCTTTATCATAGATATGCTTTCTTGTTTGGGAGTTAACACAAGCTTCTTGCAAATGGTGAAGATGTTCAATTTTTGTTTCAGTGCCTTGGAAAGTCGAAGTAGGTGCTTGTCACATCCAGGTTGGAGCCTGGGTGCCTTAATCTAGGGTTGGAGCCCTATCTATATTGTACTTTATTCATTGTAAAGATTATATTAATAAAAGCATTTATTCTTAAAGATTATATTAATAAAAAAAATATTATATTAATAAAAGCAATTCCTATTATTCATTTTGTGTTCTAAATATAAGTGATTTAACGGGTAAAAGTAACAATTAAAAAGAAACACTGATTCTCCCCTCTTAGTATTTCCAACAAGCCTCTCCATGCAAAACATATCCTCTCCAAAACAATTCACACACTACTTAACCATTACATACAAGAGAAAGAGAAGCACACTAGTGCGCTTCCTTCAAGAGAAAGATGATGAGTGCCATGTCACAGGGTTGGCCAAATTTAAACCTTGAATTCGAAATTTGGCGAACCCAAAAAAAAAATTCAAATTCATTCAAGTTCGGCGAACCTAATAATCGAACCTCAAATTTGAACCTGAGGCCAAATTTTATAAAAACAAATTAGGGTTCGAGGTTAGGGTCTGCTTGGTTTTCGTCAGTGGTTTTAACGTTTATGAGAAAAACCATGGGCAGCACATGGTTTTCTCTTGTTCCGCTTCCCGCCAATTCCCGCAGTGCCCACTGCTTTTGCTTTATTTAACATGGTTGTCAATGAATTCTCACAAGCCAACTTTAGTCTTTGAGTGTACTCGTTCTATTTTGTTGTCGTTGCATGTTGTATTCACCACAATTTCCTGAATAGTGAGGTCGAGTAATTCAATTTCTGACGTGGTTTGTCCCCAAAGAATGAAGTGAATCATGATCATCATTTGTGGCTGGTGGGTGCTACTGCTCAATCGTTGCTACCGTTCAACTAGGATCGTGGGTCGTGGCTCATTTTGGACTCATCCCAAATCCCAACGGCTTTCTTTCAGGCTTCAGGACCCAGGTTAATGACCACTCACCCAATGTTACATTCTATTGTGACTTGTCTGTAATACTTCTTTAAAGAAAATCAACCTCTGATATCATAATAGGGGTGTTGCATTTATAGTTTTTCGTCGTGAGTCTTTCGATGTTCTCTCTCTATCTCACCCTCGGACCTCAGGGATCTTTAGACTCTAGCTACGTGAGCTACCAACCTACCAGTACCACGCATGTCATCTCTTCGTCTCACCCAGACTACTCCAGCAAATATTATATGATTAGTCAATGCACTACCACCCTACATTTGATGCATGCCTACAAGGCCACAACCCTTGGATGGTCAAATGCTTCCAAAGTCCTTTCCGACACAACATTTGACAATGTTTTCTTCATCACATATAAGTCATGCATTCAAAACAGGGCACATTGATGCAGCATCTCCTGGTCCAAAACGTTGAAAGAAGTCCTCAAGTAAAGATCTTGATGCATTGGAATCTAGCAACCTTTGCAATATATCTATAGGCCAATTAAATACAATTTCCAACAAATCCATTGTAACAAAAATGACATCTCTCCTCCTTGGAAGAAGATGCTCATTGTTGCGTAGGCTATTACTATTACTGTGGTTCTATATTCCTCAACTTCTTTGTGCTTGATAATTTATGTTATCCAACGATATGCCAAAATCTTGCTAATAAAGGGCATTGAGGAGAGAGATTAGTTTTCATTTAGATATAAAAGGTATATATTTGCTATATGTGTTAGGGTTGCCAGTCTTGTAATTTTTTTTGCTAAGAGTTCTTGAAGAATGACTCAATCTTCGTGGTCCATAAAGTGCTTACCATGTTTGGGTCGCACCTGTCCATCCAGCTAGGCATAGGTAGGTGGTATATTGTCGACAGTATTTGATGACAATGTACCACCCACACGGTATGTTGTTGCATTGTTGGCTTATAGACAGGTTGTATGTTTGCCTTATTATATTTGTCGCTGGCAAGATATAACCTATGTAACCGGATTCGTCATATTTTCCTCAAGTGTCCAAATCCTACGAATCGGACATGATTCACAAGAATTTGAATCCTAAATTCGGGACAAGTCGTGTCCTAATGGGACACGCGTGTCCGGGTCGTGTCCCGTTAGGACACAACGTGTCCCAAAAACCGAATTTGAATCCGACGAAAGTGAAACCCACGGGCTTTAAAAACAGCGGATTCCTATTTTTATTTACTATTTTCTCTCATTCCTTTTGCAAACAGTGAGTTGTGGGTTTGTTGTTAGAAGTTTGGAGCAAAGATCCAAGGGTTTGGAGCGCTCGGCAAGGAGATTCAAGCACCAAGTAAGTGCATTTCATCTCTATTTTTTTGCATTTGTATTACAGTAGTTTGTATATGCATTTCTTTTACAAATTTGTGCATGTTTTGTTTATTTTTTTTACAGTATTCATGGCTCAATCAAGGGCAGTAGGTAGGGGGCAAAAGAAGGGGAAGAATGTCCCCATTGGAGATGCCCCTCCTCCCCCAATATCATTAGAGTCTGCTGCAAGTAATGTTGAAGGAAGATTTCCTCCTAAAGACAACATTGAAAAATATCCCTTGTGGAAATATGTCACAAGAGAGGATGGGCCAAGCACCAAGGGGAAGGGAGGAGGCAATGTGCATTGGAGATGCAACTTTTGCCACAATACTTTCACAAGCACATATTTTCGTGTGAAAGGCCATTTGTTGGCTTTACCGGGCTGTGGAGTTGGAGCTTGTAAAGTTGTTCCTTTACAAAAAAGGAAAGAAATGGAGAAAGAATTCACTGTTGGTATGGCAAATGTGGCTGCAAAATCAAGAAAAACCAAGAATGATGACCCCCTTCTATTTTTGAGGAAAGGCACCACCAAATTTCCATTTGAGAGTTCTATTGGGGGACAAGCAACAAAAAGAAAGGCAATTTCACTTGGTCCAACGGGCAAGATTTTTCAAAAAGAGAAACGGGAAGAGCTTGATCTCACCATTGCCTTATTTTTCTATCAAAACTTCATATCCTTTAATGTTGCATGCTCACCTCTATTTATTGAGATGTGCCCAGCGCTAACTCACAGGTCTCCATCATGGTATGTGCCTCCTAGTTCAGAGAAGCTTAGAACCACATTGTTGACAAAGGCAAAAAAAGAGGTGCAAAAATGCTTGAGCCTATTAAAGCATCATGGCCAAAATCTGGGGTTAGCATTGTTTCTGATAGATGGACAGATCCAGCGCGACACCCACTCATCAACTTCATGGTGTCTTCCTTGAATGGTCCAGTTTTCTTGAAAGCAGCGGATACACTTGGAGAATACAAAGATGCACAATTTATGGGTGAGTTATTTATTAAAGTTATTGAAGATGTGGGTGTTGATTCTTGCGTGCAAATCATTACAAATAATGCACCTGTTTGCAAGGTTGTTGGCATGATTGTGGAAGCTAAATATCCACAAGTGTTTTGGACACCTTGCATTGTCCATTCATTGAACTTAGCATTGAAATCCATTGCTTCTGATGTGCTTTGAATTGGTAACATTATTGAGGTTGCATGACATATTTGTAACTTTGTGCGAGATCATACAAATGCCCTCACTATCTACAAGGAGTACAACAATCTATCATTGTTGAAGATTGTTGATACACGGTTTGCCTCTTCATTCATCATGTTGAAGAGGTTGAGAGAGGTCAAGACCGCTCTTGGGGCCATGGTTATTTCTGAGTTTTGGTCTTTTTGGAAAAAGACAGGTCAAGTAGGCTCTAAAAGAGTGAAGGACACAGTGCTAGATGATGCTTGGTGGGAGAGGGTAGATCTAATTATTTAGATCATGGACCCTATCATTTCTTTGCTTTGATTTGCACATACAGACAAACCCATCCAAGGAGAGGTTTATGAGGGATGGGATTCCATGATTGAGTCTGTGAGGAGCATTATTCTACAGAGTGAGTGCCCCAAGTATGAGACATCACCAGAGGCCTTCTGTGGTACTATACAGGATATTCTTGTCAACAGATGGGACAAGAATTGCACACCTTTACATTGTTTGGCTCATTCATTGAACCCAAAATACTAAAGCCATGAGTGGCTGAATGGTGGACCTTCCCACAGATTCCCTCCTCACATGGATGGTGAAATCTCACAAGGGAGGAAAGATGCATTCAGACGGGTTTTTCAAGATAGAGCATTGCTTGATGAGGTGGAGGATGCCTTTACAGAGTTTTCCACTGGCATTGGTCGATTTGCAGGATATGATGTGATTAAAGACAGGGGGGCTAAGAAGCCCTACTCTTGGTGGGCAAATCATGGGGCAACAATCCCTCCTCTTCAGCAGTTAGCCATGAGGCTCCTCTCTCAGGTGACTTCATCCTCTTGTTGCGAGAGGAATTGGAGCACATATGGGAATTTGTATAGTGTGAAGAAGAGCAGGCTTGAACAGTCCAGGGTAGAGACAATGGTGTATGTGCACACCAACCTTCGTCTTATTTACAGGCAGAGGGAAGAGTGGTTGAAGGGAAAGAAAAAGATGTGGGATGTCTTTCCTGATGATATGGGTCTGGACAGCAGTGTTGAGTTGCCATTGGCTAACATGGATCTCAATGATCCAGTGCTAGAGCCTGTTAGATTTGATGATGGTGATATTGTAGAGGGGTCATCCTCCACACCAGCAGATGCAGAGGCGACTATGGATACAGGAGAAGAGGAGGATGCAAAGGAGAGCAGTGGTGACCATGATGATGAGAACATTGATGTTGATTCTAATGATGACTATGAGGATTGATGACTCATGAGTCATGGGCTACCTACTGCCTTGAGGCTTGTATAGCTGTAGTTGTTTTATATTTTCTATTTCTGTTTGCCATTGGCATTGCACTACCTATGTAACACATTTTGATTTGATGACTTAATAAGAAAACTACATCCGTCAGTGTCTTTATCTTACTATCTTGTCTTTCTCCTATTGGATCATTGATGAACTTAATATGTATTATGATTTCTCATTTATGAATTTAGAAATATGATTCATTGATTTATCATTTATGATTTATGTGACAGTGACACGTATTTGAATTTTGTATGTACTATGCATGCTATAATGTTACTAACTTACTTTGTAAACAGTAAAACTAACATCTAGATGAAAATCTATGTTTAAAATCAATGAATTTGTATAATTAATCAGAATTTGTGTAAGAAAAATCTAATTTTTAATATATATATATATATAATGAATCCTACATGTCCTGCTCCGAGGGGTCAACGTGTCTGAATCTCACACTCGAATCCCCGAATCCTACGAATCCCGAATCCCCGTGTCAGTTACTTAGGATATAATGTATTCAGTTTTCCATTGACTTGCTATTAGTTTTTCTTTAACTAAAAAAATTTAAAATCTATCCAAAATTTAACATTATGTATTTAAATTTATTATTTTGAAATAAAATTTATTTCTATTTATCTCAAACATGATTGGTTAAAATGTCCCCCCTCTTATTGTGTAATGATAGCAAGAATTGACTTTTTTGTACTTTATTATTAATTACTATGTATTATATCACTAATTACTATGTACAATAAATATAAATAATTTGAAAAATAAAATTATATATTAATTATTATGTACTATAAATACAAATGGTTTGTAATTAAATTCAAAAATTCCATTTTCTCATTGGTGTAACATATTGAATAGACAATTTTTATGGGTTTTATTTTTTAATTTACAAAAAAGAATTTTAAAAATATAAATTTGAAAAAAAAAATGTAAAAATAACATGTTTACAATTTGTATAACTCTCATTACATCAATCTATACTCTAATGACATGACATGATGATTTATGATGTACAAAAATGATTTCTAGTTAAATTTGAAAACTTGAAACATTTAAACTCTTTGCATACTTGTCAATTTTTATTTGTATTTGAATTTTATTATTTTATTATTTATTTAAATTTTAATCATAGTATGCAAACAAAATGCAGAAATATCAACAATGGAAGCATGGAAATGCGGAGAAATTGGATGGGCCTCATGGGAGACATCTGAAATGCAAACTATGTAATGATGAGTTTGTTGGGTCTTTAATTAGTGTGATGGACCATTTAGTGTTGCAAGAAAGTGCCTTCAGAGCTCAAAGAGATACTTCAGAAAGATTATGAAAATTTGAAAAATGTCAAGTAGGTGAAAGAAAACAAAAGGCACCGTGTTCAAACAGAGATTGCAATGAATTATAGCTCATTTTCCTCACTTCCATCAATCATGGTTGGCATTGGAAGTTCATCTCAGCGAAAGAGCAATAAATCAAGTGGGACGACAATATTAAATTCTCTTTGGAAGCCCATGCAGAAGCAAGAAGTTGATGTTGCTATAATTGATATGTTCTTTAAATCTGTCATTCCATTTAATGTAGCAAGAAGCCTTTATCTCATCAATGCATGCAAGATGATACTAGATTTTGTTAAAGGATATGTCCCTCCCAGTTCTGAGACTATAAGGACCACTCTTTTAAAGATGTCAAAAGAAAGGGTGACAAATAAATTGCAAAAGATCAAAGACTCTTGGAGGGAAACAAGGTGCACAATTCTATCAGGTGGTTGGTCAAACATGAAACATATACCTTTAATTAATATGTTGGTTTATTGACCTAAAGGGGTACTTTTTTTCAATATAGTTGATGCATTAGGGCACAAGAAGGCCTCTGAATACATTTTCAAGATTTTAGAGGAAGCTATTCTTGAAGTTAGAAAAGCAAATGTGGTCCAAGTTGTAACTAATAGTGCTTCAAATTGTGTAGGAGCAGGAAAGATGATCATGGAAAAATACAAAAAGATCTATTGGACAACTTGTGTTTCTCATAGCCTTGACTTATTGTTGCATGGCCTGGAAAAGTTTCCATGGATTAATGAGACAGTTCGGAAGGGGAAACAATTTCTCACTTCATATTCAACCATCAACTCACTTTGAGTTTGTATAGGAGTAAAGCATCTAGAGAGTTGCTAAGGCCTTGTGACACCAAATTTGCTACATATTACATCTCACAAAATATTAGTTGAAGAAAAATCAAGTATAAGAGGTGTTTTTTGCCACAATGAGTGCGAAAACTCTCCCCATTCAAAGAAAGCTAAAGAAAAGGAATTGGAACAGGCGATTTTAGGGAATGTTTTTTGGGACAATGCTCTAAAGGTGTTAAAAGCATGTGAACCAATTGTTAATATGCTACACATGGTTGATAGTGATACCCCTTACATGGGTTTTGTCTATGAGGACATGGACTGTGCCAAGGAAGCCATTGCAAAATCTTTTAATAGTGAGAAAATGAGTACATTGAAATATGGGAGGTAATCAATGAAAGATGGAAGATGTTGCATAGCCCTTTGCATGCAGCAGCATGTTATTTGGCTCCTAGACTCTTTGGGATAGAAAGAACAAATGATGCAAAAGTCATGAATGAACTTTATGAAGCAATTGAACAGTTGGCTCCTAATTTAGAAGAATCCAGGAGAATTAGAGATCAACGTCGGTGTTAAAATTGGAAACTAGGGCCAAATTCCACTTTGGATAGTTCATTTGATCGAGATAATTATTGCATTGAATTCCCCTTTTTGAGAGGACCATAATCGACCTAAAGATCACTAAATTTGGACAAGGAAAAATATATTTTTGAAGGCATGCTCACTCATGTGCAATTTTTCAAGGTCGGTTGGGGTTAATTAGACAAGTTGAAGCCCTCCCCATCCTATATAAATAGAGGTGACCTCCTACCTCATTTGTCACATCCAAGTGCTTCATTCTATAGCAAATATATGTCTGAGGTAGTCGAGTTCTAGGAGGGCGAAGTTTTGGGTTTTACCTCTACAATAGGGACGATCTACTTCAGACAGGCAACCGCAAGCGTTGAGGAAAATTTTGGGCAATTTGTATGGGTAAATTTGTCCTTGCAAATCTGAATTCAGAAGCAGAAAGGCAGGCCAAGTTTGTGTATTGTTTCTGGGTTGTTTTGTGGCCAACTTAAGGAAGAAATTCTCTCATGTGAGGTTGCACTTTTGAACTGTTGCTTCAGGTAGGGCCGCAGGTCTATACTAACCTAGATAAGGGGGTTGAGAGGCCTAATTTTGGTATAGACCAACCCTAAGGGAAGCATCTTGTATGTCAAGAAGAGCTGCAGTTGAGAGGAGTTTTGGAGCAGTTAGGTGGGACAGTAGTGATCTATAAGTAGCCCTAACAAAACCAAACTTCTACAGGAGTATGTCACCAACTCAAGAGGGCACAATTTGTATGTTGTTGACAGAGTGCCAGAATTGCAGTTTCGATTGGGCCTTCTATTTGTATAAGTGCGGTAATATTGGACATTCAAATTGGATTTGAATTATTGTACTCTCTCTCTCTTTGCTGAACATTTGATATTTGATAATAAGAAGAATTTTTGTGTTCTCTTGTCTTGACTTGTCTCCTTCATTCATCATTTATGTTCTTTCTTCAGTAACTATCAATGTGATAATATTTTATGTGATTTCTTATGGAAATGAAATGGATTGAAAAATGGGCTAATATGGAACATTGAAGTAATTGTCCCAAGAAAAGAACATGTTAACCTAAAGTTAACATGGGATCAGAGCACAGGTGAGGACAAGCCCACGCAAGAGCGAAAGAGAAAGCAATCACTAAGAGAAATGGACTATAAGTGCATATTTGACATATTCAATAAGTGCAAAATCTTCCTCAAGAAAGACCTCACACACCTCAGCTTGCCAAATTAGTTAAGAGCAGAAGGAAGGATGAATTTCTATCTTTGTTTTGGGTATTGATTTTGGCACAGTTACTAAATTCTTGTGTAGTCTTCAGCTGTAATCATCCTCCAAGGCTGAAATTTCTTTCTATTTGATGTGAATCAAAAATCTAGACCTATAGGTAACCCTATGCAAGACCAAGCCACAACAAAGACTATTTTAAGGCTCCTCCACTTGGAGGATATATAAGTTAGCAAGCCGAGTTCAGCAATGAAAGAAACGAGGTAAGGCATGGAAGGAAAAGAGGATTGTTGGTCAAGTTGAAGTAGCCAAAGTTGAGGATTCAAACCTATTTCAGAGAGAGATGGAAAGTGTGAAAATTTCTGAATCTACACATCAAGAATCCTACTGCAATCACTAGTTTATCATCTCCTACTTGTTCTTTACATTCAACAAATTATTTATTTATATAAACGACGATGAAAACACTATTGTAGACTGCACATACATACAGACCATGAACTGAAATGAAATGAGACAAATACACAAGGGACACCGTTATTTTTGGACAATCGTCCCCGAAAAAACCCAATTTGGGAAAACCGGTGCAGCACATAAAGGGTTTGTATTATTAAGCAGATTTTTGAATACAACTAGGGTGCCAAATCCGGCTCACCCAACAAAGAATAAACCCAGCAGAAATACCTCTATCCAGAGACAGATGAACAAACCCCACAGGTGACTGTGTTGTTCCTATTACTGCGCAGCGATGGTTGCTCCAAGCTCTGCGTTGGAATTGCGTCACCTCCTTTAGGAGTTGCGTCATTGCGTCAGATCTCTCCTTCTGCGTCACTATGTCAGAGCTCTCCCTCTACGTCACTGCATCACTGGGACCCCTTAGCCTCCACTGCGTCACTGCGTCAAAGCTATCCCTCTGCGTCACTACGTTAGAGCTCTTCTGGTGCTTCTCTGCCCCTCTGCTATGTATTCTTAGCCTTGGACTGAAGTCCCTCTGCCGAACTACCCCTCTCACTGCAACAGATCACTTATTCGATTTTCTCAGCAAACCTCGCCCCAGAAAAATTGAACTCTTTGATCTCTCCAATGTATCTCCAACTGACCCTCAAGCCTCCTCTTATACTTTTCCTGTTGATGAATTAACGGCAGAGGTTAAGTCCCTAATCAACGACTCTCGTCACTTAGAAGTTTCTCACCCATATTCTTATTAATACCCATTAATATTTTTATTTTCCTAAGTTTAGACTTAGGAACCCATTAAAAATATTAATTATTTTAATAACTCCTCATCCGAGTGGAATTTCTCCAAACAATATCTGGGTTCTGGAGATCTCATGTGTTCTAGCTCCTCCACAAAATTTCGGAGCTAGAGCACATCCAATGCTACCCAAAATCAACAGAAAGAAGGATCAATTTGTACTCACTCTTTGTCCTAGTACTGTCATGAATTATCTTAAGAGGATGTCAAATTTAAGGTCTGTTTTCTTACATTTTGGATGTAGCTATTGGTTGAGATCATTTCGAGAATTTGCTATGGCATACATTCCAATCTATGAGATCTATAGCAAATTGTTGTCCTCTGAGGCACATTTATTATATGATTCTTATAGGGATCGTTCCCGAGTCTTATATGAGTTGACGAGTCAATGCCGTGACGATTCTTATACGAATACAAGTCATGCAATATATATATATTTAAAAAGATTAATCATATAGAGTGGTACACATATCCAGGTCCCACTCGATATACTTTTTATATTTTGGTGAGTTAGGACTTTATTTCGATAATCGATTCATCAACCTAAACTTAGACTTTTCCCAATATTAGCCAGTATGTATACTAGTGCAATATATGTGGTTCATGCATATGTAGTTATCATATGTATGCCCTGTATACATGCTAATCTTCACATTATGTTTGTAATTGTAAGTGGGTCATTACATGCTGCCAAAGTTTTTTTTATCAAGATGACTTCGTCCTACTTCAAGGTAGAGGAGAAGTTGAATGATGCTTCAAACTTTGGTCCATGGAAAGCAAGGCTAGATATCATTCTTGAAGAACATGAAGTTTTGGAGTATCCCAAAGTCACAGTAGTTGATCCGCCAGAGAATTCAAGTGTTGTTGTCAAATCCAAACATAAAAAGGGTGAAATCAAAGCTTGGAAAATTATCCTTAATTCTCTTAATGATCATCTCATTACTTATGTTTCTGGTTTGAAGTGTTATCATCTTATTCTACCTGCCAAGGTCAGTTTTCCTTGGTCCTCATGGTTGTTTGACTTTTTCCAAGCCTTAGACCTCCTTTTTTCTAGTCTTACTCCCCAGTCGCATGGATGCAAGCCTATGAGAGCGCCTGGAGCCTTCGAGTCACTCCCATCCCTTCCTTATGCGTGCGACTATGGCCTTTTTCACTCTTTTCTATGCCTGCAACTGGGGATGTCTTCTAGAGTGCCTTGGTCCCTAGGGGATCAGTTCAACTTATCACTTATTCGAGTTGCCCATGACTTATCATTTAGAAGTTTCTATGACTTCTCGTCGTCCTAAGCGTCTACATACAACCTCTTGAGACTTCTCTTCTGCCTATTTATAGTGGACCATTTGAGAGGGTCAAGGGAGTCTTCCAACCAGAGAGTTTTGGAGAGCCAAAGTTCTGGAGAGCTAGATATCTTGATTCTACGTTGTTATCTTGTTGCTAGAGAGAGAGCTTGTGAGGTCCTTGCTACTAGGGTGTTGCTCTTCATGCTCGTTTCCTTGTTATAGAGGAGAGACTTTGCCGGATCGCGGAGAGGAGGCTTTGAGGTGAAGGTATATGCTTGTAATCTGATTTTTCCTGATTAATAGAAATGTATGTTGCGGAGAGTAGGCTTTGAGGTGAAGGTATATGCTTGTAATCTGATTTTTCGGAGAGAAGGCTTTGGGGTGAAGGTATATGCTTGTCATATGATTTTTCCTGATTAATAGAAACATATGTTTTGTTTCTATTAATCAGGAAATATCATATTACAAGCATATACCTTCACCTCAAAGCCTCCTCTCTGCAATCCGACAAAGTCTCCCCTCTATAACAAGGAAATGAGCATGAAGACCAACACGCTAGTAGCAAGGACCTCACAAGCTCTCTCTCTAGTAGCAAGATAACAACAAAGACTCAAGATCTATAACTCTCCAAAACTTTGACTCTCCAAAACTCTCTGGTCCAAAAACTCCCTTGACCCTCTCAAATGGTCCATTATAAATAGGCAGAAGAGAGGTTCCAAGAGGATGTATGTATACACTGAGGATGACGAGAAGTCATAGAAACTTCTAAATTATAAGTCTTGGCAACCTCTAATAAGTGATAAATCGAACTGATCCCCTAGGGACCAAGGCACTCTAGAAGATATCCCCAGTCGCGGGCATAGAAGGGAGTGAAAAAGGCCATAGTCGCATGCATAAGGAAGGGTTGGGATGGACTGGGAGGCTCCAGTCGCTCTCATAGGCCTGCATCCATGCGACTGAAGGTTAAGACTGGAAAAAAGGAGGTCTAACGACTGGAAAAAGTCAAACAGACATGAGGACCAAGTAACACTGACCCTAGGGGGTAAAATAACTTGATAACATGAAGAAAGCTAAAGAAATGTATGACAAACTAATTGGCATGTTTGTAATTAGTAACATGAACGAGATTACTGTCTTGAAGAATTAGCTGAAGAACATCAAGATTAATAGAGGAGAGACGATTAAAGCATACTTCCTGAAAAAGACTAAAATCAAGAATCAACTTTCAACAGTTGGTGAAGTTGTACCCGAGAAAGAAATGGTGGTTATTGCGTTTAGAGGCCTTTCTCCTATTTTGGAGACTTTTATCACCACCATCAGCAACATCAACACTATTCCCACATTTGATGAGTTCTAGGAAAGTTTATCGAAGAGGAGGCTAGAATGATCTCCAGAGGGAAAATTTCACATCATGAAGAAGGAGAACCTACTACTTGTACAGTCTATCACAAGAGAAAGAAGGGTAATAAAAAGATATATGCTCTCAAATCAAATAAAGGGAATCTAGACATGTGAAAAGTTAGATTCTTTAACTGTCAAAAGCATGGTCACTTTGCTCGTGACTGAAAAAAAGAAGAAAAGCACCTAGATTCAAAAACAAATATAATTATAGAAAAGACTCTTCTGAAAATCAAAGTAAATGGCATCCTAAAAATACAAGAAATCCAAGATATAGATATAATTCAATAGAAGCTCAATCAAAATATTTTCTTATTTCTGCTCTCTCCAGTTCTTCTTCTGTGGATTCATTAGATAGTTGGTTAGTTAATAGTGGTGTTTCCAAACATTTCACTGGTTACAAAGAAGCACTCTCTAATCTAGTTGAGAGGGAGACTAATTTAAATGTTATCCTTGGAGATAATTCTACTCACCAAGTTAAAGGTTATGGTTCAGTTTCATTTCAATTAAATGATGGCAAATCTATTTTTCTGCAAGAAGTTTTGTATGTACTTGGTTTGAAAAAGAATCTTGTATCCATATCTGCTCTAGAAGATAAAGGAATGAAAGTTGTTTTTATTAATGGAAAGGTTCTAACCTAACCTTTGAACTCAAGTATGAGAGAATCCTTCACTCTTGGATCAAGATGTGAAGGGCTTTACAAAGTCAATGGTAAACCCATTCATGCACTGGTCCATGATACTGATCTTCAGTGTGAGCTATGTCACAGAAGATTTTTTCACCTATACTACAAAGCCTTACCTCATGTAAGGAAAATGGTTTCTGGAATGCCTGAGATCAAAATGGATCATGAAGGAGTTTGCCAGGATGTGCAAGTGGAAAACATATAAAGGGACCATTCCCTTCAAGCAGAATAAAAACTAGTCAGGTACTTTGTGGACCTATGCCTCTTACTTCTCTTAGTGGCTACTTGTATTTCATGATTTTTGTTGATGATTTTTCTCACAAGACATGGATATTCTTTTTGAAAAGGAAAGGGGAAGCATTTGACATGTTCAAAGATTTCAAGGCTCTGATTGAAAATCAAACTGGAAAGTTGATTAAAGCTTTCAGATCTTATAATGGGGTAGAGTTCACCTAAAATGATTTTAATGATCTTTGCAAAGATGCTGGAATAAGAAAGAAACCACTATGCCATACAATCCACAACAAAATGGTGTGGCTGAGAGGAAGAATAGAACCATTATGGAAGCGATCAGAGCCATGTTGCATGATCAAAAGCTACCAAAGTTTTTGTGTGGAGAAGTTGCAAATACTGTTGTTTATGTGCAAAACATAACTCCTCATCAGGCCATAAACAACAAGACTCACGAAGATTTTTTTACTGGTAAAATACCTGAGGTGAGTCATTTCAAAATCTTTGGTTGTCTTGTATAGTTCCATGTGCCAAAAGAGAAAAGGAACAAGATGGAAGATTCAGGTAAGAAAGGTACATTTGTTGGTTATTGTGTTAATCCAAAATCTTATAGAATTTATGTCCCTGGCAATGTTTTTAAAACCGGAACCGGTTACCGAACCGGTCCACCTAATGAACCGGTTTACCGACCGGAACCGGTCTAACCGGCACTGGTTTGGTCTAAACGAACCGGTTTTAAAAAAATACATTAAATAATTAATTTTTAATGAAACAAAACTATTTTTAAGATGTAAAACCATGATTCCAAGCCAATAGAGACAAAATATGCAAAGTTTGCTCATTTATATACCATGTAAAGGTGAATACATCAAAATGGCACCGAGTGCAATACATATCATCAACAAAATAGCAAAATACATAACAAATGAGGCACTAAAAGGCCTATAAAGTCCAAAAACATTGCTGCAAGCTATGAGGCCATTGGCCTACTACAAGTCTACAGTATACACATGATCAATCATCAAGTTCATTACCACTACTAGTAGTAGACGCAAGATCATCATCAGGAGCTACATAGACATCATCTGGTTCAGAGTCTGAGGATGCCTCAGCCTGATCTGCAACCTCAGTATCAATGCCACCAATGACAATAGAAGTGGACCTAATGGAAGCACGAGTTTGTCGACCTGCATGACTAGTGCCTTCCATTGGTTCCTTGCCTTTCCTTGATGCCGCTATTGATCCTGGTTCTGATGCCACCACATAATCTGCTTCATCCCCCGCCAAAGCCATGTCGATATCAAAATCAGCCTGAAACACAGGTTCTTCAGTCTCCTCCACCCATTCTGATGTTGGATCAATATCGTCCAACACAATGGGATCTAGATCAGGAGTTTTTCTTATCATTTGGAGTTCTAATTGCATTTATTGTTTACCCCCAAACCATGAAATCCTGAAAACCATTAAGTCTGCTGAATTTTGAGTGAAATCTAAAATTCTAGTTTCTCCATATGAAATCCAATGAGGTCGAAACCACTCTCAAACATCCTGAGTCATTTCATGGTAATGTTAAAAATTTAAGTAAAAGGATGAAAATGAAAATTATAGGAAATGTCACTTTTACTTTAAGAATTTAACATTACCATTAATTGCCAACATTGTTAGGGTTGAAACACCCTTAGTCCCCCCCCAAAACCCCTCAAACACAGTCAAAAACATGTTTTTTTAACTTTATGGTGGTTGTGCCTAAAACCGGCCGGTTTAGGACAAAACCGGCCGGTTTTCACCGGTTAGGGCCAAAAATCGGGCAAATGAAGGGTCTGACCGGGTTTTTAGGCCGGTTCGGACCGGCCAGCTAGCTAACCGGCCGGTTTGACCGGTTACCGGTTTTTCTGAGCGGTTTTTAAAACTATGGTCCCTGGTCAAAGAACTATCGAGTTTAGCAGAGACGTAACATTTGATGAAGATTCAACTCTTAGAAAAGCAAGAGACTCTCCTCCTCCTGCCATTGTTGAAAGACAAGTTGTTAATGAAAAAGCGGCTGCATTTGAGTCTGAATCGGAACCTAAGAATGAGCTTGTTGATAATCCAATGAGTTACATGGATCCTCTAGAGCCTCCACCACATGATCCTCTTACTGGAAAGAGGCCACTATGGTTGTGAGATACCTTGCAAGATGTTGAACAACATACTAACCCAAGAGGAACATTTAGAAAAAGTAAGAAGCCAAGTCGGTTTCAAGGGTATGTTGTTGTCATGAGCAACATCATTCAAGCAGAACCATGCACCTTTGAAAAAACTGCAAAAGGACATGTCTAGAAAGATGCCATGACTAAAGAATATGAGTTCAACATCCAGAATGATGTATGAGAAGTGGTTTCTAGACCTCAAGGTAAATTTGTTGTCACTTCAAAATGGTTGTTTAAGATTAAACATGGTGTAGATGATAGTATTGAAAAATATAAGGCTAGATTTGTAGCTAGAGGTTTCTCTCAGAAGGAAAGAATAGATTATGATGAGATTTTTGCACCTGTATCTCGATATACTACTATTCGATCTGTTGTTGCCTTAGCTGCTAGCCACAGAGGGACTCTTCACCAAATGGATGTGAAAACTGCTTTCTTGCATGGCTTCCTCAAAGAAGAGGTATTTGTGGAACAACCACAAGGCTTTTAAGAGCATGACAGGAAATTCATGTATGCAGACTGAAGAAAGCCTTATATGGGTTGAAGCAAGCTTTGAGAGTTTGGTATGCTTGCATTGATAGCTACCTGATAAAGCTTGATTTCACAAGAAGCAATGCAAACCCAAACCTCTACTTCAAGACAGTCTAAGCTATACCTTTGATTTTGGTATTGTATGTTGATGATTTATTTTGACAAGAGGAGAACCTCTTATCCTCCAGTGTAAGAGGGAGTTAGCTTCTAAATTTTAAATGAAAGACCTTGGTTTGATGCATTATTTTTTGGGTCTAGACGTTTGGCAAAGCCCTGGTGAAATTTATCTTTCTCAAGGAAAATATGTTGTTAGGCTTCTTAAAAGATTTGCTATGGTAGAATGCAAGTCCATGCATACTCCTATGGAAATGAACTTTAAGAAATTCTGTGGCAAAGCTGCAGGACCTAGTCTAGCAAATCCCACAGAATATACGCAGCTCATTGGTGCTTTGATGTTTTTGGTAAACACTAGGCCTGATATATGCTTTGTTGTAAACACATTAAGTCAACGTATGATTGATCCCTTTCATGCCCGTTGGATCGCTGTAAAACATGTACTCAAATACTTGCATAGAACCATAAATCTAGGATTGAAATATACTGCTAAAAATGTAAGACTTCATGGATACACTGATGTTGATTGGGCAGGTATCTCTGCTAATAGAAAGAGCCATTCTGGGTGTTTCTTTAGCTTGGGATCTACCATGATATCTTCGATGAGTAGAAAGAAGAACTTTGTTGCACTACGTATAGCTGACGTTGAGTACATTGTTGCTAGCATGGCTAGCTGTGAGGCAGTTTGGCTAAGAAATCTTTTTGGGGAACTATTGGAGCAAGTTCTAAACACAACAGTTATATATTGTGACAATAAGAGCGGGACTCGTCTTGCAGAAAATCTTGTGTTTCATGACAAGTCCAAGCTTATTGAGATCAAGTATCGCTACATCTGGGATATGGTGCAGAAAGGAGCAGTGAGGCTCCATCACATCTCCACTGATGATCAGATAGTTGACATTCTTACCAAGCCTTTACCGAAAGAAAAGTTCTTGGTTTTTAGAGCACAACTTGGGACTTATGGATATGACCCTTCCGGGAAGCAGTGACAGCTGATTGAGAACACTGAGTTGCATTTCCCCCCTATCAGATCTCATACGATTAGGGAATGATGCTGAAAGCTCCTGAGGATGAGGGACCTCTTGTGTAGTGTGTGCCACAAGAGTAGGCCTCAGTATGCATCTGACCCACAGTCTCAGACATGGAAAGAGCCACCTATCTGGCCAGTAGTGTTGTATAAAAGTTGTCATTGATGTCAAAGATGTCTTGCATCGTTGAAGCAACTTCCACGTAATAGTGTCATTAATGATGGCTACCCTAGGTCTGATGAAGAAACCCTAAAAATTGTAATGTTGAAAATGTTGATACTCTAGCTGTATTCCCTATCCACATCCTAAAAATACCCTAGCTTTATTCCCTATCCACATCCTAAAAATTATACCCAGCTTTATTTCCTATGCAACATCTAACAAATTAATTTCATGTCCTACCCTTTGCCTTAATATCCTATCCATATCCTACTTTATAAACTCCTAAAATCTTGACTGTCCAAAAATAAAAAATAAAAAAACTATGTAAAGCATTGATACAAAATTTTGTTGACTATATCAGCTTCAAGATGCCCTTAAGTTCCTCTAAACATATACCAACCCATTCTCCAACTCAATTAAGATATGAAATATAAATTCTAATTGTAAAAAATATAACACATTTGCTATTTAGCATAGTTTGGCTCCAACACACTTAGGTCGGCTCCTTAATATCAACAGTCACGTCTTTTCCAACATTCGAACAACTATATATAGCAAGCTAAACTTTCCATTTCACAACCAATTTTGGTTGAGCAATTTCAGAGACAAAGAGCTCGGATTTGAGGTGAAAAAAAGGAGAGAAAGGACAGCGAATTAGACCTAATTTCGGCAGCTGATACAAACCTCAGATCGGTCCTTATTGCAGACCGAATTACAGAGATTGCAGACCTGCAATTTCAGCCTTTACAGGCCTGCCCCTGTGGAAGAATGTAATTCGTCATTCTGGAATTCGAATCTCATCTGTGGAAGCTAATGTGAGATATCTGACACAGTTCGTTCATCATTATTGAGGCAGATAATACATCACTTTCTGAGGCAATTGATGTGACATTTGGATTTGTTCTTGAGCACTGAGGTATATATGAATCTGAGGCTACTCTCTGTAATACAAATCTGAGGCCAAACTCATGTAAGGCGAATTCTGAGGCAGCCAGTTCATCCAATATTTTGAGACACTTATCCCTGTACTGATATGAGCTTCTACGGCAGTTTAGCTCTGTGGTGATGCAAACTCTCAAGGCACCTTATCTCTGATTTATGACTGATTGAAGGAATCTCTCATGGACTAAATATTGGAGAAGTTTGTTTTGAGAGCAGGTTTTGTAGGCACCTTTTTTGAGCATATTTGTGGGACCATTTGTGAGCACCTTGTAGCAATATATTAGGCATAGTTTGGAGAAGTTTTTGTAGTAGCCTCTTGAGCATTCTATAAGCATCTTTGGAGCATTCAAGTGACACCTTTGAAAGCAGTCTTGAAACCAAAGTTTCAAGATCAGACTTCAAGTGTTTGTTTCGAGCATTTTGAAGACATTTTGAAAGCCGATTTGTAACCTCCTTGAAGCTGATTTCCAGGGCAGTCATTTTTTAGTGTTCTTAGAGAAGACTTCTTGAAGACGTTCCTGTGTATAACTTGGAGTATAATTTAAGCAATCTTTGAAGTATAGTTGGAGTCATTTTATAACCATTGAAGCAGCACTCTTGAAGACATTTGTGAACAGTCTATTGAGGTCCCTTGAAGCAAGGCCTTTATGAGGTGACTATGCAGACTTCCTAAAAGATATTTTGGAAGCATTCAAGAACATTACTAATGCAATGAAGCCTTGAAGAAGAGCTTACAACAGTCTTAAGAGAGCCTTGTTTGGAATAGCACTCAAAGCTATTTGGAGCGGACTTTGGAAGAGAACCTTGAAGCAGCTTTTGGAGACTTGAAAAGGAACTTGAAGACTTGTTTTGAAAAAGATCATTTGCATCTTGAAGGTTTCTTGGAAGATTTCGAAGGTTTCTCTTTGGAGACTCTTTGTGAAGACAGACCTTGAAGCAACCTATTGAAGAATTCATCAAAGGAGGCAACATTATTGAAGATCAAATGTAGTCCTTGAAAAATATTGTTTGGGTATCATGAAGAATTGTGGAGATATCTTTTAAGGTTGATAAAGTTGTCATTGATGAGCTAAGCGTACTGGAGATCAATTTGTTGAAGGTGAAGATATTGTCAGGGCTTGTTGCAGCAGATATTGGGAGCCTTGAAGAACCATTGAATCCATATTGAAGATCTGAAGCAGAGGGTTGGAACCCTAGAGGATTGGAGTCCTCAAGAAGACCAGGTTGGAGCCTGAAACAGCTAAAAGGGTTGGAGCCCTAGAGGATTGGAGTCCTCAAGAAGACCAAGTAGGTGCTTGGAAAAGTACAGGTTGGAGCCTGGTGGATTGAAGATTGGAGTCTTCATCTAGGGTTGGAGCCCTGATCTATTATTGTACTTGATTCATTGTAAAGAGGATTGGAGTCCTCGTCAATTCTTGTTAATAAAAGTATTTATTTTGTTATTGTTATTTTTTTGTTCTATCTAAGAGATCTTAACTGGCATAAAAGTAACAATTGTAAAAGAAATACAGATTCAACCACCCTCTCAGTGTTTCCAACAAATAGGCGTAGTGAGACTTGTATGTGTGACATGTCTAGGATGCAAGTGTTCCACCACTTGACACTTGGTTGTGTTTGATTATTGTTTGTGTGATTTGTTTGAGTCTTGTCTATGTGATGTTTGTGTTCTATCACCTAATTCTTTTAAGATGAAAATTTGTTGAGTGTAATCCTTGTCTATGTGACATGTGATGATCCTTTCCTTTCCATTGCGGCTTCATTGTTACAGATGTTATAGAGCATAGTGTTGAAGAATGTAACTAGATTCGATCTTCATAATTATACTTGAATTCAAAATGTAATATATTTGTTAAAAGAAAGTGAAAAGAATTTTATTATTAAATTGAATCGACTTATTAAAGCATGGGTTTCATGCTTGGGTCAATTATAGGTCAAACCTCCATTGTAGGCTTTAGCTTGTTGTCAAAGTCATTTATTGTTTAGTCAAAGACTCCTCCATCAAGTCATCCTCTTTAGCAAGTCATCAACTTGACCTCTTCATCAAAGTCTTCAAGTTGGCCTCAAAGGAATAGTCATCAAATTAACTCATGTCGGCCTACAACCAAGACACATATCTTCATAAAATCATGTCAGCTCATTTATCATGGACAAACCACTATATATACCAACATAAGTACTTCGCATAAATCACAGAAAAGAACTTGGATTTCAGAGATGTATTTCCGTAATCTCAGACAGAATTTCGGTGAGAGTTTTTTGGTGATCACAGAGAAGACAAGTTCGATTTCAGTAAGACAAGTTCAGATTTCAGAGACATGTTTGGATTTCGGAGAAAAGGGTTTTTGTGTTGTTACTGTGAGGCAAGATGATTTCAGTGCAGTGACAAGATCTAAATACTATCGCAGTGAAGAAGGTTTTGGTGTTGCCACAGTGACAAGGTCCAGGTGTAGTGAAGAAGGTTTCAACGTTGCCACAGTGATAAGGACTCGGTGCTCTCATAGTTAAAAGGATGACTTGATGGAGGATGCCTTGTTGAGAAATCTAGGGCATCAATAGATAGGTGATTTCTTTATTATGATAATTTCTTGTGCTAGTCTTTTTACTTCTTGATTACGATCTTCGCTTCTTGAGAAATTATTGTGTTCTTTTCATCAAAACAATCACCAAATCATAAACAATAAAGAGACAAGAGACACAGTATATAGGTTGTCAACCAGGGCCAAAACCTCTCACTCTTTGAGAGGAAACACCCAAACAAATTCTTCTTATAGAACCTTCAGTTGACGAATACCAAGACCATGACAAAGACCATTGACACTAGAGCCCTCCCAAGACCAAGTCACAAACCTCAAGAGGAAGCCTCTTTTCTCTCTCTTATTTGGCTTCCTTCAACAAGATCACTTTTGTATCACTGTAACCTTCAATCTATCCTTGCCAACTTCGGACTTGCAGCCTTTGCACGTGTGAGGGTAAACTAGCACAAAAACAATCCACCAATGATGCCACTTCCTTCGCTCTCTTCTCTTCTTCCTTCGTTGATCTTGAGGCTCCTTCTAGTATGACTTTCACACCTTTTATTGGAGACTTGATTCACCGAATTGACATCCTCCAAATGAGGTTGAGCACTGTTATATATAGTTGTTTTTCCATGTCCATTAGGCCGACATGATCTCTGGAGTAGGTTGAATTCATCTTTCTAGAATTATCCTTCCTTTGTAGGCCAACTTGAGTGAGTGCTACAGACAAGGTCTTGGAGGGTGACTTACAAGACAAACTTGGCCTTTTACAATGCATAACATGCTGTTAATTTTAGGTATGTTCTATGCTTAGAGCAATTTATTTCAAATTTCACAGTTAGCTCAATATATTTTCCAGATTAGCAATCACATCAGCATTAAAGTAAACTGCAGATAGAACATAAACATAAATCCTAGAAGACAAGCCAAGACAAGATGACACAAGATGTGGCGCTAGCCAGGGACAAACCCTAATGTGGGGAAACCCTTGATCAATTCTTCTTATATGTTCTTCCATAGTTCAACAAAGAGAGAGAGAGATAGTACGTTTACAACAGAAGTCAACACTTTGACTTATCTAGATAAGAGCATAGATCACCTCTAAGAAGATGATACATGAGATCAGTTGAAGACATGCTACTTCAACTGATTCTCCAAGGTGACTCCACCTATCGTTGTGCTGCATTTCGTCACCATGTTGCACCTCACCATGTTGCACCATGTTGAACCCATCATCACTCTGCTGCATCTCATCACACTTCATTAATCATGACTGTGCCCATCATTGTATTGCATTATGTGCCATTGTTGCACCATGTTGCCATACTAACCTATGTGTTGGTTGCACCTTGCTTGCTTGTTGTCCCTTGCTTGCTTGTTGTCCTTAGCATGCTTGTTGTTGCATGCTAGTTGTCCTTAGCATGCTTGTTGTTGCATGCTAGTAGTCCCTTGAATGCTAGCTATAACATTGCATGCTTGGTGTACTTGCTGCTAAGTACCATACAACTGTTCCAATGTTAGTTAGTTGTCCCTTTCATGCTGCTCTCCTTCAAAGACAGATGCTCCAGTTGAAACCCCAGATAAACACACTGGCAGCTCCTCAGCTCCAATCTACCCCATGAAAACCCCAACGTCAGCCTCTAGGGACTGCGTCAGCTTTTTCTGCCCTCTGCGTCAGCTTTTCCGGCAGTTCCTGACAATTCCGGCTTCTGCCCTCTACGTCAGCTTTCCCGGCTATTCTGGCAGTTCCTGACAGTTTCGGTTATTCCCGACAATTCTGGCTTCTGCCCTCTGCGTCAACTTTCCCGGTTGTTCCCGACAGTTCCGGCTGTTCCCTGTAGTTCTGGCTTCTCCCCTCTATGTTAGCTTTCCTAGTAGTTCCGACAGTTCCCGGCAGTTCCAACTGTTCCTGGCAGTTCCCTGCAGTTCCGACTTCTGCCCTCTGCGTTAGCTTTCCCGGTTGTACCGACAATTCCAACTTCTACCCTCTATATTAGGCTAGCGTTATCCCTTAGGATCTCTCCTCCTACTAAAACCCAAAGATAAGTAGAGAGGAAGAGATCCCAAGTGTGTTAAAATGACTTGAAGGCCCCTCTATTTATACTAAAACGTCGAGCACAAGTGGGTTTATTTGGTTGCTGGCCGACTTTGACGAATTGCCCCATAACACAAATAAATTTATATCTCCATGAATACTTATCGGAATTGGATGATCTTTAAATCAATCCTACACCTCTCAGTGAGAGGGATCCAAGAAAAGTATCAGCTTCCATTAATAAAATGACCCACATGGATTTTGCCCCTAGTTGCCAATTTTAACACTCCCTCTCAACTAGGGAGAACTCCATCCGCTGATTAATATGTCCGACTGTACTATCTCTGCCATCAGTGCCCTATACTGCTCTGCTCTGTTGAGCTCCACTTTGCTCTGCTATGCTTTGTTCTGCTTTGCTCTGCTGAACCATGAAGAACAAGAATTGATCGAGAATGTCTCATACCATTCTCTACTGACCTGAAGTCAGTTTCATCTGAAGAGAGTGTGTCACATTACTCTTACTGACCCGAAGTCAGTTTTATTGATCCAAAATCAATATCACAAGAAAGTGCCTCAAACCACTCATACTAATCCTAGATCAATGGAGGTCATCCTAGCATAGGGAGTACGGTATATACAACAATGCGTCCATCGATAGTACTACTATGGTCCCTAACCCCATTTCCCTGCTTATTGATCAGATGAGAGGTACTTCCCATGAGTCTCAGACTGCATGGGTAGGATGCCTCGACAGGAGAACTAATCATCCTGTCCACGGGAGAACGAATCATCCTGCCCCACAGTCGCCATAGGAGAACTAATCATCCCGGCCCACAGGAGAACTAATCATCTTGTTTCACAGTTGTCACGGAAGAACTAATCATCTCGGCCCACAGGAGAACTAATCATCCTGTTCCACAGTCGCCACGGGGTATCACAGGGGAAGGTTGAACCTGTCATCCTGTACATAGCACGCCACCAAGGGAGGGTGAGTCGCCCTGTGGTCATATGTTGCTCTAGTAAGTACCCCAAGCCCCCCAGAGCTCAATGCATGCAACATGCAAGGCCCTTATAAGAAGGTCTCTCAATGACTCCAAGTCGTTCGGGAAAGTCACAGATTTGACCTTTCTGGGGGCTTTGTCAAAATGTCTGCGACCTGTACATCAATGTCAATGTGATGGAGCCTCCTTGCTCATCAACTTACCATATCCCAGATTAGGCAGTATCTGATTTCTATCTGCTGGAGAAATCATCGAATACGGGATTCCTCAAAAAATCGAATCCCCCCTCTAGTTGTCATAGAAAATCATAGTGGTATTCATCATGCGTACAAACAGCTCACTGAAGAGCTTCCACAACTAGGCAGCTTCATACGAGATCATACTCGTAGCTATGTATTCGGTCTCGGGGGTGCTTATAGCAACCGACTTCTGCTTCCTACTCATCAATGATATCGACGCAGAACCCAAAGAGAACCAGCACTGAGAAGTGCTCTAGTAATCCTCCACACTGCCTGCCCAGTGAGCATTCGAATAATCATGCAGCGTCATATTTCCGGCAGTGTATCTCAATCCATGAGAGATTGTACCCCGAAGAAATCTCAAAAGATTCTTCGCACCAATCCAGTGAGGCTCAACCAAATATGAGCTCACCATGCTAACTGCAAAACATATGTCCGGATGGAAGTTCACCAAGAACATCAATGCAAATGAGTTTATGAAACTCAAAGGCATTTCCCAAATCTAGTCCGGCATCATCACCATATAACTTTTGAAAGTTAAGATCCTCAAGGTAGTCACGGGCTTGCTGTTTACCATTCCACATCTGGAATCCAACTCCCTCTTACTTCTGCAAGTGAGAGGGTCTGCACCTGTTTGAAATAGGTCGTCCTCAGAGGGTGCTGGTATGAGAGGTCTATCATCAACAACCTTCAAACAATGGTTTGGATCGGCTTCACTCTTAGTGAATCTCAGCTTCATCTGACAGCTATCAATCCTCTCATACTACGCCCGAGGAGTTTTGCTTCAAGCCATAGAGGGCTTTCTTCCACCTGCATACATGAGATTCATGATCATGAATCTCAAACCCCTCGGGTTGTTCCAAACCTGTGGACCTGCTACATGAGGGGAACGGGCCCCTTGTAAGATTTTCCTTCGGTACATCTCAGACATGTACTTTCATGGTCTTTTTGAATTCAGGGATCCCTGTCACCATCTGACTCACAAACCTCCAGTGCTATGTGTCAATGGACATGGTCCCCAGTGGACTTCCTACAATTTGATACAACCATGAACTCAAAAACATCTTCAAAAATTCTATTTTCAAACATGTACCTTTCCATCGATGAGTGCCACCCTGTAACCTTTGACTTCCATTGCCGAAATGGACACCAGGTTCTTCTTGCGATCAGGTACATAAAAGAGATTTTGTAAATGAATCGAGTTACCCTCATTCAATTGAGGGGTAACATTCCCTACACCCCTTCTGGGATAGGTGGCATCGGCTCCAAGTATAATCCCAAAATTATTTCCATCTCTACCAAATGAGAGAGTGCACCCTTCTATCCGATGAAGTGCCTTGAAGCACTACAATCAATAAGCCAGATTCCCAAAGAATCTGAAGGAGAGGGCCAATACAAGATAATGCTTCTTTATCTTATCAAAAACAACATTTGATTCTTCATACTTGGGGTTCCTTGCTTTCTTTGAAGAGTCGGCCATTTCCTTGATGACCTACATTACCTGTCATTCCTTTGATCATTGAAGATGTCCCTGGAATGATTGTTATCTTCATCAAGAGATGTGTCTCTACCATTCGAACACTCCTTCGCATAATGGCCGAACTTATTGCAACCAAGGCATCTGCCTTTCCTTCCACCCTTAGATCCGGACTTCCCAATGAAGTGATCTTTAGGTAGGCCATCAGAAACTTCTGCTGCGCCATTCTGATAATATTCTCTGCTTCGACTTCACCCTCGGTGAATTTGAAGAGGGATGAGGAATCCACTGAACCTTTTGTCCTTTCCCCACTGTCTTCGGTGATTGATCTTTCACTCTTGCTTGGGCATTGTCTTCACCTCAGCTCCAATACCATGTTAATTTTAGGTATGTTCTATGCTTAGAGTAATTTATTTCAATTATCACAGTTAGCTCAATATCTTTTCCAGATTAGCAATCACATCAGCATTAAAGTAAACTGCAGATAGAACATAAATATAAATCGCAGAAGACAAGCCAAGACAAGAGGACACAAGATGTGGCACTAGCTAGGGACAAACCCCAATGTGAGGAAACCCTTGATCAATTCTTCTTATATGTTCTTCAATAGTTCAGCAAAGAGAGAGAGAGATAGTACGTTTACAACAGAAGTCAACACTTTGACTTATCTAGATAAGAGCATAGATCATCTCTAAGAAGATAATACATGAGATCAGTGGAAGACATGCTGCTTCAACTGATTCTCCAAGGTGACTCCTTCACCTTTCGTTGTGTTTCATTTCATCATCACGACACCTCACCGCACTGCACCATGTTGCACCCATCATCACTATGGTGCATCTCATCACGCTTCATTAATCATGACTGTCCCCGTCATTGTCTTGCAATATGTGCCATTGCTGCACCATGTTGCCATATTGACCTATGTGCTAGTTGCACCTTGCTTGCTTGTTGTCCCTTGCTTGCTTGTTGTCCCTAGCATGCTTGTTGTTGCATGCTAGCTGTAACATTGCATGCTTGGTGCCCCTGCTGCTAAGTACCATACAACTGTCCCAATGTTAGTTAGATGTCCCTTGGATGCTACTCTCCTTCGGAGACAAATTCTCCAGCTGAAACCTCGGATAAACACTCCGGCAACTCCTCAATTCCAATCTGCCCCATGAAAAAGCCCAGTGTCAGCCTCTAGGGATTGTGTCAGCCTTTTCTGCCCTCTGCATCAGCTTTCCTGACAGTTCCGGCAGTTTCTAGCAGTTCCGACTGTGTTTCTTGCGTATGATAGACAGCACGATAATTCGACTTATTTTCCTCATTAAGCTGGCATTCTTGTGTTGAATGGCTATTGTTTTCACAGATGCCACACCATTTTAGATTAAGAGTTACAAAGATTATTCTAACAATCTTTAGTAGTATGATTCGATGCTATTTGGCATATATCATAGTATATGTTAGATTGTACCTGTTAAAATTTGGGTACCAGAGGACAAGTGGTTCCCTAAGGCTTTGATCTTTGGCCTCGGGAAAAGTGTCCAAATTTATTTGTACTTTTCTCGTAAAGTGACTTTATAAGTGGTAAAGTCAATTTAATTTAAAAGTGACTTTATAAGTGGTAAAGTTACATTCTAATTTAAAGGTGACTTTATTAAAGTCAATGAAGAATTAGAAAGTGAAAAAGTGACTATGGAAATAAAAGGCTAAGTGGGTCTTTATTTAAGTGGGTGAGTTAAAAAATAGAAGGTGTGAATTAAATGCACATTTATTCTCATCCCTAGATGTAAATGAATCTCAGCCATTAGATCTTAGGGTAACCCAAGAGGTCATTTAGAGAGTAAAAGAAGAAGAGAAGAGGAAAATATCATTCATTCTCTCATGAACATTTGAGAGAAGAGAAGAGAGAGCAAGGAGAAAATTTCTGAGCAGTGAAGAAATGAAAGAGAGCAGTAAGAAGACATTTCAGCAAATCTGGGCAACAACATTTATTGGCACGCATACCAAGGCAAAATCGTATAGCAGGAGAAAGAAACATATATCCGAAAAGAGAGATAGCAGCAAGGGCACAAATTTCGAGGCAGATTTGGGCATGAATTTCGAGGTAGTAGTACGGTTGAAATCTGTACGGTCCATACAATCCATACAACAAGTTCTGGGCATGTTTTTCGAGACAGAGCGTACATCATTTAATGTTGTTTTATTGCTGGAAAATTTCTATTTTGGTTGTTTTCTGATTGGTACGATTTTCAAGGTGGAGTTCAAGCATGGAAATCGAGATAAGTTGTAATTTGTGGTTGCTGGAATTTTTACTGTGTATTTCAGTTTCTCTGTAAAAGCATTTTCAGAAATAGAGAAGAGCTCTCGAAACTGGTTTTCCCCAACAGTTGTAGGGGGTTTTTCCAGGATCACATTGACCAAAAATCACTGTGTTATTTTTTGTGTGTGGCTGTCATAATTTTGTTGTGTTTTATATCTGCAATTTCAATAGTTGTAAAATCTCTAAATTTGTGTTTCCAAAAAAATATTGTCATTTTCAAATTTTAGAATCTTTATCATGCTTGGATTTAAAACTAAATGTATGGAGTGATAAGGAAAACTGATAACCGAAGTGGGGGTTGAAATTTCTTCATGGTATCAGAGCTTGGTTTGCTAAAAGGTGCAGTTTTGGACAGCAAAGTAAAAATTACAGCAAGTTGATTTTTACACAGAAAACAGAAACCTTTACCACAGATTTGAAAATTTCAATTTGGTAGAACAGTGAAACATGTCTTTGGGTTTGAGAGTTGAAGACAGGTTGGATGGGTAGAACAACTATAGTGCATGGAAGGAGCGAACCTAGAGCATCTTTGAGGAAGTAGAAGTATGGGACATTATGGTAAATACCACACAGAACCTAGTAGTAGTACTTGCTAACCCTATACAGTTGGCAGAGTTTAACAAAAAGAATGCTAAGGCAAAAAGATTGATTCTGGAAGGAATCAAAGAACATGTCATTCCTCATGTTAGAGGAAAGACTTATGCACATGAGATGTGGACAACCTTGACCAGTCTTTACCAGACCAGAGCTCAAATGAAAACAAAACAATGGTCCTAAAGGAGAAATTGAAGGCCATTAAAATGGCTAAGACTGACAGTGCTACAACATACCTCACAAATATCATTTCAGTGAGAGATGAGTTGGTAGCCGTAGGTGAGATCATTAGACCCACTGATTTGGTGAGAATTGCTTTGAATGGTCTTCCCAAGACTTGGGAAAATTTTGTAGATGGCATTGTTGCATGGGAAAACCTTCCCGATTGTAAGAGGTTGTGGGATAATTGCATTCAGAATGAGATCAGAAAGAACCATCTTGGGGCAGCCAAACAGGTGGAGGAGGATGACAATATGGCATTGTTAGCAAGAGGCAAGAAGGGCAGCCGCAGAGCAAAGAAGTAAGCTTCCAACAGTGGAGGCAAAGGCAAAGGTAAAGGAAAGCAGCAAAATAAGGAGAAGGACTATTCGAAAGTCAAATGTTGGAATTGTCAAAAGTTGGGACACTATGTTGTTGTGTGTCCGGAGAAGAAGAACAAGAAAGGGAAAGACAAACCCACGGCAGCTTCTACAGAGATAGAGAGCTTCTCAGAGAGCTTAGATTGGGAGTTTGGTTTCATAGCTTGTGAAGCCATTAGTGCAGGATCACCTGCCATACGGGTTCAAAGGGAGTGTGCATTCCCCGCTACTAGCAGAGCATCTTCTAGCATTTGGTATGTTGATAGTGGCACTTCCCGCCACATGACAGAAGTCAGAGTACTTCTCAGAGCTTTTAGAGGGTGATACTGATATGGAGGTAGTACTTGGTGATGACAGCGTTGTTAAAGCAGTTGGTGTGGGGACATTGACATTTGATAGGGGACCCAAACCTCCCTTGAAAGTGTCAGATGTTCTATATGTGCATGGAATGAAGAAGAACCTGATATCTGCCTTAGCACTTGAGGACAGAGAGTATGATGTGTTGTTCAAGAGAGGGCGAGTGCTTATATATCCTAGGGGAACTCCAGCTTTTTCAGCTAGAGAGATTGGTGTGTGCCATGCCAAGGTGTACAAGTTCTCATTCCAACGGCCAGCCCTAATGGCATTGAGTAGCAGCACCCGAGACAGGACCGACAAAAGATCTAGCAGTTCAGATTTGTGTGAGATTTGGCACCGCAGGATGAGGCACATGTATCATGGGGCCTTGAGTGCATTGCGGGAGATCACCACTAATGTACCAAATTTCAATTCTGATCACCTTTATGTATGTAGAGGATGTGCCATGGGGAAGTTTGCCAAATCCCCTTTTCCCAGTAGTGACAGCAAAGCGACCGGGATCCTTGACTTGATTCATACCGATGTGAGTGGTCAGATGTCTCATGTATCCTTGAGTGGCTATGAGTACTATGTTTTATTCATTGATGATGTTGCCACCTAATCCTCAACGGATGGGTGAACTGGAACGTGAACAGTCATCAAGAAGATGAACTGTTCCGTCTCCTTTTTGTATATAAACAATAGTTCTCTAATGAAATAATATCTCAGTTTTTCTTCCGCTCATTCTGGAGTTACCCTGGCCTGACATGGTATCAGAGCACAGATCCCAGGTCCCTTTTTCTGGCGTGCCTTGTAACTCCTCTGCCTCTGCCAGCGCTCTCTCCTCTAGTGTAATTGCATTCATTGGTTAACGCCTCTGCCTCTGCCAGCGCTCTGTCCTCAAACGGCTATGTCAATCTGCCACACCTGCTGTCCAAAATCGTTCCAGCGTTCCTCTGCGTGATTCTCTGCACCTCATTGAATTCTCAGCGCCTCTTTGATTGTCCTGCGCATCTGACCTCCTGGAAGACATTCGCCCACTCTGCGAATTACGATGATTACAACTGTAAGGAACATGCCAATGTAAGATATCCATTTATCTAACCGATGTTGTCTTTCGATTATCTTCAGTACAGAATTAGATAAACCAACAGTATTGAGAATGTCTAGAGCTTTCCGTTGTGCTTGCTTCAAACGATCTCTTTGTTCTGCATACTTTGAAAGAACAGCCACTCCAGTAGCATAAGCCTCATCAAGCATGTATGATGAATTACGTGCCGACTACTTGGCTCGGGTTTCATCGTCAAAAAATTTGCATTACATGAGCAGAGTCCCCATTTTTTTCTGTGTATTCATATTGCAGTAATCTACCCCGAGATTTGAGAGTTGTCCTTGTGTGCTGTCCACGCATAACTTCTTCGTCGACATTCTCCTGCGCTCCCTCCATCTCCCAAATATTTATGGATCAGCTCACTTCCGACAACACGTAGAAATTGAGTTTGCAACAGCCTTAGCCAGTAGTGTTTTGCCTGTTCCTGGCTCACCATATAGAATGACTCCTTTTGAAGGCTTGATACCAATATCCTCATACAGTTCAGGATGCGTAAGAGGAAGCTCAACAGCTTCTTTTATCTCCTGAATTTGAGCATCTAAACCTCCGATATCAGCATATGACTCCAATGGTGCCTTCTCCACTTTCATGACAGATACCATTGGATCAACTTCATCCTGCAAGAGTCCAACGACAGATAGGACCTTATTGTGCATGAGAATGGCGCATCCAGGCTCAAGCTGATCTTTATCTACAAACGACAGAATATTGACATAATACTCAGGGCCGACCGAAGACGAAACAATTGCGTGATTTTCGTCGATAATTTCCTCCAGATTACCGACGCTCATGGGAAACGCCATGTATCATGTTTTTGTTTGCAAATAACATCTGGCGCCGTCTGTGGGAAGTCCTTGAGAGTGAACATTGCTGAGGACAGATAACCTAACTGCGTATGGTAACAAAACTGTGTTTGGTAGTTCAAATTGTATTGCGCAGTTTATATATATCATTCAAGGCGTTTATATAAGCAGTTTTCAAAGCATTCAAAGTTATATCAGTCAGAGTATTTTATATATCAAAGCATTTGTAGTGTTACATGATAAATTGATATATTGAAGTGATATATTAATACATTGAAGTGATCCCTTGCACATTTTTTTCAAAACATAGTAGTATTGCAGTGATATGTACAATGAAATGTTGATGCTTTTAGCAAATATCAGAAGGATTTGAAGGCTGTAACGTAAGGATTTTTTTTTATCAGCAGAAGTATTTTTTTACAGAATGCATTCAATTATCTCTATGGTCGGAATAGTTCTCACTGGCAAGGAGAACTATTCTGAATGGTCTCGGATGGTAAAACACACCCTCATCTACAATGAGTTGTGGAAAGGAGTGTGTGTCGGAGAAGAAGACAAAGACCCTGTGCAGCCTACATCAAATAAAGAACTTGTCATTTGGGAAAACAAGAACAGCAAAGCCTATGCATTGATCGCAGCATCTGTAAATGAAGAAGTAAGTCGTCATATTTCATCCTATTCCACTGCCTTTAAAGCTTTACAAAAGCTGAAAGAACTCTATGATTCACATTCTGCACTTGAAGTTGTTCAGCTCATGATTAAACTCTTCACTCTTGAACTGAAAAATAATGATCCCCTTGCTCTTGCATCTGCAATAAAGTCTATAATGCATGATATTAAATCCACTAAGGTTGAGCTGGATATCTCTCTTATTGCCTTTCTAAAAGCACTCTATCCTACCTACTCCAATTATCTTGAGTCTTTACAAGCAAATGGAAATCTTAAAGACATAACCTTTGAGTCTCTTGTGAAAAAGTTTGTTGAAAGAGAGAAAGCCTTTGGAAAGAAAACAGTCCCTGAATCTTCTGAAGAGACTGTTTGCCTTGCTCATAAAGAAAAGCATCTTGCTCAAGATTCTACAAGAGGAAGAGGTGGACGAAGAGGAAGAGGAAGATACTTCAGAGGCAGGGGGGGCAGACATTCTCAAGCAGAAAAGGCAGATCTGCATTGCATTCGCTGCAAACGAAATGGATCACATGATGCTTCTACATGCAAGCTACCATGGGACAAAATTGAGCAGAGAAGAAATCAGCAGAAAGGTAAAACTGATGACACAGACAAACGTAAAGCACCTGAATCCGCTCACTATATTGAGGCACAATGTAACATTGGAGTAAATGAAGATTTGTTTAATGCTTCACTTGCTTCTTCGAAAAATGATTGGCTGCTTGATTCAAGAGCAACCTGTCTTATGACTCATAGGAAAGATTTTTTTGAAGATTTCACTGACAATGTTGATGGAGCAGTATACTTTGCAGATCAATCAAAAATCAAGCCATCAGGGCTTGGCACAATCAGGCTTAAACTGCCTGGTCTTCCAGACTTTCTTCTGGACCATGTTCTATATCTCCCACAGCTCAAGAGAAACTTGTTGTCCCTGGTCCACATCCGCCAACAAGGTCACTCCATTCATATGTTTGATGGCAAGCTTGAGGTAAGAAAGGCATCTGACCACTCACTTGTCATGAGGGGTATAGAAGAAGAAAGACTTCTTAAACTACAAGGAACTTCTTCTCATGCACAACATTTCTCATATATTTCTCATCATGAAGAAGGTACACTTCCATCAAGTTTATTATGGCATGCTAGATTTGGACATTTAAACTATGACAGTCTCCGCTTATTAAAGAAAAATGGTGTTGCTGGTTTGCCTACAATTCCTAGAAAACATAAGCAATGTGATGCTTGCATTCTAGGAAAGCATAGCAAACAGAGTTTTCATGATTCACATTCAAGAGCACATAGGAAGCTTGAACTCATTCATTTAAATTTATGTGGTCCAATGCCTGTTCCTTCTGCAAATGGAAATAAATATATCATGACATTTATTGATGATTACACCAGAATGTGTTGGGTTTATTTATTGAAGAACAAATCTGATGCTTTTCAAACATTCAAGAATTTTCATAAATGGATTGAAAATGATGCACAATCTCATATTGGGTCTATTCGCACTGATAATGGAAAAGAATATACATCAAATGAATTTGAACACTATCTTCGTCAAAATGGGATTAAACATCAAACAACTGTGCCTTATAATCCTCAACAAAATGGTGTAGCTGAAAGAATGAACAGAACAATCTTGAATATGGTACGATCCATGCTTTTCTTCAAAAATGTAAAGATAATGTTTTGGGTTGATGTTGTTCTATGTGCTGCATATATAAAGAATAGATGTCCATCTAGTGCTATAAGAAACAAGACTCCTTATGAATTGTGGTATGGACATGTTCCTTCGGTAAAACATCTCAGGATCTTTGGTTCCACCTGTTATGCTTTAATACCAAAGGTACATAGAAACAAACTTGGTGCTAGAAGTCATAAGTGTATCTTCCTGGGGTATTCAAACACCTCTAAAGCATACCGTCTCTATGATGAAGTAAATAAAAAGTTTGTTGTATCTAGAGATGTCATTTTTCTTGAATCATCCAAATCTGACAGTGTTGTTGAGCGGCAACTTGATCGCTTCGATAGATTCACAAAAACGAAATCATTTCAATAGTTTGAGAATCAGATTCCACATCTTGAAGGGGGGATTCCTATACTAGATCAACATATGGAATCTTCTTCTGAAGAACAATCTCCCTTGCATGAAACTCCAACACCGGATGATCCTTTAAGTGATGTAATTGATAGAATTGGGAGACTCAATCTTGATTCAGTCCCAACTCAATCAACAGAGCAGCCTGGACCATCTCAAAAAGGTCCCCCAAAGTGGCTGACAAAGACACTTGAAAGTGTTCATCCTGATGAAATTGGAAAAACAGGAACCAGAAATACAAACCGACAAGATGGAGGTGATGTAGATAACTCTAATTCACCTGTTGATATGGATGTTACTTATGATTGTGAATTGAACTTGTCTGCAGATTTTGAACCAACTTCCTTCAAAGAAGCTTCTTCTCATGATGAATGGAAAGAAGCGATGCAGAAGGAGTATGATGCCCTCATAAAGAATGGCACTTGGAAGCTGGTTGATCCTCCATTTGGAACCAAACCAATTGGCTGCAAGTGGGTCTACAAGAACAAGTACAAAGCTGATGGCTCACTTGACAAGCACAAAGCTAGGCTTGTGGCAAAAGGTTTTGCACAGAAGGAAGGGGTCGATTATGAGAAAACTTTTGCCCCCACAGCAAAATGGGCCACCATCCGGACACTCTTTGCACTAGCTGCTCAGAACGGTTGGAAAGTCCATCAAATGGATGTAAAAACTGCATTCTTGAATGGAGATCTAAAAGAGAATGTTTTTATGTCCCAGCCTGAAGGATTTGTTGTGAAAGGACATGAACACAAAGTATGCAAACTTGTGAAGTCCTTGTATGGCCTCAAACAAGCACCACGAGCCTGGTATGAAAAACTAACTGAGCATCTTCTGAAACTCAATTTCAAACATTTTGATCTTGATGATGCAACTTTATTTGTCAAGAAAGTTGGCAAAACAGTTGTATATCTTGTGGTATATGTAGATGATCTTTTAATGACAGGGAACAATCAAAGCTATATTGCATCCATAAAGAAAGAATTAGGAAAAAGTTTTGAAATGACTGATTTGGGCTATGTTCATTACTATCTTGGCATTGAAGTAACCCAACATCCAAAATCCATATTTCTTTCTCAAAAGAAATACATTGGAGATTTGTTAAACAGATTTGGCATGATAGAGTGCAATCCTCTTTCTACTCCAATGGAACAAAACTTGAAGCTCACATCTATTGAAGGAAAGGAATTTGAGGATGCAACAAAGTATAGACAGCTTGTAGGAAGTCTCATCTACCTCACTACTACCAGACCAGACATTTCATTTGCTGTTGGAATCCTCTCCAGGTTTATGCAAAAGCCTTGTGAGGGACATTGGTCTGCTGCAAAAAAAGTTCTAAGGTACTTGAAGGGAACTCAAGACCTTGGAATCAAGTATACACAGGTGGACGACTTCAACTTGATTGGATACTCTGATTCAGACTTCGATGGAGACAAAGAAACTGGGGTATCTACTTCAGGATATGCTATGAGTCTTGGATCAGGAGCTGTCTCCTGGAGATCACGCAAACAATCAGTACCAGCAGATTCCACAACAGAAGCAGAATACGTGGCAGCAGCTGAAGCAACGAAAGAAATTGTGTGGCTCAGGAAAATTCTTGAAGATTTGTAGGTAAAACAAATACAATCAACTCCACTCATGATTGATAACACCTCTGTAATAAAGTTGGCCAAGAACCCAAAGTTCCATGATCGTACTAAGCACATCAATACTAAATATCATCTGATCCGACATCATGTTGAGGCCAAAACAATCCATCTCCGTCATTGTTCCACAAACGAGCAAATTGCAGACATCTTCACCAAAGCGCTTGGAAGAGAAAAGCTTGAAAGATTCAGAACGATGCTTGGACTCACCAACATCCCTTCAGATTAAGGGGGGGAATGTTGACACCTAATCCTCAACGGATGGGTGAACTAGAACGTGAACAGTCATCAAGAAGATGAACTGTTCCGTCTCCTTTTTGTATATAAACAATAGTTCTCTAATGAAATAATATCTCAGTTTTTCTTCCGCTCATTCTGGAGTTACCCTGGCCTGACAGATGACCACTCCAGGAAGACCTGGATTTATTTCTTGAAGACCAAGAGTGAGATCTTCAAGCGGTTTCAAGAGTTCAAAGCTCTTGTGGAGACCCAGACAGGTAGGAAGATCAAGGTCCTCAGGTTGGACAATGGAGGGGAGTATACCCTTGGTGAGTTTGTTGATTTTTGTGCTGAGGCAAGCATTAGGAGGGAGTTCACAGTCCCTTACTACCCCCAGCAGAATGGGGTTGCAGAGATGAAGAATAGATCCATTGCACGGGTTGCCAAAGCCATGCTTCAGGATCAAGGGTTACCTTTATTTTTGTGGGCAGAGACCTGCAACACTGCTATGTACTTGCAAAACAGGAGTCCACGTCGTGCCTTGGGGAATGTGACTCCGGAGGAGGCTTTTTCTGCGCAGAACCCTGATGTTGGGCACTTTTGTATCTTTGGGTGCCTTACATATTCCTATGTCCCCAACGAGAACAAGACCAAGCATCCTATGTCCACTACAGACAAGGGCATCTTTGTGGGTTATAGCGAGACCTCGAAAGCTTATCGGATTTATATTCCTGCGCAAAGGAAAGTGGTTGTCAAGCGGGATGTGAAGTTCAAGGAGGCGAGAGCTTTCAGGAGATCACGAGAGTTAGAATATCCAGAGTCACCAGACCCTCAAGAGTAGCTGAGTCAGTCACAGGGATCTAGTGGTCAGGGATCACGAGGTACATCGATTATAGTGTCAATTCCATTAGTGAGCAGTGGCTCTCAGAGTCAGGTGGGTGGTTCTTCAGGCAGCACGCAGGGCAATCCGCAGAGCAGTTCACAGGGTAGTCCACTAATGGACAGTTCGCATGGTACTTCAGCATCTACAGGAACAAATTCAGGCATAAGGTCAGTTGGCAGGCCTTCAGGAGTTCAGGCTTCTGATGATGATGAGGATTCTTTCACTCCAGTGGGAGAAGTATGCTCAGGCAAGAGGAAGCCCAAGTGGCTTCAAGATACCTTGCGCGAGGCCACATCAATTGCTGGGCCAAAGACACGGGTTAGAGAGAGTAAACCACCTGAGCGGTTATGTAGTTACATGGCAATGGTAACAAGCATTGTTGACTTTGAGCCTTCTAGTTATGAGGAGGCAGCCAACCAGCAGGTCTGGAGAGAAGCCATGATGGAGGAGTATTCTTCTATTATGAAAAACGATGTTTGGCAGGTAGTGTCAAAGCCTGAAGGTAAATCAGTTGTTACTTCCAGATGGCTCTACAAGATAAAGCATGTTGCAGATGGCAGCATCGAGAAGTTCAAAGCTCGATTTGTGGCAAGAGGGTTCTCACAGGTAGAGGGAGTTGACTATGAGGAGACCTTCGTTCCCGTAGCTCGGTATACATCTATTCGCTCCATTATATCGATTGCAGCAAAGATGGGTTGGAAGATCCACCTGATGGATGTGAAGACCGTATTTCTCAATGGCTTCATTCAGGAGGAGGTTTATATTGAGCAGCCGCAGGGCTTTGAGGTGCATGGTAAGGAGTCCCATGTATGCAGACTGAAAAAGGCACTCTATGGCCAGACGCAAGCTCCCAGAGCTTGCTACTCGAGGATTGATACATACTTGTAGCAATTGGGTTTCACAAATATTGAGGTTGATCCGAACCTATACTTCATTGTGATGGATAAGGAGCCTCTCATTCTGGTGTTGTATGTTGATGACTTGATCATCACTGGTGTAGAGAGGCTCACTAAGGGTTGCAAGAGAGATCTTGCTTCAGAGTTTGAGATGAAGGATATCGGCTTGATCTATTATTTCCTGGGATTGGAGGTGTGGCAGGAGGAGGGGCATTTTTTCCTGGGACAAGGGAAGTACATTGTGAATATTCTTAGTAGATTTCACATGGAGGACTGCAAACCCATGTCTGCACCTATGGTCACTAACTGGAAGGAGCTTCACACTTCTGATTCCGAGTTGGTGGATCCTACTCTATATAGATAGTTGATTGGTTGTTTGATGTATTTGGTCAACACTCGACCAGATATATTTTTTGCAGTTAACACTATGAGTCAGTTCATGTGTGAGCCTAGGAGGGTGCACTGGGTGGCTGCAAAACACATTCTTCGTTACTTGCAGGGGACTGTGGATTTTGGTTTGGATTATAGACAAGGTGATGGAGTAAGACTGGCAGGGTACATGGATTCAGATTGGGTAGGTTGTGCTTCAGATAGGAAGAGTACTTTTGAGTGTTGTTTTGGGTTGGGTTTGGCAGTTGTGTCGTGGATCAGCTGGAAACAATAGTGAGTTGCATTGAGCTCAGCTAAGGCAGAGCATATGGCTGCTAGTTTGGCTAGTTGTGAGGCCATATGGCTTCGCAAGATGTTGTTTGGTCTATTTGGTCAGGCATTGAGACCTTCAGTGATTTACTCTGATAAACAGAGTTGCATAAAACTCATGGAGAATCCAGTTTTTCATGACAGGTCAAAGCATATTGAGATCAAGTGTCACTTCACTAGAGACTATGTCCAAAAGGGAGCTATCAAGCTTGAGTACATTTCCACAAATGAGCAGGTAGCAGACATTTTCACCAAAGCCTTACCACAGGGCAAGCATGTCTACTTCAGAGACGAGATGGGAGTGGTGAGGAACACTTTCCTCGGTAAGAGGGAGTGTTAAAATTTGGGTACCAGAGGACAAGTGGTTCCCTAAGGCTTTGATATTTGGCCTAGGGAAAAGTGTCCAAATTTATTTGTACTCTTCTCCTAAAGTGACTTTATAAGTGGTAAAGTCAATTTAATTTAAAAGTGACTTTATAAGTGGTAAAGTTACATTCTAATTTAAATGTGACTTTATTAAAGTCAATAAAGAATTAGAAAGTGAGAATTAAATGCACATTTATTCTCATCCCTAAATCTAAATGAATCTCAGCCATTAGATCTTAGGGTAACCCAAGAGGTCATTTAGAGAGTAAAAGGAGAAGAGAAGAGGAAAAGATCATTCATTCTTTCATGAGCATTTGAGAGAAAGAGAGGAGAGAGCAAGGAGAAAATTTATGAGCAATGAGGAAGTGAAAGACAGCAACAAGAAGACATTTCAGCAAATCTCGGCAGCAGCATTTATTGGCACGCATCCCAAGGAAAAACCATACAATAGGAGAAAGGCACAGATATCGAGGAAGAGGGACAGCACAGAAATCGAGGAAGAGGGACTATAGCAAGGGCACAAATTTTTTAGGCAAATTTGGGCACAAATTTCGAGGCAACCTTATTGTTGAAATCTGTACGGTCCATACAATCCGTTCTGAGCACATTTTTCGAGGCAAGCCCTACAACATTCAATGTTGTTATTGCTGGAAAAATTTGTTTTGACTATTTTCTGATTGGCACGATTTTCAAGGTGGAGTTCAAGTATGGAAATCGAGATAAGTTGTAATTTGTGGTTGCTGGAATTTTTACCGTGTATTTCAGTTTCTCTATAAAAGCATTTTCAGAAATAAAGAAGAGCTCTCAAACTGGTTTTCCCCAAGAGTTGTAGGGGGTTTTTCCAGGGTCACATTGACCAAAAATCACTGTGTTATTTTCTGTGTGTCGCTGTCATAATTTTGTTGTGTTTTATTTCTGCAATTACAGCAGTTGTGAAATCTCTAAATTTGTGTTTTCAGAAAAATATTGTCATTTCTAGATTTTAGAATTTTTAACATGCTTGGATTTAAAACTAAAGGCATGGAGTGATAAGGAAAACTGATAACCAAAGTGGGGGTTGAAATTTCTTCAGTACTCATTGAACATCTTGATCAAAATAATCGGAAAATTTACAATTATCCTTAGTGTGCCCTTCAGTTTGACAATTAGTGCACCATAGATTATTTCTCTGAAATGTTAACACCATCAAGGAATTTTGTAATTGCTCAAATTTATCTTCAAGCTTATTATCAATCGATGAGATAGTCGATTGCCCTTCGTCGTCAGTTTCAATTCGTTGAGCCAAGTTGAGAGCTTCTTCACAAGTTTTAACTTCATGCATTCTCAACGGCCCATAGGTCTTTTGGCGGAGACCAACCACATACCACTGAACTAACAAATTTTCATCGATGATATATGGGATTTAACTTAATAAATCTTTAAATCTTTTATCATATTCGCGCACTGTTTCATTGGGTCACTGCTTGATTTCCTTTAACTTTTGTGTTGCTAAGTGTTTTACATATTGGGCCTTGATGAAAGTAAGAAATTTGGTTTTGGTTTCATCTTTTGATTTTGGTTGATTTTTAGTAAGATTCATAAACCACGTTAATGCATGTTTCCTCAAAGCCGCTATGAATTGTCCCATATGTTTGTCTCCATCGGTGATATCATTCGCAAACCAAAACTTCTCACAGACGAACCAATGCTTCTTAGGGTCTTCATCTCCCTCCTAGAGGGGTATGTGATTTAATCCCATTTTATTTTTTAGAGCCTTCGATGTTCTGGATATTCCAAGATTACTTGACTGGTCAATGTCGGCAGGATCGACGACTAGTCGATTGCTTAAAGGTTTGCTACTTCCTTGCCTGTCGACGTTGTTGTCGCCCAAAGTGTACACCTAAGGCACAATGCTCAGAGTAGGGGTTGTGATGTTAATGACGTAGAACATTCTGCTTGATCTTGAAAATTTTCAGATGAAGTATCCAAGATATTCGTGACATGCATGCCTTTCTTCATTCTGCATCTCCTCTGTCAGGGGTGATGTATTAACCTGATTTATTTCAATTTCGCTTTTATCTGTATTGCCTTCATTTAGCCATTTTTTAATGGAAAAAATGACCTCCTCATAATAATATGGAGCTTGCTTTAGCGAACTAGGAGGCTTATGATCTATTAACGACTCTTTATTATCTGACTTGGGTTGGAACTTTTGTATATGTGATCTTTCCATTTCGTCCAACTTATTCTGAATGGCAATCATTTGATTAGAATGCTTAACTTCTATGGCATTGATTTCCTTTGCATGACTTAACTCCATAGCTTTTATTAATTGTACTTGTTTTTCCTCCATGACCAACAACCTGTTCTAAAGAGATATCTAACTAACTTCCATGTCCTTTATCATTGTGTTATGATTTACTTGAATAGCACTCGTTTCTTTCTCAAGATTTGCTTCCATGGTAATCAAATGATTCTGCGTGGTGGCTATCTGATTAGAGTCATTAACTTCCATGATATTCATTTCCTCAACATGTTTTTCTTCTATAGCCAACAAACTGTTCTAAAGATATATCTGACTAGTTTCCATGTCCTTTATCATTGTGTTATGATTTACTTGAATAGCACTCATTTCTTTCTCATGATTTGCTTCCATGGTAATCAAATGATTCTGCATGGTGGCTATCTGATTAGAGTGATTAACTTCCATGATCTTCATTTCCTCAACATGTTTTTCTTCTATAGCCAACAACTTGTTTTGAAGAATGATCTGATTAGCTTCTATGGAACTCATTTCTTTGGCATGATCGGCTATTAATTTTACTTGATTAAGTTCCATGTTCCTGATGAGTTGAGTCTGGTTAACCTCCATACTCTTAATTACATGTGCTTGATTCAAATGCATATCTTCAACCATTTGAGTTAATTCCTTGATAAGGTCGTTTTCAGCTTCTTTAGTCTCCTTTACTTCAGCTTTCGCTTTGACCTTTCTCTTATCTCCATATTTGCCTTTAAACAGATCAATGATTGATTGTAGAGAATCAAAAGTGTTATCGGGGAATTCAGTGAACCAATCCAAAGCATCATCACCTAAGGTGAGAATGAAAAGTTGCATCTTCGCATCTTCATAGTTGATATATGGGCGACACTTGCATATGCAAAGATTGATATTCTGAAGGTGAGTCTCGGTAGTAATGGCTTTGCTACCTCGAAAAGGGGGCACCTCATCCATGGCCACGCCGACTGAAGGCGGGATATCATGTGGAGCTCCCTGAAAGTTAGTAAAATCACAAGGAGAAAACATGTCATCCATGAAGACTTGCTTTAAGGGAAAAGGAGGGGCCAAATGGATGCCAGAGAGAGAGATCCTTGCTCAAGAAAACCAATAGATCCACAAGAAGCAAGCTTTTAACAGAAATTCTTGTAAGAAATGAAAGAATTGGAGTCGCTACTTGAACATGAATCTAGCTCCAAGATCCAAAAGGAAAAAACCGAAATGTCAGTCGGGGAGAAGCAAATGGATATCAGGGAGGGATTCTTCTCTGAGAAATAATGGATGAATCAGTGGAGTCACCACCCAAACAAGAAACCAACCGAAATGTCCAGGTGATAAAGGTGCAAATGGAGAAGATGAAAGGATTAGAGAGAGGAAAAAGATAAGGTGATGAAAAGATGAAGAAATATAATGGCGCCAGAAAATGTGGCATTGGCGGGATAAGTGATAAGATGAGAAATGAGAACATGAAGATGATTAAGACGAATGTCGCAAAGCTAAGGACCAATAAATTGGTCCCCAGCAACGGCGCCAAAAAATGTTGTCGCCCAAAGTGTACACCTAAGGCATAACGCTCAGAGTAGGAGCTGTGATACTGATGATGTGGAACATTCTACTTGATCTTGAAAATTTTCAAATGAAGTATCCAAGATATTCGTGACATGCCTTTCTTCATTCTATATCTACTCTGTCAGGGGCGATGTATTAACCTAATTTCTTTCAATTTCTCTTTTATCTATCGCCTTCATTTAGCCACTTTTCAATGGAACAAATGACCTCCTCATAATAAGATGGAGCTTGCTTCAACGAACTGGGATGCTTATGATCTATTGACGACTCTTTATTATCTGACTTGGGTTGAAACTTTTGTATATGTGATCTTGCCCATTGTCTCCTAGGACTTGTTTTTCCAACAAGTTTTCCCCTCATCATTATCCTTACGGACTTCCCCCCTTAACTTAGCTAGGAGATAGTCTAAATGGAGTGAGTAGGGATCAGAGTGACAAGCCCTACTCTGAGCGTTGTACCTTAGGTGTACACTTTGGGCGACAACAGCCATTGTCTTCAAGAAATGACTCGTCAGTCTAGCATGCTCTATCTATATACTCGGTAAAACGACTTACTACAGGTTGTGACTCTTCGTCAATCAGATTTGTACTTTCAACTTCCTTGACAAATACTAATTACAACAGGGGGTTATGATTGTGAAATTTTTAAGCTAGAGAAGTAAATCCTCATTTTCTTTGTTCTAGTTGTTTGTTTGATTCTCAACAAGATTTCATTTTTTGGCTGATTTCTTTGTTCATTTTCCTTATGCCGAATAGCAGGTATTCCGATATAAATATGTGATGTTTGTTGAAGGAATTCTTTAACGATGGGACTCGATATTGATACAATCGGTATTCGAGGTATTGCAAGACCAGAGTCATCAACTTCCATCTCATCTACTTGCCTTCTAGGACTTATTTGTAGACCATTATTCTCTATCGGAATGGGCGGTGCTACGCCTCTCAACTCATATGAGGAGTCTCGTGCATCTTCGCTCTCACGCTCCCGAGTTTGCATTTTCTTCCTCTAGTACTCTTCTCTTATTTCTTCATGTCATTTTTGTCTTTTTCCCTGTTCTTTTTTCTGAATGTCGGTTGACTACTTATATTGTCGAATATTTTTGTCGGCTACTTTCTCCTTGTCATTTCTCAGTAGTGGACCTCCTTCCTTCCATATTTGCTATTTATTATTTTCTTTTATACTTCTCCAATTTTACTTCTTCTCTTTTCTTTTTCTTTCTTTATTTCTCATGACTCATTACCCCGCCCATGCCATCCCAACCTACTGTCGGATGGCAAGGGAATACTCAGTAGCCATGTTTATTTACTTGGGAAGTAGTCCCACACTACTTTTGTATCCTTACACTGCACATCGAGGAACATTTACCAATCAGTTTTCCTTTGTTGGTGGTCGGTGTTTATTGGAGTTTGCAAAGGTGGTCAGTATTTGGCAATATGTCCAGCACCCTTGTCGAGGAGGACCTTATGCAATAGGGTGGGAATCGTGCAGAAAAAATTTTTGTTAAGTGTTAATTTTTGTAGCATCGAATGTCTTCTAGCCACGAAATTTGGTGGAGAGGCTAGAATACATGAGATCTCCAAAACCCGGAAATCATTTCTGGAAAGTCCACCTAGAAGTGTCTTGATTATTAACCATTTTGTTAAATATTTCCTAAGGTCAATTAATCAGTATGGGAATATGGTCAATTAATCAGTATTAATTGAGATAAGGTCAAAGTCATCTAGAAACTCACACGGATCGATCCAAAAATGATCTGAGCCATCGATTAAGATTTAATCTTGGTCATTGGAGTCCCAACAAGAAGATATAAGTAGGGATCGATGTGGTGATGGAGGATACGCCAGTGCAAATACTCAGTTGCACAAGCAGTTCGATTTTCTCAGTGGCAGAGATTCAACAGAGAAGAGAGAGCCAAAGGGTGAGTAACAGGTGGTAGAGGAGGTTAGCAACATTCCAAGAGGAAATATTCCAGTCCTGGGAAGAGGCAGTGAGAGGAAGGCCGAAATCCCCAAAGGTTTTGCGCAAGCACTGCGCAGAGGGTGACACAGAAGGTTTAGTGTGTGACTAGGGAAGCAATTTTGGTCGCAGAAATTAGTTGTGGGGTGAAACAAAATTCTCACAATAATTTTGCCAGTATTTTCCTCAGATTAGATCGCCAGTAGAGCATCTAAATTATTGTACTCAAAATTGTTGCCGAAGAATAATAATAAAACCCTCATTTGTAGCACTGGTTTTCCCACATTGGGTTTTTCCGGGGACTTTTGTCCAAAAATAATTGTGTCAAAATTCTTATGTGTGCGCTAGAATGGTGAAAATTGCAGTTGTGATTTTATTCATTGTTTTTCGTAGCAAATAAACTGCATAATCTAATTTTCACTTAGGATAATAATTTCCAGTTGCTACAATAGATGAAATTTTCATATGAAGGACATCAAAGAACCTTGCTTTAATATGTTCAATGGAGGCTCTTTCTTCTCATTCCTCGCAAATGTCATCCAGAATCATCTCAAGCCACTCGTGCAAATTCCTTCAACCGTCGTTTGAAAATTTTAGTAGTAGTAGGGCATCAATTTTTGGTTTTCACATGAGCAACTTGGTAGAGGAATTTTAACATTTTCGTCAGGGCTCCTTTAATAAAATGTTTGTGTGCTTCTGTGAAAAAATTAGCCCTCACTTTTGCTAATGACAGTCTGTTTCTTCTCACATAGTTCTTCAGGTAGTTGTTAACTTTCGTCTCCCACCATTGTTGTATCTCTTCCAACATTAACATTTATGCTTGCATATTCTTTGAGACTCGAGTCCAAAACTACTGGCAATGGAACCAATGTTTTAATCTATGGAAAAGTACGCATAGTTACCATTAGTAAGGACAACAAGAATTCACCTAACAAAGCACATAAGTAATAGAGAAGAGAAGAGACAGAAGTAGTAGAGAACCAATAGAAGCACACTTGTATTATATATCTCTTAAAGCCAAATGGAACTGATACATTGATACATTCATGGATATTTATACCGTGTCGAGACAGTTACAACCAATGTTGTGAAAAGCGCGATCGGGATTAAATCGGCGCGGGGAACGAATCAGAAAAAATCGGAAAAATCGAGAAAAAATTGGAAAAAAGCAGGAAAAAATCGTTAGGTACAAAAATATTCATTTTTTTCATTTTTTTTCAATTTTTTTAATATCTAAACCATCTACAACATAAAATAAATACATTGACACATAAATATGATAAAAAAAACTAATATATAAGATGTTTAATATCATTTCTAGCGCTAAAATCACACATAACATTGAATCATGTCCTGAATAGTAAGTCCTGACTCCTGAGTCCCAACTCAGCCTCAAAATATCAACAAAAAATATGATAATGTATCTCATCATGTCATAATGTCATATACAATAAAATGAAAGTCTAATCCTATTGATTTCCTCTGCCCCTCTTGCGAGAAAATGCCACAGCTTTCCCTTTCCCTCTAGATGTAGATGTTGGTTCCCGTGCTGGTGGAAATGGCAGTGGAGTCTGATGTGCTCTAGAAGCTGAAGAACTAGAAGTAGGAGCTATAGGAGGTAGACCACGTCCTCTACCGGTGGCAGGGGTAGCCCGGGCAGGTGGTGTCACCTGGAAACATTACAATCTCCCAATCTTGAAATCCTGAACAACTGATAAGTCTGCTGGATTTTAAATGAAATCTAAAATTCTACTTTCTCCATATGAAATCCAATGAGGCTGGAACCACTCTCAAACATCCTGAGTCATTTCATGGTAATGTTCAAAATTTAAGTAAAAGGATGAAAATGAAGATTAAGGAGAATGTCACTTTTACTTTAAGAATTTAACATTACCATGAATAGCATATCCATACTAGGGCCTAGACTTGATCATTAAGCTGCCCCACTCAAAAATTATTTGTTTCTTTCAAAAAAAATTGCATGAAAAAAACCCAAAAAAAGTTATAAAACTATGTTGTCCCGAGCCCCCACGATTTTTTCGTTAAAAATCGCGATTTTTTTAAAAAAGCGTGATTTTTCTAGTAAAAATCGGCAAAAAAAAAGTAGGCAATTTTTTCGTATAAAAATCGCGATTTGATCGGCAAGCTGAAACAATCGCGATCTTTTCATTAAATCGTGATTTAATCGCGCTTTTCACAACACTGGTTACAACAGTTTAACTGTCCTACCTGACTTAACTTAATCCGACTTAGTCATCAACTCAACAAGTCTGTCGACCTACTTACAATATGATTTTCTGACTCAACTGGGCTAGTCGACTAATTTGATTAGCCCCTCCAACACACCCCTTTGATGGATAACATTGGATCCCTTTGACTTGGGAAGACACTTCACTACGCTTTGAGAATTGACCTAGACCATCCACATCAACTTTGGACCATTTTGGAGGCTAGGCATTGACATCTTGGACCCTATGTCTCCTCTTGGGTGGATCGACCCTGCTTTTGAGGGCATTTATTGATCAAATCATTGTACATGTGGATTGACCACTTTATTTTTATGTTGTGTTAGTTAATTTAATTTTAGTAGTTAAATTTAGTTTTCTTAGGCTAAATCTAAGGAATTAAATGAAATAATGATATTTTACTGTTAAGGAAGTTGGATCTCACTCTATAAATAGAACAGAGTTTCCTCACTTGTACCCATGATTGGATTGTTAATGCACTCCTCTCTTATAGCTTAATGGAAATATCTTAATGGGAACAATTTAGGTATTAAGGGCTTATATATGTTGTGAATGTTTTTTGTCTTAGAAGTTATTCTTTCTTGGTTATTTCTTCTACATCACAAAAGGTGTTATTGTGATTGTTCAAGACTACCATAAGGTCACAAAAGTTGATCCATTTGAAGAGAAACTTTGTCACTTGGAGGGACGACATCTTGAGGCTCTTCTAACACACTCACATTTGTTGGTTTCATGTAAGTTTAATCCTCTTTGCTAGGCCATACTCCAAAGTTACTTAGTAACATTTTTTTCTCTCTATTTCATTGCATCGTTGATTTTTGGTTGGAGGATTTTTCCTTGGAGGGATCCCCTCTAGTGGGGCTATGACTTCATGATTTTCCTTGATTAGCCAAAGGGTTAATTTAGCTATCAGGTTCTAACCTCTTGCCCTAATCCACAAAATATTCAATAACTAACTTAAGAGGGCTTTCATCTTAATCTCGCTTGCCTTTTGATTTCTCTTGACTCCATAACCCAAATACGATATTGGCATTGATCTTCATATCTCTCCATTGTTGAATTTTTGTAGCATCGGATGTGCTCTAGCCATGAAAATTGGTGGAGAGGCTAAGGCACATGAGATCTCCAAGATCCAGAAATCATTTGGAGAAATTCCACCCGGATGAAGAGATACTAAAATAATTAATATTTTTAATGGGTTCCTAACTCTAAACTTAAGAAAATAAAAATATTAATGTGTATTAATATAAAATGGTTGAGAAAGTTCTAAGTGACAAGGATGAAGCCAGTTCTAATCTTAGCCATTGATTAGGGACTTAATCTCAGCGGTTGAATGGTCAACAAGAAAAATAGAAGAGGAGGCTTGAGGGTTAGTTGGAGACACACCAAGGGAGATAAAGAATTTGATTTTCTGGGGCGTGGTTTTCTGAGGCAATCGAGTTAGTGATCAGTTGCAACGAGGGGCAGTTCAACAAGGGATTTTCATCCAAGGCTGAAGAATACATAGCAGAGAGGCAGTGAAATGCCAGGAGAGATAGCGCAAGCCCAAGAAGGGCTGGCGCAGAGGTTGAAGAAGCCAGCGCAGAGGACGCAGAGGACCGTAGAGGTTGATGCAGAAGACGCAGAGGCTGACGCAAAGGATGCAGAGGTCCTCGAAGACAGCGCTGGGAGATTTTGTGGGGCAGACTCGACGTTGATCAGCAGATCCTGAGCCAGGAGAGGAAGACGCAGATCCTAAAGGAGTGACACAGTTCCAAAGCAGTGCTTGGAGTAGTTTTCGCTGTCCAGCACAAGCAACAACAGGAGTCACTGTGGGGTTTGATCATCCAGTTGTTGATTTGCCAAAATATTTGTCTCTAGATAGAGGTACTACTGCCGAGGACATTCTCTGTTGAGTGAGCCATTTCTGGCACCCTAGTTGTATTCATAAATCTACTTAATAATAAAACCCTCATATTTGTTGCACCGATTTTTCCGCATTGGGTTTTTCCGGGGACATTTGTCCAAAAATAATGGTGTCCCTTGTGTTATCGTTTCTATTTACTTCAGTGCATGATCTGTACATCTGTGAAAGTTGCATTTGTCTTTACTTCAATGTTTATGCAATTAAATAACTTGTTAACGTAAAGAACAAGTAGGAGATAGTAAACCAGAAACTGCAGTAGGGGGATCTGATGTGTTAGATTCAGGAATTTTCACATGGTATCAGAGCGATTGCAGATCAAAGGCGACTCAAGACACCAGCCGAGACAATCTGAGAATTTGCAGCAGAAAAGTAGTTGTCCTGAGAGACAGCATAGTTCTAGAGCCAGAGATGCAGAAGGAGGGACGCAGTGCAGAAAAGGTGACATCAAGGCTCACACAGTGCCTGCATCAACACTCTAAGCCAGGTAAAGGTGATGTAGTAGCTGCGAGGATCCCACGCAATAGCTGTGCAGCTATCCAGGCCAGCGCAAAGGTAGAGGGGGGGCAGATCAGGCCTACATAGTGCCAAGTCATCTTTCTCAGCCAGGAAGGATTGATGCAGTGGCCAGGAGTAGTTGATCCAACTCTCACTATGATTACGCAGAGCCAGAAGGGATCAAATCCTTCAGTTGTCAGGCTAAGGTGACGCAGTAGTTGGGAGGAGCCCACACAGTAGCTGCATCATCTATCTAGGCTAGCGCAGAGGTAGGGGGGGCAAATCAGGCCTACGCAATGCCAAGTCATCTTTCTCAGCCAGGAAGGATTGATGCAGTGGCCACGAGGAGCTGATCCAGCTCTCACTGTGATTACGCAAAGCCAGAAGGGCTCAAATCCTTTAGTTGTCAGGGCTAAGGGAGCTGAGCAGATTTTCATTTGTGAAGCTGGTAGGACGTTGTTTCTATGAGTGCAGAACAGTGTCTAAGGAGACTGAACCAAGGTAGAGGGAAGCACTACCTCGACAAATTTCTAGCAAAGAAATCTAGATCTGGGTTGCAGCAACAAAGGAGGATTAGAGAGGAGTGATTTGACAGTTGTCCAGAGGATTTCCCAAAGGGAAATCAAGACTCAGAGGGAGTCTAGAGAAAAGGAGCAAAGATGGTAGTGAACGGATTGAGGGATCAGGACAGATTGGACGAGGCTTCCAATTTTGTCATCCAGAAGGCCAAGATCCTGGCAATCCTGGATAAACATCACATCAAGGACTATGCCTTGAAAACAGTTGTTGTCCTAGTTGACGCTAATGCAAATGATAAGTATGAGGAGGTCGAGGCAAAGGCGAAATGCATGATTCTAGATGGGGTCAAGGATCATGTCATACCACATATTGCTGAGAAGAACACAACAAGGGAGATGTGGCAGACGCTGACCACCTTATACCAGGGCTCTTCCGTGCAGCGGAAGATGTTATTAAAGAATCAGCTGAGGTCATATCAGATGCAGAAAGGAGAGGAGATAGATTCATTTCTTCTCAGGTTGCAAGGAATTTGCAACCATCTTACTTCCATGGGGTCTACACCGGATCCAGAGTGTATGGTCAAGATTGCTCTGAATGCAGTCTCCGAGGATTGGGAGACATTTTTCCAAAGCATTTTGGGCAGAGCAACTCTCCCCAGTTAGGAGGAGATGTGGACAGCTCTTCGACAGGACGAGATCAGGAGGTTGACCAAGGCGGGGAGTAGCGGTAAGGGAGTTTGAATCAAGAAAGAGGAGGAGGAGGATGCAGCTTTAGCATCTACGGGACAGCAGGGAGTTCAGAAGCGGAAGAAGAAAGATATCTCCAAGGTCAAGTGCTTCAACTGTGGGGCGCTGGGACATTATGCTTCTCAATGCCCTAGGAAGAAAGGCAAAGGAGAAGCTTCTGATTCAAAGGCTGCTCCAGCAAAGGTGGAGAAGGATGTCGAGGCTGATGAGGATTGTGCCATGAGTGCTCATGCGCCTCTAGAGAAGAGGTGGGGAGACATTGAATTGTTGTCGAGAGGACTATAGAAGAGGGGCAGGATCCTTGAGGTGCCCAAACTAGGTGCCCAAACTTTCGGATCACATCCGGCTACAGGAGCCCTTGGAGACAGTAGCATGATGACAGATGTCGGGTAGAGCAAAGTGTGATGGAGCGACAAGGCAGTGCTAGAGTGTAGAAGTTTGTAGCAGCGCAGTGGAGGTTGCAACAATGCGAGAGGCACAGAAGAGGTTGCAGCAGCACAGTGGCAGCAGAGGGATCACAGGATAGCAGCAGAGGTAGCTTCAACATCATGAAACTTCCAGACTAACCAAGATGTTAGTATTTGGGTGAAGTCAGTTACTTACTTCTCGGTAACTGAGTTGCAGTGCAGCAGTTAGCATTGGCAGTGCTATGGGCAACATGATGTAGCATTTTGAGAGGGAGTTGCAGTACAGATATAGCGGTGGCAGTGGCAGTGGCAGTGGTAGTGTCATGGGCAGCAGTACAGGAAGCAGCAGTGTAGTGGATGTGGTGCAGCAGGCCAAGCATCAACACAGAGGACCGATGCGGAAGATCAGTGTGATGCTTCTATGGTGAAGCATTACTAGAGCACATTCCTCGCTAAGAGGGAGTGTTGATTTTTGGTAGCATCGGATGTGCACTAGCAATGAAAATTGGTGGAGAGGCTAAGGCACATGAGATCTCCAAGGCCCTGAAATAGTTTGAACTTTGGAGAAATTCCACCCGAATGAAGAGATGTTAAAATAATTAATATTTTTAATGGGTTCCTAACTCTAAACTTAGGAAAATAAAAATATTAATGTGTATTAATATAAAATGGGTGAGAAAGTTCTAAATGACAATGATCAAGCTAGTTCTAATCTTAGTCATTGATTAGGGACTTAGTCTCGGTCGTTGAATCATTAATAGGAAAAGTATAAGAGCAGGCTTAAGGGTCAGTTGGAGACACACCAAGAGAGATCAAGAATTCGATTTTCTGGGGAAAGGTTTGGTGAGAAAATCGAGTTGTTGATCAGTTGCCGCGAGGCGCAATTCAACAAAGGATTTTCATCCAAGGCTGAAGAATACATAGCAGAGAGGCAGTGAAATGCCAGGGGGGACAGCACAGGCCCAAGAAGGGCTGACGCAGAGGTCGAAGGAGCCAACGCAGAGTACGGAGAGGGTCGTACGGATTGAGCCTTCATTGAAGAAGTCGTGAAGCATCAAGTATGGAAGGATGCTATGAATGAGGAATACAAATCCATCACGAAGAACAATGTCTGGAATGTGGTCCCAAACCCCAAGACAAAACAGTTGTCACCTCGAAGCTGCTTTACAAAATAAAGCATGGAGTTGATGGCAATGCTTAAAAATATAAGACTCACTTTGTTGCTCGAGGCTTCTCTCAAAAAAAAGGTGTAGAATATGATGAGATATTTGCACCTGTTGCCTAATACACCACCATCCGCTCGATCATAGCCCTTGTTGCTTCACAAGGATGGAACCTACATCAGATGGATGTCAAGACTGCATTCTTGCATGGTTCTATTAAAGAGGAAGTGTATGTGGAACAACCCGAGGGGTTTGAGATTCATAATCGAGAATCTCGCGTATGCAGGTTGAAGAAAGTTCTCTATGCGTTGAAGCAAGCACCCCGAGCGTGATATGAGAAGATCGATAGCTACTTGATGAAGCTGGGATTCACTAGAAGTGAAGCCGATCCAAACCTTTACTTTAAGGTTGAGGATGATAAGCCTCTCATACTGGTGTTCTATGTTGACGACCTCTTCCTGACAAGTGCAAACCCTCTCATTCACAAATGTAAGAGGGAGTTGGCTTCTGAATTTGAGATGAAGGACCTAGGACTGATGCACTATTTCCTAGGGCTAGAGGTCTGGCAGAAGCCAGGAGAGATTTTCCTATCTCAAGGAAAATATGTGGTGAAGATATTGGAGAGATTCTGTAGGGTGGACTGCAAGCCCGTGACTACCCCAATGGAGCTTAACTTCAAGAAGTTATGCGGTAGTGTTGTCGGACCTGCTTTGGGAAATGCTTCTGAGTATCGTCAACTCATAGGAGCACTGATGTTCTTCGTGAACTCCCATTCGGATATATGTTTTGCAGTCAACACATTGAGCCAATATATGGTTGAGCCTCATCACTCACATTGGATTGGTGCCAAGAATCTTATGAGATATCTTCGGGCCACAATCACTCATGGGTTGAGATACACTACCGGAGATGTGAAGCTACATGGATATTCCGATGCTGATTGGGCAGACAGTGTGGCGAACCAAAAGAGCACTTTTGGGTGTTGTTTCTCTTTGGGTTCTACCTCGATCTCCTGAATGAGCAAGAAGCAGAAGGCGATGGCTTTGAGCACCGCTGAGGCAGAGTACATTGCTATGAGTATGGCCTCATGTGAGGCTGTCTAGTTGAGGAAGCTCTTCAGTGAGCTATTTGGACATTCGTTGGATACTACCATGATCATATGCGACAACCAAAGTGGGATTTGTTTATCAGGGAATCCCGTATTTCATGATCGCTCCAAACACATTGATATCAGGTACCACTTTATTCAAGATATGGTACAGCGAGGAGCAATAAGCCTCATCATATTGGGATAGATGAACAGTTCATCGACATTATGACGAAGCCCCTGGGAAAGGTCAAATCCTTGACTTTCCGAGAATGACTAGAAGTCGTTGAGAGACCCTCTTATGAGGGTCCTTTATGATGCATATATTGAGCTCTAGGAGCTCCGAGGGTCTTGGGGTACTTCTTGGAGCAACGAGCGACCTTAGGGTGACTCACCCTCCCCTAGTGGTGCGCTGTGTACAGGGTGAATGGTTCAGCCTTCCCCTGTGATACCCCGTGGTGACATGTAGGCAGGATGAGTGGTTCATCCTTCTCCTGCCGAGACATCTTACCCATGCAGTCGGGGAATCATGGGAAGTACCTCTCATCTGGCTAATGAGTAGGGAAATGAGGATAGGGACCATAGTAGTACAGATGGACGCATCGTGTGTGAAAATTCTATCACTGCAACCACTGATTTACTTTACCTACTTATTTTCCAATAAGTTATTTATGAAATTCCTTAAATAAACCTTAAAATAAATTCTGCTGCAGATATCACACCATAATACATAAACAAACACATGCACAAGAATCAACACATCGACATGGATATTTTGGACAACAGTCCCCAGAAAAACCCAATGTGGGAAAACTGGAGCAGCAAGGGAGGATTTTATTATTCAACAATTCTTCAATACAACAGGGTGCCAAACTGGCTTACCCAACAGAGAGAAAAATTCTCCAGCACTTCTCGAAGTCTCAGCGTCAACTTGGCTGACCTCTGTGTAGCTCCCAGACACTGCGTCAGCATTGGGCCTCTCCGCGTCACCCACACAGGCCCTCCACGTCACCCACGTAGGCCCTCCAGTGACTGCGCAGTCTGTTGCTACTCTACATCTGCCTCTCCAACCTTTGTGTTGGTCTTCTGGTGTTGCTCCTGACTCTCTATTCCGTACTTACTGCCTCCTGCTGCTCTCCAAACCACTAGTTCGAATTTCTCAGCTAACCCCACTCCAGAAATCGAACTGACTGGTCTCCCTCAGTGTATCCTCCAACTGACCCTCAAGCCTCTTCTTATACTTTTCTCGTTGGTCCATCAACGGCCGAGATTAAATCTCTAATCAACGGCTAAGATTAGATTTGGCTTGATCCATGACTTTTGGACCCTTCTAACCCAGTTTTATATTAATACCCATTAATATTTTATTTTTCCTAAGTTTAGACTTAGGAACTCCATTAAAAATATTAATTATTTTAATATCTCCCAAACCGGTTAGAATCTACCCAAACCATTTCTGGGTCTTGGAGATCTCATGCACTTTAGCCTCTCCACCAATTTTCATGGCTACAGCACATCTGATGCTACCCCAAATCAACACTCCCTCTTAGCGAGGATTGTGCTCTAGTAATACTCCTCACTGAGTATCACCCTGATCATCCAACATCGGTCCCTATGTTGATGTTAGGCCTCCCTGCCCAACATCCTCTGCACTGTTGCATCCTGTACCGCTGCCCATGGTCCTGCCACTGCCACTACTGCATCTGTACGTCAGCTCCCTCTGCATCCGTGTTGTTGCTGGTCCCTTCTTCCAACACCCCATCTGCACTGCAACTCCCTCTGCCACATTACACCGTGCTACTGCTGACTGCTATCGCACTGCAACATCACCCACATTTTTGCTACTGAAATGGATTCTTTATCATCCCCATCTTTTCCCTAAAATAATCAAACTTTGTTCTTCCAAGGGCCTTGGTGAGGATGTCTTCCACCTGTTCTCCTGTAGGAGTGTAGAACAGTTGTACATCTCCTCGTTGGACACAGTCTCTGACAAAGTGACAGCGAATATCAAAAGGCTTTGACCGATCGTGAAACACTGGATTTGCAGAGAGCTTGATGCAACTCTGATTATTGCACATGGTCCTGGTCGCTTCCATTTTTCTTCGGAATAGGTTCACAAGCAGTTTTCTGAGCCATATGGCCTCACACAAATTTGTGCTTGCCGCCATATATTCTGCCTTAGATGAGCTCAGAGCCACAAACTTTTGTTTCCTGCTGCACCAGGAGGTCATTCCTGATCCAATGTTGAAACAGTACCCAGAGGTACTTTTCCAATCCACTGAACTTCCTGCCCAATCTGCATCAATAAATCCACTCAATCTGATATCCTTACTCCTGGTGTACAAGAGTCCATAATCGACTGTTCCCTGTAAATACCTAAGAACATGTTTGGTTGCTGCCCAATGCGCCCTCTTCGGTTCCACCATGAACTGACTGAGGGTGTTGACAGCGTAGCAAATGTCTGGCCTGGTATTGACCAGATACATCAGGGACCCTATGAGCTGCCTGTATAAGGTGGGATCAACATCCTTGTCTTTTGATGCATCAATCTTCTTCCAGTTGGTGATCATTGGAGTAGCCATGGGTCTACAGTCCTCCATCTTGAATCTCTTTAGGATTTATGTAGCATATCTCCCTTGCCCAAGGAAGATCTCTCGCTTTTGCTGCCAAACTTCCAACCCTAGAAAATAATGCATTTGTCCCAAATCCTTCATATCAAATTCTATGGCTAGATTCTTCTTGCAGTCCCCGATGAGCCTGGATGATCCTGTCAGAAAGAGATCATCCACATACAATGCTAAGATTAGCGGCTCATTCTCTACAACCAAATAGTAGAGATTTGGATTTGCGTCACTCTTGACAAATCCCATCTTCTGCAAGCAGCCATTGTTTCGACCATACCATGCTCTAGGTGCCTGTTTCAGCCCATACAAGGCTTTCTTCAACCTGCATACATGAGACTTCTTCTCATGTGTCTCAAAGCCCTCTGGTTGTTCAATGTATACCTCTTCTTCTATCACCCCGTTTAGAAATGTCATTTTGACATCCATTTGATGAATCTCCCACCCCATCTGTGCTGCAAGAGATATCACGGTTCTAATAGATGTATACCTGAATACCGAAGTAAAGGTCCCTTCGTAGTCAATTCCTTCCTTCAGAGCATACCCCTTAGCCACAAACCTGGCTTTATATTTCTCTACACTGTCGTCTGCAGCGTATTTGATCTTGTAAATCCATCTCGAACCTACCACTGATCTGTCTTGAGGCCTTGGCACTACCTCCCAGGCATCGTTCACCATTATGGAGTTGTACTCCTCTACCATCGCATCTAGCCAAACTTAATGTTGAGCTGCCTCCTGGAAACTGGAAGGCTCCCCATCGTGAGCTACTAATGCCTGATATCTATCTGGTTGTTTTCGCTCCCTTTTATTGTTTCTTGGCACACCGATTAAGTCCTCTACATTTCGCAGAATTTGACAAAGTTCCCTACTAGTTCTTCCTCTGCCAGCAAGTGCTTCTGTTAGCTCCTCTCATCATGTGAATCTTCCTGACCCGAGGAAGAATTCTTTACTTCCGTTGGTCGAAGAGGTTTAACCAGCGACTCCTCTCTTGACTGCTCCTCAGAAGGCATTTCACAAGATTTTCTGAAAGCCATATCCTCCATGAACTTCACATCTCGTCGAACCACTACCTTCCTACTCCCTGGAAGATAGATTCTGTATGCCTTAGCGTTCTCACTATATCCCACTAGATACCTTTTTTCTGCAGTTTGATCTAGCTTTTACCTCTTTTCCTTGGGTACGCGGCAATATGCTAAACTACCAAATATCTTGAAATGAATGACTTCAGGCATTTTCCCTGTGAAAACTTTCCTTGGAGTAATCTTGCCCAATGCCCAATGAGGAGTCATGTTCTGAACATAGACTGTTGTGCTACATGCTTCCACCCACAGTGATTTTGGCATATCCTGATCATACATCATGGCCCTAGTTGCTTCTACAATAGTCCTGTTCTTCCTTTCTGTTACTCCATTCTGCTCCGGATTGTAAGGAGTTGTCCACTCCCTTCTGATGCCCTCAGCGCAAAAATCAGTGAAGTCCTTATTGACATACTCTCCACCATTATCTGAGCGCAAAACTTTTATTTTCCTCCCAGTCAAATTCTCCGCCAGAGCCTTGAACTCTTTGAATCGACAAAAAACCTCGTCCTTGGTTTTCAGAAGATAAATCCAAGTTTTCCTTGAGTGGTCATTAATGAAGGTAAGGAAGTACTCCGCACCACTAAGAGCTTTAGTGGACATAGGTCCGCAGATATCTTAGTGTATCAATCCTAATACACTCTTGGCCTTGTTTTTACTTCTAGAAAATGTTGCTTTGGCATACTTTTCTAGAGCACATCCTCTACATACATCATCTCGTTCTGTACTAAGATCCGAAACTCCTATTACAGTGCTCCTGAGAATTCTCAGAGCCCCATGGTGCAAATGTCCCATTCTTCTGTGCCATAGTTCGCTCAAATCTTTGTCTCCATGACTGCCTATTAGTGCCATTAGTGATTCTAGTTGTAGTCTATACATCCTGTTACTTTTGATCCCGATCTGCACTTTCTTTTTCCAGCTCGGGTGTTTGACGTATACTTTCTCCTTGATGAAGAAGACGTCATAGCCTTTGCCTTGAAGTTGCGACATTGAAAGTAAGTTCATCTCCAATCCCGGTACATGCAACACATTGGTAGCACGGAACCGCTCTCCCTATTCTGTTTGAAAAACTATGGTACCCCTCCCTACTGGAGTAAACTTTGCCTTGTTCCCCATGGTGATCTGAAAGTTCATCTTCTCCTCCCGATAATCTGAGAAACATTCCCGGATTCCCTTCATATGCCAAGAGGCTCCACTTTATATATACCATACATTTGATGATGCAGAACTAGTCATACAAGCCACTTCTTCTTCCAGCCTGGAAGCCAACATAGAGAAATCGAAATCATTTTCTCTTGTGCAATTTTCTGAAAATCTGTGCGAGTCTCCTAACCTAGATGCCTCTGCATCATGGTCTCGACCCATAATTGATTTTCCCTTCCTGTCTCTGATTACTCGCTCTGATACCATGTGAGAATTCTATCATTACAACAACTGATTTGATTTACCTACTTATTTTCCATAAGTTAGTTATGAAATTCCTTCAATAAACATTAAAATAAATTATGTTGCAGATATCACACCATAATACAGAAACAAACACATGCACAAGAATCAACACATCGACATAGATATTTTGGACAACAGTCCCCGCAAAAAACCCAATGTGGGAAAACCGGTGCAGAAAGGGAGGATTTTATTATTCAGCAATTCTTCAGTACAACAGGGTGCCAAACTGGCCTACCCAATAGAGAGAAAAATTCTCTAGCACTTCTCCAAGTCTCAGCATCAGCTTGGCTGACCTCTGCGTAGCTCCTAGACACTCTGCGTCAACCCCTGCCTCTCTGCATTAAAACTAGGCCTCTCTGCATCACCCATGTGGGCCCTCCAGTGACTGCACAGTCTGTTGCTACCTCTGCGTCTATCTCTCCTACCTCTGCGCTGGTCTTCTGGTGCTGCTCCTAACTCTTTGATCTGTACTTTCTGCCTCCTGCTGCTCCCCAGACCACTAGTTAGAATTTCTCAGCTAACCCCTCTCCAAAAATCGAACTAACTAGTCTCTCTCAGTGTATCCTCCAACTGACCCTCACACCTCTTCTTATACTTTTCTCGTTGGTCCGTCAAAGGCCGAGATTAAATCTCAATCAACAGCTAAGATTAGATTTGGCTTGATCCATAACTTTTGGACCCTTCTAACCCAGTTTTATATTAAAACCCATTAATATTTTATTTTTCCTAAGTTTAGACTTAGGAACTCCATTAAAAATATTAATTATTTTAATATCTCCCAAACCAGTTAGAATCTTCCCAAACCATTTCTAGTTCTTGGATATCTCATGTGCTTTAGCCTCTCCACCAATCGTCATGGCTAGAGCACATCCGATGCTACCCCAAATCAACATCGTGTATCTACCGTACTCCCTATGCTAGGATGACATTGATCTGGGATCAATTAGAACTGACTTCGGGTCAGTAAGAGAAATATACCTCTCTTTTGGAACTAAGCTGGGATTAGTAAGAGTGGTATCACACACTCTTCATTGGGACTGACTTCACATCAGTAAGAGCGCTATTGGGCACTCTCTTTTATCTGGGACTGACTTCGGGTCAGTAGAGGATGGTATGATACATTCTCGATCATTTCTTCTTCTTCATAGTTCAGCAAAGCAGAGCAGTGCAGGGCAGTGCATTTGATGGCAAAGATGGTATTGATAGACAGATGGATTAGCAAATGGAGTTCTTCCTAGTTGAGAGGGAGTGTTAAAATTGGAAACTAGGGCCAAACTCCATGTGGGTCATCTTATTTATGGCAGCTGATAATTTTCTTGGATTCCTCTCGTCGAGGACTGCGGGATTGATCTAACGATCATCCCATGCCGACATGTATTCATGGATATATGAATTTATTTGTATTTCTTAACAATTTGCCAAGGTCGGCCAGCAGGTTAAGTTGTGTTGCACACCCCCAACTAACCTCAACGTTGCATATAAAAGGAGGAGACATTGTGTCTCATTTCACTCACTCTCATCCTCTCATCTCTTCCTTGTCTCTTGGGTATACACCAGGAAGGAGGACACAGATCTCTTGGGCAGCTTTGATGAAGGACGCAGATCTCTAGGGCATCATTGTGAGGACGCAAATTAGGGCAGCGAGGACACAGGAGGGTACAGCCATCTGTTTGGGGTGATTTAGGGTTGCTTTGACCAGCATCTTACCCTCTTTGATTGCGGCTTTACATGGGCAGCCTCTCCTAGGCTAGACGAAGTGTTGCGTTGACTTTTGGAGGGCTGATTTGGGACAGTGTTGACTGGTTAGGGTTGGCTGCAGGTTGTTGTAGCTTTCATTGTTGATTTGTCCCTCTTACTTGAACTGTTTTGGGCTGCACATACTTCTTGTTGGAGGTCGAGTTCTCCTAGGATATCTTAAGGTCATTGGTGAGATGTTTGACCAGCTTTGACCTTGCTGATTTGATTTATGCTACTGCTGTTATAAATCATAGATTTGTGATATTGTACTATCTCTCTCTCTCTCTGCTGACTTATTGAAGAATATAGAAGCATTGATCAAAGGGTTTCCCCGCATTGGGGTTTGTCCCTGGCTAGCCGCCACATCTTGTGTCTCTTGTCTTGGCTTTTCTTCTGTCGATTTTATTTATGTTCTATCAACATTTTACTTATATGTTAATGTGATTGCTATACTGAGAATTGACATTGGGCTAATAAGAGGAATTGAAGTAAATTTCTCTAAGCATAGAACATACCTAAAATAACATGGAATCAGAGCTGAGGTGAAGACAAAGCCCAAGCAAGAGCAAGAACAATCACCAAAGACGGTTGGAAAAAGTCAAAAGGCTTCATGGGTTCCTCATCACACTTCCCCACGGAAGACAAGCTCTGTGAGAAGTCTGACGATCACGGATGGAAGATGTCTCTTGATCTGACATTGGAAAAGCAGGGAGTGTTTGATTATGTGAGAGGCAGAATTACAGAGCCTCCATCAAATGCATCGGCTGCTACAAGGAACAAGTACACTAAGGGTGAAGTCAAAGCAAAGAAGATCATTCGGGACTCTATTGACAAGCGTTTGGTGGCCTACATTTCCAAGATGAACACCTCCAAGGAGATCTACGATAGACTGGTAAGCTTGTTTAAAGTTAGTGATGCAAATCAAGTTTTGTTCCTCAAAAATAAGCTAAAGGATATTAAGAAGGGCAAGGACGAGGATATTCAATCCTATTTCTTAAGGATCACTGAGATCAAGAATGATCTCCTATCTATTGGAGAAGTCATTACTGGCAGGGAACTAATTATCACTACTCCTGGAGGGCTCCCATCTGAATGGTATGTATTTAGAACCACTCTTCTCAACAACGATCGAATTCTGAGATTTGAGGAATTGATGACCAGATGCATTCAAGAAGAGACAAGGATGGTGGAGCAAGAAATGCCTTCAAGCAAAGGCAACCCCATTGCTTTCTCCTCTCAAGCTAAAAGGAGAAATAATTTTGGGTCTAAATTCAAAGGAAAGGCCAGATCGAAGGGTGGAAGAAAGGGAAGATGCTTTGCTTGCAATAAATTTGGCCACTATGCGAGGGAGTGTCCAAATAGGAAGGACACATCTCATGACGATGATCAAAATCACTCCCGGGGCAACTCCAACCACAATCAAAGGAATGGCAGGTTCAATGGCAAAGGAAAGAGGAATGTCGGAAATCAAGGAAGTGGTCAACCCTCCAAGAAAGCAAGGAACTCCAGGTATGAATCAAATGTTGTTAACAATAAGCAAGATGAATATTATCTGATATCGGCCCTCTCCACTACCTCTCCTCCGGACTCATTGGGCAATTGGCTTATTGATAGTGGTGCCTCAAGGCACTTCACTGGTTACAAGGAAGCTCTCTCTAATCTGATAGAGAAGGAGACAAACTTGGAGATTATTCTTGGAGACAATTCCACCTATCCCATAAAGGGTGTAGGGAATGGAACTCTTCAATTAAATCAAGGTAACACAATTCATTTGCAAGAAGTCCTATATGTACCTGATCTCAAGAAGAACCTGGTGTCCATTTTGGCAATGGAAGACAAAGGCTACAAGGTGGCCTTCATCGATGGCAAGGTACGTGTGTGGAAAAAGAATTTTAAAGATGCTTTCACTCTTGGGTTTCGAGTTGACTCTTTATATCAAGTTGGAGGAAGTTCGTTGGGAGTCATGTCTTGCGACACATCTCTCCAGTCCGAACTATGGCACCGGAAGTTTGCCCACCTTCATTATAAGGCTCTACCATGTGAGACAAATGGTGACAAGGATGCCCGAGTTCAAAATAGAGCATGAAGGTGTACGTTTGGGATGTGCCGAAGGAAAGCTCAAAAGGGGACCATTTCCCTCAAGCCATAGCAAGACCTCCGGCATTTTGCAGTTGGTTCACTCTGACATATTTGGTATGATGCCCGTGAACTCTTTGGGAGGATATTTATATTATCTCACTTTTACAGATGAGTATTCTCGCAACACTTGGATATACTTCTTGAAAAAGAAGGATGAAGTGTTCTCTTGGTTCCGTCACTTCAAAGCCTTGATCGAGAATCAAACCGAGAAGAGGATCAAGATCTTAAGGACTGATAGTAGGACCGAGTATGAATCCATTGAGTTCCATGACTTTTGCAAAGAGTCTAGCATTAAGAGGGAGACCACAACACCATACACTCCTGAGCAGAATGGTGTGGCGGAAAGGAAGAATCGTACGATTGTGGAAGTTGTTCATGCCATGCTCCATGATCAAAGACTTTCGAAGTTTCTATGGGCCGAAGCTGCGAATACCACCGTATATGTTCAAAACCGATGTCCTCATCAAGCATTGGATTCCAAGACTCCCGAAGAGATGATCACTAGTAAGAAACCTAATGTCTCTCATTTTAGAATTTTTGGAAGTCCCGTATATTTTCATGTGTCGAAAGAGAAAAAGGAACAAATTGGGTGCCTGTGGAAAGAAGGGAATCTTTGTGGGCCATAGTGAAAATTCTAAGGGCTATAGAATCTATGTGGATGGTCAAAGGGAAGTCGAAATTAGTCATGATGTCAACTTTGACGAAGATATGGCTCTTAGTAAGATTGACAATCTTCCAATTCTAAGGAAAACTAAAAACCTGACACCAGGAAGCTGGATGAAAAGGAAGATGAAATGATGCCCGATTTGGAATAACCTATGGATCCTATTGATCCCCCTCCACAAGAGCCTTCCTCTTCTAGGAAGAGGCCCTCATGGCTTAGGGGGACACTTGATGATGTTGAAGGACATATTGCACCCAGAGGAACCTTCCGTGAAAGTAAGAAGCCGACCAAGTATCAGGGATACTTGACCATTATGAGCACCATAATTCAATGAGCCTTCACCGTTCGAAGAAGCTGTGAAGCATCAAGTATGGAAGGATGCTATGAATGAGGAATACGAGTCCATCATGAAGAATGATGTTTGGGATGTGGTCCCTAGACCCCAAGACAAAACAGTTGTCACCTCGAAGTGGCTTTACAAAATAAAGCATGGAGCTGATTGGAGTGTTGAAAAATATAAGGCTCGCTTTGTTGCTCAAGGCTTCTCTCAAAAGGAAGGTGTAGATTATGACGAGATATTTGCACCTGTTGCCCGATACACCACCATCCGCTCGATCATAGCCCTTGTTGTTTCGCAAGGATGGAACCTATATTAGATGGATGTCAAGACTGTGTTCTTGCATGGTTCTATTAAAGAGGAAGTCTATGTGGAACAACCCGAGGGATTTGAGATTCATAATCGGGAATCTCACATATGTAGGTTGAAGAAAGCTCTCTATGGGCTGAAGCAAGCACCCACAGCTTGGTATGAGAGGATCAATAGCTACTTGATGAAGCTGGGATTCAGTAGGAGTGAAGCCGATCCAAACCTTTACTTTAAGGTTGAGGATGATAAGCCTCTCATAGTGGTGTTGTATGTTGACGACCTCTTCCTGACAGGTGCAGGCCCTCTCATTCACAAATGTAAGAGGCTGTTGGCTTCCAAATTTGAGATGAAGGTCCAAGGACTGATGCACTATTTCCTAGGGTTGGAGGTCTTGAAAAAGCCAGGAGAGATTTTCCTATCTCAAGGAAAATACGTCGTGAAGATATTGGAGAGATTTGGTATGGTGGACTGCAAGCCCGTGACTACCCCAATGGAGCTTAACTTCAAGAAGTTATGCGGTAGTGTTGTCGAACCTGCTTTGGGAAATGCTTCTGAGTATCATCAACTCATAGAAGCATTAATGTTCTTGGTGAACTCCCATCCGGATATATGTTTTGCAGTCAACACGTTGAGCCAATATATGGTTGAGCCTCATCACTCACATTGGATTGGTGCCAAGAATCTTCTGAGATATCTTCGGGGCACAATCACTCATGGGTTGAGATACACTGCCGAAGATGTGAGGCTACATGGATATTCTGATGTTGATTGGGCAGGCAATGTGGTGGACCGAAAGAGCACTTCCGAGTGTTGTTTCTCTGTGGGTTTTGCCTCGATCTCCTGGATGAGCAGGAAGCAAAAGTCGGTGGCTTTGAGCACCACTGAGGCAGAGTACATTACTGTGAGTATGGCCTCATGTGAGGCTGTCTGGTTGAGGAAGCTCTTCAGTGCGCTGTTTGGACATACGTTGGATACTACCGTAATCCTATGCGATAACTAGAGTGGGATTCGTTTATCATAGAATCTCGTATTTCATGATCGCTCCAAACACATCGATATAAAGTACCACTTTATCCGAGATATGGTACAACAAGGAGCAATAAGGTTCCATCATATTGGGACAGATGAACAAGTCGTCGACATTCTGACAAAGCCCCTGGGAAAGGTCAAGTTCTTGACTTTCCAAGAACGACCAGGAGTCATTGAGAGACCCTCTTATGAGGGTCCTTTATGATGCATACATTGAACTCTAGGAGCTTCGGGGGGCTTTGGGTACTTCTTGGAGCGACGAGCGACGATAAGGTGACTCACCCTCCCCTAATGGTGCGTTGTGTAAAGTTTGAATGGTTCAGCCTTCCTCTGTGATACCCCGTGGCGACATGTAGGTAGGATCAGTGGTTCATCCTTCTCCTGCCAAGATATCCTACCCATGCAGTCCAGGACTCATGGGAAGTACCTCTCATCTGGCCAATGAGTAGGGAAATGAGGATAGGGACCATAGTAGTATTGATGGACGCATCGTGTATCTACCATACTCCCTATGCTAGGATGACATTGATCTGAGACCAATTGGAACTGACTTCGGGTCAATAACTCTCCTTTGGAACTGATCTGGGATCAATAAGAGTGGTATGACACACTCTCTTCATTGGGACTGACTTCGGGTTAGTAAGAGCACTATTGGGCACTCTCTTTTATCTGGGACTGACTTCAGGCCAGTAGAGGATGGTATGATACGTTCTCGATCATTTCTTCTTCTTCATAGTTCAGCAGAGCAGAGCAGAGCAAAGCCGAGCAGTGTAGGGCAATGCATTTGATGGCAGAGATGGTACTGACAGACAAATGGATTAGCAAATGGAGTTCTCCCTAGTTGAGAGGGAGTGTTGAAATTAGCAACTAGGGCCAAACTCCATGTGGCTCATCTTATTTATGGCAGCTGATATTTTTCTTGGATTCCTCTCGTTGAGAGGTGTAGGATTGATCTAACGATCATCCGATTCCGACATGTATTCATGGAGATATGAATTTATTTGTATTTCTTGACAATTTGTCAAGGTCGGCCAGCAAGTTAAGTTGTGTTGCACACCCCCAACTAACCTCAACGTTGCATATAAAAGGAGGAGACATTGTGTCTCATTTCACTCACTCTCATCCTCTCATCTCTTCCTTGTCTCTTGGGTATACACAAGGAAGGAGGACGCAGATCTCTTGGGCAGCTTTGAAGAAGGACGCAGATCTCTAGGGCATCATTGTGAGGACGCAGATTAGGGCAGCGAGGATGCAGGAGGGTACAGCCATCTGTTTGGGGTGATTTAGGGCTGCTTTGACCAGCGCCTTACCCTCTTTGACTGCGGCTTTACATGGGCAGCCTCTCCTAGGCTAGACGAAGTGCTGCGTTGACTTTTGGAGGGCTGATTTGGGACAGCATTGACTGGTTAGGGCTGGCTCCAGTTTGCTGTAGCTTTCATTGCTAATTTGTCCCTCTTACTTGGACTGTTTTGGGCTGCACTTACTCACTGTTGGAGGCCTAGTTCTCTTAGGATATCTTAAGGTCATTGGCGAGCTGTTTGACAAGCTTTGACCTTGCTGATTTGATTTATGCTGCTGCTGTTATAAATCACAGATTTGTGATATTGTACTCTCTCTCTCTTTCTGCTGAATTATTGAAGACTATAGAAGAATTGATTAAAGGGTCTCCCTGCATTGGGGTTTGTCCCTGGCTAGCCGCCACATCTTGTGTCTCTTGTCTTGGCTTGTTTTCTGTCAATTTTATTTATGTTCTATCAGCGTTTTACTTATATGTTAATGTGATTGCTATACTGAGAATTGACATTGGGCTAATAAGAAGAATTGAAGTAAATTGCTCTAAGCATAGAACATACCATAATTTAACATGCAATCATAAGAAGATTGCAACCAAGGACCCTAGAAATCAAAGAATTCATTTAAAATAGAAATGTCATAATACTTAAATAGATTTCAAAAGTGCACATAACTTTGTATATGTCAATATCACCAAATAACTAAAACCTCTTTGTATACCCTACCAAAGTTCTCAGTGTTACAATCCCAGGAGGAAGAAGATTCCATAAGGTTTATGTCCAAATACAAATCTTTGAACCACAGAGAATTCTATTCTCTACCACTATATCAGATGGATAGGGAATTAGGTGTAGAATGGCTGATATAGTTAGGTACTTATGCCACCCAACCTCCAAGAATAGTTCATGGAATTTAATTGGAAAGCAAAAAATTATAAGTTATATGCTTTTGAAATTCCACCCTACAATAAAAGCACTTCACAAAAACTAAAGAATAAGTTGTAATGAAATGCCAACATACACACATCATCTAAGAAGCCAAATAGAAAAACTTCAAAACATTATGTTTATGCTACAAGAAAACCTTGTTAACAGTCAAACCCAAATCAAGAACCCGGGCAACCCTCCAACACCAAATACAAAAAACCCAACGAAGACATTCTAAGAAGAAAAAATCATTTGTAGCATCTCCTTTCGAGAATGTTCCAGTACAAAGCAACTTTAAATCGAGACAACATGTAATATACACATCCATATATCTTTATAATTAATACAATCTCACTGGCATAGTAGGTTAGCTCAATCGTTCAACACATTGTTCAAGGCAGCCTTAGTTGTGAGATCCCTAGTGGTTTTCCCACTATGTTACCAGCTACTATTATGACTGGTGGTTGAACCACCCTCCATCCAGATCTTACAAGGATGGGGCATATCCCAAGGGGTTTTCCCTAAACATAATAATAATAATAATAAACAGTATCATTAAATTAATGGAGTACATTTAAAAAGCCAGCCTATTCCAAGAGGCATCACCCCTCAGTGTTTAAAGTTTAAACCCTGACAACACATATTTATACTCTTGGCCTCCCACTATAAAAGCATGCTCTCATATCATATCAATACATTATTTTATCTTAGATATTCTATGATAATATTTGGGCACACATAAATTATATGTGACACCACCTCACAAGAAAATTTGTCCAACATATATCGTGATTCAAAGAAGAATAATTGATGAAGAACAAAACCACCTTGAATTTATAGAATTAAGGAGAGGTACAACATCGTGTTACACTTGTGCAAAATCAGATTTACCATTAAAATGAAGCTTTTAAGCATTTACTATTGGACTTGCTCTAACCTGCTTGATACAACTTTTCTAGGACTGAAAGTAACTCCATCAACCATATGTATGTAAAACCAGAAATTCAGAATGGACATAAACCACAATACAAAAAATTAATTTATCTGATTCTACTTACCCATTCCAACGGTTATACATCATCACTAAGACCACTGGTACCAGTAGCCGTGGCTGCCCGAGAGCTCCTCTGCACATAAGTGGATATGTTGTTTATCAAGCACATCAAGTAATTTAGAAACAAACTTTCAGATATTTATTTCTCTTTGTTCTCTATGAGAAAATAGATTTGACAGAATATGAAACTGATTTACAATTTTGAGCCGCAAAGTAAGTTAAAACTTAAAACATTAAATTTGGAGGTTATGGGATCTTATTTCTCTTTGTTCTCTCAGAGAAAATAGATTTGACAGAATATGAAACCGATTTACAATTTTGAGCCGCAAAGTAAGTTAAAACTTAAAACATTAAATTTGGAGGTTATGGGATCCTGGTTTGTAGCTTCTGACTGACAGACACCAAAAGGTCGACAGCATTCTGAGCTGAATAAATTTGATAAAAGATATGCATCATTATGATTCACAAGACTATAAGTTAAGCAAAGAAAGGGTAAAGAACAATATTATTTATCAAAATGAAACAGAATCATAGATTTAAGACCTAAAAACAATTGTAATGAAAAATCACAATCATTATTGGACCCATACCATTCTAATAATAAATAATCAAGTCATTACTATTTGAATTAAGTCAAATCCTTATTTGAATTGTCATTCTCATTAAGCCATCCTTGCATCAATAAAGAATTCCAATGCTCACTCGCTACATGATCAGTGCACAAAGCCAGGATTCAAAAAGAAGAATGCTGCTTATAATGAAAAAAAAAAAACATATAAGCCCATGCCATTATTCATTTGAAATATATTTCTAAACACGTATTTCTTTATCTTCAAAGTCTCATTTTCTACTTGAATTGTGCCAATGTCTGCATCACCAATATTAACTTCCATGAATCACTTTTAAAAAATGTTACTAGCCCTGCATCTTTCTTGGATCATTTTTGTACTTTTTCTCAGCATAATTGAGAAGTTATAGTTTGGAGGAAACATACTCCAGATATGACCCATGAAATCTGCATAGTGAAAGAGATAAGGCTAAGTCAATAGTACCAACCACCTAGCAAATGGCTTGAAGTTTTGAATACAATAGCTAACAAGATGGGATCTCAAGTAGATCAAATGCTTAAACTGAATCTCACTGGAGCTAAGACACAAAAGGGTGCCAACAACGTACTCGTTCCAGAAAAATGCTACATCTTTTACTTCAGTTTGATCTTTACCTACACTCGTATTGCCAACAAGGAAGGAACATCTATTGAACTTCCCTAACTTCTCAATCATTGAGCAGCAATCCTCTATTCTCTAAACAACATCCTTAATTTCTTAAACATCTTGTGTCCTTACAACCGAGCTAAGTTGGAATGATCACAGAATGAAAAGACTTCATCAAAAAGGTGGAAAGCTCTGTTTTCTTTTCAAAGCGAGAGTAAACAAACAGATCTTTGGGACTACAATGCACTGTACACTATTTGGTCTCTTTGTTACACAAGTTCTTCATCGTGGAGGTGAAGTATGGATGAGCTCAATCTCAGTGAAATAAAATGAGGAAGTAAGCACATCATAGGAATTGGTCAAGCTAGGCACATATCCATTACAAGTGGACAATAAGAAGTCTCCTCAAGGCTCAGGCTCGGTCAAAGTGTAAGAAACGTGAATGAGAACAAATAATGAAAGCACTTACGGAACATTTTAAAGGGAAGGCATGTAAATCAAACAAAGCATTTAATGGATGTAGTGATTAGTAGTGAAGGAAGTGTGTCTAGAAGAGTTAAAGGCCTATCTACAAGGAAAAAAAAACTAGATCTTCCATTTGTTGTACAAAATGAGAAACAATCCAAGGAGCAAAACAATTAAGTCCAACAAATATAGATAGAAAATGCTTAGCAAGGAAAAAGACCATAAATCTCAGCCATACTTTAAAGTCAACATACCAAAACAATCCTGCAATTTATAACAAGCACTCATCAACTTCCTTCTGATGAGGTTTGACAAAAAAGACTTGAATGAAATGCAAAACCTTGTGAAATTTTCTATGGAAAAAAGAAACTGAGGATCATTTTCTATTATGCCGCCTATGGCAACCTGTGGAGAAAGACACAAAGTGATACCCCAACCAGCATCATTCAGGCATATAATAGGAGAACCTATTAAGATAGAAAAGATATAATTGGAAAGCAAATAATTAAAGGATGAAAAAGATATAAGAGGTGCAAATATATGGATGATTATACTGACAAATTTTAACACCTTTACATATACCCTTGTATAAGTTATATGTAAAAATGTATTTACCCTTTAAAGGTGTCATTGTAACAAAACGGGAATGGATTTAATTTTAAGCGTTTGATTATAAAGCATGTCAATGGGATTGCAGTTCAGCAGTAAAGAAGACAACGTGTTAGGTCACCTATCAAAGTTTAATTCCATTGAAAGCATGAATAAGACATTGGGGCTAGGAGCAAGTCCTGTGTGAAATTTGACAGAATCATACCCCCTCTCATAAAGGCTTAAGCCAAAAGAAAGTCCTTGTGATGTTCACCCACTAAAGGGCCATCTCACTCATCCAAACAGCACACTTCTGGTGCTTAACCTCTTCAGCCCAATTGCACTGCTTCTCTTGAGTTTAAAGGAGCCACTTTCAGAATATATATATACATAAAGCGATATCTTTTATCTTAAAGAACTTTCTAAAGAGTGGGGAGTTTGTTCAATGGTTGGGACTACCCAATTTCCCAACAATCATGCACAAATTTCAATAATCAGGCAATTAATGCAAATACTGAAAATTCATCTTAATCTTGATATTACCCATATCTGTTTCCTGTGTGAGCTTTCAACCTTAGGGATGAATCTGAAATATTAAATTACAGCAGCTATTATTTCACTTTTGTTCAACCCAATTCACCAGGTAGCCCAAAACAATCAATACAAAATAAGTGTTCTTCAATGCCAACAGATTACAACCCTTAGGGAACACTTTCCAAGCAAATTACATATCTAAAAGTACTTTAAGACATTAAATAGCTGACAAATCTCATAACCTTAAATGGAAGGAACTGTAGATATTGGACGAGGGAACCATTTCGGTCGAACCATTATGTAAACTGGAACGTAAGGTTCAACAGCTCAGGGACCGCTTGGTAGACCAAGTTAAGGTCCAGTGGGACAAGTATAGCCCTAGATCGGCTATCTGGGAAGATACTTAGACCATATGTCGAAGATACCCCAACTTGTGTTGATTTTGACGAACGTAAAACCTTATTTTGTATATGAATACTTTATTTTAGTTAGATACTTAAGACTATCATTTTGAACTATTACATGTAAAAATGAATTTTATTTAAACTTTGTTGGTACATGGATACCAATAAGAAATATGATAATTGTTTAACTCTGCTGGTACATGGATACCAATATGGAATATGTGATTTAATTAATATTGTTGGAATATGGATACCAATATGAAGTCTAGTATTTGCTTAAATTTGCTACGAAATCTGAATTATGAATTATGTTATGGATGGGATATCCATAAATTTTATTTTTATTTTGCATATCAACCTGATTGATGAAATGGAAATAAAAGAATAACTACATTTGACTACTTAATGTGAAAACGAACTTACAGATATATTGGCTAGACATAGCCAAGTATGTTATATGAACTCAAAGATCAATATCATATATCGCAGCATATTGGGAATGCATAGAAATTGTTATCTGAATACATTTAGTTTTGAATATATTGATGCATATGTTATAATGTGTGGACAAGTGTTTACATTGCAGATAGTATCATTACCAAACCAACCATGTGATGACAAAACTCCAAGAACAATTGAGGCTTAATGAAATTCCATGATAAGGTGTTGATAAGGTATTGACCCCAGTCCTACTAGGAGGGGTGGAGGTGTTCCCCACCGTTTATCCTCCAAAGTCTGGAGTCATGGGAGGACAGTGTGAGTCACGCTCCCCTAAACGTGTGATGATGATTGTCGGATGCGTACTGGGGAATTAAGTTGATATAGTCAATTGTGTCACCCTTGAGGTTTATAAATGGTTAGACCAGTATAGTTGATGCCTTGGCATATTCCAGTAGCGGACGGATAGGATGGGAACAAAAGAGATTAGGAAGGTTTTCGAATAACTTGGGGACTCTGCTGAGGCAGGGCATGACTACTAAAGTTGTAAACCAATAAATGATCAAAATACAAATGTTAAAATGCCCTCACATTATAAACAAGAATCCAACTACAGTAGCTCGGGTTAAATCACAAAGATAATCTCATTCAAGACAGGTGCGGAAATTACAATGACCACAGTTTTTAGGCTATTACAATTTCGTTGCCATTAAAGTCTCACTGCTATCACAATTTCAGTGCTATCATATTTCGCTGCAAACGCAAGGATGAAGTCTCACCACAATGCCACAGTCTCAATGCAATCTTAATAAAGGATTTCGATGCCATGTTATCTCAGGTCTCGGTGTAATTACAGTGAGAAGCTCAGATGGGGTACAGGCATACTCTTGGTGCTATTACAGTAAGATAATGCTATCACAGTAAGGTGTTATCACAATTTTAATACTACTATAACACAGTCTCGGTGCAATCTTTGTCTCGGTGTAACCTCAGTGACAAGGATTTGGTGCCACAACAATGAGAAGGTTTGCAATAAGAAGGTCTCAGTCCACCACAGAAATGAAGTTTCAATGTTATGAGATCTCAGTACTATTACAGTGTGACATAGATCTTCATATGCAAACACAGTGAAAGGAGGATGACTTGATAGAGGTAGTCTCAAGTCTAAGTTGTAAGGGTCTTGGTCGTCTCATCTTGAATCTACTGAAGGAAGAACTTTGATTGGGTTTTCTCCTAGAGTGGGGTTTTTCCCTTGCAGCGTGCCTACATCTTGCATTCTCTTTTACTTGTTGCTTGGCATTCGTCTTGATGATAAGAAAAGATAATTCAAAAGAACAAATAATAATAATGAAAAACATCACAAGATAATGTCATTAATAAGAGAAATAGTGTAACTGCCACTCCTTGGATTTCATAGGACACAATCCTTTCATGAATCTAATTAACACTAAAAATAATTACTGATATAGTATATAAACACTAACTTCGGGAAGAATTTTTCTCAAGGAGGGGTGTATGTAATGGCCCCGCCACGAACTATGACCAGAAAAGGAGTATTAGTGTGCATACAAGGCATGCATATGATAGCTACATATGCATACATTGCATTAGTAAACTTACTAATTGGTTATAAAATATGTCTAAAGAAAGGATAAACGAATTAATTATTAAAATACTAGATTAAATACCTAACAATTAAGAAAGGAAATCTTACCCTAAACATAACACTCCAAAATATATATAGTAAATATCTCTTTATTAACTTTGAATAGATTAAATGCTTATAATTTGAATACTTAATTGCTCTTATTATTAACATAAATCAATATAATATATCAAACATATATTCAAATTAAAAGGAATGGTATATATGAAACATATTATATACAACAAAGAAAAATATAGTATAATAAAAGGGACTACATATGTATGTTATACATCAAGTAATAAAAATAACTCATAAAAGACCTATCGTAAAATAAAGGCAACAACCTCCAACAATGATGCTACTGTGTCAAAAGGCAGTCACTACTTGAAAATTTCAGGAAAAGTTAATGACAGGGCAGTGAAGGGATGGAGGGTGGTGGAGAGGTTGCAGAGGAAGGAAGGAACCTTGGGATTATAAGGGGATCGATGGAGGTATTTGAGAAAGGAAGGAGTTTTGGGAGTATTTCACAAACAATGAAGGAAATTTCGAGGAAGCCTTAGATAGAGAGGACAAAGTGGAAGAGTCAGCGTTCATTGTTCTTGAAGTTTTGGGCACAGGGGCCAAAGTGCTTCCATTTTGAAGTACTCTAGAGTTGGGTACTGAGATTGTGCCCAGTTTGGCAGGGAGGTTTTGGCCATTTTGGTAACGAGAGAAATTTTGGTGCTATAAGAACTCAGGATCAACTTCAAACACGGAAGCCAAGTATGTATTTGTGAATTAAATTGATAAATTCTTCTTTAAATTGCAACAGTTAAATTTTGGTAAATTTTAGGAATTTAATTTCGGTTTGTCCACTAAAGAAATTCACTTAACTTGTCCTTAATCAATCTCAATTGTTTAATTTTTAACTTAATCATCAATATTATTATTACTATTATCCTCTTTATGATATTATTATATTATTGTTAAAAAGAAATTTAAGCTCTCAATCATGTTATATGTACCTCCCCTCAATTAATGCATATGTTACTCTCTCTCTCTCTTAATGGATTCATTCCTCTCTCTCTTTAATGCTCTTACACACCTTTTACACTCTCTTACACACTTTAATGACTCATCATAAAAAGATTCCTCTTACACCTCTTTAATGCGTAAGTTGCACTTCTCTCCTAAATGCATAAGTTACACTCCTCTCCTTTATGGCATAAGTTACACTCCTATTTTGGCATATGTAACTCCTCCCCAAGTCATAGGAGTTACTCCCTCATGAATTCGACCTCCTCGCTCTTCCTATATATTTGTGCCTATCATCCTCATTTGACACACTTACTTGTGCCTGTGAGAGGAGAATTCTAACTTAAGAAAGACAGAGTTGGACAGTCTAGAGGAAGATTGAGAGAGAGAGAAAAGAGTCTTGAAGAGCAAGAGTAGATCTTGGAGAGCCAAAGTGATTCAGTGTTTGCATCAACTACTGCAATCAGAGATCTTCTTCATATTTGGGTGAGCTTCTTCATTCTCTCATTGTACTTTGTATCTCTGTTGAAAAATTGATTTCTAATAGAAGAAGAATCTGGTTGAGTTTTCCCCTTGTGGGTTTTTCCCTGGTCATTGGCATAAATTCTATGTGTCTCAATGAGTTCTTGACTATCTTCCATTGTGCATATGGTTTATATAGCTTATGTTCTATCTACAATTACTTAACTTATTTTGCAGCATAAAAAAGCTTTAGATTTAAGTGATTGTAACAGCATAGAACATCAAAATTTAAACAATTTGTGGCTAAGGGCTTCTCTCAACAGGAAGGCATCAATTATGAAGAGACATTTGCACCTACAGTAAGGTATACAACTATATGCTCACTGGTCTCTTTGGCAGCATCGATGGGATGGAACATCCATCAAATGGATGTCAAGACTGCATTCCTGAATGGCATTATTGATCAAGAAGTCTATATAGAACAACCCTTGGGATTTGAAGTCAAAGATAAGGAGACTTGTGTTTGCAAGTTCAAGGTGGCATTGTATGGCCTTAAGCAAACACCAAGGGCATGGTATGCGAGGATAGATGCATACCTACAAAGATTAGTCTTCTCGAAGAACTATGTTGATCTAAATCTCTATATCAAGGTTATCATTCTTTTGTATGTGGATGATCTTCTCATGACATGTGTGGAAGGTTGTATTCAAGAGTGCCAAAAACAACTAGCCATAGAATTCGACATGAAGGATCTAGGGTTGATGCACTATTATTTGGGACTGGAAGTTTGTTGGGGACCTGATGAGATTTATATAGGTCAAGGAAAGTATGTGATTAAGATGCTGAAGAGGTTTGACATGATGGATTGCAAACCTATGACAACTCCCATGATCACAAACTTGAAGAGGCTAAGAAGTTTTGAATCAAGCCCAGTGGATCTGACCAGGTATAGACAATTGATTGGCTCGCTGATGTACTTGGTAAATACTCGACCAGACATTTGTTTTGCAGTGAATGTCCTCAATCAATTCCACAGAGAGCCTAATCATGATCATTGGATAGCATCCAAGCATATACTGAGATATCTACAAGGAACAATCCACTATTGCCTGAAGTATGATAAGAGGAATGATGTCCACTTGATTGGATATATAGATTCTAACTGGGGAGGCAGTGAGCTAGATGGAAGAAGCACTACTGGAGGATGTTTTAGTTTGGGATCCTCCATGGTCTCCTGGATGAGCAGAAAGCAAGAATCGGTTGCTTTGGGTAGTGTTTAGGCTGAATATATTGGAGTATGTGAAGTAAGCAGAGAAATTGTTTGGTTGAGGAAGTTGTTGTCAGACTTCTTTGAAGGACCAATGGACCCTACAGTGATACATTGTGACAACGGCAGCGGTATAAGGTTCTCTGAAGACCCTGTGTTTCATGGAAAGCCAAAAACACATAAATAACAAGTATCACTACATTTGAAAGTAGGTGCAGGATGGAGTGTTTCAGCTACGGTATATCTCCACTGATGAACAAGTAGCTCATATATTGACAAAATCTCTTCCTAGCAAGAAGCTTGTGTACTTGAGAGACAAGCTTGGTTTGGTTAATATATCCTTCCTAGTTGAGAGGGAGAGATAGACACATCATTCTTGTCTTCACTTTGTGAAGAAAGAATAGACGATTTGTTAAATTTTAACATGTTCTTTGCTTAGGACAGTTACACCAATATTAGCCTAATTACCAGACATTTCATTTCCATTTGGAATCACATGAAACATTTAATAGTAACTGAAGAAAGAAAATAAATGATAGATGTTGAAGACAAGCCAAGACAAGAGAACACAAGGATATGGCACAAGCTAGGGAAAAACCCCAAGACAGGGAAAACCCTTGATCAATTCTTCTTATTATTAATATCAAATGCTCAGTAGAGAGAGAGTACAATAAAGTCAACGTTGACTTGCAATATTGAAGATAAATGGATGACCCAAACTTGCAATTCTGAAGCAAACTTATTTGACTTTCTGAGGCTGGAGAGAAACAACTCAAACATCTTTATTCAACTGTGGCTTCTTCAAGACAAACAAGGTGCAAACTTGTGCTAACCCTAAGAGTTGATCTATAACCAAATTTGGTCCCTTGATCACTTTACCTTTGTGGCCCATCCTGAAGCAATAGACCTCCAAAAATGGTTAGGGCTTTTGAAGCATGCTGCTCTAGCCCTTCTTCATCACTTGTAGACCTTCACATAGTGTGGCCTTCTCTCCAAGCTAAGGTTCTCTTATTCGCTACAGTTCCGACTTATTTCTAGGTCTCCAAGCCACATCCAACAACCACCAATTCTCTATCGTTTAGGTATGCAACCTGCCCTAGAATCTCGGTCCCCTGAACAGGTGGTTCTAGGCCTGCAGTCTAGCTGTAAGAGAATCTCGACATACTACAAGGAGAAATACCATGTAAAACAAACCACAACCCACACACAAGTCTACCCTTAATCACATCGCAATTCTACTCCTAAGCTCGGACCTGTAGAGATAAGATAATAACCCAAAATAGTCCCAACCATACTCAAGTTCGTCCTTCTTTAGCTCCACTTCCTCAGAGATATATTTTCCAGCTTGGGATGGTCTAAATGAGGTAGGAGGACGCCTTTATTTATATAAAATGGAGAGGGTGAAGAGACATGGCAGTTGGGCTTGATGACCCACCATAGAGGTGAGGCCAACCTTGATAATTTGCATGTGAGAAAAACAAAAATTCAAAATCACACTTCCGCTTGTCCAAACAAGCTGATCTTTATATCGATTTTGGTCCTCTCAAAAAGAGGAATTTAATGCAATAATTATCTTTGTCAAATGAGTTGTCCAAAGTGGAATTTGGCCCTAGTTTTCCATTTTTAAACTCCCTCTCAACTAGGGAGAATTCCACCTGCCAATTCATTCATCATCATCAATCATCATGCCAGCCTATCATCATGAACCATCTTTGAACCTCAACTCTGCTCTACTCTGCTGAACATTGATATGAATAATAAAGAAGAATCGATCAAGAGTGACTCACAAGATCTTGCCACTCTCCACTAACAAAATTTAGTCCCCATAACCATCAGACTTGATCCCAAGTGATCAAGTTGAAGAAATATCATACATCCTAGACATAGGGGGTACGGCAGTACACAATGCGTCCATCAGTAGTGCTATGGTCCCTATCCACCTCTCCCAACTCATTGGCTAGATGAGAGGTACTTCCCATATGTCCCAAACTACATGGGTAGGATGATACAGAATCAATAGCAGGGAAAGAATATATCACATCCTGCTCACAACCACACATAAGGAAAGGATGAACCACATCGTATAGTCACACATCACAACCATCGTAGGGAAAGGATGAACCACATCCTACAATCACACATCACAACCATCATAGGGAATGGATGAACCACATCCTACACGTATGCAAACCACCAAGCGTATGGAAAGGATGACCCACGTCCAACAAACACAAGTTACAATCACATGTAGGGAAAGCATAAACCACATCCTACAAACACAAGTCACAACAATCAATCATAGGAAGGATCTTACACGTGGGGAAGGATGAACCACGTCCCATTGACATGTCAACAGATGCCTATATGCATCTCTCACTGGGGTATCCGCAGGAGAAGGTGAACCACTCATCCTGCTCATATGCCATAGGAGAAGGTGAACCACACATCCTATCCATATGTCATCAACAGTAGGGGAAGTTGAACCACTCACCCTACATACATGTGTCTGTAATCGTAAGGTAAGGTGAACCACTCACCCTACACACATGTCAACCACCATGGGTATCACAGAGAAAGGTGAACCACTCAACCTTATGGTGGCTCATAGCTCAATAAGTACCCGAAGCCCCTAGGAGCTCCCAAAGCTCAATATTCAATCTTAACCAAAGATTCCTTCATATAAGGAACAGTGCCAAGCTGCTTTCTAAAAATCAAGACTAGATCGATGGGACCCTCATTGCTCCATTCAGTAGCATATAGATGTATATATAGCAAACATATTGATTTACAACAGAGGTCAAAACTTCGCAATCTTCCGCTTCTTGCATATCTTGATGAGGAAAATATTTAATTGATCTTACTCCTTTTTACTCAACGAGACCACAAGCCTAAACTTGTCTTACAAAAGTGCAAAGTGTTCATCACGCAACCTGCTCATCATGAGATCTATCAATGCCATAAAACAGGAATGTCCTATGCCATTCCATACAAAGTGGTATTTGGTGTCAACATGTGAAACACTGGATTCTCAGAATCATATTCTGCAATATACAATGAAGGTGTGCTCAAATGGCTCATTGAAGAGTCATGTTGTCTGCTTTATTGTGCTTCAATGGTGCCCCAGTGCAACGGACTTCAGTCTTCGTAGTATTCATGAAATAAAGGTGTTTTGCAAAATATATGGTACTAAGATGTGCTCATAATGAACATCTATCCAATATATGAGGCTTAATCATAAATTGACTTAAGAGTCTTTGTATCAAGGTATACACTATTGTCGCACAGATTGTCATGACAACGCTCAGACCGGGGGCTGTCACCCTAATCCCCGATCTCTCCGTTTAAGCCATCTCCTGAGGCTAAGGGGGATAGACCCTATGGAACAAAGGAAGGCCAATTGTGGACCAGTTGGGCTGGGAGACACAGCAAGGCAATACCAGTACTTGATTGATTTTTGGAAATTAATGTACTAGTGCCTTCTGGAGTTAATGATTAAATAATTAAATAATTGTTTATCAAAAGCTGTAGAAAAATGAACTTTATAATTCCACCATTAACAATCATTTATCATCAAATAACCCGAGCAATGCAAGATATTCAGTAAATTCACAATGCTTTAACGATGATCCAACAATTAAACTTCAAAATTAAATGCTTTAAATAATCATCAAATTTAAATGTTGACCAGTTACCACTTTCACATAGCTAACTTCAAATAAACATTAAGTGCATTTAACTATAGAGAAATGGAACATAGAGAAACCAAAAATGAATTTTCAATTTAGTCTTTTTCAAAAAAAAAAAATTATATATTTTTATATTTTTAAATAAAACAAAACTAAACTAAGTAAAAATTAAAGTAAATGAAACCTAAAATTATTAACACTAAACTAAACTAAAACTAAAAAACTAACTTTAAAAAAAATCAAATATTAAATTAATCTAAATCTAAAATTTAATTCTAAAACTAAATAAAAGAAAACCTAAAAAAAAAATTCTTTATGCCTTTTATTTATTTATTTATTTATTTTTATGATTTTTTTATTATTAAAATCTAATTTTAAAATTAAAGTCCTAAACTAAACTTTAAAAAAAAATTAATTTCTAAAACTACATCTAAAAATACTAACCCTAAGACTAAAGAAATGTATACATGAAAACAAAACTACGCATAACCCTAAATTAAAAATTTAACTAAATCTAAACCAAAAAGAATCAAATGAAACCAAAAAAAAATATTATTCATACGCCTATCTAAAAGCTAGCCACATAGCATACATATCAAAATACTGTTTATGCTTGTGATTTTGCAAGTGTGCAGGTCGATGGCAGGAGGTAATGGCAGGTGCGATGGGAGATGGATCCATAGGTGTAGGGACGCGTAGGCAGGGGTTTGATACAAATTGGAAGGCGTTCAATGGCGGAAAACACAGGAGCAGAAATGAAGTTCGAATGGCCAAGGGGATGCGGTAAGGATAGCAGCACGCAGGGATTGTTTTCAGATGCTATGGCAGCGAGGGTTTGTTGCCGGAGTGGAGGAAATCCGCATGCCTGGCAGCGTGAGGAACTCTAAGAGGATGCAGCGTGGAGGGTTTTGATTGGAGGAATGCCGCAAAGATTTGGCAAGTCGAGGGTTTTACTTGCAGCGTGGAAATGGTTGTCTGGACAGAGAAACGACTGCAGGTCAGCGTAAGGAGTTTTGAGGGACGTGGGGACTCTTTGCAGGAAATAGAGGTGCTGAGAAATACGCTGAGACTGACAGCATGAGGAAGGGAGTGTTGGACAACGATTGAGGGTGACCACAGCAACAAAGAAAAATTTTGAAGCATGCCAGAATGATAAAACAATTTTGAAACCCTCAGAAAAATATCCCAAATTCCAGAAAACGAATTTCTCACTTATACTTTGGATTTATCAGTGAAACCCCAGAAGACAAATGGCTTGGAAAACCTCGAATTTCTTCAGAAAAACCCTGCAAATTCTCCAGTAAATAATTGCCCTGCATTCAGATATGTCTAATGAAAACCCTGAAAAACTTTTAATAGAACACCGAGAAGTAAAATGTGCAAGAAACAAAACTGAAAACCCTAAAACCTGCTAAAACTTTACAATATTTACAAATTTTCGACTCTTAAGCAGCCAGATTTGTCAATAATCCACAGTGATATTTTCAGAATTTAAATTTAATGTGAGATACTTCAGAAAACCCTTCATGCATTCAAAAAAAAAAATTCAAATGATAAGCCTGAGATCAAAACTGGCTGGGCTCTTTCAGAAAACGCAATCCGAGAGTTGGCTGGTTCAGCCAAGAACTTCCCCGAATGCCCGGTAATCTTAAATAAAAGGATTTCCTGCACAGCTTAAAATCAACCATTAACATAGAGGGAGAAAACAATAGCGAAATCCAGATCAAATGGAGATACCTGCCATTATATTTCAGAATCTTAATTATCATTCAAACCCCAGAGATCAGACAAGATACCTGTGCCTGAATCAATCTTCATCAAGCTATCGTCAATGGCTGAAAATAAAATTATGCAGAAAAATAAAACATCTTACAGCATTTCTAGAAGAGTAACACCAGCAAGATTTTCAACCCCAAGGTCTTTCTTTATTGCACAAAAAATGACTACAAGAGAGCTTTCTTTAGCACCAGACTCTCATATCCAATCTGATCTCAAATGACCCCTGACACCCTATTTAAAAGAAAAATTCCCAATCGCTTGTTCGAGTGATCCGTGTCAAAATGATCTCAATCGTCGATGAGGATCAAAATCCCTTTCAATCTCATCCATCGAAATTTTAAATGCATTTTAATATTAAAAAATTAAGACCCTGCATTTATTTCCTCAAAACTTTGATTTATTATTATTTTATTTTATTTTTCAAATTTATTTATTTTTAATTTTTTTTTAATTTTTTTTTTTAGTTATTTTAATTTTACTTTTTTATTAATTATATATATATATATTGGATCCTCGAACCTAACCTTTGGAAAAATCACCTAGGACCTAGGCCTTAGGACTTATGAGGGGATAAAACATTTTCTAACCCTTAAGACACTTTACATCATGACTTTTACAATTTTACATCTCAAGGGGAAAACCCATTTGACATAGACCCTCATAGACTACCCAATTCTGCGACACAAACATAATCTAGCAGATCAAGCAATTTGTAATTACCTAACCAAATAGTTAGAATTATTTCCAAATTACTTTTACATAGACTCGAACCACACTAGGATTCTCCTAAGATTCTAATGACAAAATTCATTCCGGCTTTGGGGTTAGGCTGAAGGAAAACTCTGCCGATCATGGATCGGTGAGACAAAAAACCTTCCGAAACGTAGATTATCACTAGAAAATTAGGTTTGCCTAGGCAATTTACATACATGACTTAGATCTGCTAAGATCATTTACAATTTACACATGCAGACTGGGTTTACAACATAACATGATTGGGATGATGATGACAGTCGAATGGCATGGACACGTTGATCAAGCGCTATCCCTTTTGTGAAAAAATGGGGTGTACTGCTATGGATAGTTGACACGTAATGATCAACATCTGGCTCTACTTGGGACACGTTGCTGCACTGTAGGAATGTGAGAATCCAGAATCTGCATCCACGCAATACACAACAAAACATAAGTAGCGTCCATCCAAAGATCATCATATAACATTAAGCACGGGAAGGATATAAGCTCTTCATTTATTAACTATCTAGTAACATGAAAAGTAAATATAATCCTAAAACAGAAATGAAAATGTTGAAAAAACAAAAAGTAGGGTTAGAAATACAGAAGATGCCCCATGGCATCAAATGTGTTCAATATAGTGTACATTGAGCATTTGTCTGCTTTCAAAAAAATCTGTCGGCTGCTTATCGGATGTGTCATGTCCAATTCTGCATATGGTAGGACTTTCTCCTATCTGAAAATCACACTACTCGCGGCCGTCTGATGCATCAAATCTTTTTCTCATTTTCTTTTTCTTGCGCTTTTTCTTCGTGTCAGGCTGTATCACTGATGACATGGAACTTTCTGCTTCAAAGCTCTCACATGAAGTATGTAAGATATGTGTGACATGTCTTACTTCATTCTGCATCTTCCTTGTCAAGGATGATGGATCAATCTCACAAGTGCCATGAGTTATAACTTGATCTTCAATGATCGGTGGATTAACCGTGTGAGCATCAACCTGATTATTCATTTCCCTTTTAACCAGGTCACCTTCAATTATCCACTTTTCAATGGAACAAAGGACCTCATAATAAAATGGAGCTTGCTGTAATAGATAAGGAGGCTCCTAATCTATTCACGTTCCCTAGTTTCTTTCATCCTCTGACAGCTATTGAAATTTCTGAACCTGTATTGTAATGGCATCTATCTGACTAGAGTGTTCAACCTTCATAGCACTAATTTCCCTGGCATGGTCTTCTTCCATGGTCAATAACTTATTTTGCATAGAATTAATTTCCCTATCATGATTAGCTTTCAAGGTCGTCATATTTTCCTTCAAGCTTGATAACTTGCTTTGCATAAAACTAATTTCTGTGTCATGATTAGTTTTCATTGCCTCAATTTCCTTAGCATGCTGATTTTGCATGATTTCCATCTCCTTATTACATTTTTCCAGGTGGGTGCATAAAGTTCTCACATCATTGGCGTAATTAGTTTGATTGATCTCCATATTTTTTACCAGCCGCATTAGTTCTTGTATAATTTACTTTTGATCTTCCTTTTCATTGTTGACATTGATTTTATAATTTGTCCCTGCTTTTCCACTATCATGGATTTGATCTGCAATGGTACAGGTGGATGGCACATTCTGATATGAAGAATTGTCTTGAAATCTTTCATCGACAGCTGGACCTTTTATAAGATTACTTTCATTCTGTTGCACAATTTTAGGGGCACAAGGCGAGCTATCTAGATCACCATATCTATCTTTAAAAGCATCGACAATGTCTTGTAAAGAAGTGAAAGAATCTTTAGGACAATTATTAAACCAATTCAAAGCATCATCCTCTAAAGAAAGGACAAATAGACGCATTTTGACATCTTCATGATTATACTGAGGAGATCTACAATACATGATCATTATACGAGTAAACCTGCCTAGATGCTTTTTAACAGCGACTGAATCACCACCCGAGAACAAAGGTAATTTAGAAATGGCCACTTCCAGAACATCATGGAGAACATCAGTAAAATGACATGGGGTAAACGAATAATCCATGATGAATAATGAGGGACCAAATGGATGATAGAAAGAGATCTCTGCTCAAGAAAATCAAGAGATGAAAGAAGTGGAGTCACCACTTGAACAATGAATCTAATTCTAGGATCCAAAAAGCAACCAACAAGCAGATATGAGGGAGGCTTCTTGTCTGGGAAAAAATAAATGAAAAGAAATGGAGTCGCCACCCAAACAAGAAACGAACTGAAGAGTAGTTGTTGATATGACGAAAGATAAGGCGATGAAAAGATCCAAATGATGCCAAAAAAAATGTTGACTCTGTCAGCTCAAATGAGAGATGAGAAAGATGAAAGATGAATGATGAATGTCGTTGAAATGCCGAGAATAATAGAGTCCCCGGCAGCAGCGCCAAAAAATGTTGTCACACAGATTGTCACGACAACGCTCAGACCGGGCGCTGTCACCCTGATCCCTGATCTCTCCGTTTAAGCCGTCTCCCAAGGCTAAGGGGGGTAGACCCTATGGGACAAAGGAAAACCAACTATGGACCAGTTGGGCTGGGAGACACAAGAAAGCAATACCAGTACTTGATTGATTTTTGGAAATTAATGTACCAGTGCATTATGGAGTTAATGATTAAATAATTGTTTATCAAAAGTTACAGAAATATGAACTTTATAATTCCACCATTAACAATCATTTATCATCAAATAGCCCCAGCAATGCAAGATATTCAGTAAATTCACAATGCTTTAACGATGATCCAGCAATTAATCTTCAAAAAAAATTAAATGCTTTAAATGATCATAAAATTTAAATGATGACCAGTTACCACTTTCACATAGCTAACTTCAAATAAACATTAAGTGCATTTAACTATAGAGAAATGGAACATAGAGACACCAAAAATGAATTTTCAATTTAGTCTTTTTCAAAAAAAATTAGTTTTTATATATTTTTATATTTTTAAATAAAACAAAACTAAACTAAGTAAAAATTAAAGTAAATGAAACCTAAAATTATTAACACTAAACTAAACTAAAACTAAAAAACTAACTTAAAAAAAATCAAATATTATATTAATCTAAATCTAAAATTTAATTCTAAAACTAAATAAAAGAAACCTAAAAAAAAAATTCTTTATGCCTTTTTTTTATTTTATTTTTTTTTATGATTTTTTTTTACTATTAAAATCTAATTTTAAAATTAAAGTCCTAAACTAAACTTAAAACAAAGATTTAATTTCTAAAACTACATCTAAAAATACTAACCCTAAGACTAAAGAAATGTATACATGAAAGCAAAACTACGCATAACCCTAAATTAAAAATTTAACTAAATCTAAACCAAAAAGAATCAAACAAAACCAAAAAAAAAGTATACATACGCCTATCTAAAAGCTAGCCGCATAGCATACATATCAAAATACTATTTATGCTTGTGATTTTGCAGGTGTGTAGGTCGACGGCGGGAGGGAATCGCAGGTGCGATGGGAGATGGATCCGTAGGTGCAGGGACGCGTAAGCAGGGGTTTGACGCAGATTGGAAGGCGTTCAATGGCGGAAAACGCAAGAGTAGAAATGAAGTTCGAATGGTCGAGGGGATGTGGTAAGGATAGCAGCATGCAGGGATTGTTTTCAGATGCTATGGTAGCGAGGGTTTGTTGCCGGAGTGGAGGAAATCTGCATGCTTGGCAGCGTGAGGAACTCTGAGAGGATGCAGCGTGGAGGGTTTTGATTGGACGAACGCCGCAGAGATTTGGCAAGTCAAGGGTTTTACTTGTAGCGTGGAGATGGCTGTCTCGACAGAGAAACGATTGCAGGGCAACATGAGGAGTTTTGAGGGATGTGGGGACTCTTTGCAGGAAATAGAGGTGCTGAGAAATACGCTGAGACTGACAGCGTGAGGAAGGGAGTGTTGGGCAATGATTGAGGGTGACCACAGCAACAAAGAAAAATTCTGAAGCATGCCAGAATGATAAAAACAATTTTGAAACACTCAGAAAAATATCTCAAATTCCAAAAAACGAATTTCTCACTTATACTTCGGATTTATCAGTCAAACCCCAACGGACAAATGGCTTGGAAAACCTCGAATTTCTTTAGAAAAACCCTGCAAATTCTCCAGTAAATTTTAAATTTCCCTGCATTCAGATATGTCTAATGAAAACCCTGAAAAACTTTTAAAATCTACGCCTGCAACCTACAATAGCAAAAATAGAACACCAAGAAGTAAAATGTGCAAGAAACAAAACTGAAAACCCTAAAACCTGCTAAAAACTTACAATATTTACAGATTTTCGACTCTTAAGTAGCCAGATTTGTCAATAATCCACAGTAATATTTTCAGAATTTAAATTTAATGTGAAATACTTCAGAAAACCCTTCATGCATTTAAAAGAAAAAATTCAAATGATAAGCCCAGGATCAAAACTGGCTGGGCCCTTTCAGAAAACGCAATCCAGGAGTTGGCTGGTTCAGCCGAGAACTTCCCTGAACGCCCGGTAATCTAAAAAAAGGGATTTCCTGCACAGCTTAAAATCAACCATTAACATAAAGGGAGAAAACAATAGTGAAATCTAGATCAAATGGAGATACCTGCCATTATATTTCAGAATCTAAACCATCATTCAAACCCCAGAGATCAGACAAGATACCTGTGCCTGAATCAATCTTCATCAAGCTACCATCAATGGCTGAAAATAAAATTATGCAGAAAAACAAAACATCTTACAGCATTTCCAGAAGAGTAACACCAGCAAGATTTTCAACCCCAAAGTCTTTCTTTATTGCACAAAAAATGACTACAAGAGAGCTTTCTTTAGCATCAGACTCTTAGATCCAATCTGATCTCAAATGACCCCTAACACCCTATTTAAAGGAAAATTTCCCAACAGTTATTTTGAGTGATCCATGTCAAAATGATCTCGACCGTCGATGAGGATCAAAATCCCTTTCAATCTCATCCGTCGAAATTTTAAATGCATTTTAATATATTAAAAAATTAAAACCCTACATTTATTTCCTCAAAACTTTGATTTATTTTTATTTTATTATTTTATTTTATTTTTCAAATTTTTTTTATTTATTTTTTTTATTATTTTATTTTTTAGTTATTTTAATTTTATTTTTTTTGTATTTTTTTATATTTTTTTTATTAATTTTTGGATCCTCGAACCTAGCCTTTGGAAAAATCACCTAGGACCTAGGACTTAGGACTTATGAGGGGATAAAACATTTTCTAACCCTCAAGACACTTTACATCATGACTTTTACAATTTTACATCTCAAGGGGGAAAACCCATTTGACATAGACCCTCATAGACTACCCGCTTCTGCAACACAAACATAATCTAGCAAATCAAGCAATTTGTAATAACTTAACCAAATAGTTAGAATTATTTCCAAATTACTTTTACATAGACTCGAAGCACACTAGGATTCCCCTAAGATTCTAATGACAAAATTCATTCCGGCTTTGGTGTTAGGCTGAAGGAAAACTCTGTCGATCATGGATCGGTGAGACAAAAGACCTTCCAGAACGTAAATTATCACTAGAAAATTAGGTTTGCCTAGGCAATTTACATACATGACTCAAATCTGCTAAGATCATTTACAATTTACACATGCAGATTGGTTCTACAACATAACATGATCGGACTGATGATGACAGTCGAATGGCACGGACACGTCGATGAAGCGCTACCCTTTTGCGAAAAAAGGGGGTGTACTGCTATGGGTAGTTGACACATAGTGGTCAACATACACCAATGCCCCCGAACATAGTCTATATCTAGATCAGCAGCGGCCCCATATTGCCAGACCTTCTAGAGCTTAGGAACAAAGCTAGATCTTTCATTTTTTTTTTAAATCAACTCCCTCTTTCAGTGGAAAATGAAAGGGTCATCATCTGATGGACAGACATCATCAAAACATTACAGCTCCCTCTAAATCCTTACTTTAGGTGATCATCAAGCTTTTGACAACTGCACTTCATCTTTGAGATCATGTTGCAAGAAGGTGATGTAAGAAGGGTTTTTTTTTTCTGAAGGTGAAACTGTAAAACCTCCCTTAACTACTGCATAGATACCTACTGTAGTCTACCAGAATAATGACAATGGGATGTTGGAGTTATTTCTGAGCCAATACCTTTGATGCCATTTAATACAACAACTGCAATCTTCCTTGCTGAAAGGAGTGTCACTATACTAATGATTATCTCAAGTGTTATACAAGAAAGAAAGCCTCAAGTGAGCTGCACCTCTGCTATTTCTTTTAACGACAGATCTTTGTAGCTTCTTTATATAAGCTATCCAAAGTTTACATCTGTCTTGTTCACAACTTCATTTGCAAACAAGACTATAATACTGTCACCAATTCACTGGGGCTATAATATATCACCACTGCTACTGGACTATAACGATATCGTACATAATGCTGGGCAAAAAAAGGAAACCATAAATGATGAGCTGAATATGTTGAGTTGTCATACATAGGACTGATGCCACATATAACTGTCAAGGTAACTATCACCTATGTGTTGATGTTCCATTTGATGCCATATGACACTGGACTGCATTCTAAATTACACCACTGCTGCCAGTGGCTTTCTACAATCCATTGTTTTTGCTAACACTACCACTTTAATTATCCACTTCTGTTGCTGCTCTAGCTGTCTCTCTTCATTTACCATGCAACTGTTCTACTTCTACCTAATCATATCTATTACATACATCTCTTGTCAAATTGTTAACACTACAGCATCAGACATCTCTGCGTTGCTTTTGTTCGAGAGGCAAACCTTAGTAGCATGAAAATAGTCACAAATATTTCCTTTATAGTTGAATGAAGAAACCCTTACTGAAAATTGTTGATTTGGGGTAGCATCGAATGTGCTCTAGCCATGAAAATTGGTGGAGAGGCTAAAGCACATGAGATCTTCAAAACCCAGAAATGGTTTGGGCAGATTCTAGCCAATTAAGGAGATATTAAAATAATTAATGTTTTTAGTGGAGTTCCTAAGTCTAAACTTAGGAAAAATAAAATATTAATGGATATTAATATAAAACTGGGTTAGAAGGTTCTAAATTACATGAATCAAGCCAAATCTAATCTTAGCGGTTGATTAGAGATGTAATCTCGGTCATTGAAGGACCAACAGGAAAAGTATAAGAGGCAGCTTGCCGCTTGAGGGTCAGTTGGATAACACACCAGAGTGATCAGTCATTTGATTTTCTAGAGCGGAGTTTGGTAAGAAAAATTGAATCAATGATCAGAGTTGCAACGAGGGGCAGTGAGTACAAGGCAGAGATAGTGTCGGAAGTCCAGCGCAGAGGCAAAGAGGCAGACGTTGAGCTAGAGGGATCCATGCAGAGGCAGAAGACACTGCAAAGAGGCCAAAAGGGCCTGCGTCATCCACGCAGAGGTTGCACGAGTCACGCAAACAGCCATAGAGTTTGCGCAATGCCTTAGAGGGCTGACGCAGAGGGTTTCGAGTTGATGCAGAGGCCAGGGGGGCTAACGTTGAGCTTCAAATTGTGCTGGAGAGGGTTTCGTGGCGCAAACTTTCTGAATATCTACTTCTGAATAGAGAGGTATTAATGCCAGATTATTTCCTCTGTCGGGTGAGCCAGTTTGGCACCCAGTTGTACTCAGAAAGATTGCATAATAATATAACCCTCAGAATTGTTGCATCAGTTTTCCCGCATTGGGTTTTTCTGGGGACGATTGTCCAGAAATAATGGTGTCACTTGTGTGTTTGTCTATTTCTTTCAGTTGTTAATCTGTAGATGGTTGAGACTGTATTGTGTTTATTTCAGTGTTTATATGAGTAAATAACATATTAGTAATTAAACAAGTAGGCGAAATAAATCAGAGAATACAGATAAAACTTTCTAACGGGTAATACTTAGAAATTTCAACATGGTATTAGAGCGTTGCAGATCACAAAAGAGCTAAAGGCACTAGTTGAATCAGAGCATTTACAGCAAAAACAGTTGTCCTGAGTGACAGAAGTTGTTCCTAGCAGAACGCTGCAGAGAAGGGTTGACGCAGAGGGACTGCATCATTAGTTCGGGCCAGAGAGAGGCTAGCGCAGAGGCTGAGGAGGGCAGAAGAGGCTCATGAAGAGCCACGCAGAGACCAAGAGGGTTGACGCAATTGGCTAGTGGAGCAATTCAGCGAGTGTCGAGATTGCGTAGAGCCTAGAGGCTCAGTGCTTCAGTTGATGTGGCATAGGAAGCTGTGGGCAGTTTGAGGGAAGTGACATTGGTGGGGTGTTGTTGCTGCCAAGACAAAACAGTACCTAACGGGGCAAAACCAAGGTAGAGGGAATTGCTACCTAGGTGGATTTCTAGCCAAGAAATCCAGATCAGTGTTGCAGGTGCATAAGAGATCAAAGAGGTGTGATTCGTTGGTTGGCAAGAGGATTTCCAGGAGGGAAATTAAGACTCAGAGGGAGTCTAGCAGAGAACTTCCAGACGGGAAGTAGAGACTCAGTGGGAGTCGAAGAGAGAACTTCTAGAGGGAAGTAGAGACTCGGAGTTGAAAGGAAGAGCAGAGATAAGGCCATGAATGGACTAAGGGATCAGGACAGGTTGGACGAGGCATCCAACTTTGTCGTCTAGAAGGCCAAGATCATGTCCATTCTAGATAAACATCACATCAAGGCCTTCGCCTTGAGAACCGTGGCTATCCTAGTTGACCCAGCTGACAATGAAAAGTATGATGAAGCAATGGCCAAGGCGAAATGCATAATCCTTGATGGGGTCAAGGATCATGTGGTCCAGCATATTGTCGAGAAGGAGACAGCAAAGGAAATGTGGGACACCTTGAAGACATTGTACCAGCATACTTCTGTGTAGAGGAAGATGCTACTAGAGAATCAGTTGTGGTCATACCAGATGCAGAAGGGGGAGCAGATAGATCACTTCCTCAGCAAGTTGAAGGACACTCGGGACCAACTGACTTCCATAGGGGCCACGCCAGATCAGGAGTTGATCGTGAGGAGTCAAGACCGCTCTAAACACAGTCTCTGAGGAGTGGGAGACATTCATCCAAAGTATTCTGGGCAGAGCGAATCTTCCAGATTGGGAAGAATTGTGGGCGGCTCTTCGCCAAGAAGAGATCAGACGGTTGTCCAAGACGGGAAGTAGCAGCAAAGGAGTCCGGGTCAAGAAAGAGGAGGAAGAGGATGCAGCTCTAGCATCTACAGGGAAGCAGGAGAAGAGGAAGAAAAAGGACCTCTCCAAGATAAAGTGCTTCAATTGTAGGGAACTGGGGCATTATGTGAACCAATGTCCGAGGAAGAAGAAAAAGGGAGAGGCGTCTGACTCCAAGGCAGCGCCAACGAAGGCGGAAAAGGATGTAGAGGATGATGACGACTGTGCCATGAGTGCTCATGTACCTCTAGAGAAGAGGTGGGGAGACATCGAGCTGTAGTCAAGAAGACTATAAGCAATGAGGGGCAAGATCCTTGAGGTAACCAAACTCTTGGATTATACCTGGCTACGAGAGCCCTGAAGTGAGAGTAGCAGGATGGCGGATGTCGATAGAAACGGATGCTGATGAAGCAGCAGAGAGTCTTAGAAGTGTAGAAGTCCCATGCAGCGCAGAGGGGGTTGCAGCAGTGCAAGAGGCACAAAGGAGGTTGCAACAGCACAGGATGGCAAAAAGAGGTTTGCAGCAGCGGTGCGAGAGGCACGAAGTTGTTGCAGTAGCGCAGAGGCAGTAGAGGGAGCACGAGATAGTGGCAGAGAGAGCTTCAGCATCGGGAGTGTTTCTAGCCTACCAAGGATGTCAATAGTTGGGTGGATTAGTTACTTACTTCTCAGTAACTGAGTTGCAGTGTAGTAACAGTTAGCAGTAGCACAATGCAACGTGATGAAAAGGGGTTGTAGTGCAGATGCAGTGTTGGGAGAAAGGACCAGCAACAGCACGGATGCAGAGGGAGCTGTCGTACAGATGCAGCAGTGGCAGTGGCAGAACCATAGGTAGCAGTACAGGATGCAGCAATGCAGACGATGTTGGGAGGGGAGGCCTAGCATCAGCACAAGTACCGATGTCGTATAATCAGGGTGATGGTCAATGTGGAGTACTACTAGAGCATAGTCCTCACTAAGAGGGAGTGTTGATTTGGGGTAGCGTCGATGTGCTCTAGCCATGAAAATTGGTGGAGAGGCTAAAGCACATGAGATCTCCAAAACCCAGAAATGGTTTGGGCAGATTCTACCCAGTTAAGGAGATATTAAAATAATTAATATTTTTAATGGAGTTCCTAAGTCTAAACTTAGGAAAAATAAAATATTAATGGGTATTAATATAAAACTGGGTTAGAAGGTTCTAAATGACATGGATCAAGCCAAATATAATCTTAGCTGTTGATTAGAGATGTAATCTCGGCCATTGAAGGACCAACAAGAAAAGTATAAGAGGAGGCTCGAGGATCCGTTGGAGAACACACCAGAGTGATCAGTCATTCGATTTTCTAGAGCGGCGTTTGCTAAGAAAAATCAAATCAGTGATCAGAGTTGCAGCTAGGGGCAAGGAGTACAAGACAAAGAGGCAAAGATAGTGTCGGAAGTCCAGCGTAGAGGCAAAGAGGCAGACGTTGAGCCAGAGGGAGCCACGCAGAGGCAGAAGAGACTGCGCAGAGGCCAAAAGGGTCTGCGTCATCCACGCAGAGGCTGCAGGAGTGACGCAGAGGGCCATAGAGGTTGTGCAGTGCCTCAAAGGGCTGACGCAGAGGGTTTCGGGTTGACGCAGAGGCCAGGAGGGCTGACACTGAGCTTCAGATTGTGCTGGAGAGGGTTTTGTGGGGCAGACTTTCCGAATATCTGCTTCCAAATAGAGAGGTATTACTGTCGGATTATTTTCTCTGTCGGGTGAGCCAATTTGGCACCCAGTTGTACTCAGAAAGACTGCATAATAATATAACCCTCAGAATTGTTGCACCAGTCTTCCCGCATTGGGTTTTGCCGGGGACGATTGTCCAAAAATAACGGTGTCCCTTGTGTGTTTGGCTATTTCTTTTAGTTGTTGACTTGTAGATGGTTGACAATGTATTGTGTTTATTTTAGTGTTTATATGAGTAAATTACTTGTTTGTAATTAAACAGGTAGGCCAAATAAACCAAAGAATACAGATAAAAATTTCTAACAGTTAATACTAAGAAATTTCAACAAAAATTTCTTGCTACTAACAGTGTCCCTGAAGATGATGTCTCTGACATAGTGCTTACTGTTGTTTGAGAGGCCTTCTTTAATATCTCCACACAGATGATGATGTTTAGCATATTAATGTCCTTACCAAGATATCAGCAAGATAAGATACACAGAATTCTTAACAAGACTTCAATTCTCAAAAACTACAATACATTACTTATATGAAGGGCAACTTTTCTCTACATCGCATATGCCTCAAACCTTAGCTAGTAGCACATCATTAAGAAAATCCAAATTGGCAACAAGCATGAGCTCACTAAACTCCAACTGACAAAACCTTACTGGTATGATTCTCAAAGGCACAAAGCATTTACCATCATTATACTAATACACACACAGTTTCAGCATATATATATATATATATATATATAAGTTATCATAACATCACCTTGTTGTAACTTCAGCAGCTGAAATGGACACAGATCTACAGGAGCAAAGTGATGGCAAACAATGTTGATTCAATGCATTTAAGGTGACAGTTCCACATACTCCAGTGAACCATGCTATCGCAGCTCATTATCTTGACTATAGTATGCACCAAATCTTACCTTTGTTTAGACCAGTACATGACCCAGGGGATATTCCTTGATTCAGCGAACCTCAGGGATTAGGTATCATATAAAGTTCCTCTACATAATAAGCTATGCTACTGAGATTTCAAAAGGTTTGGCATGATGCTATCATCACAAATGCAAGCTTCAAATCATAAGAGACTTGTTCAGAATTTACTCAAAACGAGACCGAGATTCTTCAGGATTATATTTCATTGGTGCGCAACACAATGCTTCAAGATAAGCGGAACAATTTACTTAGTGCATCAACATGGATTACAGAGCATCTATGAACTTTCGTACTGGATCATTTCAATCATGTTGGAATTTCTAATTCTAACCCGTTAGAAGTTCTTCCTGTACTATCTGGTTTATTTCACCTACTTGTTTAATTACTTAACAAGTTATTTAACCATATAAATACTGAAAATAAACGCAAGTACAGTCTCAACATCTACAGATCATCAACTGAAAGAACAAGGACACAAGTGACACCGTTATTTTTGTACAAATGTCCCCGAAAAAACCAAATGCGGGAGAATCGGTGCAGCTATTCTGAGGGTTATATTATTATGCAGTCTTTCTGAGTACAACTGGGTGCCTAACCGGCTCACCCGACAGAGAAAAATACACGGCAGCAATACCTCTATATTCGGAAATAGGTATTCATAAAACATGTCCCACGAAACCCTCTCCAGCACAACTAAAGCTGAGTGTTGGCCCTTCTAGCCTCTGCGTCAACCTCCTGTTGACTAGCGTCAGCCCCAGGACCCTCTGCGTCAGCCCTCTAAGGCACTATGCAGCCTTTGGGAGCCTCTACATCACTCCCTCTACCCTCTGCGTGGATGACGCACTCTCTCTGACCTCTGTGTTGCCTCTGCTGAGCTCTGCTTAGCCTAGACTCATTGTTGCTCTCGCTCTCTCTGTTTTTGTGTTGGTCTCCCAGTATTGTCCCAGCCTCTCTACCACGTACTCACTGCCCCTCACTGTTGATCACTGATTAAACTTTGCTTAGCAACCCCGCTCTAGCAAAATGAATCACTGATCACTCTGGTGTGCTCTCCAACTAACCCTCAAGCCTCTTCTTATACTTTTCTCGTTGGTCTTTCAACGGCCGAGATTAAATCTCTAATCAGCCGCTAGGATTAGATTTCGCTTAATCCATGACTTTTGGAACCTTCTAACCTAGTTTTATATTAATACCCATTAATATTTTATTTTTCCTAAGTTTAGACTTAGGAACTCCATAAAAATATTAATTATTTTAATATCTCCCAAACCGGGTAAAATCTGTACAAACCATTTCTGGGTCTTGGAGATCCCATGTGCTTTAGCCTCTCCACCAATTTTCATGGCTAGAGCACATCCGATGCTACCCCAAATCAACACTCCCTCTTAGCGAGGACTGTGCTCTAATAATACTCCTCACTGAGTATCACATTGATTATCCAGCACCGGTCCCTGTGCTGATGCTAGGCCTCCCCGCCCAACATCCTTTGCATTGTTGCATCCTGTACTGCTGCCCATGGCCCTGCCACTACCACTGCTGCATCCGTACGGCAGCTCCCTCTGCATCTATGTTGTTGTTGGTCCATCATCCCAACACTACATCTGCACTGCATCCCCCTCTCATCATGTTGCATCGTGCTACTGCACTGCATCCCCCTCTCATCATGCTGCATCGTGCTACTGCACTGCAACTCAATTACTAAGAAGTAAGTAACTGATCCACCCAACTCTGACATCCCTGTCAGGCTAGAAACGCTCCTGATGCTGAAGTTCCCTCTACTGCTCACAAGTGCTCCCTCTACTGACCTCTGTGTTGTTGCAACAACTCCTTGCATCTTGCACCATTGCACACCTCTCTATGTCATCCTGCACCGTTGCAACACTCTCGTACCTCTCGCATTGTTGCAGCCTGCTAGCCTCATGCTGCCCTGCACTGTAGCACTCTCCGCTGCTTCATTTGCATCTGTCTCTACTGACATCCGTCAGTCCTGCTGCTACTCTTCAGGGCTCCCGTAGCAAGGTATAATCCAAGAGGTTGGGTACCTCAAGGATCATGCCCCTCATCGTGTGTAGTCCTCCTGACTACAACTCGATGTCTCGCCACTTCTTCTCAAGTGGCACATGAGCACTCATGGCACAATCGCCATCCTCCTCGACTTCTTTCTCTGCCTTCGTTGGCGTTGCCTTTGAATCATAAGCCTCTCCCTTACTCTTCTTCCTTGAACACTTGTTCGCAAAATGACCCAGTTCCCCACAATGGAAGCACTTGACCTTAGAAAGGTCCTTCTTCTTCCTCTTCTCCTGCTTTCGTGCAGATGCTAGAGCTACATCCTCTTCTTCCTCCTTTTTGATCCTGACCCCTTTGCCGCTACTCCCCGCCTTGGTCAACCGTCTGATCTCTTCTTGACGAAGAGTCGCCCACAGTTCTTCCCAATCCGGAAGACTCGTCCTACCCAGTATGCTCTGGACAAATACCTCCCAATCCTCGGAGACTGTGTTAAGTGCGGTCCTCACCATTAATTCCTCATCCGGCATGGCCCCTATGGAAGTTAGCTGATCACAGATCTCCTTCAACCGACCGAGGAACACATCTATCTGCTCTCCCTTTTGCATCTGGTATGCCCTTAGCTGATTCTCTAGGAGCATCTTCCTCTGCATGGAAGTATGTTCGTACAATGTCTTCAAAGCGTCCCACATCTCCTTTGTCGTTTCCTTCTCAACAATATGTGGTACCACATGATCCTTGACCCCATCAAGGATGATGCACTTTGCCTTTGCCATTGCCTCCTCGTACCTTTCATTAGCTACCGGGTCAACTGGGATAGCCATCACTCTCAAGGCGAAGCCCTTGATACGATGTCTGTCTAGAATGGACAAGATCCTGGCCTTCCAGACCACAAAATTGGACCCTTCGTCCAGCCTGTCCTGATCTCTCAACCCATTCACAGCCATCTCGTTGCTCTTTTGTCAACTCCTTTGAGTCTCTGTACTTCCCACCTGGAAATTCTCGATTCGACTCCTACTGAGTCTCTCTACTTCCCATCTGGAAGTTCTCGGTTCAACTCCTGCTGAGTCTCTCTACTTCTCGTCTGGAAGTTCTCGATTCGACTCCTGCTGAGTCTCTCTACTTCTCGTCTAAAAGTTTTTTTCTAGACTCCCTCTAAGTCTCGATTTCCCTCCTGGAAATCCTTCTACCAACCGTCAAGTTGCTCCTCTCGATCGTCTATGCAACTGCAACACTAATCCAGATTCCTTGGCTAGAGATCCGCCTCGACAACAACTTCCTCTACCTTGGTCTTGCCCTGTTAGATATTGCTCTAACTACAATAGCCCACCAACTTCGCTTTGCAAAATACCCACAGCCTCCTATGCCCTAGTGACTGAAGGCTTGAGCCTCTTGGCTCTGCACAATCCCGGCACCAGCAAAATAGCTCCCTCAACCAACTGCGTCAACCCACCTGGGCTCTTCGTGAGCCTATTTCTTCCCTCCTCAGCCTCTGCGCTGCCTCTCTCTAGCCCAGACTGATGATGCAGTCCCTCTGCATCACTCCTTCCTTTGTCGTTTTTTGCAAGGATCAACTATGTCACTCGGGACAGCTGAATCTGCTGCTAAGCTAATGCCTTCAGTTTTCCTGTGATCTGCAACCACGCTCTGGTACCATGTTGAAATTTCTAATTTTAACCCATTGGAAATTCTTCCTGTACTATCTAGTTTATTTCACCTACTTGTTTAATTACTTAACAAGTTATTTAACCATATAAATACTGAAAATAAACACAAGTACAGTCTCAACATCTACAGATCATCAACTGAAAGAAAACAAGCACATAAGTGACACCATTATTTTTGGACAAATGTCCCCGAAAAAGCCCAATGTGGGAAAATCGGTGCAGCGATTCAGAGGGTTATATTATTATGCAGTCTTTCTGAGTACAACTGGGTGCCTAACCGACTCACCCGACAAAGAAAAATACATGGCAGCAATACCTCTATATTCGAAAACAGGTATTCATAAAACCTGTCACACGAAACGCTCTCCAACACAACTGAATCTTAGTGTTGGCCCTTCTGGCCTCTGCGTCAACCTCCTGCTAACCTACGTCAACCCCAGGACCCTCTGCGTCAGCCCTCTGAGGCACTGCGTAGCCTCTGGGAGCATTTGTGTCACTCCCTCTACCCTCTGCGTGGATGACGTAGTCTCTCTGGGCTCTGCGCTACCTCTGTTGGGCTCTGCTTAGCCTGGACTGACCACTGCTCTTGCTCTCTCTGCTTCTGTGCGACTCTCCTAGTATTGTCCCTGCCTCTCTGACTCATAATCACTGCCCCTAGTTGTTGATCACTGATTCAACTTTGCTTAGCAACCCCGCTCTAGCAAAATGAATGATTGATCACTCTGGTGTGTTCTTCAACTGACCCTCAAGACTCTTCTTATACTTTTCTCATTGATCCTTCAACGGCCGAGATTAAATCTCTAATCAACGGCTAAGATTAGATTTGGCTTGATCCATGACTTTTGGAACCTTCTAACCCTGTTTTATATTAATACCAATTAATATTTTATTTTTCCTAAGTTTAGACTTAGGAACTCTATTAAAAATATTAATTATTTTAAAATCTCCCAAACCATGTACAATCTATCCAAACCATTTCTGGGTCTTGGAGATCCCATGTGCTTTAGCCTCTCCACCAATTTTCTTGGCTAGAGCACATGCGATGCTGCCCCAAATCAACAAATCAGTATGTTCATCGCATCTCTATAAGCTAGATCGGTTCATATAAGTGTACCAAAAACTCTTCATCGCGAAAAACCAGAACATGCTTAAAGATCATTCAACCATGTTGCGTGCTTATACAATCTCCAACTCGTCACATCGTTCGGGTGTTGAACATTACCATCGCAATTTCATAGCATCATTTATACGTTATGCTAGCACTAAGATGTCTTAATTATTTCTTCTAATCGAGCAGTTCTTTGCTCAAAAAGGACGAATATACTCCACTTAGATATGCAAAAGACTTCAACTTTTATAAGATTAACTGTTGCCCGTGTAATGATGAAATTAATTGCAGGTGTATAAAAGCAAGTTTAGATATAACGTGATTACTGTCAAAGTAGCCCTTGAAACCAAATCAATCATCAATCTATCAAATTTATCTTTCCCTGGATCTGCTCACATGCAGAGAGATGGGTTACATAACAGAAAGACATAGTCAATATAGCTTCTTCATGTGATTGACCAAACTCAAAAGGAGAAAATCCCAGGTAAGTCGTTGGTCCAGATTTAGTGTACAAGGATTAAAATCAGCAACGCATACACAATAATCATAAACCCTTGTTAACCTCGATTCGTGTCTTGACTTTTCTCCACAGGACAAAGACAATTTCAGACAGAGTCTTTTAGATCCATATTTGATACACCTTTAGTGATTTCTTTTCCTCTTGCTTGAGCTTGACCTCACCTGAGCTCTGATTCCATGTTAAATTTTAACATGTTCTTTGCTTAGGACAGTTACTCCAATATTAGCCCAATTACCAGACCAAGGTTACTTGGGAGTGGGAGCAAAAGTGGGGAGCGGGAGCGGGGAGCAACATTTTCAAAAGCTCTCGGTTTGGTAGCGAATTGGGAGGGAATTTTTATATAATATATAAAATTATATATTTTGATGCATATATGTCAACAAAAGCATGTAGAATGATGAATTAGATATGAAAAGCATAAAAACATAGATTGAACCATATAACATCAATCATCTAGAAGTTATAATCTTCATCAACCACGTCCAAAAGTTAGTAACATGCAACATATCAAGTCTCATGATTCATCAATCTTAAAGTTTCAAGCTTTCAAAATTCAATACATAACACTTATCATCATTGATCACCAAAATTATATAAAAATTCTAACATGAAATGAAATGTTATAAAATGAAATGAAATGAAACAACTTTCAACTTTCACAAAGCATCATATTCATAATTCATTACCAATGAGTTATAATTGACAACTTCAAACTTAAATTGTCATATATTGTTTAAAAAAAATATCATAATAAATATGAAACAGTCAACAGTTATAAAAACTACTAGAAACTAGAAAAGACAAGTAAATCTATTATCCATTGCTAATGCTTGGGCCTCTTGTCGCCACAAGAAATGTCTATTTTTTTAGTCTTGTTGGAAAATCAAGATCTTTGTCATTAATATCACACTCGAAGCATTAATATCCAGAGATATCGTTGTCATTACCTTTGGATCTGTATAGGGATCTTTGTCATTAATATCACCCTCTAAGCATTAACATAAAATAGAAAAAACATAGCATGTCAAGCCAAGATTTTGTTTGAGTGATGGGTACATTTTTAGTATTGTCATGATAGAGGAGTTCAACAACCAATGTCACTAACATCTAGGTACATAGAGGGATTGGTGCTCTTGATTAAATACGAGTTCCATACCCTAATACATGACAAAATTCAATGGAAACATTGCAATCCCCCCAATCCTGAAATCCTAAAAATCTAATAAGTCTATTGGATTTTCAATGAGATCTAACATTATACTTTCTCCATATGAAATCCAATGAGATCGAAACCACTCTCAAACATCCCAAGTCATTTCATGGTAATGTGAAAAATTTAAGTAAAAGTGACATTCTCCTTGATCTTCATACTTTAAGAATTTAACATTACCATGAGTCGTATATCAATACTAGGGCCATAGGCTTGATCATTAGGCTGCCTATTGAATTTGGCAACTAGGGCCAAACTTCACCTTGGAAATCTCATATGAGGCAGGTGATATTTTTATTGGATTCCTCTCTCCAAGAAGTGTAAATTGATCTAAAGATCATCTCATTCTGACATGTGCAAATGGAATTATGAATTTATTTTGTTTATCGACAAATTGTCAAAGTCGTCCAGCAAACTAATGTAGGCTCAGAAGCCCAACAATCACGTATATTCATCCTCAACGTTGCATATAAATAGAATCCTCCTCCTCATTTAGACACTTCAATCACTCACATATCTCTCTCTCCTTCATTGATTGGGTATGGATTTCTGAGGCGGCTCTCCACACATGCGAAGAAGCGCAGTTATGTTCCTGCGTTGACCAGTGTTGACTGAAGTTACAAGTAGGGTTTTTTACCAGCATTGCCCTGTTTGACTGCAGTTTGTTGAGGTATATCTCTGTTTGGGCAAGCCGCATTTCTGGGCATAGAAAACGAGGCAGACCGTACTGTTTGAACAATGTTGACTACAGAAGGGTTTGATTGCAACGTTGAATTTCGTTGACCACATTTGACTGGATATTTTCAGACTGTTTTTGGGCTGATTTGATTTGTTGTTGGAGGTCGAGTTCACCAAGTTTGACCAAGCTAGTTTGGATGTCAAATTTTTCCCTATTGATCAGCGTTGACTTTATGGTTAGGGATTTCTATAGTTGTTGTTTGTTGGGACAGATTTCACTGTGATTGGGCAAGTGAATATTGCATATTGTACTCTCTATCTCTCTGCTGAACTTTTGAACAATAATAAGAAGAATTGATCAAAGGGTTTCCCCACATTGGGGTTTGTCCCTAGCTGTTGCCATATCTTGTGTCCTCTTGTCTTCTAGTATTATTGTTTATGTTCTATCTGAATTTTACTATCATGTTGATGTGATTGCTAATATGGATATTGATATTGGGCCAATAAGAAAATTGAAGTAAAATTGTTCTTAAGCATAGAACATACCATTGTTATCTAAAATTAACATGGTATCAGAGTTGAGGTGAAGACAAAGCCCAAGCAAGAGAGAGAAGAGCAATCACTAAGAGGAGCAAGCACTGATCAAGGACAAGATTCAATGGCCTCCACATCCTACTTCAAGTCTAATGATAAGCTTCATGATAAGTTTGATTATCATGCATGGAAGGTGTCTCTTGATTTGACTTTAGAAGAGCAAGATGTAATGGATTATGTGCAGGGAAAGATTTCGGAACCCCCTTCAAATGCACTGGTTGCTACTAAAACAAAGTACAAGAAAGGTGAAGTCAAAGCCAAGAAGATCATCAGGGATTCTATTCATAAGCATTTAGTTGCTTACATCTCCAATTTGAACACATCAAAGGAGATATATGACATGTTGGTTTGCATGTTCAAATCTAGCAATGCAAACCAAGTTCTCTTTCTCAAAAACAAGTTGAAGGATATAAAAAAGGGAAGAGGTGAAGAGATTCAATCCTACCTCATGAGGATTACTGAGATCAAAAATGATCTTCTTTCAATTGGAGAAGCTATTGTTGATAGGGATCTTACTCTCATTGCCCTTGGAGGACTCCCTCGTGAATGGCACGTGTTCAACACCACTATTCTTAGCAACGACAGGATTCCAGGTTTTGAAAAATCGCTGACTAGATGTTTTCAAGAAGAAACAAGGATGATGGAACTAAATATGCCTTCAAATAGGAATGATCCTACTGCATTCTCCGCTCATGCTAAAAAGAAGAACAATGCAGGTTCAAAGAAGCAATGTCAAGGAAGCCAGGTTTCAAAAATGGAAGGAAGGGAAGATGCTTCATTTGCAACAAGTTTGGCCACTATGCTAAGGAGTGTCCTAATAGAAGGGATACACCTCATGATGATGACAACCACAACAACAACAATTTCAGGGGCAACAACAGTCAAAGGAATGGCATATTCAACAAGCGAGGAAAAAGGAATGCACCCGCTCCTCATCAAGGAAATGGTTGCTCTCCCAACAGATTAAGAAACACCAGGTATGATGAATCTAATGTTGTTGATAACAAGCAAAAAGAATTTTATCTTATATTTTCCCTCTATACTGCATCTCCTCCGGACACTTTAGGAAATTGGTTGATTGATAGTGGTGCCTCAAGGCACTTCACTGGGTATAAGGAAGCTCTTTCAAATCTGATTGAAAAGGATACAAATTTGGAAATTATCCTTGGAGACAATGCCACCTATCCCGTGATTGGAATTGGGAATGTTACTCTTCAATTGAATCAAGGTAACATCATTCGTCTACAAGAAGTACTATATGTACCCAATCTAAAGAACAACTTGGTATCTATCTCGGCAATGGAGGACAAAGGATTTAAGGTGGCATTCATTAATGGAAAGGTACGTGTGTGGAATAAAAATTTCCAAGATGCATTTACACTTGGATTTAGGGTTCATAGCCTATATCAAGTTGGAGGAAGTCCATTGGGAGCTATGTCTTGTGACACATCACTTCAATCCGAATTATGGCACCGGAGGTTTGCTCATCTACATTATAAGGCTTTAGCGATGTGGGGAAGATGGTGATAGGTATGCCCGAATTTAAAGTATAACATGAAGGTGTTTGTCAGGGGTGTGCCGAAGGAAAGAGCACAAGGGGAACATTCCCTCAAGTGATAGCAAGACTACCGACATATTGCAATTGGTTAATTCTGATCTATCTGGTATGATGCCCGTGAACTCATTGGGAGGATATTTATATTATGCTATCGTTATGGATGATTTCTCTCGCAACACTTGGATATATTTCTTGAAGAGAAGGAAGAAGTATTCTCATGGTTCCGTTCTTTTAAAACTTTGGTCGAAAATCAAACCAAGAAGAAGATCAAAATATTGAGGACCGATAATGGAACAGAATATGAATCAAATGAGTTCAATAATTATTTTAGAGAAGCTGGCACTAAGAGGGAGACTACTACCGCATATACTCCTAAGCAAAATGGTGTTGCTGAAAGGAAGAATCATTCTATCGTAGAAGCCACTCGTGCCATGCTTCATGATCAAAGCCTTAAGAAGTTCCTATGGGCCAACGCTGCAAACATTGTCATGTATGTTCAAAATAGATGCCCTCATCAAGCATTGGACTCCAAAACTGCTGAAGAAGTTTTCACCAGTAAGAAACCTGATGTTTCTCACTTTAGAATTTTTGGTAGCTCCGTATATTTTCATGTGTCGAAAGAATAGAGAAGCAAATTCGATGCTTCTGGGAAAAAAGGAACATTTGTGGGATACAGTGAAACTTCTAAGGCATATAGAATCTATGAGCCTGGTCAAAGAGAAGTGGAGATAAGTCATGATGTCACCTTCAATAAGGATGTTGCCCTTGGGAAGATTAGTAACCTTCCTACTGCAAGGAAGCATAAAGAAGCAAATTCAGGAAAGCGGGGAGAACCGCAGGATGAGCCGATGCTCAATGCTGAAGGACCAATGGATCCCATTGATCCACCCCCTCATGAGCCCTCCTCCTCAAAAAGGAGACCCTCATGGCTCAGGGAAGCTCTCGAAGATGCCAAGAGACATGTTGCACCTAGGGGGACATTTCGTGAAAGTAAGACGCCGAATAGGTACCAAGGGTACTTAACTACAATGACCACCATTGTTCAATCTGAGCCTTGCACATTCGAAGAAGCTGTAAAGCACCAAGTTTGGAAGGATGCAACGAACGAAGAGTATGAGTCGATTATGAAGAATGATGTTTGGGATGTGGTCCCTAGACCCAAGGACAAATCAGTTGTCACCTCGAAATGGCTCTACAAGATCAAGCATGGAGTTGATGGAAGTGCTGAAAAGTTAAAGGCTACATTTGTTGCTCGAGGCTTCTCTCAAAAGGAGGGTGTGGACTACAATGAGATATTTGTGCCTGTTGTCCAGTATACCACCATTCGTTCGATTAAAGACCTTGCTGCCTTGCAAGGATGGAATCTACACTAGATGCATGTCAAGACCACCTTCTTACATGGTTCAATTAAGGAGGAATTCTATGTAGAACAACCTAAGGGGTTCGAAGTTCAAGATCGTCATATGTATGCAGATTGAAGAAAGCCCTCTATGGGTTGAAGCAAGCTCCCCGAGCTTGGTATGAGAGGATCGACATCGATTTGAAGAATCTGGGATTTACGAGAAGTGAAGCTGATCCGAACCTTTACTTTAAGGTTGAGAATGATAGACCTCTCATTTGGTACTTTATGTGGACGATCTCTTTCTGACCGCTGCAGATCCTCTCATTCACCAATGTAAGCGGGATTTGGCTTCCGAATTTGAGATGAAGGACCTAAGGCTGATGCATTACTTCTTAGGGTTGGAGGTCTGGCAAAAGCCAGGTGAGATTTTCCTTTCTCAAGGAAAATACATCGTGAAGCTACTTGAAAGATTTGGGATGGTGGATTGCAAGTCCGTGACTACTCTGATGGAACTTAACTTCAACAAGTTATGCGGAAGTGTTGTTGGGCCTAAATTGGGAAATCCTTCTAAGTAGTCAACTATTGGGGGCGCTAATGTTCTTGATGAACTATCGTCCGGACACATGTTTTGTAGTGAATACATTGAGTCAGTTTATGGTCGAGCCTCATCACATACATTGGATTGCTCCAAAAATCTCTTGAGATATCTCCGAGGCACAATCACTTATGGACTGAGATACATTGTCGGGAATGTGAGGCTCCATGGTTACTTTGATGCAAACTGAGCTGGCAGTGTTGTGGATTGCAAAAGCACATCTGGATGTTGCTTCTCTCCGAGTTTTGCTTCGATATTCTGGATGAGCAGGAAGCAGAAGTCAGTTGCTTTGAGCACTGTTGCAGCTGAATACATCGCTGCAAGTATGGCCTCCTGTGAAGTTGTTTGGTTGAGGAAGCTCTTTAGTGACTTGTTTGGACATGTGTTGGATAACACTGTGATCTATTGCAACAACCAAAGTGGCATTCGTCTTTTTGAAAATCCTGTGTTTCATGACCACTCCAAGCATATTGATATTAGGTACCACTTTATCTGGGATATGGTACAACGGGGAGCAATAAGGCTCCGTCATATTGGGACTGATGATCAAGTCACAGATATTCTTACAAAGCCCCTGGGGAAGGTCAAATTCTTAAGCTTCTGTGAACAACTTGCAGTCGTGGAGAGACCCTCTTATGAGGGCCCTGTATGAGATGGATGTTGAGCTCTGGGAGCTCCGAAGGGCTTGGGGTACTTCTTGGAGCAATGAACGACCATAGGGTGAGTGGTTCACCTTCCTCTAGTGGTGCACGATGTACAGGGTGATTGGTTCACCTTCCCCTGTGATACCCCATGTTCAGATATGCATAGGATGAGTGGTTCACCTTCTCCTATGGCATATGAGCAGGATGAGTGGTTCACCTTCTCCTGTCGGTACATCCTACCCATGAAGTCTGGGACTCATGGGAAGTACCTCTCAACTAGCCAATGAGTACGGAAATGAGAATAGGGACCATAGTACTACCGATGGACACATCGTGTACTACCGTACTCCCTATGCTAGGATGTCTGATATTGATCTGGGATCAATGGAAACCGACTTCAGGTCAGTTAAGAGTGGCATGACACACTCTCGATTATCGGAGACTGACTTTGGGTTAGTGGAGAATGGTATGATACATTCTCGATCATTTCTTCTTTCTTCATGGTTCAGCAGAGCAGAGCAGAGACATGGATGGTACAAATTGTCAAACAGTTTGGCAAGTGAAGTTCTCCCTAGTTGAGAGGGAGTGTTAAATTTGGCAACTAGGGCCAAACTTCAACTCGCCCAGCTCATATGAGGTAGCTAATATTTTTATTGGATTCCTCTCTTTGAGAAGTGTAGGATTGATCTAAAGATCATCTCATTCTGACATGTACAAATGGAATTACGAATTTATTTTGTTTATGGACAAATTGTCAAGGTCGGCCAGCAAACTAATGTAGGCACAGAAGCCCAATAGTCATGTCTATTCATCCTCAACGTTGCATATAATAGAAGGAGCCTCCTCCTCATTTAGACACTTCATTCACTCACATATCTCTCTCTCCTTCGTTGATTGGGTATGGATTTCTAAGGCAACGCTCCACACGTGCGAAGAAGGGCAGTGATGTTCTTACGTTGACCGAAGTTGTAGGAAGGGTTTTGACCAGCATTGACCTGTTTGACTGCGGTTTTGTGAGGGATATCTATGTTTGGGCAGGCCAATTTCTTGGCACAGAAAATGAGGCAGATCATACTATTTGACCAACATTGACTGCAACATTGACTTTTGTTGACCAAGTTTGACTGGATATTTTCGGACTGTTTTTGGGCTGATTTGATTTGTTGTTGGAGGTCGAGTTGACCAAGTTTGACCAAGCTATTTTGGAGGTCAAATTCTTCCCTGTTAACCAGCATTGACTTTCTAGTTAGGGCTTTCTGTAGATGTTGTTTGTTGGGACAAATTTCACTGTGCTTGGGCAAGTGAATATTGTATATTGTACTCTCTCTACTGAACTTTTGAAGAATAATAAGAAGAATTGATCAAAGGGTTTCCCCACATTGGGGTTTGTACCTGGCTGGCGCCATATCTTATGTCCTTTTGTCTTGGCTTGTCTTCTATTGTTATTGTTTATGTTCTATCTGCATTTTACTAGCATGTTGATGTGATTGCTAATTTGGATATTGATATTGGGCTAACAAGAAAATTGAAGTAAAATCGCTCTTAAGCATAGAACATACCATTGTTATCTAAAATTAACACTGCCCCACTCAAAAATTATTGTTTCCTTGAAAAAAAATTCCATTTGGAATGTTTTTACAAAAAAGGTTAGGGAGCGAAAATTTCGCCTCTGGGGTCGCTCCCGAAATTCGCTCCCTGCGGGAGCAAGTTCAAGGGGGGGGGGGGGGATTAGCTCCCCCACAACCCTATACCGGACATTTGATTTCCATTTGCAATCACATGAATCATTTAACAGTAACTGAAGAAAGAACATAAATGATAGATGTTGAAGACAAGCCAACACAAGAGAATACAAGGATACAGCACAGGCCTGGGAAAGACCCCAAGATGGGAAAACACTTGATTAATTCTTCTTATTATTAATATCAAATGCTCAGCAAAAAGAGAGTACAATAAAGTCAACGTTGACTTGCATATTGAAGATAAATGGATGACCCAAAATTGAAATTTTGAAGCAGACTTATTTGACTTTCTGCGGCTTGAGAGAGACAACTCAAACATCTTCATTCAACTACAGCTTCTTCAAGAAAAACAAGGTGCAGCCCTGTGCTGACCCTAAGAGCTAATCTATGACCAAATTTGGTCCCTTGATCACTTTATCTTTGTGGCCCATCCTAAAGAAATGGACCTCCAAAATTGGTTAGGGTTTCTGAAGCATGCTGCTCTAGCCCTTCTTCATCACTTGTAGACTTTCACATAGTGTGTCCTGCTCTCCAAGCTAAGGTTCTCTTATTCGCTACAGTTCTGACCTATTTCTAGGTCTCCAAGCCACATCTAACAACCACCAATTCTCAATCGTTTAGTTCTACGGCCTACTCTAGCATCTTAGTCCCCTAAACAGGTGGTTCTAGGCCTGCGGCCTAGCTGTAAGAGAATCTCGGCATACTAGAGAGAGAAATACCATGTAAAACAAACCAAGTTTCTTCTATTTATAAATGCTCATTCTACATGAGTATTTCGAACTCTATGTACATCATGCTTCTAGATTCTAGAAGATGTTTCTAGCCATGCAATTTTATTCTATTCCTACATGCTCCTATCCTACTCAAAACTTTGAAAGAAGACTTTAAGTAAAGAGTTTGACTTAGTCATAGTAGAGATCTGGAGGATCTTCCTTCTTTTGCTTCTTTTCTTCTTCTTTCACCTCTCGAGTCATATGAGCTTCTTCCCTTTTTCTTTTGTTGTTATTGTCCTTCTTTAGTTTAGGACAATTCCTTTTGTAGTGTCCATATTCTTGGCATCCATAGCATTGGATTTTGGACATATCTTTGTTGTTTGTTCTTCGTGGACCAAATTTGCCAATTTTTCCCTTTCTCTTGGCCATGGTAGCAAATGCTTGCTCCTTTGATCCCACATCTTCCTTTGTTTTGAGTCTTGTTTCCTCTATCTTGCACAGAGACAACATTTCACTTAGTGGAGTGGCTTCCTTCTTTGCATATACGCTTGATGTGAAGTTGCCCCAATCCTCAGGTAGAGCATTGAGTACTACAGTTGTCATTTCTCTACCAAACATGACTTCTCCTAGCTCTTGAAGTTGATCCCTCATCTCAAAGATCTTCATGAAGTATGGAGCTATTCCTTCCTTTGATATCTTCATCTTGTACAATTCATTTCGTAGAGATATCACTTCTCCAGTTATCCTTACCAAGAATAGCTCTACTAGTTTATTATAGATTCCTGTTGATGTTTCAAGTTTGGAGACATAAGGAATGAGAAAGTCTTTGATGGATTCTATTAGAATCCTTTGAGCTCTTATCTCATCCTTATTATACTTGGCTAAGGCTTGAGTTTGTTCCTTAGCAAGAATAGTAGCGTTCCCTTTGATGTGTTCTAGGAGTTCATTCTCCTTGAGAAGTAAATCGGTCCTCTTCTTCCATGCAAGAAAGTTATTGGTCCCTACCAATTTGTTGTTTTCCTTGCAAAAAGACATTGATGTATATTCAGAAGGGGACATATACTTACTTGATAGATTTTGAGATGTAGTAGACTTGCTTTCTCCTTGAAGACTTGATGGCTTGCCTTCCTTAGATCTTGATGTTCTTCAAGTTGCTTTCTCCAAGTGGACTTGACTTGATGATGAGAGTTGCTTGATGACTTGTAGCTTGATGTAGGTCCTGCTTTGATTTGCTCTTCTTGTAGGTGCCTTTGTGTAAGGCTCTTCTTCTTGCTTTGTAGTCTTCCTTGATGAATGCTAGATGGTAGACCTTCTTGTCCTTTGATGTGATTGAGACTTCTTGGCTTGATGCTTCAACTTTTGTAGATGTCCTTCCTTGATGAGTGTTCTTGAGATGCCCTTTCCTTGATGTGTCACCTTAGCTCTGATTCCATGTTGAAGAATGAAGGGCACTGGTGTTTGTTAAGATTCTTCACAGCTTAATAACAATTTGTGAAGCACTTCTACAATCATCTTATCTTGATCTTATTCTTATTATTAGTGTGTGTGTTTCATCAAACTGCTACCAAAAACATAAAGACAAGAACACAAATGTTGGCTCTCTGCCAGGGCCAAAGCCTCTCTCTCTTAGAGAGGAAAACCCTTCGGTAAGTTTCTCTTATTGAAGCTTCTTATTGACCACTGCAAAACCCTAGACCCTTGACTAGGATGTCCTCCAAGCACAAGGCAAGTCCTTCCTCTTTTCTGCAATTGGTTCCCTAGCACATAGACTTCCTCCTTCCGGCACTTTGTTCCCTAGCACTTCGTCCTCCTTCTTTGTTTCTTGTCTAGAGATAGACCTTCCTTGAGAGAGCTTTACATGAGATGTTCCTCTTCTATACTTAGTGATGTCCTTTTCTCAAGTAGACTCCTTCCTTCTTTGACCAAACAAGATGTTTCTTGAGATGTAGGAGCAGACTCGATATGACTGTACAGCAGCCCTAAATTCTTCGCACGTGTGGCAGGGATCCTTGTAGTTTAGGGTCCTTTCACCTTTGTTTGAGAGAGACTTCTTCGCTTGACTTGGGAGGCCTTGTAGGCCTAATTTCTAGCCCAACCAATAATGATTCTTGGATTGTTCTCTAGCTGCTGTTATACCCGCAGATTTACCCTCCCTTTCTTCGCACGTGTGACTGTTTCTAGCCCTAGAAACAGTCCTACACCTTCGCTTTATCTTCTCCTTTATTCACTGCACTTAGGAGACCCTTTAGACTTGTCTTTTCCTCTCTCTTCTCAGCTTCTATGCTTCATTGATTTCAGAGATGCTTGGTGGACGTTGAGAGGGAGTGGACAGCCTCCATATATAGAGGATTGTCCCTCCTTTAGGCCGAGTTGAGGCCGACTTGCTGTCTTTAGGCCAACATGAACTTTCTTCATCGTTTTGCTTCTTTTGGAGGACGTTGCTGCATGGAGAGGACTTGCACTTGTCTTGGAGGTATTCCTTTGACCTTATACATAGTGTAGCATGCTGCATGCCCTCTAAGGGGCTTACATAAATACATTGACCTTTTGACTTCCTAGAAGCACTTAAACATGTACTTGACCTACTTCAATAAGCAACAAACTCATTGACAAATAATATAAAAATAATTTCTCTTTTCTTGAATAAATACAAATGTCAAAATTACATTTATGATGACCGAACCTAGTTACATTTCCTTCAACAGGCAGCAGTTGCTGGAGGGGCCAAGAATTCCAGACATGCAGTAGAGGCCAAAACTCTGTCGCTGGGGGTCGAAGTTGTCCTGCTAGAAGAAATTGGACCGGGCTTGACTTGTACAAAGGAAGCACATCATCAAGAAGGTTGGACTTGGTCATGGAAGGGTATTGGTCTTGGTCTAGAGGTCTTGGAATTCGTCAATTAAAGAATCTATAAGAAGAGAAGGGATTTGTGGGTTTTCCCCTCAACTGGAGAAGTTTTGGCCCTGGTTTGCAGCCTATATCCCGTGTTGTTGTGTATTGTTGATCTTCTTGTTTTGATAGCTGTTTGATGATAAGCATAACATAATAGTAAGAGAAGAAGCTAATAAGTAAGAAAAAGTCAAAAGGCATCAAAAATAGTTATCAAGCTTAAGAGAAATCATCCTGCTGCAGCCCTACAGACTTGTCAACATATCAAGTATTTGTAAAAGAAAACTGCAAATTACCTTAGGTATCTATTAACGTGGAAGTGACCTACTTCAAAACAGTAAAAGAATGAACTGATGCAATCTAATATTTCTATTTAATAGGAGTTGAAAAATTACTAAAATAACTCACTACTATATTATTATTTTAATCATGCTACGCACAAGATGTTCAAAAACTAAATTCTGGTCAAAATTCAACAAGACAGCGAAGATAACTATTAATATCCAATAACAGGAAAGTTTGATACTTTCACACACAACATTTTAACAAGTTATTAATTATTCAAGCATTAATTTCTGTTATTCTATTCAGAAAGAAACATCAAGTATAATGAACAAGCTTTGTTACAATTACCTGACAGTCCCCTGAACACCCTTCACTCCATATGAATCCACACTGTTGCCCAACATTCGGATGTAAGCAAGTGAACCAAGAAGTCCAGCACCAAAGCTGTTCAAAAGACAAAACATCCCATGGTTAACATCGAGTTTGAATTCCGCAACTCCTAAAAAAACTATCAGAAGTTGAAACGTTTCTAGATCGCATCAGATCAAATGATGTTTCATGAAACTGAACATGAAAGACACTTTACAGCAAACAACTACAACAACAAAGGTGTGCTTGGGAGAAGAAAATCCCAATATTCATGCAAGGATAAATAAAATAAACATCAAAACTACAGTGGGACCAAAATCAAAGCATTTTAAGTGCTAGGTTCCAAACTAAAGATGATGGAATTGCAATAAAGAGCTTGCTTCAAAGAAATTATTTATACAAATAGAGTGTTGAAGAAAGTGTAACTAGGTTTGGTCTTCATGACATTGTAATTATGATTTATAAGAAAATGAATTTATTATGCCTTGATGCATGGGTTTCATGAGCAAGAGGTTTATTTATTAGCAGCTCCCATTGAAAGCCTTAGTGTAAGTCAAAGAGTCAATGTCATGTAAAATATTGGTTATGTTAAATAGTCATTAAGTTAAATGAAAAGACAAGTCTAGTCTTGAAAGTACACCTGCCTAGGTATAAATGCAGGTCTTCATTGTAACATTCCACATCACTTATACATTTTTATATATAATAAATTATTATTACAAAATACCTCGTGTATTTTTACATTCAAGCCTACAAGCTACCAGTTTTGATGCTTTAGTGGTATCAAATCCATGGCACACAATATAATCATGCGGGTCTTTGAACGTTGTTCGCTGCACAATGTGCCAGTACGTTCATGTCCTGAATGCGTTGAACAGTTTAGTAAAATTCAAGAAGCATTTCAGCATTTAGAAAAATCATTTGCAGAAGTTAAAGCATGTCGAAAGGAAATCGATAATAAGGAAGATAATAGTGATAGTGAAGAAACTCAACTAGGTGTGGAGAAAGAAGGATTTGTGAAGCTCTCACCTTGTAGTGGAAGCTCTCTTGAACGCCAACCCAGTGTCTCTCCATTGGTGGACATGTCACCGTTGTCAGACAAGGCTGGAGAACCAACTGATGAGCAGCAGATGCACTCAACCCCGAAACAAGATTCAGACTTGAACATTGTTGATGAAATAGATGACCATCTGCACGAGTCTCCAGATGTGATTGCGAATCACAAGAAGGCAATTAATAGTGATGGAAGTGGCTCCAGCAGTTCTAGTGATAGTGGAAGTGACAATGAAAGTGATAGTGGAAGTAGTGACAGTGGGAGTGATAGTGATCAGAGTAAAAGCAAAAGTAGAAGCAAAAGCAAGAGTAGAAGCCCAGCTGGAAGTGGGAGTGGAAGCAGCAATGACAGTGAGAGTGAAGGTAGTTCTAGCAGTAGTGAAGAGTCTGATGTAGACATTATGTGTGATGATGATAAGTCTGACAATGAAGCTGAGACCATGAAGGATCTCAGTGATTCTAAACTAACCCCCTCCCATACTGACAGAGACAAGTTTGGTGAAAACTATAAGCAGAAGGTGATGATTGAACAAAAAAATAGTGGGCAACCCCCACAGTCACCAAGGAACTCAGAAGATATTGATGTTTGTGATGATATAGTTGAGGGAGAAGAGATCAGCAAAATTGCCCAACATTACATTGGAAAGATAACATCTGATGGTGAAGATGACACTGACATGGTTGTAGATATTGATTTGATACATTGTGAGGGAGAAATCAAATCACCTGAAGGGAAAATAACCATTTCTCCAGAACATCGTAAAAGAGAAGATATTCATAGTTCGATTGGTGTTCGAGGATCCAAGGGTGCACCTATGGATGAAAGCAATTCGTCAAAGGAGAATCCAATTGGCAAGACTCTGCAGAAATCTGAAAAGATGCCTAAAAACATTTCTAAGCATGGTCGTGATAGTAATCAAAGTCAGATAGGATCTGAAAAGTATAGCTCAAGACAGGATAACAAAATTCGAGCAAAAAAGAAGGATGAGTTGGATTCAGATATGAGAAGAAATCGAGATGTCACCTTATCTCAATCCCTCTTTGAATCTCCTGCTAGACCTGAAATTACCTCTAATAGAAAAGATCTTGAGACACGACAGGTTGCAAAAGTGATGAACAAAGCAAGGTTTACAAATGCTAACTCTAAAAGGGCTTTTGAACATGCAACTCCTGTGGGAAGGTCTGCCCATGATGAAGATACCTTCAGGGGACAGGCTTCTACAAGGGCTCAAACTGCTTTTGCTAAAGATTTGGATGATGCTGAAAGTTTTGATCAACATCTTGATGGACAACAGTCATATCAAAGGCCTTTTGATTCTAATTCAAGAACAAAGGTTCCAGATGTTATGCAGGGTTCTGGGAGGTATGTTGACTCTTTAAATAAAGTAGGTAAACTAAATGACAAAGCATCAAGACCAGCTAATGAAAGTGACATCTCCACTGCCAAAAGCTCTAGTATGGAAGACAAAAATTCAAGATATGAAATGACACTCAAGACTGCACCAGATGATGATGTAGTGGCTAAAGAAAAATTCAATAATTCCAATTTTTCAAAGGAGCAGTCTTTAAGGGAATTAAGGAGGAAAAAACGTAGCAAGAGACTTGAAGTATCTGAATCAAAATGCCCTATACCTCCAAAGAAGATGGCTATGGATAGGCAGATCCAAGATGATTTGTTTAATTCAGTGTGTGCCATTTGTGATAATTGTGGAGAAATTCTAGGTTGTGAGGGACCTTGCATGAGGGTTGTCCATCCAAGTAGAGAATCTGGCGCTGATTCCAATTGTAAATCACTAGGTTTAACAAAGGCACAAGTGAGGGATATACAAAACTGCTATTACCTGAACTATAAGTATAAGCGACATCAATGCTTTATTGGTGGAAAGTTGGGCTCCTCTGACAAGTCAGCAGGAGCAAAGGTATTCAAATGCATTTCTTCAAAATGTGGACACTTCTACCATCTCCCGTCTGCACTGTCATCACCCATCCGTGTGTTCTGATGTCCCAACCGTTCCCTTGCTGCTACTGACCCCTGGCCCTGTCTACACCACATTCACAGTCTACGTTCCTCTCGTACCTGTTCCGCAGCAAGCAGCAAGCCCCAGTCCACCTTGTCGTGTACACAGTTCAAACGTTGCCCAGTCGTAGCGTACATGCCGTCCAGCATTCGCTTTGTGTCGTCAACTTCTTGTCGTCCAGAACCCAAACCGATAAGCAACGGCAGGGTAACGTATGGTATCGGTTGTTAAGGGGACAGGACGCTCGGTCAACGGACGTGACTGAGCAGACCGTGACGTCGCTCCATTAAACAAACAAAAAAAATTGATCATACGATTGTTAAAAAAAACTATATAATATATGGTTATAGTTATATACAAAATATATAATCATATAACGAATATATTATATTGTAATTTAATTAATTAATATTATTTTAATATTAAAAATTAAAAAAATAAAAATATATATATATATATATAGAGTTCAAAAAAAAAATTAGAGTTATTTAAAGAAAATCCAAAGGAATATTATTGATGAGCTACATGACGAGAGGATGGTCAGATTATATAGATCGAGTGACAGACACTAAGTGAAGAAAATCGACAACATTAAAAGCTTTGAGGACAAAGCTTCTGAAGGAAGGGGCTATGTTATGAATATAAACCATAACAAGTAAATAAATGAAATAAATATAAATATTACATAATCAGATATTGGTTATCTTAAATAGTCATTAAGTTAAATGAAAAGACATGTCTAGTCTTGAAAGGACACCTGCCTAGGTATAAATGCAAGTCCTCATTGTAACATTCCATCATCACTTATACAATTATATATATAATAAATTATTATTTTAAAATACCTCTTGTGTATTTTAATTTTTTACATTCAAGCCTACAAAGCTATCAGTTTTTATGCTTCAGAAGCTCTTCTTGAGCATGAGAAAAATATGAGTCTATAGAAATGACAAGTAGCCCTCCAAGACAAGCACAAGAAGAAGTCTGCAAGCTAAACGATGAAAAAGAACAGTCATGTCAGCATCAATACATATATATGCAGCATATGAACTCAGCGATTATCAGAGAAGATATATATTTTATTATTAATGAATGAATGGATGATTTACTATTTGTGGGAGGCCCCTGGCTTTACATTGTCTTGGGTGACTCTTGGTGAATGGGCATGTCCTGTGATCATGCTCTTTTGCCTATTTTAACTAATTGTTACAGATATTAATTAATTTACATAACATTGCCTCCCTCCTGAAAAGATGCTTTGTCCTCAAAGCATACGTAACGATGGATGTTGTTGAAGAAATACTTCAGACTCCCAAGAAGCTTCTTCTTCTGGTAAGTCCTTCCACTTGATTAGGTATTCTTTGATTACTCGAGATCACAATTTCTTTTCCCTGATGGAGATGATGCCTTTTGGTTCGAGAATGACCCTTCCTTCGTCATCTAACGATGGAAGTGTTGTTTGTGCTGATTGATGTTCACCAAGTGCTTTTTTAAGGCAAGATACATGGAAAACGTTGTGAACACGACTTTTATCAGGAAGGTTTAAACGGTAAGCTACTTGACTGATCTTTTTGTTGATTTGGTATGGCCCATAAAACTTTGGTGCTAATTTGTTTTTTCCTTTCTGTTTTAAGGATAACTGCTTGTACGATTGGAGTTTAACAAATACCCAATCTCCAACTTCAAATTCTCTCTCGGTTCTATTTCGGTCAGCTTACTACTTCATATGGTTTCTTGCATTATTTAAATTTTCTTTTAGAGTTTGGACGACCTTTTGGGTTTCTTCTAGTTGGCTTTTAACAACTACTAGTTTTGTCTAGCTGATAGCCAGGTCCTTCCATTTTGGAGGTTCGTACCCATACAGAGCTTGAAATGGAGTCATTTTTGTTCATGTGTGGTAAGTAGAATTGTACCACCATTCAGCAATATGTAACCACTGAACCAACTTATTTTGTTTGTCTGTGGCGTAACAATGTAGGTAAGCTTCCAAACATTTATTGACAACCCCTGTTTGCCCCTTTGTTTGAGGATGGTAAGCAAAACTCATGTTGAGGTAGGTTCCTATATGATTGAATAATTCCTTCCAAAAATTACCCTTAAATTTGGCATCTCTATCGCTCACAATGACCTTTCAAAATCCATGTAATTTGTAAATATTTTTGCAAAATATCTCAGCGATTCGTTTTGCTGAGTCTAATTTCTTCATTGCAATAAAGTGAGCATACTTGGTGAGTCTGTTGACTACTACAAGAATCTTATCCTTACCATCGAATACAGGTAACCCTTCAATAAAGTCCATTGGTATTTCTTCCCATTTCTAATTCGGAATGTTTAAGGGACGAAGTAGTCTGGGTGTCATAATATTTACATTTTTATTCCTCTAGCATTTATCACATTCGGCTACATATTTTTGAATATCATTGCTCATTCCCTTCCAAAAGAACGATTAACGTGCGTTGTAGTAGGTTTTAAAGTATCCTACATGTCTGGCTGACAGTGAATCATGCAACTCTTTGAGAACCTTGGCTTTAAATTTGGAATCTGCATTCAGATAAATTCTTCCCTTGTACCATAGAATATCGTTCTTCCATTCAAATTTTGAATTCCGAGGAAGATTATTGATTATAACACTTCTTTCTGGATCTTTTGTGTACTCACTTCGAATCTCATTAAGCCATTCGGGAATAATCACTGACACTGCGAGTAACGATGGTTCCTCGTCTTTCCTCGACAAGGCATCAGCTACTACATTATCTTTCCCTTTCTTGTGCAATATATCCATGTCAAAGGCAATGATTTTTTCTATCCATTTTTGTTGTTCTGTAGATAGTGTTTTCTGTTGGAGAAGATGCTGAAGACTATTATGCTTTGTTCGTATTAAGAACTTACTTCCTAAGAGATATTGTCTCCATTTGGCTAATGTGTGCATAATAGCAAGCATTTCCTTGTTATATGTAGACTTGAGACGTTCATGCTTATTGAGCTTTCTGCTTTCAAACGCGATTGGATGACCGTCCTGCATTAGTACTGCTCCTATGCCAAAACCCGAAGCATCACATTCAATTACAAATGGTTTTGAGAAGTCTGGAGTTGCCAATACAGGGGCATTAGACATAACTTCCTTCAAATCTTCAAAACACTTTCCTGCTTCATCATTCCATCGAAATGAGTTCTTCTTTAAAAGGTTTGATAGGGGTGCGGTTATATGGGCGTAGTTTTTAATAAATTTTGATAATATCCTATCAACCCTAAGAATCCTCTTAGCTTGGAGATATTAATTAGTTTGGGCCACTCCCTTATAGCCTTGATTTTATTAGGATACACTTTTACTCCTTCATGGGATATTATTTGTCCAAGATATTCTACTTCTTCCTTTCCAAAGGTGCATTTGGACTTCTTGGCATAGAATTGATGCTCTTCCAACAGCGTAAGAACCTTCTCCAAATGTTGTAGGTGCTCCTTCCAAGTTTTACTATAAATTAAAATGTCATCAAAGAACACTAACACGAACTTCTATAGATATGGACAGAATAACTCACTCATAGTAGCTTGGAATGTTGTCGGTGCATTGGTTAACCCCAAAGGCATTACTTTAAATTCGTAGTGACCTTCATGTGTTCGGAATGCAGTTTTTGGTATGTCTTCCAACCTTATTCTGATTTGATAATATCCTGACCATAAGTCCAGTTTTGAAAAATATTTAGCACCATGTAGTTCATCCAGCATTTCATCAATGAAGGGAATTGGGAACTTGTTTTTAATTGTTATTTTGTTTAGTCCTGGATAATCGAAGCATAACCTGAACAATCCATCTTTTTTCCGCACCAATACAACTAGAGCAGCATACAAACTTTTACTTTTTGAGATGATGCCACACTTTAAAAGATCTTGGATTAATCTCTCAATTTCCATTTTTTGATGATGGGGATATCGATACGGTTTGATGTTGACGGGGTTTGATCCTGCTTTGACTTCTATTGTATGCTCGATTTCTCTATTAGGAGGCATTTTCATGGGCAGGTCTTGGAATACCTTTTCGTGCTTCTAAATTAGCTCTTGTACTTCTGGTGCTTCTTCATTGATCAATTTTGAAGTTAACATTTCTAATTGGTGACATTGTACTACAGAGGCTGGTGCTCCTCTTCGAATCCTTTTCATCATTTGGGATGATGATACGATTTAATTCTCATGTGCTTGGAACCCATATAATTTGTATTTTTTCCCTTCCCATTTAAATTTTATAAACTTCTTTTGATGGTTGGCAAAGTAAGTACCAAGGGTTTGTAACCATTGGATACCTAAGATCACATCCACTCCTCCTAATGGTACTGTGTAGAACGGAGATTCTAAATTAAAGTCTTGAATCTGCAATTTGACTTTATGGCATTTCCCTACTTTTTCAATTTTCTTACCATCGGCTACCATAACCTTCATGTTGGGCATGGGAAATGTGAAAATGTTGAGTCTCTTCACCATGGTTGAGTCCAAAAAATTGTGGTTGCTACTGTTATCAATGAGAACCATCACATTGTTCTTCTTGATATGTCCTTTTAATTTTAATGTCTGGGGTTGTGATATACCTATCATGGCCGATAATGATACTTGCAGGATGCTCTCGTCATCTAGTTCTAGAGAGAATTCTGGGGAAGCTTTGATTTCTTCTATGTCTAATTCATCACTGTCTGAGTCATTAGTTGCTTCGCATTTATACATGTTTTTGGTCTCTTTTCCTTTAGCACACCTATGTTTAGGGTCCCATTTTTCGCCACAACGTTTGCATTTGCCCTCTTTCATCCTTTGCATTTCCACGTTAGTTTTTTCTCCTTCACAAAGATGAGGTGGAACATACTTTGTGTTATCCATATTTGCATACTGGCGAAATCTTCGTCTCGAATATACTCTTTCAACCTTTGACCACAACATCTTGTCAAATTTCTTTTCAGCAGCTTTTGCTTTTTGTCTTGCTACTTCTATCGACATAATGTCATGAAGCTCAAGTTCTGCTTGTAGATGGGGTTTAAGTCCCGAGGTGTACGATTGAATGAGACAAGTTTCTGATAATTCGGGTACTCGTGTTGCTAAAGTCTCCCATTCTTGAGTGTATTCATCCACATCTCCTTTTTGTTGCAATCTGGTGAGTGTTGAGAAGAACTCTTCTTCCTTGACACCTTGGAACCTTTTAAAGAAAGCATCCTTAAATTTCCTCCAACTGATAGCAAGTGTCAGTCTTCTTCCACCACATATACCAATTATATACTTCGCCTTCCATTTTCATGGAAGCATCCCTGATCCTTTCATCGTCATTGTCAATATCGTAAATCTCAAAATATTCTTCTGCTGTATTGAGCCAAGCAACGCTACATTTTTCGTTACCGTCAAATTTGGGTAACTCGATTTTTGCTCTACGTTGATATGTCACTAATGGCGAAGTGAAAAAGGGGTATTGATTTAAAAACGACATATTGGTGTAGGGATTCCAGAGCTGCCTATTTTCAAAATTCGTGTTATTGTTTCCTTGATTAGGTGTGGAAGATGTCTTTGGGGACTCAGGTTTCTCATGTGCGTCTGATGATTTTGACGAATCTAGAGAATTGAAATGTTGAGAAGCCTCATTATTCCAAAGCATTTGATCGGGTGTAATCTTCAGGCTGGTACAAATACAACCCAACAATACCATAGCTTGATCCACCTTAACTGAAAGGTCTGCCTGATCCTTTTTAAATTCATTCTTGTTCTCTTCAAGCTGGTTCTTTGTTCCCTTTGTTGTGTTTTGCAGCTCCTCGATTTTATCGCCTTGTCCAGTCACCTTAGTGTCAAGGTCTACTAGTCTTTTATTGAAATCGGTCGTCGACATTGAAGAAGCCATTGAGCAGGTCTGAGGTGGAGTATACTTATATAGCTTAACTCTTTTTCTTAACTTGATCCTAATTTATTTATTGTACAATATATGTTTTAATTTAATAATCTTAAATATATATATATGACTGAATTTATAATTGAATTATATAGTATTTATATAAATATTAATTAAAGTTTAATTAAAATTTATATAATCACTATATAATAAAATTATATATGGCATAAACTTTAAAATTATACGATATAATTGAAAGTAGGTCGGTGGGAAGACACAATGGCAAGTGAACAGACGACGGAAGGCGGAGAATAAGAACGACAAGTTTGGCCGGAGCAGTGAACGGGCTGGATGGTTCAGTGTTTATGTCCTCTGTGACAGGGGTTACCAGCCAGTGGAATGATGGTTGACAGTAGCGGATTGGTGGGGCGTTTCGTGGAAGGGCTCGTTGGAGCGGTTGTAGATGGTGCGGATAAGTGGGAATGGAGAAAGGGTTCGACGGTGGAGAAGAGGGCGGTTGTGTGTGCAAACGATGGAGCAAAGACGAAATTGTGTACAGCAACGGGGTTGAACCTGTTCTGATACCACATGCAGCAAGTGAACTCAGCGATTATTAAAGAAGATATATATTTTATTATTAATGAATGAATGGATGATTTACAATTTGTGGAGGGCCCCTGGCTTTATACTACCTTGGGTGCCTCTTGGTGAATGGGCATGATCACACAATTTGTGGAGGGCCCCTGGCTTTATACTACCTTGGGTGCCTCTTGGTGAATGGGCATGATCTGTGATCATGCCCTTTTTCCTATTTTAACTAATTGTTACAGCTATTAATTAATTTACATAACAATATAACTGTCAAGTCGGCTCATAAAAGGAGACACACCAGTTCAGTGTACATGTCGGCTTATTTATGGAGACATAAAAACTATAAATAGGCGGGTAAATTTCAGAATTACAGTCATACCTTTTCGGATAGCTCTGAAACTTCGGTCAAGTACAGTACCTCTGAAATCTTGGTCATAATTACAGTGACATACTCAGACACCTCTCTGAAGTCTTAGCCAAGTTCAGGGTTACAGGAATATCGGATGAAGGAGCTGTACAGTACCTCAGTTAGGAGGACTCTATGGTTTTCAGATGAGTATGACATGGGTATGCAGTCCCACACAGTCTTGGCATAATCATGATAAGAAGTCAGTAATCCTGCAATGATATATTCTCGGCGTAGCCATGACAAGTAAGATCTCAGTGAATACAAGACTTCAGTGCAATCATGATAAACAGTCACATTCTCATTCAAGGTGCAAACATGATACTATCATGGTTATGATCTCGGTGAAGGCTATGATGAGACAATCATGATCTTGATGGATCAAAAGGCAGCTCCCCAACGCATATCTCAACATGGAGATCTAGTTGATAAAGACCTCGGTGAAGGGACAGCAAAGATGTTACAGTAGTAATGGTGCAGCAATGATGAGGAGCTCAGCATTGACAAAGAAAGAGGATTGGTGTCTTGGTCATGGAGTTGCCTAATAGGTCAAGGGTCATGGTCTTGTATTCGTCATTTGGAATCTCTATAAAAGGAAATTTGTGCGGGTTCTTCTTTCCAAGAGGGAGAGGTTTTGGCCTTGGCATAATGCCAACATCTTGTGTTCTTGTCTCTTTGTTTTGGTAGCTATTTGATGAACTAAAGAAGACACACTCTAATAATAATGAGTGAAGATTGGTATAAGAAGAAAAATTGAAAACACCTCACAAATAGTTATCATGCTAAGAAGAATCACATTAACTGCATTTTCCCTAGATTCTTCAACATAAAGTTCCCTTCAATCAAAATGTTTGTGCTTTATTATAAGATCTGCAATAACAGGCCTACATCTCTTTGCATAATGACATGCCATAGCCCAGATTTCAAAGTATTCAGTCCTTATTACAAGCAAAGTTGTGGAAGAGTTCCTTTCTGTTCAGCATTTGCAGTATGAAAGTTTACATCCTATTTGTATCCCTCAAGTGAAGAATTTTATCATGGAGAATATTGTCGGTGCCCAAATACCTTCAGTGGAGGAAAACTGAACTTTCACATAGAAACAAACCTCAAAATTACCTAGCAGCTTACATTGATGTTATATTGTGCCTTCTCAGATTTTATTACTTTTGTGTCGTGCAAACTCGCTAACCTTGGGTGCAGGTGGTACCATATTGGTGAGTCAATGCACATCATCCCATTCTGCGGTCAGACAACCTCCATTCAAGAGGACACTGAAAGGCACCAGTATTCAGCACAGAGCTTCCTTACATCCAAAGTTGAACAACTAGACACATGTCCCTAGATTTTTCTCTTTCGCTTTGAATGGTAGAACTTAGAACATTGACTGACCACCTTTAGTCCTCCCATAGATCACCCAGTCAGACCCCTTCAACTGCAAAAACTCCATGGAGGACCTTGATAGGCATTGGATTGGTAATTTGGTACCCTCATGGTGATTGATGCAAAAAGTGGTGTCTATGCTTTCTACTCTACATCTACCTCTATCTTTTATGTGGTGTATGGGCTCTCTCGTTTTTAGGGCATGCCCTCTAGGGTCACCCTTTGTTACTCTATTCATTTCCACTGGTATCTCTTTATCTTTTGGCTTTCAAACATGACCTTGGCACTACCACATTATGTTTGTGGCTGGTTGTATTCTCTAGTCCCATTAACCTACTCTTTTGGTCACTTGTGGAGTCTAGACTCTAGACATTAATAAAAATGTCTCTCTTTCTCCTATCAGAGTAGTTTCAGACAGTGTTACTACACCTATTAAATCATCCTCGAGTGAACTTCTCTCTTCCATTAATTATCCCACCACACATGGTTAGTGTTTATCTACAAGAGAAACACATGGCTAGGGAAAATCATATGGCTTAAATACTTGTACGCACCCAAGCAACCCCTTTAGCATTTGCCAATAATGTACAAGGCTTCATGAATAAACTCCTTTAATGAGAGAAAAAGTATGTTGCAATCTATGGGAAAAGATGAAGAGACTTTCAGCTCTAGTTGCGTCCTGCTTTATAGCATGTCCCACAAACAAAACAATTTTATATTTTTTTCCTCATTTTGAATTAATGCTTCATATAAATTGGATCAAACTTGCCCATGTTAGACATAACGGTCATAATTAAACTCAGGCATGTATTCAATCACTTTCGTCATGTAAAAAGTCAAAGTAAAATGACTTACATGGAACCTGTTGCACTCATATTGTCAAAGTTCCGAGGAAGCAGATGTACCATAGTTTTTTTCGAAAGATCGAGATCATCAGTCGTCAACACCTTGTTATTGTAAACCCATTCTGCAATTTTTTAATGTAAATGATGCTAGTAAGACCATGAATGTATGTAAGAACCTAGGTAAGCCTATTATTTTGGCAATAATTTCATCCTAGGAGATTTTTCATCTCACTAAGTCATCTGTGTTTCTAAACACAGATGGTCGGCAGAGTTTTTCCCTCCAATCTCACCCCAAAGCTAGGGTGGAATTTGTTGTCAAAGTATTAGGTGAGTCCTAGTGTTCTAATCGAGTCTTATGTAAAAGTGATTTGAGAATAATTTAAGCTAATTGGCTAAATTATTTTATTACAAATCACTTGGTCTACTAGATCATATTGTGACGTGGAATTGGGTATGTAATTTCAGGGTCTAAGCCGAACAAGTATTCCCCCTATGAGGGTTAAACTTGTAAAAATATTATGTAAAGATCATTTTAGTGCATGGTCCCTCATTCTTACACACCATGGCTAAAATAGTAGAGGATGGAAAAAATTATTAATGCCCTCAAGTGTCAATTAATTAAATTTTCTGGCAAAAATAAATTAAAATCCTAAGCCAGAAATTTAATTAATTAGAGTCAAAATTAAAAGTCTAAAGAAATTAAATTCTCCAAATGAAAAATTTTGTGGGTATCAAAAGAAATAAATTTTGGAGGTCCCCCACCAAGGGAAATTGAAATTTTCAAGAAAAATTGGACCCTTGCACCTTGGTGGTTAAGTCAAAGTCAATTTTTTGAAGAAAATAGCTCAAAATAATTACTTTTGAGCTAATAAAAAAGGGATTTAATGAAAAAGTCGAAAATTCCTCAAAATAAATATTTTCAACTACTAAAATTAAATCATCATCAAGGATTTATCAAAGATCAAGATTATTTTGACAAGGATCAAGCTTGTTACCACTCAAACCAATAGGGGGGCATAAAGGGGTTCCTAAGAGGGCAATTGCTAGGTTAAGGGAAACGATGGAGGCTTAGCCCACTGTCACCACAGCTAAGCCTCCCTGCTCTTTACGAACTTTCACCGATGGGAGAAGACTTGGCAGTGTAGGGATCACTTGTAAAGTATATGTCAATGGATAGGTGAGAAGTGACCTTGAAAACCCTTTCCCAAGGATGGAGGGAAGAATGAAACTTGCTCGCTCTTTAAGCAAGGGACTTGGTCCACCAGGGGTAAGGGGTGAGGATTGGAGGGTTGAGGGAGAAAGGATATGCTTATAAACAAGGTACGCAATCCCTATAATCCTTGGGAAACATGGATTCCCAAATGGTCCTTGACAAATAATCTTATTGAGACGTGGAACCACACGGGACCAACTGGACCCAACCCAGGTTCGGGGATGGAATGCAGCAACCAATGATGTTCCTATCCTGGACGAGCTGAGGGGAAAGGACCAAACAAGAATATTTACTTCAAAAGGTTTAATTGATCCTATTGAGGTCTAGCCATGGGGATGCCTAGGCAAAATACGACCCTAGAGCTAGGGCTTGGGATTCCTGGAGATTCAACCGTTAGAATTACCTCAAATTTGAAGAAGAGGGAGGGGACCCACCAGCGCAGTATCCTATAGGAGACCGAAGTTTTTTCTTGAGTCAATTCTCGGGAAATTGATGACCTAGATGACCTCATCGGATTAGACCTAGGAAAAAAGGGGAAAAGGGTAAAAAGAGGGTTAAATGATCACCCTTTTTGAGGGATCAGTGCCTAATTCACTTGGGGATATGGATTCAAGGATGATGATAAGAACTTGGTTTCTTGAACAAGGCCAAAACGACAGCTTCATCCAATGTTGAGAGAAAGAAAGAAAAGTGACCTCAAGCATTTATACTTCAAAGAAAACAATGCAAGCTTATTGAGACCAATGTTATCGGAACCGAACCAATCATCGAACCAAAAAAAACTTGTGGACTGAGAACCAGTCAGAACCGGACCGGAACCAAAAAAAAAACCGATTTACCCAAAACACATAAAATATTCATATTTTAAAGAAAAACAGATATATTAATGTACATCCATATGAATCCAAACCATTGTGGAAATTTCTAAGTCTGACACATCAAAAATCCCTACTGCATTATCTGGTTTATTATCTCCTACTTGTTATTTCAATTAACAAGTTATTTATCAATATAAATACTGAAATAAACACAAATGCAGCCTTCAATCGTCCCTGGAAAAACCCAATGTGGTAAAACCGATGCAGCAAATGAGGGTTTTATTATTATGCAGTTTTTTGAATACAACTAAGGTGCCAGAAATGGCTCACCCTTCAGAGATTTTCCTTGGCAGAAGTACCTTTCTTCGGAGACGAATATTCCGACGAATCAGCAACCGAATGAATAGCCTCACAGTGACTTCGACTGCTCCCTTAGCTAGACAGCGAAAGCTGCTCCAAGCTACCCTCAGGAACTACATCACCCTCCAGAGACTGCATCACCCTCTACAGTCTATGTCAACTAACCAACTCTCAGTCTTCCCCACGAAAATTCCTCAGCGCTGCCTCTTCAGCCCAGCGTCAGCTCTACAGCCCTCTGTGCTGCCTTCGTCAGCCTCTGCTACCTCTACGTCATCCTCTTGGCCCTTTGCATCAACTTCATGGCCCTTTGCATCCTCTGCGTTGGCCCCATCAGCCTCTGCATCAGTCTTGGCTGCCACTGCGTCATCCTTCCAAGGCTCTGCGCTGTCTCTCTAGCACTCTCTTTGCCTCTCTGCTATGTATTCTCAGCCTTTTACCGAATTACCCTTCGCTGCAACAAATCACTAACTCAATTTCTCAGCAAACCCTGCCCCAGAAAATCGAATTCTTGATCAACTTGGTGTGTCTCCAACTAACCCTCAAACCTCCTCTTATACTTTTCCTATTGAAGATTCAACGATCGAGATTAAGTCCCTAATCAACGGCTAAGATTAGATCTAGCTTGATCCATGTTATTTCGAACTTTCTCGCCCATATTATATTAATACACATTAATATTTTAATTTTCCTAAGTTTAGACTTAGGAACCCATTAAAAACATTTATTATTTTAATATCTCTCCATCCGGGTGGAATTTCCCCAAACGATTTCTGGGTCTTGGAGATCTTATGTGCCTTAGCCTCTCCACTAATTTTCATGGCTAGAGCACATCCAATGCTACCAAAAATCAACATTATACACAAATATGCAAAAGTTCTCATTTCCATAGCAAGTAATAGTGCATATAACCAAAATAGCACTTAGTGCAATACATCGTTGAACCAAAAATGTTACAAACAATCAAGAAGAAGATTCTAAAACGCCTTTATAGTCCAAAATAACATGCTAGATCATAGTATTATACTACATCCTACAATGCTACAAGCTACAACTATAGCAAATCAATGATCAAATCATCAATCATCATCAAAATCATCATCCTCCTCCTCCTCCTCATCCTCATCTAAAGAATGAGTAGCATCCAAGTCTACAATGGGATTACGGCTTGATTCCCCTGGCCCTAAAGCTGCTACTCGTGCTTCTGATATATCTGCCTTTGCATCCTGTGGAGGTGGATCCAAGTCCAACCAAGAAAGGTCTTCATTGTCAAATGTTGTTGGTTGACTCTCCACAACCCATTCTAATGTTGGATCAAAGTCACCCAAGACAATGTTGCTTGTTTCAGGTGTTTTATTCAGCAACTGATTGCTAGATTAGGTTTAGAAATTAGGAAAACTATAAAAAAACCAAAAAAAGCCTTTTTTTAACTGCATGGTCGAGCGGTAGTAGGACCCGCGAGCTGGCAGAACCAGTCCAGACTGGTTCGATGCCGAACCGGCCGATTCCATACAAAAACCGACCGATTCGGTACCGAACTGGTCATTTCTGGTTCGAATGGCTGGCTCAGACCAGTTATGCCTCCAAACCGGTGGGACTAGTTGGTTTTGCCGAAACTAGTTTGGTTCCGATAACACTGATCGAGACAAATAATCTCTAAGAAATTTCATTCATATAACATTGGCCTATACATTAAATTAGCTAAAACATGCTCAAGTCCACATTTCAATCATGTAGCAACTAGACCTAATTTAGCAGTATGCAACAACAAGAATAATAACATCAAAATTTACTTACAACGTTATAGAGTATATCCAACCAGCATTTCGTTTACAAGACAAAGCTCCAAGACAAGATAAATAGCCCAAATCCATACGTCAAAATTCATCCATCTCCAAAAAATATCCTCCAAGGAAAAAATGCGAAGTTTTCTATAATTAGAGAGATCCCAAGTCAAGTGATGATACAAATGAGTGTATCTAACATCAATATATAGCCTTCTAAGGAGTTTGAATTAGCCTATGGGCCTACATTAGCCCCTAATTATAAAATAATGTGCAAATAAAACCCCTATTGGCGACAAACCCACCAAACTAGATCACAAATGTAAAAATAAGCCTCACAAGGGGCCAAATAATAATATGTGCATGTCGTAGGGCCCTCCAAAGGCTCAATAACATCCTGAAGTGCCATATTGACGAATAAATTCCTCGGAATATGATGGACAAGGGGGTGGACCCTTGTTCTCCAAGTAGTAGACTTGTGGTGCTCCAAGTGGGTATGAGGGCACATAGATGACCACATGGGTCTCCATATGAATCGGAGATCCTCTCCAAAAGTCCAAGTGGTGGAACGAATGCTGCCATGACATCGTACAAGACTTGCGACACCTGTCAAAAGTGTGGGGCTCCTGTGGGGGCCTACTGGGCATAATGTAACAAGCATATCACCATCATCCCAAAAGTGGGTCACTAGTAATCTCTGAGCATCCATGAACATCCGTGGAGTGTTGTCGACTGTTGTGGAGGCCAATAGCTCTCTATGCACACCCTACATGTGCCAATGTAGACCACTGGGGTTAGGATCCCATATAGGGCGACCAAACCCAAATGGAAACCACCTGTAATCCTGCATAAGATCCAATGTGTTCCCTAGGCTTCCACTACAACCAGTCATTGAAATAATCAGTAAAAGAGCTTAGAAATCATGGACAACAATGAGGACACTTCATAATGGCATGCCCTTCCGTAGTGGGCTTTGGCATGTGCTAATGTCTCCAAGCTCCAAAAGGGGTTAGCCAAGTACTTTATTAGGTGGTTTCAACCCTTAAAGGGGATAGTATGTCCAAGGTAGATCCCTGTAATGGGGGTGGCATGTGACAAATAAATGAGGTATAATAGGAAATGAGAGAGGCAACCCTGCGCCACATAGTGGGGCATAGGAGTAGCTAGATAAAGAGAAGCCCGTACCTGGGTATGTAATGTATAGGAGGGACCAGTCGTGGTACATGAGGTGCTCTGGCTTTGATTTTTCCACCCTTCTTCATATACCTTTTGCCTTTTATGAATTTTCTTTAATTAATTGCTCGAAGCTCAAAGGACAAGAGCATGGTGTGTAAGATATAGCAGTGATTACCCCCTTTTAGGTAGGGCGGTTCATTGCCCTCCAGGGGTTGGGGCAATCATGGGTTCCTGAATGATAGAGGAGGCTCATCTAGGGCCTATGGAACCAGGGTGATGGCCAATGATTAGGGTAGAGCTCATGTAACGGCTTTTGCCCACGTGCTGATTATTTTTGTCCCGACCATCTTTGCATTTTGTGATATAGTTTCCTGTTAAATGTGGCCAATTACGCTTTTCACTTTTTTTCTTTTAATTGCTTCAACCTCCAGGGGGCAATGAGATAGGGAGGCTAGCCCTATGTGGACCCAAAATGGGAATGTGGACCCAGGTGGGAGAAAAGATGAATGGGGGTATAGTGAGTGGAAAGGGAGTAATACGTGCGGGTAAAGGAATGGGACCACGCACCAAACGTCGGGGTTTCCCAAGTAGTACCGCCCTAGAACTGAATGGTCAATAAAGCAGAACCCATGGGACTAAAATCTAAGGGTAACAACCAAAAGAGATCAAGGGGACAAGAGTACAAACTAAGCCCACTCTTTCTGCCAAATCCCCCCATCAATCCATACCCAGAAGTATCCATGATAAGTAAATTCAATACTCAATTACCAAATGACAAGACATGACTTTAGATTTTAGAGGCCCACCTCCAAACGTATGATCAATACAAGTGGGTGAGGGACCACATGGTTGGTTCAAGTGGCAGACAAATGGCACAACGAGCTAGTAGGAGGCATCAAAGGGCTGCTAGCTGTCGGTTGAGGCACATCATGGAGAAAAATTCTCCTAGGGATATCACCCACAAAGTGGTGGTTAACATATGGCTCCAACTAGGATGTGATCTCTTGAAGAAGCGGGTGAGGCTGCTCGAACGGGAGGTCACGAGAACTCCAACAATCTCTTTGTCACCGTAGACCTGTTATTTGCACAAGTCAAAGATCAAAGCCACAGGGCAGCATGTTTTTCACAATGTCCAATGATCACCAATGCTTAATGTTAGCCCATAAACCAACAAGAAATAAAATACAGATATATCTATCATGAGGAATATCATATGACGTTATTTCTAATGCAAAAGTCAGCATACAATGCATCCTACTTTACTATGCATATGATACAATGTCAAGTGCTAGGTATAATCATACACCCAATGCAACCAACATGTCAATCGATCAATACAAGAATGCATGCTTCCATGACTATTTTTGCAATGGACTCGACAATGGGAATAATAATGAGGGGTTGTGAGGGAGGGAGGTGGAAAAACAAGAGACCCATATGCCATATAAAGGGATCCTGGAAGAAGAAAAAGACACCAATCGAGAGGATTGTGTTTGACACTTCAACTAGGAGATGGAAATGTTAGCAACCCAGTATATGAATCTGTGATGGAGAACTATCTCGGGGTTATCATCCTTAGGGTAAGAAGGGGTGAAAGACTTAGACAGTTTTAGGATGATACCATTTTGGTCATTGGGAGAACAATAAGTGGGCTCATCATCGTATTTGGGGAAAAACCATGAACATCACCTCTTCGTCAAAACTAGGGGGATGAACATCATCACACACATCTATTTCCAAGGTAGGGGAAAAACGCTCAAATGTGGAGGAAAACCCTTTATCGGTGGCATGGCCTAGGGAAGCATCCTCCTTAATTTTTCTATATTAGAGTCATCATAATTTCGCACGATCTTGGAAGGCTCTTCTTTTATTGAATCATCTTGGAACATAAAGAAAAGGCCTTTACAATCGCTAGGAAGGGCTTCATAAGGACCAACATTGTTATTCGAAAGGGGCGGAGCATTTTCTTCTTCCCTAATCTCATTCTTATGGACTTGAGGAACCATGGGGTCTTCATTTCTATAATCACACCTAATTCCCCAATCAACAGCCACAAAAGTCACTCATAGTTTCTTCGTTTATTTGACTATCATGATCTTCCTCAGAATCTTCAAATTCTTCACTATATATTTGGTGTTGGTTAGAATGCCATTCATTCTCGTCTTTAGACAGAGGATTTTTCCTCCTTCATTCGTTCCCGAAGAATGATCTCCAAGGTATTTACTACATGATTTCGATAAAATGCCTCAAAAAGAAGGATATCGGTAGGACTCTCTTTATATATACTTTTCGTGTTACAAAGCCTTTCTAATTGCTCACAATAGTGGGAGAAAATCTCCTGGGAGTTATATGTGGCCATAAATTTCCTGCAAGACTTTTCATATTCCATCATCCATTCTTATAGTGTATGAGAGCTCTTAGGGTTGAGAGCTTCCTCATTATCCTTAGAGGATATGCTTTCCAATTCATAAGTCTCTCCCTTAGCATTATTATTAAAGTACACATCAATAAGAGGCACTTCTTCAAACATTAAACCATACTCAATAACTTCCTCCTCTTGAAGGGCCACATCTAACATTTGGGATATGTCTTCATGAGAATGGAAACTCATCCCTTCATGCAACAAGAACTGCGTAGGTTCACACGATTCAAGCCAATCAGCACTTGGGGTAATGGATAGGATAAACAATTCCATTTGGTCACAAGGTTGAGTTATATTTTTCTTTGAAAAGTACCTTATGAACTTTACCACGTTGTTGGCTGCGCAATGTGGATCCCCATCAAACATTGGCATATACTTTGTGGATTTCGATGAAGGGCATCTTGGGGTCCCTATCATATCTATGGCACGAAAATATGTGATCAACATGTTGTTGGGTCCTTAATGACATGGGAGTCGCCGAGGTGAATGAAATTGCCTTAACAAATGCTTGCTTCACCCTACAAGTATTGACTTTGAAGTTCAATGAAGAAGTAGGGCTTTGTTCTTCCAATGGAGTCCCCAATAACTATATGTCGTATAGGGAACAAAACACACGTTTTGTGTCCCCGACAACGGCGCCAAAATGTTACCACTCAAACCAACAGGGGGGCCTAAAGGGATTCCTAAGAGGGCAACTGCTAGGTTAAGGGCAATGGTGGAGGCTTAGCCCATTGTCACCATAACTAAGTCTCCTTGCTCTTTACGGACTTTCACCGATGGGAGGAGTCTCGATAGTGCATGGATCACTTGTAAAGTATATGTCAATGGATAGGTGAGAAGTGACCTTGAAAACCCTTTCCCAAAGATGGAGTGAAAAATGGGACTTTCTTGCTCTTTAAGCAAGGGGCTTGGTCCACCAGGGGTAAGGGGTGAGGATTGGAGGGTTGAGGGAGAAAGGATATGCTTATAAACAATGTACTCAATCCCTGTAATCCTTGGGAAACTTGGATTTGCAAATGGTCCTTGACAAATAATCTTTAATGAGACGTGGGACCACATGGGGCCAAGCGAACCCAGCCAAGGTTCGGGGATGGAATGCGGCAACCAATGATGTTCCTGTCCTGGACAAGGTGAGGGGAAAGGACCAAACAAGAATATTTACTTCAAAAGTTTTAATTGATCCTATTGAGGTCTAACCTTGGGGATGCTTAGGAAAAGTTCGATCCTAAAGGTAGGGCTTGGGATTCCCAAAGATTCCACCATTAGAATTGCCTCAAATTTAGAGGAAAGGGAGGGGACTCACCAGCGCAGTAGCCTATAGGAGATCGAAGTTTTTCCTTAGGTCAATTCCCGGGAAATTGATGCCCTATGTGACCTAATGGGTCTAGACCTAGGGAAAAGGGGGAAAAGGGTAAAAAGAAGATTAAAATGATCACCCTTTTTGAGGGATTAGTGCCTAGTTCACTTAGGGATATGGAATCAAGGATGATGATGAGTAAGAACTTAATTCCTTCATCAAGGAGGCCTAGAAAGTCAGCTTCATCCAATGTTGACAGAAAGAAAAGAAAAGTGGCCTTCAAGCATTTATACTTCAAAGAAAATGATGCAAGCTTATCGAGACAAATAAACTCTAGGACATTTCATTCATATAACATTGGCCCATACATTAAATTAGCTAAAACATGTTATATTCCACATTTCAATCATGCAACGACCAACCCTAATTTTAGCAATATGCAGCAACAAGAATAATAACATCAAAATTTACTTACGACGTTATAGAGTATATCCAACCAGCATTTCGTTTACAAGACAAATCTCCAAGACAAGATAAATAGCTCAAATCCATACGTCAAAATTTGTCAATCTCCAAAAAATATCCTCCAAGGAAAAAATGTGAAGTTCTCTATAATTAGAGAGATCCCAAGTCAAGTGATGATACAAATGAGAGTATCTAACATCAATATATAGCCTCTTAAGGAGTTTGAATTAGCCTATGTGCCTACATTAGCCCCTAATGATAAAATAATATGCAAATAAAACCCCTATTGGTCACAAGCCCACCAAACTAGATTACAAATGTAAAAATAAGCGTCATAAGGGGCCAAATAATAATATGTGCATGTCATAGGACCCTCCAAACGCTCAATAACATCCTGAAGTGCCATATTGACGAATAAATTCCTTGGAATATGATGGACAAGGGGGTGGCCCCTTGTTCTCCAAGTAGTAGACATGTGGTGCTCCCAGTGGATATGAGGGCACATAGATGACCCCATGGGTCTCCATATGAGTCGGAGATCCTCTTCAAGGGTTCAAGTGGTGGAATGAATGTTGCCATGATGTCGTACAAGTCCAGGGACACCTATCAAGAGTGTGGGGCTCCTGTGGGGGCCTACTAGGGATAACGTACCAAGGATATCACCATCATCCCAAAAGAGGGTCGCCAGTATTCTCCGAGCATCCATGAACATCCATGGAGTGTTATCTGCTGCTGTGGAGGCCAATAGCTCTCTATGCACACCCTACATGTGCCAATGTAGATCTCTGGGGCTAGGATCCCATATAGGGAGACCACCCCCAAATGGAAACCACCTGTAATCCTACATAAGATCCAATGTGTTCCCTAGGCTTCCAGTACAACCAGACATTGAAATAATCGAGTAAAAGAACATACAAATCATGGATAACAACGAGGACACTTCATAATGGCATGCCCTTTTGTAGTGGGTTGTGGCATATGCTAGTGTCTCCAGGCACTAAAGGGGGTTATCCAAGTACCTTATTAGCTGGTTTCAGCCCTTAAAGGGGATAGTATGTCCAAGGTAGATCCCTCTAATGGGGGTGGCAAGTGACAACTAAGTGAGGTGGAATAGGGAATGAGAGGGGCAGCCTTGCGCCACATAGTGGGGCATAGGAGTAGCTAGATAAAAAGAAGTCCGCACTTGGGTATGTAATGTATAGGAGGGAGCAGTCATGGTACATGAGATGCCCCGACCTTGATTTTTCCACCATTCTTGATATACCTTTTGCCTTCTATGAATTTTCTTTAATTAACTACTCGGGGCTCAATGGACAAGAATGTGGAGTGTAAGATATAGAAGTGATTACCTCCTTTTAGGTAGGCCAGTTCATTGCCCTCCTGGGGTTGGGACAATCATGGGTTCCTAAATGATAAAGGAGGCTCATCTAGGGCCTATGGAACCAGGGTGATGGCCAATGATTAGGGTAGAACTCATGTAATGGCTTTTGCCCACGTGCTGGTTATTTTTGTCCCGGCCATCTTTTGCATTTTTAAATGTGGTCAATTATGCTTTTCACTTTTTTCTTTTAATTACATCAACCTCCGGGGCATCATTCTAGGCCTGACCCAAGGTAGGGGACAACGGGACAAGGAGGCTAGCCCTATGTGGACCCAGAGTGGGAATTTGGACCCAGGTGGGAGAAAGGATGAATGGGGGTATATGTGCGGGTCAATGAACGGGACCACGCACCCAATGTCGGAGTTTCTCAAGTAGTACTACCCTAGAACCAATTCTTCAATAAAGGAGATCCCACGGGACTAAGATCCAAGGGTAACAACCAAAAAAGATCAAGGGGACAAGAGCACAAACTAAGCCCACTCTTTCTGCCAAATCCCCCCATCAATCCATACCCACAAGTATCCATGATAAGTAAACCCAATACTCAATTACCAAATGATAAGACATACCTTTAGATTCGGGAGGCCCACCTTCAAACATACGATCAATACAGGTGGGTGAGGGACCACATGGCTGGCTCAAGTGGCAGAGAAATGGCACAACAAGCTAGTAGGAGGCATCAAGGTGTTGTTGGTTATTGGCTGAGGCTCATCATGGAGAAAAATTTCTCCTAGGGAGATCACCCACAAAGTGGTGGGTAACAAAGCCAACTAGCCGTTATTTTTCTCCTTGGAGGATTTATCTATAAATTAGAGAGTCGTTTGTCTCAAAATCCATCTAATATTTGGCTAAGAAATCGTTGCAAAAGAATTGATGTAAGACTACAATCTCGCTTGGAACGTTTATTTGAATCATAATAAAGACTTTGGGGTAAAGTTCATGGTGTTCAGTGTTCATTGATTTGCGATATGTGCTAGGTACGGGCTTTCGAATATTTTGCTTATTAATTTTAAAATTTGTTTTTCACTAGATGGGCATAAAATCATTCTATTGATAGATTATAGGTTTATCATAGATGATTCGATTCACCATATGTCTAACAAATATTCTTGAGAAAAATATATAGTGTTTGCAGGTTCCCCAGTCCTTGGTCCCCAAGTTCACAAATTGCGGGCATGAACTGACCTTGTTTCGACTCCAGATATTTATATGGTTGATCTAACTTCGCTAAGGCTATAGTGTGCATTAATTTTCCAAAGTTTTATTAGCCATTTATGAAAGAAAAACTCCAAAAATAAAAATCTCAAAATTTATTTTAAAACCCTTGAATATTAGTAAATTTTGTAAATAGGTTTGTAAAATTATATTGTGAATTATTTTTTTCTAATTGGGGTTTTGGGGTTTTAAGATTTTTTGTATATATTGGGGTTTTGGGTATTTGAAAATCTATTTGTGTAGGTGAGATCAAGTGGAGAAAGTTGGAATAGAGCTAGATCTAGGTCCCTGAAGGTAAGATCTAGTCTCTAAAAAATTTTGCAGGGCCAACCATAGAAGAATTTGAGCAATGTTGCAGATTTGAAGGGAATTCATTTTTTTTGAAGCAAGGGTTTCATTTTTCAGCTCTCCTGAGCTCGGATCTTGCCTCTCCAAGGCCAGTGTAAGCCTTGTTACTACTCAAACTAGTAAGGGACCTAAGGGGAATCCCTAAAGGGAAAATGTTAGGCCAAGGGCAACAAATGGGGTCTTAGCCCACTGTCACCTCAGCTAAGGCTCCCTTCTATTTACGGATTTTCACCGATGGGAGGAGACACGTTGTGTGTGTAGTCACTAACAAAGGATAAGTCAATGGATATGAGTGACCCGAATAACCCTTTCCCAGAATTTGAAGGATGAATATTGCTTGCTTTTTAAGCAAGGTACCAGGTAATCTAGGAAAAGGAAAAGAGGATTTGAGAGTTAGGTTTATGGGATAAGACGTGTGAAGGAGTTTCCCAGTCCCTAAAATCCTTGTTAGAATTGGTACGTCGGATGGTTCTTGAAGAATGGTCTTTCAAAGGAGTGGGACCTTACCAAGCCAAGTGCACGTAGTCTGGGGTATGAGGAAGGAATGCGGCAACCAATGATATTCTTACCCTAGACAAGGTGGAAAGAGGATCAAAGAAAATATAACTACTCAAAGTTGTTGGTTTGACCCTGGGAAGTGCTAGCCTTGGGGATGGTAGGGCAAGTTTTGGTCCTGGAGCTAGGTCTTAGCTTTGCTCCCAATTCCACTGTCAGAATGTCTTCAAATTTCGAGGAGGGCTAGAGGATAGTCTAGCGCAGGAAATCCAAGGAGATCGAAATTTTTCAGTGGCTAGCTTGTTGGGAAATTGATACCCTAGGCACCCCATTGTGGCTAGATTTGGGACAAGGTGGAAGAATAAGAGTTTTGGTGACCACCGTTGGTCGATTAGTGCCTTAATCCTTGGGAAATGGAGTCTATGTTGATTGTGTAAGATTTCTTGGTTCTTAGTCAAAGAGGCCTCAAAATTACTTCACAAACCTTATAGGTCAAGTAAAAGCAATCTTGCAGCTTTCATACTTCAAATGCACAAGAGGAATGGCTTATCAAAGTCAATTTTTACCCCTAGGAGATTTCTCTCACACTACATGGGCCATACATGGAGAGAACATTATAATAGAGAGAATTCCACAATATTAAACAATAATTGCATGTAGCAATTATCCCTAAAACCACGAAAATCCCAATCCAACATATATGACAAAAGGTGACAAGAATAAAATCAAAAATTCATACTTACATGCAATAGAGTATATCCAACCATTCACAAATGACAATAGAGAAGCTCCAACAGAAGATAGACTGTTAATTTTAGGCAACAATAGTATGTTTTATGCTCTAGAGCAATTTTACTTCAATTTCTTTACTAACCTAGTATCAATATTTAAATTAGCAATCATATCAACATGATAGTAAAATGCGGATAGAACATAAGCATAAACAGTAGAAGACAAGACGAGACAAGAGGACACAAGATGTGGTACCAGCCAGGGACAAACCCCAATGTGGGGAAACCCTTGATCAAATCTTCTTTTAGTCTTCAATATTTCAGCAGAGAGAGATAGTACAATTTACAAATCTGATAATCTATAACAGCAGGCAAAAAGCCCTAACCAGAAAAGTCAACAAGGCATATTTGACCCTCAGCAAATCGGTCAACTTCAGTCAACTATAGCCTTCAAATAGCAAGATAAAACAGCCATCAAAACAATCAAATTCAACCAAGTCAAAGTTTGGTCAAATAGCCCACTTGTGGTCAACTCTAGCTGCAGTTAACGATGGTCAACAGTCAACATTTAGCCTTGATTTCTATGCCCAGAAATGCGGCCTGCCCAAACAGAGATAGCCCTCACAAAAATGCAGTCAAAGGAGGTCAACGCATTCTAGTCAACACTTGGTCAAGCTGTCCTGAAATTTCGCTCTCCTGCAATTTCACTATCCTGAAATTTTGGCCTCCTAAAATTTCGCTATCCTGAAATTTCGAACGTGTGGAGACAGAGAGGCCCAGAAATCCGTACCCAATCAATGAGGAGAGAGAGAGAGAATTGTGAAGATGAGTGTGTCCAAATGAGGCTAAGGCATCATGTATTTATAGCAAACGTTGAAGATGAATAGCCGTGAATGTTGGGCTTCTGAGCCTACATAAGTTTGCTGGCCAACCTTGACAATTTGTCCATAATCAAAATAAATTCATAACTTCATTTGTACATGTCGAAATCGTATGATCTTTAGATCAATCCTACTCCTCTCGGAGAGAGGAATCCAAGAAAAATATTAGTTGTCATAAATAAGATGACCTATGTGGAGTTTGGCCCTAGTTGCCAATTTTAACACTCCCTCTCAACTAGGGAGAACTCCCTCTGTTAATTCATCTGCCAATCTGTACTATCTCTGCCATCAAAGGAGAGCGTGTCATAACACTCTTACTGACCCGAAGTCAATTCAAATCAAAAGAGAGTGTCTCATACCACTCTTATTGACCCGAAGTCAGTCCCAATTGATCCCAAATCAATATTGGTCATCCTAGAATAAGGAGTGTGGTAGTACACAATGAGTCCATCGGTAGTACTATGGTCTCTATCCTCATTTCCCTACTCATTGGCCAGATGAGAGGTACTTCCCATTAGTCCCAGACTGCATGGATAGGATGTCTCAGAACGAGAAGGATGAACCACTCATCCTGCATACATGTCGCCAAGGGGTATCGCAGGGGAAGGCTGAACCACCTACCTTGTACACAGCAAACCACTAGGGGAAGGCTAAACAACTCACCCTATGGTTGCTTATTGCTCCAAGAAGTACCCCAAGCCCCCTGGAGCTCCCAGAGCTCAATGTCCATCTCATACAAGACCCTCATAAGAGGGTCTCTCCATGACTCCAAGTCGTTCTCGGAAGGCCAAGAACTTGACCTTCCCCAAGGGCTCTATCAAAATATCGGCGACTTGCTCATCAGTCCTAATGTGATGGAGCCTTATTGCTCCTCATTGTACCATATCCCAGATAAAGTGGTACCTGATATCTATATGCTTGGAGCAATCATGAAATATCGAATTCTTTGAAAATCGGATCCCACTTTGGTTGTCGCAAAGGATCATGGTGGTATCCAGAACATGTCCACATAGCTCACTGAAGAGCTTCCTCAACTAGACAGCTTCACAGGAGGCCATACTAGCAGCTATGTATTCAGCTGCTCCAGCCAACCAGTTCCTGCTTCCTGCTCATCCAGGATATTGAAGCAGAACCCAAAGAAAAACAACATCCAGAAGTGCTCTTGTGATCCACCACATTGCCAGCCCAATCAGCATCAGAATAACCATGCAGTGTCACATCTTTGGCAGTGTGTCTCAGTCCGTGAGTGATTGTGCGCCAAAAATATCTCAAAATATTCTTAGCGCCAATCCAATGTATATGATGAGGCTCAACCCTATATTGGCTCAATGTGTTAACTGCAAAACATATGTCCAGACGGGAGTTCACCAAGAACATCAATGCTCCTGTGAGTTGACGATACTCAGAAGCATTTCCCAATTCAGGTCCAACAGCACTACCACATAACTTCTTAAAGTTAAGTTCCATCAAAGTAGTCACAGGCTTGCAATCCACCATCTCAAATCTTTCCAATATCTTCACAACATATTTTCCTTGAGAGATGAAAATTTCACCTGTCTTTTTCCAGACCTCCAACCCTAGGAAATAGTGCATCGGTCCTAGGTCCTTCATCTCAAATTCAAAAGCCAACTCCCTCTTACATTTGTGAATGAGAGGGTCTGCACTTCCATCAACTCCATGCTTGATTTTGTCGAGCCACTTAGAGGTGACAACCGATTTGTTATGGGATCTAGGGACCACATCCCAGACATCATTCTTCATAATTGACTCGTATTCTTCATTCATAGCATCCTTCCATATTTGTTGCTCCACAGCTTCTTCAAATGATGAAGGCTCATTTGAATGATAGTCCTCATGACGATCAAGTATCCTTGATACCTGTTCGGCTTCTTACTTTCACGGAAAGTCCCCCTTGGTGCAATATGTCTCTCGGCATCTTCGAGAGTCTCCCTAAGCCATGAGGGTCTCCTCCTGGAAGAAGAAGGCTCATGAGGAGGATCTATAGGATCCATAAGTTCATCAACATCAGGCATCGTTTCGTCCTCTTTTTCACCCTGATTTCCAGTGTCAGTATCTTTGTCCTTCCTTAGGATAGGAAGGTTGTTGATCTTCCTGAGGGCCATATCTTCGTCGAAGGTGACATCATGACTTATCTCAACTTCCTTTTGACCAACCACATAAATTCTATATCCCTTAAAATTTTCACTGTAGCCCACAAAGATTCCTTTCTTCCTAGATGCACCCCATTTGCTTCTTTTCTCTTTTGGCACATGAAAATATACGGGACTTCCAAAAATTCTAAAATCAAAGACATCGGGTTTCTTACCAGTAAACATTTCTTCAGGAATCTTGGAGTCCAATGCTTGATGAGGGCATCGGTTATGAACATACATGGCAGTATTTGCAGCTTCAGCCCATAGGAACTTTGGAAGGCCTTGATCATGAAGCATGGCACGAATTGCTTCTACAATAGAGCGATTTTTCCTTTCAACCACACCATTCTGCTCAAGAGTGTATGGCGTTGTAGTCTCCCTCTTAATGCTAGCTTCTCTGCAATAATCTTGGAATTCATTGGACTTGTACTCGATCCCATTATCAGTCCTCAATATCTTGATTTTCTTCTGGGATTGGTTTTCGATCAAGGCTATGAAGTGTCGAAACCAGGTGAACACTCCATCCTTCTTCTTCAAGGAGTAGATCCAGGTCTTGCGAGAATAATCATCCGTAAAGGTGATATAATATAAGTATCCTCCCAAATAGTTTATGGGCATCTTACTAGATATGTCGGAATGGATCAATTGCAATATATTTGTCATCTTGCTATTACTTGAGGGGAATGGTCCCCTTGTAAGTTTTCCTTCGGCACATCCTGGGCATACACCTTCATGCTCTACTTTGAACTCTGGCATACATGTAATCATTTGTCTCACATCGGGTAAGGCCTTATAATGAAGATGGGCAAACCTCCGGTGCCATAGTTCATATTGTAGAGATGTATCACAAGACATGGCTCCCAATGGACTTCCTCCAACTTGATACAAAGTGTCAACCCTGAACCCAAGAGTAAAAGCATTTTTAAAATTTCTTTTCCAAACGTGTACCTTTCTGTTAAAATTGGAAACTAGTGCCAAACTTCATGTGAGTCACCTTATTCATGGATGATAATATTTTTACTAGATTCCTCTCGTCGAAAGGTGTAGGATTGATCTAAAGATCATCCGATTCTGATAAGTATTTATGGAGATATGAATTTATTTTGATTATGGACTAATTGTCAAAGTCGGCCAACAACTTATGTAGGCTCAGAAGCCCAACAGTCGCATCTATTCAACCCCAACATTTTGCATATAAATACAAGGAGTATTCTCCTCATTTGCACACTTCACTCTCATCTCATCTCTCTCTCATGCGCAGAAAAGAGTCTCTTCTCTCTCCTACGCAGAAAAGACTCTTCTCTCACACATGTGGAAGGAAAGACGCAGATTTTAGGGCTGCAACTGCAGATCGGAAGTTTGACCAGCATTGACCATCATTCTCTCTCTGTGGACTGCACAGTAGGTGAACCTGACTTTCCTTGGAAGGCCGCATTTTTTGGTGAAGGAATCAAGATGATCCGACCACCGGTTTAACAGATATCGACTACCCTAGTTTAGGGTTGATCTACGATTTGCTGCTGCTGATGTAAATCAGATTTTGTACTATTTCTCTATGTTGAATTATTGAAGATAAAAGAAGATTTGATCAAAGGGTTTCCCCATATTAGGGTTTGTCCCTAGCTAGCCGCCACATCTTGTGTCTCTTGTCTTGGCTTGTTTTCTGTTGATCGTTTAATGTTCTATCTACACTTTACTTAATGTACATGTGATTGCTAATCTGTGGATAATAATAAGAAAAATAAGTAAACTGCTCTAAGCATAGAACATACCATAACTCAACATGGTATCAGAGCAGAGATGAAGACAAATCCCAAGCAAAAGCAAGAGCAATCACCGAAGAGAAGATTGGCAAGGCTATCCTAAAAGAACTATGGGGTCCTCAACACTCTTCCCCGCCGAAGACACGCTCCGTGAGAAGTCTGACTATCACGGATGGAAGATGTCTCTCGATCTAACTTTAGAAGATCAGGGAGTGTTGGACCATGTGAGAGGCAATATTGTTGAGCCTCCATCAAATGCACCCGCTGCTGCCAGGAACAAATGGAAATCTGGAGAAGTCATCTGGGACTCTATCGACAAGCACTTGGTGGCCTACGTTTCTGAGCTGAACACCTCCAAGGAAATCTACAATAGACTGGTGAGTTTATTTAAAGTTAATGATGCAAATCAAGTTCTGTTTCTTAGAAATAAGCTGAAGGAAATCAAGAAGAGAAAAGATGAAAATATGCAAGCATATTTCTTAAGAATCACCGAGATCAAGAACGATCTCATATCTATTGGGGAAGTAATTCCTGACAGGGAAATGGCACTCACAACTCTTGGAGGACTACCATCTGAATGGTATATATTCAGGACTACTCTCCTCAACAATAATGTAATTCCTGGATTTGAGGAATTAATGGCTATGCATTCAAGAAGAAGCAAGAATGGAAGAACAGTAAATGCCCACTCTTAAAGGTCATCCCACTGCCTTTTCTTCTCATGCTAAAAGAAGAAACAATTCCAAAAGGAAGACTAGACCAAAGGGTGGAAAAGGACAATGTTACCATTGCAATAAACTAGGTCATTATGCAAGGGAGTGTCCTGATAAAAGGAACTCACACCGGGTTGATGATCAAAATCCCTCTCAAGGCAATCAAAGAAATGGCAGGTCAACTGGCCGAGGTAAAAGAAGAGCTGGAAATCAAAGAAGAGGACAACCATTCAAGAAGGTAAGAAATTCCAGGTATGAATCTAACATTGTTGACAATAAGCAGGATGAATATTATCTACCTCTGCTCCTTCGAACTTGCTTGGAAATTGGCTCATTGATAGTGGTGCCTCAAGGCACTTCACTGGTTACAAAGAAGTTCTCCATAATCTGATAGAGAAAGAAACCAACCTGGAAATTGTCCTTGGAGATAATATGAAATATCCCGTGAAAGGTGTAGGCAATGTCTCTCTTAAATTGAATCAAGGTAATACAATCCACCTACAGGATGTATTATATGTACCTGATCTCAAAAAGAACCTGGTGTCCATTTCGGCAATGGAAGACAAAGGCTACAAGGTGGCTTTCAGCGATGGCAAGGTACGTGCATGGAAAAACAATATTAAAGATGCCTTCACTCTTGGGTTTCGAGTTGATTCATTATATCAGGTCGGAGGAAGTCCGCTAGGTGTCATGTCTTGTGACACATCTCTTCAGTCCGAACTATGGCATCGGAGGTTTGCTCACCTTCATTATAAAGCTCTACCTGATGTAAGAAAAATGGTGACCGGGATGCCCGAGTTCAGATTAGAGCAAGAAGGTGTATGTCCAGGATGAAGGAAAGCTAAAAAGAGGACCATTCCCCTCAAGCCAAAGCAAGACCTCCGATATATTGCAGTTAGTTCACTCAGACATATCTGGTATGATGCCTGTGAACTCCTTGGGAGGATATTCATATTACCTCACTTTTACAGATGACTATTCTCGCAAGACTTGGATATACTTCTTGAAAAACAAGGACGAAGTGTTCTCCTGGTTTCGACACTTCAAAGCCTTGATCGAGAATCAAACCGAAAAGAAGATCAAGATCTTAAGGACTGGTAATGGGACTGGATATGAAGCTAATGAGTTTCATGACTTTTGTAAAGAGGCTAGCATTAAGAGGGAGACTACTACACTGTATACTCATGAACAGAATGGTGTGGCGGAAAGGAAGAACCGTACAATTGTGGAAGTTGTCCGTGCTATGCTCCATGATCAAAGACTTCCGAAGTTTCTATGGGCCGAAGCTGCAAACATCGCCATATATGTGCAAAATCGATGCCCCCATCAAGCATTGGTTTCAAAGACTCCCGAAGAAATGTTCACTGGTAAGAAACCTAACGTATCTCATTTTAGAATTTTTGGAAGCCCTGTATATTTTCATGTGCCAAAAGAGAAAAGGAACAAATTGGGTGCATCTGGAAAGAAAGGAATCTTCGTGGGCTATAGTGAAAATACTAAGGGCTATAGAATCTATGTAGCTGGTCAAAGGGAAGTTGTGATTAGTCATGATGTCACCTTTGACGAAGATATGGCTCTCAGCAAGGTGAACAATCTTCCTACTGTGAGGAGCTCTCAAGAAGCTGACACCAGGGAACCGAGAGAAAAAGATGATGAAACAATGCCCGATATGGAAGAACCCATGGATCTTATTGAGCCTCCTCCACCTGAGCCTTCCTCTTCTAGGAAGAGACCCTCATGGCTAAGGGGGACACTTGATGATGCTGAAGGACACGCTGCACCCTGAGGAACCTTCCGTGAAAGTAAGAAACCGAACTGGTATCAGGGATACCTGACCACCATGAGCACGATCATTCAAAATGAGCCTTCATCATTCTCATATGTCGTCAAGCATCAAGTATGGAAGGATGCTATGACCGAAGAAGGATGTTAGAGCATGATGTGTAAGATATAGAAGTGGAATCCCCTTTTTAAGGTGGGGCAATTCATCGCCCACCAGGGGTTGGGACAATCATTGGTTCCTATATGATGAAGAAGGCTCATAGAACCTGTAGGAACCAAGGTGATGGCCATGATGATGGGGTAGAGCTCATGTATTGGCTTTTCCCATGTGCTAAATCTTTTTTCACGACCATATTTTGCATTTTGTGGTGCTTTTCCTGTTGAATGTGGTCATATATGCTTTTAACTTTCTTTTCAACTACATCAACCTTTGGGCTTCATTCCAAGCCACGACCCAAGGTGTGGGCAAGGGGAAGGGGTGAGCCAACCCTATGTGGACCTGATGGGGGATGTGGACTCAGGCGGGAGAAATGATGGATGGGGTAATAATGAATGGAAAGAGGGCAATATAAGCGGATAAGGGAGCGGGACCACACAACCAAAATCGGGGTTTCCCGTGAAATACCATCCCTGAAACCAAATGGTCAGTGACAGAGATCCCACGGGACTAGAATCGAATGTTAATTTCTAAAAGGGGTCTAGGGGACAGAAGCACAGACCTAGCCCATTCATTCCACTAAAACCCCCCATTTATCCATGCCTAGAAGTGTCCATGATAAGAAAACTACAATACTCAATTTCCAAATGACAAGGCATACCTTTAGATTTGGGAGGCCCGCCTTCAAACATACGAACATGGCAGATGGGCGAGGGACCACATGGCTAGCTCAGGTGGTGGAGAAATCGCACAATGAGCTAGTTGATGGCTACAAGGGGTTGTTGGCTGCCGGCTGAGGACCATCTTGGAGAAAAAAATTCTCCTAGGGATATTACCCACAAATGGTGGGTAACAAGCCTCTAAGGCCCCTACATCACTCTTCTAGCCCTCTGCATCATCTTTTTAGCCCTTTGTAGGGTTGGTCATAAGCCCTAGGGGTCTCGGCCTCCCCTTTTACCCTCTACGTCATAGTTTTAGGGCTTTTCTAGGCCCAGCTGTGAGGCCTAGAGTCCTCATCCTCCCTTTGCAACCCTCCTTCCCTAGGTCGTGGCCCTTGCAGGGCCCACGACAACCCTTTAAAGCCTCTAACCCTAGCCACAAGCCCTAGGAGGGCTTCCTCCTCCATGCATCAAGCCTTTTGGGCTTTCTACCTCTTCCTTAGGCCTCCTCCTTGAGCCGCTAGGCCTCTAGGGCCTTTTCTAGCCTTCCTTGGCCCTCTTCCTAGCTCCTCTTAGCCCTAGTTTGCCCTAAATCCATCTCTAAATTTTCTGAACTAAAAATTGGTGAGTTTTGCAGGTGATATTGGCCCTAGATTGGTGTTTTCAGGTGGCATATTCATTGAATAATTTCTGGGCAAATTTGACAAAGTGATCTACAAGGCCTAGGGCCTATGGTTTGCTCTCTAAACCCTCATTTCATCTTTGTTTTATTACAGCTGTAAATTCTGATTCATAATTGTGATATAAGTACCCTATAAACACATCTAATTGGTCAAAATACTCTAAAATTGCAAAATATTTTTCTCCTAAATTTTTGGCCACTTGGGCATTGAGTATCTAGCCTAGATCTACATTTTTGCTTACTGGAAATTCACTACATAACTAAGTATATCAGATCTGATATTTTCTGCATATCACACCTAAAGGGACCTTAAAAATCATATTTGTCAGTTTGGCAAGCTATCTTTAAATTTTGGCCATGTTTTGGCACTTGTTGTAGCATTGATAGCTCACTAACTGTATATTTTATTAACTGCTATAACAAATCATTTCTGATCTGATATAATTCTGAATATTGCATCGTAAGTGAATTAAAAGTCATAGTGTTACTTTGGCAAGTTGTTGGCCATATCAATGATCATATTTAGTTACTATATGCTTGTTGTCTCTTGAATCTACAGTGATTTTCTTACTGCTATCATAAGACTAATAAGCATTGAAAATTCTGAAAAATTCTGAAGTATTACTATTGATTTTGGTTATTGAAAATCTAACATTCACTTGTCTTGTCTTAAGTTATAAGAATTTTCAAATTTTGCACTTATATCACTCATATATAAACTCTAATCTTCCAATCTTGTTGATTTGAAATCTAATTGGCATTGTGATATTAACATAAGATCATAATTGGAGCACCTTGTGGAGTTGTGATTGGCATTTTGTATCATTGGTTAATTAATAAGTGGATAAGTACTTCAAGTTCCTTAATTGTTGTCATTGTCTAAGAGCATTATCATTGGAATGTTTATTGGCATCCCACTGGATAATTATTGAATAGAGGATCTCTTGTCTATTGTTGGCATGTGTATCATTGAGCACTTGGTCTTGTTTAAGATTGCTTTCCAATAAATTGTTAAAGTACTCTCCCTAAAGATAATCAACTTCAAGTACTTGAATCACATAAACAGATCTTAAACTAAGACTCACTCATAATCTTGGATTTCATCCTAAGTGTAGTTGCATTAATAACTTACCTCCAAGCTTAAGCTTGGTTGATAGACTCTTAGGACAACCCTTTCTTATTTAGCTTGAGGGATTCAACCTTTCTTAGTGGTTAACACAGTGACCTTGCAGTCATCAGAGCCACAGTCTCTGCAACGCCGGAGGCACTGGGTGGTTGGAACACAGGGGGAGGTATCGTTAATCAAGCCTTTTCTTGCTCCCGTTGGCTTCCATCCCACAACCTACTTTGAAGACTGTTTCTCAAAACAGTTAAGGGAAAGGTTCCATTTATATTAGGCATATAATCTAAAATTAACCAAGATCCTTGCATCACACTTAGATCTTAGGAGTTGCATCTCATATAAGTTAGTCAATCATATAAGAAGTGTTTGTCCATCTGGTTACTCGGTCATAATTTATAATAAGCAAGAACTTTTGACTCCATAAGGCACTAGTCTGAATTCTAAAATCTAATCGAATCCTTAATCTTGTTAAATTTTCACAAAGTAGCTAGGCCACTCAACTCTGTCTCCCGGGCAAGTTGGTTCCCAACTTGCTTCCCATCATCTCATTTCCATAGGGACTACCCCCCATAGCCTATCGTTGGGAAACAGCTAGAACGAAGTGGGCAGGCATCAAAGTGATAGCCCCCGCCCTAAGTCATTGTTGCAATGTAATCATGACTTAGTAAAGTATTGATTAGGTACTTGGGAGTTACATAACATACCCCTCTCCTACATATTGAGACATTAGATCGCTCAATGATATCAAGCAATTATTCTCTCGTCTATTGGCATACTTCCTATCTACACTCTACAAGCCAGATTTAAACAAGAGACAGAAACACAGCGGCGGACCTTTAATTCCTAAGTTGAAGTGGTATGGAAAAGAGAACAATCTCCTCTGCTTGCCAAGGTGGACGGAGTTATGTAAACAAGGTTGAACGAAAAATGCTTTTGTTGGACCTAGGAACTTAACCTTAAAGTGTGTGAGCTCCACCCTCTCGTGGCCCTGTCGAATCCATCACAACACCTTGGATCTAAAGGACATCACTCTTGAACATGCATGGATAGGCCCCAACTCCACACTCTTACTCTATCTCTAAGCTCTAGAGGGTTGTCTTAGAGCCCTCTATGCTAAGAGGTGATTGATTTTGTTCTTGACAATGCATAAGATATTCCTTCATGCTAACCTCACCAGAACCCAGCAAGTGAAACTCAAGCATTCTAGGGACCCAATCACTACCACATAGAAAGAACAGAAGTGGACAGTTAATCGTTACGTCAAAATTATAATATACAAGTCAACCCCTCCGGAATATCATCGTCCTTGATCCAAATGACAGTCTTGTCCAAATGAAGCGCTTGTTCAAGGGAGCCTGCCCACCATCTCCACTAGTTGTTCAAATTGTAATGATGCATTTTGGCCTTCACTGGGCACACTTTGTGATGCAATCAAGTCTTGTGACATCCTTTTCCTCACAGAGACACGTGAATTCCATGCGGACACCACCTTAGAAACATGGGTACCACTAGATATGGTCCTACAAACATAAGACAATATCTGACAGCATCAAATGTTTCAAGGGAGTTACTTGTCTCATACGATATTGCCTCCAGAGTCAGGTTACTATGGTGACATCACATGAGCACATCAAGGTTTTGTCGGCATGGATTCATCAGAGTAGTTCCCACCCTCAAGACAAGTACATTGCAGTTTGCTATCTCCCCTAGCCTCATCAAAATTTGCACTTCATAGTGAGCCTAAGGGGGACCCTTTCCTTGATCTATACATAGATATCTCCCATTACTCCACTTTTTGGGAGGGTAATTCTTTTCGGTGACTTTGACACCCACACCAAAGTCATACAAGTACCCCTTCACGACAGAGTTGAGGATACACTTTTCCTTCAGGAATTAAGCCGCATGGGAGCTTAGAAGACAAGACTAAACCCTCACAAGTTACGAGAGACACATTTTAAAGCTGGGTGAATCCCATGATTTAATGATCCTAGATGGGCTCTCTCGTTTTCCAAGGTTAGGAGATTTTTCATACTTATCACATAGTGGAGGGGTCAGTGTGGTTGACTACATCCTAGCCAACCAAAATCTCCTCCCACACATCAAACACCTCTTAGTATCCCCCTTTCTATGGTTGACCACATTATCCTAACCTTCTCCCTCTCTACATCCCCTTCCCCTGCCCCCCGACCAACATCTCAGCTCCCACCATCTTCCTTTTTTGATAGAGATTATGTGAACTCCTACACCACCCACCTTAAGAAGTTGCTCCCCCATATTTCCCACTTCAAGTCAATGGAGACTACCACAACCAAATTTGACATACTCAATGGTTCTAGAGACAGCAGTATGTGACTCCTATCCCCACTCTACTCGTCGACATAGTCACAAAACCATCCCTGGCTCTTGCCCGATGAATCATTGATTCAACGAAGGATGAAGATCTAGGGTTTTCATAGTTAGTGGCTAGTGCTTGATTTTGATCTCTACAAGGACGTGACCAAGGCTACAGTGAAGCATTTCGGCACCAAGTTATGAGTCGTAGGGCATCCCCAATGCCCTTGGGGAATTCACCTCATCAACCCATTTTGATGACCTCATTGCAAGTTATATCGTCATCTCCTTTATTATAGGAAAAAATACACACTTCTCCTTTAGTCAGGATGGTAGACCCCTCAACTGGAGAAATCACAAAGACAATTGATACACAAGATTTTGGAGAAGGGGGCAGCGATAACATTTTGCAGGCCCTAATCATGAGATTGGAACACTTGGAGCCGTCAAACTTGGCATTACAGGCAGCGATCTGTGACAAACAGAGTAACAAAGTTGGAGGTAGGGAACGTTTCTTTGCATACATGGCTAAAGGAAAGCAAGAACCTCCACCACCCCTCTAGCGAAGCCTCGCATGCAGAACTTCTCAACATTCGAAAAAAATAGGAGGATATCGAATCACAGTAGGATATATTTCATCATGAAAAACACATATTAACTCATGGGCACAGGTAGCTAGAGGACATATTAAAGCCCCCCTCCTCTAAAAGCAGTTGATGAAGTAGTACAAGCTAAGCTCGTGGAGGAGTGTGATAGGCGAGCCTGGGAATTGAACCTCAATGTGAGGCCGCTCCCTCGACCTCTTCCATCCTCGGACCCATGGTAATTGGAACCTTGTTTCTTAAGGATAATTTGAATCTCCCTCACATCCCCTAGAAAGAGCTTGGCTTGGGTCCAACTCCACTATCTTCCTCCAATTCAAGCCTATAATAGATCAACTTTGAGCCCTCAGAGCTAAACATAAGTTATTCTCTCTCATCAATAACATCTTCCTTAACGAAGATCCCACCAAATCACAAGTTAGGAGTTTAACCACTCCTCATAGTTGGTCACAACAGCACACAAATTAGGGAAATAGGCAATTATCCAAAACCTCATAACAGTTATTTGGGATGCCTTTCCACCCAAGTGAGAATCTCATCCTAGGGGTTTCCAAATGAAAGTCTCGATGAGAGATGGGACAAAGTGCAAGCATCCCCATCTGTTGTTGAAATGGCAATGGGTCTCTTTCAGGTCATCATCGGGTCTCATGTACAATGTTTTGAGGTCCTCAAATGTCCTATTCCTCACCAAGACTCATGAGAGCATTGTGCAACCTCTCCCAGACATCAAGGGGTACCATTAGTTCTCAGCATGCAAACACGAGACGAGGAGTTTTTGTTGTATTAGGGGCTCAAGAAGAGCTACTTGTTTTGTTACAAACACCCTCCGGAGTAAAAAAATTTCATGGCCACATTACCATTGCAATTTGTCACTTCCCTCTAGCTTCTTCGTTGTTTCCTATTTGTGACCTTGATGGAGACCCTTTGTAGCCTTTGTAGATTTGTATGTCAGTATCACCAAGTATCATGTGGCTTACGAAGTTATCCTTCTAGTTGAATTCAATGTTTGTGCCAAATCCCTTCTATTTCCTCTCCATGACTGGTCAAAGAATGTATTTTTTACCCAGCAGATAGATCCACCATAAGTGGGGCTTCATCAAATATCAATTGATGAGTGAGGGCCTCTCACAACCTATGGTTGACACCTCCTACAGCTAGGACAATCTCATGAGTTGTAGATCCTTGAAGGGCTCCCCTGTTTCCTAGATTCTCGCTTTTTCACATTTCACCCTCATGGTGGAGCAGTGAGAATGGTTGATTATGTCCTCTCTAGCCAAAACTTACTCCCTTTTTATTCACAACTTGTTTGTCTCCCCAATCCCCCTTATGAGCCATGCTCTTCCTTCCTTCTCTCTCCAAGCAAACACCCTCCCCTCTCCCACCACATCCCCCACCCCTGGGTCCACCATGCATTATTTTCCATTTTGAGGAAGGGGGGGTGGATCCAAACACCTTTACTACCCACCCCTACCAAATGCTCCCATTCAAGACCCAATTCTCCTCACTAGACTCTAATTCTACCAATTACACATGCTTCTCATCCAATCATCTAGGACACAGCCCTCCAGTCCTACCCTCACTCCACTTGATCCACTTCCACCACCCCAGAAATGAACTCCTATCTTATGAATCGTTGGTATGACAAAGAATGCAGGGCTCTCCACCACCAGCTTCGTTATGCACTCACCCATGCTCACCCATCTTACCAAAGCATCAAAGCCTCCTATCATTTTCCTCTCTACCACAAGAAACGTCCTTTTGTCTCTCATAGGAGACGGGACTCGTACCTCCTTGATTCACTCCCCTAAACATTTCTAGTGCATAGTCCCCCCGCCCCACCACTACCCCTCCTATTTGACCTTAACCCCAACTCCATGTTCTATCACATATCCACACTCTATGTTATCCCTAGGCATCCCCATATTCAAGTTATATCTCCACCTTCTTCATGCTTCATGTTCATGGATAAGCACATAAGAGAGGTCGTGTGGCTAATGAACACCAACAAATGAGGATGGCTTCTAAGCAAGAGTTCTTTAAACACACTCTTTGTCCTCTAGCTCCTTACTTGGTTGATCTCTTAAACCTTGTGGTCCATACAGGTTTTCCATTGCCATGGTGACATCACATCATTCACCTAATACACAAATCAAGACCCGACTCTTATCATAATAACTACATGGCATCATGGTGGACCACATGTTCTCAAAGCTCTGTGCTACAATTCTCCAGTTGAAGCTCTTTACAGACCTTGAGCAGCGACATCTCAAAGCTAGAGGACAAGTTGGTTTGCGACCTAACCACCAAACTATTGATCACATCCTTACACTCAACTCCATCATTGGGAAAGTTCATTATCGCTTTTCAAAAGCTTACTGTTATTTCGTAGACTTTCAGAAACTTTTTGATTTCGTCCCTAGGGAGGCTTTATTTCAAACACTCAAAAACATTGGCATCTCAAAGACCCTACTGTCATAAATTATGTGCCAATACGAATCAGTCCTAGGTCGCCTTCGCACAGCACATGGCCTATCAAATTTCATCTGGAGTACTATTGGGGATTAACAAGGTTGCCCCCTATCCCCCTCATTATTTGGGATCGACATTAACGAGCTAGAGCCATTCTTGATTGAACACATCTAGGATGGGGATGGTTGCCTTCTACACCATTTCCTAATTTATATCCTTTTGTTTGCAAATGATGTGGTCCATCTAGCCTCATCCCCAAACGGATTACAGTGCCAATTGGATGCCATGGCCCTTTTTTGTGAACTTCATTAGTTGACAGTCAAACTGGGTAAAACCAAGGTCTCAACACATCAAAGAAGATTCTCTCTAATCAGCACTTCTGTCCCAGAGGTGAGGAGATCAAGATCATCACCACATATACTTATCTAGGGGTATTATTCATAGGCCCTCTCTTCAAATTATAACATGCACTTCAGCCCTATTGTTGCACAAACTAGCAGGCCTAGTTTGTAGGCTAAAACTAGAGGGCGCAACAACACTTTGGGACTAAGGCCCACTGTCACTGCAGCCTAAGTCCCCTTCTCTTCTCGAATTTTCACCGACAAGAGGAGTCCTAGTATCCCTCAACTGTGATAGATTTATCTAGGAATGGTTTGAAGTGAGACAAGGAGGCTCATTCAATGGAAAGGTTCAATGAAAGTGAGAGCTTTGGGAGAAGCTATGAGGACTTCCCAAGAAAAAACCCCTGAAAGAAAGACTACACGAGACCTACGATTGAGAAATTTTATGATACAAGAGTTCATCCAAGGTCAAGGTAGAAAAGAGAAAAGGTCGCAAATGAGATACTTCAACAAGTACTAAAGTACAAACCTTCAAAGAATCCCCAAATTGAAGGATGATTTCTAGGGTTCCCACTTGGTACGATGGCTACGGCATCAATTATCTTGAGATTTAACTGTGAGAATTGTCTCAATTCAAAAGGAGAGCTAAAGAAAACACCAGCCCAGAAGCATGTCCAAACAATTCTTCAAAAGCTCTTCCCTATTGAAAATTGCACCAAGCCCTAGGGAGGCTTCCTTATCTTTAAAGGGATGAAGAAAAGAGGTAATAAAGAGGTGAAAAAAATGATGTTTCGTTGAGTTAATGTGATCAGCAAGGATCTAGGACTAGTGCCTAGCAGATTGGGAGGATTGGAGTAAAAAATGATCTTGATTTAGTAACTTCGCTCTTCAAGGAGGTCTAAAGAAGCAGCTTCACTATCTATGGATGCAGCTACACAACAACTTTAGACTTTTATACTTCGATGGCAATTGTTATGGAGTTTCAAGGATGCAAATGCAAATTATCCTCTAGGAACATTCATTCATTCATCATCTTATGAGTAACACATGCAAAAATTCTCCAATAGTATCAAGGCCTTAAACAATTTTTCATGAATTAGGGCACAATAATAACCATAAGACAAAAATTCCATGCATTAGACATTCATTAATTCAGAAATATAGCATTAAAAGGCACTTACAAGACAATGAAGAGCATATCCATCCACAACAATGCCAAAGAGAAGCTCCAAGAAAGATAGCTAAAATTTCCAAATGTCAAAATGCATTAGAATCATCCAAATGTCTCCACAAATTGTAGGTCGAAAATCTCTAACGAGGTTGGCTGAAAATCCCAACTGTGATGATTCCAAATGAGAGTGAGTCTCATATTTATACAAGTCTAATGAGTTCGAATTCTAAAAGAAGCAGCCCCTAACCTATCAAATGATGTCAGATACCCTTGGTTACAAGCCAACCAAGATCGTTTAAACATTAATTATTGTTTAATTCGTCCTTTATCCTACATAATTAATCTGAAGTGCTCTCCAAGGCTAGCGTTGAGGCCTCATGTGTTGAGAATGAGGGTGAGGGCCTCAAAAGTGAAGAATAAGAGAGGGATGCACTCCAAATGCTACAAAACATCTCCAAACCCCAAGTGGGTCTCATGGGTCTCCAAATGGGTGTCATGGGTCTCCAAATGGCTCAAGATCAAGTTGATGCTCCATCAATGAGGGTTAGAAGATGACACATGCCCTCCCATAACTCTCTGGGTGAGACAAAACCTCCTCTGGGCCCCGCATCAACTGCCAAGTGTCGGCTGCAATGTGTAGTTGGTTGGCAATGTGGTCTAACCATCCAAGTGTACCATCATCTTTGTATACCTGGGGCATGAACAAGCAATGTGGTGGTGTTAAAGAATCTCGTGGCTTGCAATCAATGCTCTGCAAGGTTGGAGGCCCATGGCTCTCAACGCTCACCCTACAAGTGCCCTTACGACACTCTGGAGGGCTTGGATCCCGTATAGGTAAGCGAAGTCCAAGATGAAGACCCACCTACAATCCTATATAAGATATAATGCGTCTCCTCATCTTTTAGTACAATAACTCATTAGTGTAATTGAGTAGATAAGCTAGCTAATCAAGGGCAAAAGTGGACACTTCATGGTGGCATACTCTTCCAAATCGGCTTTAAACATGTATTAATGTTTCCTTTCCTGACAAGGGAGTTAATGAAGGATCATGTTAGGTGGTTTCGACCTCTAAGGGAGTGACAAGCCCATGGTACATCCATCAAATGGCAGGTGTCATGTGAAATAATGGTGGAACAGAGTGGGGCAAGAGGGAAGGCTCCAGGACACACACCATGGTACGATGGTAGCTATGATAAAGGAGGCCCGCACCTTGGATGTATCAATGTAGGAGTGAGCAATCGTGGTACATGAGTTACCTCGGCCTTTGTTTTTCCACCCTTCTTCATATGCCTTTTGCCTTTTATTAATTTTTCTTCTTTTTATTGCTTGGGGTTCAAGGGGATGAGAGCATGGTGTGTAAGATGTAGCAGTGAATACCCTCTTAAGGTTGGGCAGTTCATTGCCCACCGGGCGTTGGGACAATCATGGGTTCCTTAATGATGTAGAGTTCCATAACTGTTTGGTTTTGACACCCCTTTTGTCCACCATTTTCCTCTTTTTCATCATCACTATCAACTCAATAAAGGTAGTAAATCTTATATTTTGATAAGGTAACAACACTTACATGTCTTATTTTTCATATGCGTTAATGTTCCTTATTGTTGTATTAAAAACTGCATTAGCTACAGAATTAACATGATTTTGCAGCCATTTTATAAATTTGCAACTACCTCCATGGTTTGCAGGGTTTTGGTGCGCCTAAGCATATGGTTAGTTGAGGATTGATCCCCTCGTGGATCTCCTCCTATTCACTCGAGCCATTTCACCAAAGGGATCACACAGTGGCATGGTCAAAGATACAGGTCAACACGTAGCAACAAGAGTCCAGGCACAACACAGTTTCTCGATTTGCTTTCCAAATAGCAAATCGACAAAATAACACTTTTCTTGTTTAAGTTTCATATTTGAATTAGGATTGAACATCAGACCTGTAGGCATAGAAGTCTCAACAAATTGAGCACGCATTTTATATAAATATGTATCCTCTGTAAACGATATCAGGGAGGAAGTATTAAGTTAATTGCTGAAGAAATTGTGAACCAGACCTTCGTTCTTGCATTAATTTGAAGTTACTTTTCTGATTCGATGCATATGTGATTGTGAATCATACCTACTGGATGCGGAGGGCCCCTGCAGACAGTCAAGGTTTTAGTTTATTTTCATTTCATGCTTTAGAATTGCTTTCATTCAATTGCTTTCTGTTATCACTACATTCTAGTTTAATTACTTCATTCTTTTCATTATTTTCGTATAAACTCAGTTATCTCATTTACCATTTCGCATTTTGTTATGCTTGCAGTCGTTTAATAGATTAGTCCTTCAACGTTTTTCACTTCATCACAGTTAATCTTTTCATGCTTTCTAGAATTAGAATTTATATCACTTTGCAATTTGTAATTAGAAATTTCTTTCATGCTTTTTAAAATCAAAATTGTATATATTTTGTAGACAAGCTTTTGAATTTCAATACTCTGTTTTCATAACAGCAAAGTGTTTATATAGATTCATAATTTTAGGATGAATAACATAAGACATTTTAGAATGATACTCAATTAGACATGATTTGATAAAGTAATCTAACAGTAGTTTAACTCCCATTTGTTCTAACAGTAGCTTAACTTCCATATATTAATTTGTAGAAATTTAACTCTACTAAAAATCTAGATAACAACGAAAATCTCAAAACAAACATAACCATCATCTTACTAAACGAAAGAGTAGGCTTCTAGCATATATAGTGCACCTGCACTTCATAAGTTTACCAACTCTGGTCGATAATTTATGCTTGCAATTTAAGAACATTAAATTGACCAAACAGTAGCTATGATAAAGGAGGCCCGCACCTTGGATGTATCAATGTAGGAGTGAGCAATCGTGGTACATGAGTTACCCCGGCCTTTGTTTTTCCACCCTTCTTCATATGCCTTTTGCCTTTTATTAATTTTTCTTCTTTTTACTGCTTGGGGCTCAAGGGGATGAAAACATGGTGTGTAAGATGTAGCAGCGAATACACCCTTAAGGTTGGGCAGTTCATTGCCCACTAGGCGTTGTGACAATCATGGGTTCCTTAGTGATGCAGGGGCGCTCATAGGGTCCCTAGGAACCAAGGTGATGATCATAATGATAGGGGGTAGAGCTCATGTTTGGCTTTTGCCCACACACTAGATTCTTTTGTCCCGACCATCTTTTGCATTTTGTGGTACATTTCCTCTTGTATGTGGCCATATTATGCTTTTATCTTTCTTTATAGTTACATCAACCTTCGGGGCATCGTTCCAAGCCTGACCCAAGGTGCGGACAAGGGGAGGGGGTGGCTAACACCTTGTGAACCCAATGGATAAATGTGGACCCAGATGGGAAAATGTGAAAAAGGGCTTGTAATGAGCGGAGGGGAGTGAGATATATGGTATCAGGAAGCGCGTCCATACAACCAAAATCAAGGTTTCCCATGTAATGTCGCTCCTAAAGCTAGTAGCTCATAGAGGGGATCCCACAAGACTAGGATCCAAGATTAACCCCCAAGATGAGGTAAGGGAACAAGAGTACAAGTCAAAGCTCGTTCTTTCCGCCAAATCCCCCCACTAATCCATGCCCAAATGTGCCCAAGAAAAGCAAGCATAAACACCCAATTACATAATGAAAAATCATACCTTCGGGGTTGGAAGGCCCACCTTCAAACATACGATCATGATGGATGAGCAAGGGCACATACTGACTGGCTCAGGCAACAGAGAATAGTAGCACATTGAGCAAGGGGTTGTTGGCTATCGGCTAAAGACAAATCCAAGAGAAAAATTCTCCTATAGGGGTCACCCACTCGTGGTGGATAACATCTGGCTCCAACTGGGACATGAGCTATCAGTAGAGTGCATGAACCATGTACTCAAACGGGGAAGGTCATGAGAACACCAGCAATCACTTCAGACCACAAACATGTTACTTGCACATCATAAACAAAGGAAACGAGGCAGCATGTTTTGATGGAATCCTTTGATAACCCATGCTTTTGTTAGTTTATAAAAATCAACAAGAAATAAAATATATTCTAGAGTGCAAACCTAATCTACATGCACCTAATTTAGCATGATAACATAAAATGATATTAAATTCTAATGCAAAAATGAATTTGCAACGCATCCTACTCTAACATGCATATTATATTATGTTAATACTAAGTGTAATCATAGAGCCAATGCAACCAATAGATCATCCAGTCAATATGAGAACATGTGCTCCTATGATTACTCATGCAACAAGTGCAAAAGCAGAGATAGGAAGAATCATATGTGGGACTATCAGGGCGGGAGGTGGGAAAATAAGAGACCCAGTCATCATAGAAAGGAGTAATGTGCGAAGGGAAGGACACCAACTTGGAGAGTCAAATCCTTTCCTGCAAATATAGAATTGATGATCAGATAACCAAGCTTATGAATTCCCTATCAAAAGTCTTCTTATTGATGTCATGCTTTATAGTCATCCTAAGGTCGTGATGGGAAGAACAATGACGTGGAAAGATACAACAAGCAGATTGCTCGGTAGGATGATTGCATGTATGAGAGGCAACCACTATGTGCTCATTATGCTGAGGCAAAATGATACATCTTGTGAATTCTTTCTCTTGAAGACCATCCTCATAAGGGGCAAAAGGTTCATTATTAATAGTGATAGTGTTAGAAGGATTAAGGAAAGGGTACACATGTCACTCAACAACATCCCCAATATTGTGAGGAAAGACAAGGGTCCTATTGATATCATCATCATTAGTGTTGTTATCGCTCAAATTGTACAGGCACGGTGCGACAACGACTCAGGGCGAGGGTTTTCACTCTGATCCCCATCCTCTCTGTTCTAGTTGTCTCCCAACAACAAGTTATGGGGGTAGTCCCTATGGAATGTGAAAATGCGAGATTTGTTAGTAACCAACAAATCCGAGTGACATGATTGAATAGCATAGCCACCTGGTTGATTTTAGCAACTTAATAGGTTAGATTGAATTATTTTAATGAGACCAATTCCTTATGGAGTCAACTACTTGTTTTATATCAATTAAGTACCAAATGACAAGATAAACAATCGTTGCATAAGAGATGCTTAGCTATCCTATATGAAGTGCAAGTCCTACAATCGAGGTGAGATGCAAGATTTTGGTTTATTTTAGTTAGATGCCTAGCTAGGTGAATCCCTTATGTTAATTTTTCTTAGGGCTATATTGTTCTTTGCTTTGATAATTGCACTTCTTCATTAACACATTAAGTTCACCCCATAACATCATAACACTATTCATATTTACATCATTAATTAGCAGCATATACAACTATATAGAAAGAACAATATCATCAACATCAATGCAGCGGAGCATAAAGGAACAATTGAAGAAAAGCATTCACACATAGAGACACCAGGATTGGTCAGAGACCAGGGCAAAACCCACTATGGGGAAAACCCTTTCAAATTATTCTTCTTATTAGATTGTCATTGAATGATTCAGTAAAAGAGAGTACAATGATCCATATCTTCATCCATACAACTATCTAGCAGGAATCAACTACACAATATCCATGAAATGAACGCAATAATGGTTATATTCAAAATTCTGATTTTGAAACCTGTAATGAGTTGTCCCTGTCTACGGTCAACCACTGAACATGTGGTCACTGAGCGAAACTTTAGACAACTGAAATTTCATCATTTATGTCTTGGTCGCACAGAGCAGTCATGTGTGCGACTGGGAAGGTTACAGTCGCTCCTTGGAGCCTATACTCTAGCAACTGCAATCTGCAACTGAGACTCAGAAACCCTAGATGTTGGTCGCATGGAGGACGAGTTGTGTGTGCGACTGAGATTCTTCGATCGCACGAATGAGTCAGCTAGCAAGCGATTATGATCGAGTTCTTTCTGTCTCATGCCTGTGACTGAGGCCCAAAACCCTAAAACAAAGGCGAGCTTCGGACCCTACAATTTCATCTTTGAGCAAACTCATTCCTCCACGGACGAGCCTCAGACCTATGTGAGCCAAGAACTGAGAAAGAGAATAGAAGAATGTCTCACGATTATGTCCAAATGAGGTTGTGGTCACTTGTGTTTATAGCCTTCCAAGGGTGACCAATTTGCTTTAGGGCCGACCTCATCAAATATGCACATGGGCCTATAATTCAAAAGTACACTTTCCCTTATCCGTTTTGAGTGATCTTTAGGTTGATTTTGGTCCTCTTGAAAAGAGGAATTCAATGCAATCATTCTCTCCATCAAGTGAGTTGTCCAAAGTGGAATTTGACCGCAGTTGCATATTTTAACACTCCCTCTCAACTTCGGGAGAATTGCACCTACATCATGTCATGCGTATTGTCATCAAATCATATCCAATCTCAAGTATCTCATCATCTCGTGTCATCACTGTTCATCTCGATTCATCTCTTGCTTATTCCTACTTATCTCTTGATTGTCCCTGCTCATATGTTGAATATTATCGAATCTAAAAGAAGAAGAATTTGTCATCGGAGGGGAGCCTAAGCTACCACCCTATATTCATCGGGGAGCCATTGCTACAACCTGGAATCTCTGCTAGAGGGGAGCCTAATGCTACCACCCGAGAACCTCGACGAGGAGTCATATCTACAACCTGCATCAACATCAAAGAACTTAGCTCAATCGGGAACAACATTGAAAAGCATATCATCAGGGAGCACATCTCAACCTGGAACCATATCATGGAGCATATCTCAACCTGGAATCTCATAAGGGTGCTAAACATCTACGACTCCATATCGAGCAATAGGTGATATAGGGGAGCTACTACTCAACCCATTCTATTGCCTACCAATCTTCCCAACAATGACCCACAATAGTCATGTGGTAGAACACGTGTATCATAATTAGCTTGGGTTTTAAACCCCAAGTACACTCTCAACCCATTGGCCAGACGGGGAGCGATAATCCCAACGAGTCCAGCTCGTGGGTATGACGCCAACTGGGGTATACTCTGTAAAGACCAAGATAGGGTAACAACATCTCCAACTCTATGGGTGAGAGATAGGGGAGAAACATCCCTAAGGGCTCACAATGGGAGCCTTAACGAAAAATAAAATCTCTTGCTCATGAAACCCATGATGCAAGCATTACAATAATTTTATTTTTCTTCTTTACATCTTTTACATAAAAGCATAATTACATGTCATTATGAAGACCGAACCTAGTTACACTTTTCAACACCAACCCCTGGTGGGCGAAGAACTGCCCTATCTACAGCTATATCATTCACATCATGCTCTCATTCCTTGGAGCCCCAATCTGTTGCAAAAATATGGAGACTTGTAGATTAGAACTTATTTTCCTTATCATGATAATTACTTGTGATGTTAGTTGATTCTTTATTACTTCTTTAGTTTTGTTCATCAAGCAATTATCAAAACAGTGAAGATCACAAAGAGGCAAAGTACACAAGATATAAGCTCCAAGTCAGGGAAAAACCCCTCCAAGGGGGAAACCCAGAAAAATGCTTCTCTTCTTCTTTAGAATCTGCATACAAAAGAGACTTCCAAGACCCAAAGACCCAAGCCAATAAACCATCCAAGCCAGCTCCCAACAAGATCTTCCTTGAAACAACTTCCAGAACTTCGATACTGCTACTGCAACTTCGACCCCTGAAACGGAATTTTGGCCCTGCAATTTCAGCCCCCTGTAATTGCTACAAATTTCGTCATTCTTCACAAACCCCAAGCAGCTTCACAAACCCCAGCGAGACAAGAGAAAAGCTTCCTTGACAAAATTTTGACTTTTGCTTCTTCGTCCTCCAAGCAACTCTTCTTCTCCTTCGCTATTGCAAATCAAACTTGCTTGAGATGAGTGTCCAAATTAGGTCAAGCTCTCTTGTATTTATAGCCTTTCTTGAGGGTCAAATACCCCTCTCCTTCAAGCCGACTTGATCTTGCTCTTGGGCTGACTTTGACTTGGGCTTATCCATGGCCTTTTCTCAATAAAATAATTTTTTTCTTCATTACAATGAGTCCAAATGGGACTACGACACATGACCTATTCTTTATCCTAGAAAGACCTAGAAAGACCTAAAAGACCTAACAGAACAAAGATGCTTTTGACTCAAACTTGAGTATGAAACCCATACTCCAAAAATAAAATATAATTTATTTTTCTTTCTCTTTCTTTCTATATAAAGAATATACAACGTCATGATTATAATGAAGACCGAACCTAGCTACAATTTTCAACACGAGCAGTTATAAAAAAAAAATCAATAAAAGGCAAACGACATATGAAGAAGGGTGGAAAAACAAAGGTCAGGGTAACTCATGTACCATGATTGCTCCCTCCTACATCTATACACCCAAGTGTGGGCCTCCCTCATTATAGCTACCCTTATACCATGGCATGTGGCTTGGAGCCTTCCCTGTTGCCCCACTCTATTCCATCATTATTTCATATGACACCTGCCATCTAACGGATGTACCATGGGCCTGTCACTCCCTTAAAGGTTGAAACCACCAAATAGGGTCCTCGATTAACCTCCCTCTTGAGCTTGGAAACACTAGTACATTCTAAAGCCCGTTATGGAAGGGTGTGCCACTATGAGGTGCCGACTTGGTTACATGATTTGTAAGCTCATTTGCTCAATTGCACTAATGAATTGTTAAAATTGGAAAGCAAGGAGATGCCTTAGATCTTATACAAGATTGTAGGTGGGTCATCATCTTGCGCTTTGGTCTCCCTATACGAGATCCAAGCCCTCCAGAGGGTCTTGCTGGCACTTGTAGGGTGAGCGTTGAGAGCCATGGGCCTCCACTACAGCATAGAGCAAATAGCCACGTCATGGGATCCTTCAGCACCACCTATTGCTTTCTTGTGTCTCAATTATTCAATGATGATGATGCACTTGGACCACATTGTCCAGCCGGCTACACACTTGCACCACACACTTGGCAGTTGATTAAGGGCCCAAAGGGAGTTGTGTCTCACCTAGGGAGACAAGGGAGGGCTTGCATCATTATTCCTATCCTTACAAATGGAGCACAAGTTTGTTCGATTCAGTTGGAGACCCATGAGGACATTCTTTGTGCCCCCATAGCCACTTGGGAGCACCACAGGGCATTTGCTTCAAGATTAAGGGGCCACCACCTTCATCATTGTTATTGGAGCCCTCCTATTCATTATGGCACACGAGGGATCTCTTTTGGCCTTCCAACGACTCCACTAGATTTTGTTCTATCATTTCGGCCCTCTTAAGAAGCATATTATTCACCTTTTGGAGCTATTTTGTGGGCTTGTCATCAAAGTGTAGTGTTATTTGCACATTATTTTCTTTTAGGGGCATTATTGGGCAAATTAGACACAACTCAAACCCTAAGGCTCATATAAATACATGAGAGCCTCATTGTATCTCTCATGATCACTTGGATTGGGTTTCTTCTCTCAAAGAAAAATTGTAACTACAATTGATGGACGAATTGGATGTTTATTGATGCATTTTGATGTTTGGATAATTGTTATCTTGTCTTGGAGCTTCATTATTGCAAATGTGATGGATAGATATACTCTTTTTGTCATGTAAGTGCTCTTTTCATGAGAATTTCTTTGTGATTTATGTCTAACGTATGGAACACTATGTCTTGATTTTACTTGTGCTCTAATAATTATTGTGAATTTTTAAATCACTTGGAATCTTGGCTTGTTGCATATGTTATTCATCTTGGCAAGAACAATGAATTATGCCTAGGGGTGGGTTGTGTACCTTTCACCTTGAAACTCCAAATTCCGCAAATAGAGTATAAACTCTTTCTTGTGACCCAGTTAGGGTTTCTCTAGCCTAGTGAAGCTGCAAAAAGGACTCCTCGATAGGGAAAAAATCCAAAATCAAGTTCAATTTGACTCCATTCTCCACAATTGGCTAGGCACTGGTCTTGATCCGTGGTGATCACCCTAATCCTTTCCTCTTTCAGATACCAACAAAAAAAAAAAAATCAGATCTAATGCTAAACGACCTAGCTAGGGCATCAAGCGAAAATCATTTGAGCCATCCTCTTGCAAAGCGAGTCGGTCAAGACCTGCATTGAGGTGTCTCCTACTGGCCCTCCAAGTTTGAAGGCAATCCCCCGATTGGTTTGTCAGAAACACCAAGCCCTAGCTCCAAAATTGTTTGGGTTTTGGTCTTTCTAGATCAGCGGTCTTTCAAGGTGTCTAGTGTGCTTAAAAACTCAATAGAGGTTCTTCTATTATTGACCCATCCTCTCACCCTTACTCGACCTAGACAATTAGTTAAAGATCACCCTAAACCCTAGGTCTTTTTCAGGTATCCTTGGTCTCTTTGTGGTCCCATTCTTTATATGACAAAACATCTTACAAAGCTACAATAGAGATCATCCTCCTTTCCTTGGGAAGCCTTGATCTAGGCGTAGCCATCACATTGATCAATCTTTACTTAGGTGTTGACATTCCCCAATTAACCTTTCTAGGAGAGCCCTTTAACTTCCTCTTGAAGCAACCAAGCCTATTATTTGAGTCTCCCATGTGAATGGGCCTTAGGAATCACTATATATCCTATCATTGACTTATCCTTCCTTGTGATTTCCTTTATATTGGGACTCCTCCCATTGGTGAAAGTCCCTAAGGAGCAGGGGGCATCGACTGAGATGACAATGGTTCCTCGTCCCATTGTTGCCACTTGGCCTAGTGGTTGCATCCTAGGACCCCTGGTAGATTGAGCGGTAACATGGCACAAGACCACAAGAGTGACGGCAGGTGACTTGCTTGATAGTACTCTTGGATCTTCCTCAAAAAGGTTAGGACTTTTCCTTGTAGGGAGAGATTGACAGATAAAACTTCGTACATTGGATTCATTTAGTGATGATCCTCCTCATTCAGTTTTGGGTGGGCTCTCATAGACTCTGATAGAGACCAACCATCAAAGCTCACAACCAAACAGGACTTGCTAAACATGTCACTTACAAAACGTTAAGATGGAGGTGCATCTCATTTTCATATGGTGCTTTTACTATGCAATTAGAGATCATTAATAATACCTATTTCAATATTTGAGGGGATGCCTCTCCACTTTTTTTTGATATCATGACCAAAGATGCCTAGCTTTCTTAATGAGAAAAATACTCAGCGATAGATATTAGGTTTTTTCTTGCCATACATCATCTAGAGACCACCAAGAGGATATCTGTTAAAATTGGAAACTATTGATTTGGGGTAGCATCGAATGTGCTCTAGCCATGAAAATTGGTGGAGAGGCTTAAGCACATGAGATCTCCAAGACCCAGAAATGGTTTGGGCAAATTCTAACCGGTTTGAGAGATATTAATATAATTAATATTTTTAATGGAGTTCCTAAGTCTAAACTAAGGAAAAATAAAATATTAATGGGTATTAATATAAAACTGAGTTAGAAGGTTCCAAAAGTCATGGATCAAGCCAAACCTAATCTTAGCCCTTGAATAGAGATTTAATCTTGGTCGTTGAAGGACCAACAAGAAAGGTATAAGAGGAGGCTTGAGGGTCAGTTGGAGAACACACCAGAGTGATCAATTATTCGATTTGCTAAAGCGAGGTTGCTAAGCAAAGTTGAATCAGTGATCAGTAGCGAGGGGCAGTGAGTAATGGACAGAGAGGCAGAGATAGTGCTGAGAGACTAGTGCAGAGGCAGAGAGCGAAAAGCAGTAGCCAGAGCAGGCCACACAGAGCCCGGCAGAGACAACGCAAAGGCTAGAGGGCCTGCGTCATCCACACAGAAAGCAACAGGAGTGACGCAGAGGGTCCCAGAGGCTGCGCAGTGTCTCAGAAGGCTGACGCAGAGGGTTCTGAGGACGATGCAGTGCTTCATAGTTGCTGGAGAGGGTTTCGTGGGACAGGTTTTCTAAATACCTGTTTCCGAATAGAGAGGTATTACTGGTGGTTGTTTTTCTCTGTCGGGTGAGCCAATTTGGCACCCAGTTGTACTCAAGGAAATACAGCATAATAATAAACCCTCAAAATTGTTGCACCGGTTTTCCCGCATTGGGTTTTTCTAGGGACAAGTTGTCCAAAAATAACAGTGTCACTTATGTGATTGCTATTTCTTTCAGTTGTTGATCTGTAGATAGTTGAGACTATATTGTGTTTATTTCGATGTTTATATGTTTAAATAACTTGTTGCTAATTAACAAGCAGGAGAAATAAACCAGAAAATAACAGATAAAATTTCTAACAGATAGACCTAGAAATTTCAACATGGTATCAAACCATGGTTGCAGATCACAGGAAAGTTGAAGGCACCAGTTGAAGCAGAGCATTTGCAGCAAAAACAGTTGTCCCAAGTGACAAAACTTGTTCCTAGCAGAAAGCATCAGAGAAGGGTTGACGCAGAGGGACTGCATCATCAGTTCGAGCCAGGAGGAGGGTCAGTGCAAAGGCAAAGAGAGGCAGATCTGACCTACGCAATGCCTGGTCATCTTTCTCAGCCAGGAAGGATCGACGTTGTGGCCAGGAAGTGCGGATTCAGCCAGTGTCGAGATTTCGCAGAGCCTAGAGGCTTAGTTCTTTAGCTGCTGAGGTGTAGGAAGATGTGGTAGTTTGAAGGAGTGAAGCAGGTGGGATACTCTGCACAGAACAATACCTAACAAGGCAAAACCAAGGTAGAGGGAATCGCTATCGAGGCAGATTTCTAGCCAAGGAATCTGAATCAGTGTTGCAGGTGCACAAAAGATCGGAGAGGTGCGACTTAACCATTGGCAGGAGGATTTCCAAAAGGGAAATCAAGACTCAGAGGGAAATCCAGAAGAGGGGCAGCATGGGCAGTGATGATGATTGTCCCATGAGTGCTCATGTACCTCTAGAGAAGAGGTGGGGAGACATCAAGCTGTAGTCAGAAGGACTACAGGCGATGAGGGGCAGGATCCTTGAGGTACCCAACCTCTTGGATTATACCTTGCTACAGGAGCCTCGAAGAGAGAGTAGCAGGACTGGCAGATGTCTGTAGAGATGGATGTGGATGAAGCAACAAAGAGTGCTACAATGCAGGAGTCCCTGCGCAGTGCGAAGCTAGCAGGCTGCAATAGTGTGAGAGGCACGGAGAGTGTTGCAACAGTGTAGGATGGCACAGAGAGGTTTGCAGCGGTGCGAGATGCAGGGAGTTGTTGCAACAGCGCAGAGGTCAGTAGAGGGAGCATTTGTTAGCGGCAAAGGGAGCTTCAGCATCGGGAGCGTCTCTAGCCTGACAAGGATGTCAAAAGATGGGAGGATCAGTTACTTATTTCTCAGTGACTGAGTTGCAATGCAGTAGCAGTTAGCAGTAGCACAATGCAGCATGATGAGAGGGGGTTGCAGTGTAGATGCAGTGTTGGGAGAAAGGACCAACAGTAGCACAGATGCAAAGGGAGCTGTCGTACGGATGCAGCAGTGGCAGTGGCAAGGCCATGGGCAGCAGTACAAGATGCAGCAGTGCAGAGGATGTTGGGCAGGGAGGCCTAGCATCAGCACAGGTACCAGTGTCGTATAATCAGAGTGATGCTCAGTGAGGAGTATTACTAGAGCACAGTCCTCGCTAAGAGGGAGTGTTGATTTGGGGTAGCATCGGATGTGCTCTAGCCATGAAAATTGGTGGAGAGGCTAAAGCACATGAGATCTGCAAGACCCAAAAATGGTTTGGGCAAATTCTAATCGGTTTGGGAGATATTAAAATAATTAATATTTTTAATGGAGTTCCTAAGTCTAAACTTGGGAAAAATAAAATATTAAAGGGTATTAATATAAAACTGGGTTAGAAGGTTCCAAAAGTCATTGATCAAGCCAAATCTAATCTTAGTCGTTGATTAGAGATTTAATCTCGGTCGTTGAAGGACCAACAGGAAAAGTATAAGAGGCACTTAAGGGTTAGTTGGAGAACACACCAGAGTGATCAGTCATTCGATTTGCTAGAGCGGGGTTGCTAAGCAAAGTCGAATCAGTGATCAACAGCGAGGGGCAATGAGTACTGGATAGAGAGGCAGAGATAGTACCGAGAGACCAGCGCAGAGGCAGAGAGCGAGAAGCAACAGCTAGAGTAGGCCACGCAGAGCCCAGCAGAGACAGCACAGAGGCCAGAGGGCTTGCGTCATCCACGCAGAAGGCAGCAGGAGTGACGCAGAGGGTCCTAGAGGCTGCGCAGTGCCTCAGAGGGCTGACGCAGAGGGTTCTGAGGCTGACGCAATGCTTCAGAGTTGTTGGAGAGGGTTTCGTGGGACAAATTTTCTGAATACCTGTTTCCGAATAGAGAGGTATTACTGCCAATTGTTTTTCTATGTCGAGTGAGCCAGTTTGGCACCCAGTTGTACTCAAGGAAATACTGCATAACAATAAACCCTCAGAATTGCTGCACAGGTTTTCCCGCATTGGGTTATTCCAGGGACGAGTTGTCCAAAAATAACAGTGTCACTTGTGTGTTTGCTATTTCTTTCAGTTGTTGATCTGTAGATGGTTGAGACTATATTGTGTTTATTTCGATGTTTATATGTTTAGATAACTTGTTGGTAATTAACAAGCAGAGGAAATAAAGCAGAAGAATACAGATAAAATTTCTAACATATACACTTAGAAATCTCAACAGCAACTAGGGCCTAATTCCACTTTGGACAGCTCCTTTGGGAAAGATTATTATAGCACTGAATTCCTCTTTTCGAGAGGACCAAAATCGATCTCGTCAAATTTGGATAAGAAAAAGTGGGTTTTTGAATTTATGTTTCTCTCATGTGAATTATCAAGGTCGGCCTCACCGATATGTCGACTTAATAAGCTCAAAAGTCACGTCTCTTCAACTCCACTGAATTGTATATAGAGGAGCCTTCTCCCTCATTTGAGATACATCAAAAAGGCTTGGATCTATGTCTGAGGCAGCCGAGGTCTTCAAGGAGGTCGAAGGATGGTCAGTTTCTGGGTTAACTTCTGCACTAGGGCCGAGACTCTCTCTGATGGACAGCCGCAGGTCTGGACAAGTTTGTATGGGCTATCTTATCCTTGCAGATCCATGTTAAGGAGCAGAATGGCAGGCCGAGTTAGTTTTTGGGCTTGTCTATGGTTAAGATAAAGGAGAAACCCTCTCCTTATGAGGTCACATCACTGTCCTATTATCTCAGAAAGGGCCGTTGTATATATAGCCTAAATAAAGGAGGTCGAGATGCCTTATATGATCAGAGACCAGCCCTGATGGAAGCTCCTTGCATATTAAGCTCAGTCGCAGTTATGAGGAAGTGTTTTGGATGGATGACAGTGATTCTTATACAACCCTAACCAGACTTAACCTCTTCAGTTGTTTCGTCTCCAGTTCATGCCGAGATTACAGTTTTGAGTAGATCACTCATTTGTTTAAGGGTTGTAATGACTAGATCTTCAAATTGACAAGTCAGTATTGACTTTGAATCATTGTACTTTACCTCTCTCTCTCTCTCTGCTGAACATTTGATGATTTATAATAAGAAGAATTGATCAAGGGTTTCCCCATCTTGGGGTTTTTCCCTGGCTTGAGCCATATCCATGTGTACTCTTGTCTTGGCTTGTCTTCTGCATCTTTTGTCTATGTTCTTTCTTCAGTTACTGTCATGATAATAATGTCTTATGTTATTGCTAATGAAAATTGGGCTATATGGATCTATACAGTAACTGTCTCACGAGAAGAACATGTTATCTCAAAATTAACAATATCTCATACTTCCAAGTTGCCCTAACAAATTGGAGCAAAAAGTGACTAGCTAAATACCACGATACTTCAGATCATATATTAACGAGGCCTTAGGCTTCTTCTCAGCCTCCCCATTGTGTAGTAAACTAACATCTTCGAGAACTTTGTGGAGGGATTATATGTCATGTTAGGCCACAAACCATGCACCAACAGAAGAACAGATAGACTAGCTTAGACAGATCCAAACTAGTGCACCTCTCACCCACAGAACAACCCCCTATATTCAACAAAGCAACCAAGGTTCCATCTAGAGTTTCTTTCCTTCAAACCTTGGATGGTAGGAGAGTGGCAATTCCTCGATTCTACTGTCCCCCCAAGATCACACAGTTGGGTCTCCTCAACCCAGTGACACGCTGAAGGACATCATCCACCATTGCATTGTCCTTTCAAATTGATTGATGACTCCAACCGCTAGCTAGTACCTCTCCCCTCCTACCACCCCCAACCTTTGACATCAACACTGATGGGCCTTGACATCTTCCCTCTCTTGCTCAGCATCAAATCCCCAATCTTCACCCTTCTATTGTATCACTGCACCTATACTATTGTATCTTTGTTAGACTACTAGTGAACAGATTAGCTAGACACTTAGTTATGCTTCCTTATTTTTCACTTCTTTTTTTCACTTTCAATGTTAATATAGGAGTTTCTTTCACACTTCTATACTGCATTCACACTACGCATACCTTTGAGTCCCATTGACCTACTTTTGTTGCCACTTGTTGGACATCAAATAAAATTATCTTACTTTATCTCTTATCTATTCGTGTACTTTATGTTTATGTTCTTTGTGCATTTATCTCCAAAATTTCAACTTATAGCTGAGGGATTTATCCCCAGGAAGGCTTGAACTTGACATACCATATCAACCACTACATCACAGCCCAAACAATTTTAACATTATAAAGTTTAGCTGTGAAATTCATATAAATGCATCTACATCTTGTCATCTACTCATATTACAATTTATTGCAATAAAAAATATTACTAATTTCTTACCTAGCAGCAACTTCTGGAGAATATGAAATATAAGCACTCACAGTACCAAGGCCTCCCAAACCAAGAGTGATGAGTTGTAGCCTTTGTTTCAACTGTGATGGCAACAAAAGCATTGGGATCATTTACTTCAGGTTTTCCCAGATGGACGAAGTGTAATATTTATGTAAAGTGGAATTACAAAAATTAATGACTTCTATGTTCCAGGAAGAAAATCCAGTATCTGTTCATATACCTGAATATACTGCTGTTTTGATTGAGCTGCACTGATAGCAGGGTCTTCCCTACTTTTGTTTGCATTGCGCAATAATATACCCTGGAAACCCAGCAATATCAATTAGCTACAAATACAAAAGGTGGCAAAGGCAGTATGAACAGAACTGGCCAGCAACAAGGAGTTTCATTTTTGAGTAAGAAAAAGCTTTTTGGTCCAAGTAGTAACCATGCATCATAGATGGCTATCACATTACCTGCAAGTCAGTAAGAAATAAAATAAAAACTAAATTATATAACCTGAACCCAACCAAAATTAAGCTTGCTCCTGTTGCATGAGCTTGCAAATGTCCCATACAATTTTGTATCCTTTTCTAGAAATGCCTTATCGTGTAAAGATCAAACTCTGCAAACCAGAATATCATATTGCTTCTGAAAGACTAGTACATGTATCTGGCAAAACATCCTTAGAACTGATTATAGATATAGAAATTAGCGTGAGTTTCCAACACCTATGACCACAACATTAAGAGTGAAAATCCCGACTCGAAAATTTAGAATAAATAGCTCTAAACACATCATAAAATATAATACTGTACACATTTTCAGCCTATATTTACAGTAGGTTAATAAATCAAAAGATGGAATCTAGGAAAGAAAAGAAAAGTATTCCATTGAGAAATCCGCAGCAGCTCTAATACAAAATAATTTAAGGCCAGAAACTGTGTTTTCTGCTCTCTCCTTTACCCTCAACACTGCTGAGATGCAAGAGAGAGAGAGAGAGGATTAAATGGAACCATCAATAAACCCTAAATCATTCAATACTGATAAGGATTCCTAATATGTTTATCAAATTCATATTTATTTGTTTTAAGAAGCATTAGTATAGAATAAAAATAATTGTGGTTTGATTCCACTTGCAATTAGTAGCTATTTTAGTTAATGTAACTAGTTGGGAGTTTTTAGTACCTTTTTCAGATACATGCTATGAAAATATGTTAGTTTTGTTGTAAAATACTATTTAAACTTATGTTTGCTTAATGAAAACCTAATCAGAGATTATTCCTCACACTTCAGTGCAGAACTCTATGCTTGGTGGTTTAGACTTTAGAGCCACATCAATGGTATCAAAGCATTCTAATCCAGCCTTGGGTTTGAGTATTAGCCTTCTTTTTCCTTATTCCAATCTGATTTTGGGTTTGTGTTTGTTTTCCCAAAGGACTCCTGTGATCAACTACTATAAGAGATTACAGCTGCAATCTTTTGTTGTGCAACTCTATCGTCATGAAGACCTTGTACAAATTTCGATTCATCCACCTGCAGAACAATCATCCTCACTACTTACAGGCTACAGCCACAGAACTACAGATTTTTTCAGCTCCAGGCTGCTCAAATTCAATCTGCACATTGTCTATGTCTTGGTACTTGTACTCATGGTTCATCCCATCTCCATTCCATATCGTACTGTGTTTTGTTCATGAACTATGGATTGATACTTGGATCATTCTCATTATATTTTATCATGGGCGATCTCATAATTTTCCTCAACATTCTACAAGATGTTCAATTTTCAGCACCTCTAGCAGTGTTTCTTGATATCTAAGATCCCAACCTCCTGCACATGTAACTTTGTGAAGCAAATCCTCTCGACACTGTTGCTCCCTCAGTCACATAAGCAAGTCCTTCTGCCACTGTTGCTCCCTTTGTCACACCAGCAAGTCTTTCTGCCATGGTCTCCTCAAGGAAGGCACACTGCTCCTAGAGACCTCCTTTCTCTGAGTATCATGACAATCTCAACCCATGTCATCCTCTAGGAAAGTTGCTTCTTCCACTCTGCCTAACAGTTTGCTCCCTCAGAACTGGAAGCTCTTCCTGTCATCTGGCAAGATCCTAGATGTCATAACAATTTGTACAATCTTCCCTCTCAAACATTAAACATTATGGTTGAGTATATGCCTAAGTTGCAGGAAACGCAGGTACAGGGTCCGTTTCCGGCCGGAAACGAAACGGAAACGCGTTTCCGCGTACCGTACGGCCTGGAAACGTGTTTCCGGCCGTACGGGCACGTTTCCCGAAATGGAAACGTGCCCGTACGGCCGGAAACGCGTTTCCAGGCCGTACGGGCCCCGTTTCCCCAAAAAAATTACTTGTTTTTTAAATTTTTTTTTTTTTCTAATTAGTTTTTAAATTTTTTTAGGGTTTCTAAGCTGTTCTAGAAACCATTTCTAAAGTTATAAAAGAGCAGTGCCTCTCATTCTCTCATCACACTATTCAGCAAGGAGTTTCTCTTGGAGATTGGCAGTTGTTTCAGTAGCTGGTGTTTTGAGCAGTGAGCAAAGTAGATTTCAGCAGCGGGAGAAAGAGATTTCAACAGCAAGAGAAGGAGATTTCAGCAGGAGATTTCTGTAGCAGCAGATTTGGCTCAGCTACAGCCATATTTCTCTTCTTGTAGCCTTATAGTCTTTATTGTACTTGCAGCCTCATATACTAATATAAATAAAGGCTGATTTTGGATTTTCCAGTTCCTATATTTTTATTTTCATTATGTGATGACTCATGAGTAAATGTGATCATTGTGATGTAAATTTAATCTTAATGTTAAAATGTTTAAGTAAATGTATCATTAATGCTTTATGATTGCACATATATATATTAATAATTTTTAAATGTTTTTAATATATATATATATATATATATATATATATATATATATATATATTATATATATTCGCGTTTCCCCGTTTCCAAAATTTGGGGAGGTCGCGTTTCGTTTCGCTTCCGTGTTTCGTTTCGCTTCCTCGTTTCCCCGTTTCGTGCAACTTAGGTATATGCTCAAGTCCAAGAATATGGCCATCTGGTGACGGGAGCAAAACTCTTCTCGTAGTCCACTTCCTTTTATTGGGAGAACCCTCATCATAACCTTGTCTTGTACTTCAGGATGTTGTCACCTACGTAATGGCAGTCTTCGCAATGGACCTATTTTTCCTGTAATGCTCATTTAGGAGGCCATGGAAAAAAAATTCATAAAGGAAGTAAGAAGGAAATATCAAGGCCATACAAAAACTGAAAAGACAAGAAGCTGACTAAATAAAAATAATAATAATCAAGGGAAAAAAAAATACTTCAATTAATTTAATAAGAAACAGTCGAGAATTGAAGGGAATTGTCAATTTCCTGACAAATCTGAAGGAAAAAAAAGATTGACTTCTTTTGAGGTGGTTGCTCATCATCATCATTATCAACATTGGTCATTGATGCATGTTGTTTTTCCTCCCTTTCATGTTCTCCACTTGTGCCAGGACCAGGAATTCCTGGAACTTGCTAAAGACTTCATCCTTGGTCTTCATAAAGTAGATCCAAGTCTTTTGGGAGAAATCATCAATGAATGTTACGTAGTATAAGTAGCCACCCAAGGAAGTTGTAGTCATAGTTCCACATACATCTGAATGTACTAGATCCAAGATCCCCTTGGATCTACTATCACTGCCCAGAAAATATCCTTTGGTATTTTTACCAAGTGCACAACCCTTGCAAATGCCATCATGCTCAATCTAAAGCTTTGGAAGACCTGTAACCATCTTTCTTAATGTTGGCAAAGCCTTGTAGTGTAAGCGAGCAAATCTTTGATGCCATAGCTCTCACATAAACTGATACTATCATGGACCAATGCTTGGGTTGGTCGTCCTATCAGTTTATATAGTCCTCCCTCTCAAACACCAATCACTTTTTCAGATTTTATGCTTGAGTTCTTAGGCCATATAAGAACTTGTCCATCCAAGAATGCAACTTTTTAGCATCTATCTTCCAATGCTAAGATAGAGAAAATATTCTTCTTCAATCCTGGCACAAACAAAACTTCTTTCATGTGTAGAGAGTTTCCAGACTCCATCTGAAATGAAGTTGATCCAACTCCTTTTACCGATACTAAATGCCAAAAACAAACAGGTGTGGGCACCCGATTGGAAAATGATCAGAGTACCTTTTGAATAGGAGTCCACCTTCATCCAAGTGCAAGTGTCGAATGGTGAGAAGCAATACCTAATGCAAATGGCAGAGGCACATGGCATATCATCATCAAATGGTGGCAAGCTATAAAATGTAGGAGAAAATTTCCTCTTATGGGGTTACCCATTTTGGTGGGTAGCAAGATCTTGATGTACCTCTATATTCAGCCATCATCAATCATTTTGGAGCAAATTTGTTCACATTAGCATCGAGATAATGTTGAAAAATATGGTAGCCATGGTCAGTATTTTCATCTTGAAAAATAAATGGAAATTTGAATTTTTTAAATTTGCCTCCAAGTTTATTAGGTCGGTTGGGACCCTAAAAGGCACCCATTCGACCCGCACTTGAAGGCTATATAAAAAAGATCAGTTCTCCTCATTTGGATATATCAATTTGGTCTCATGCATCTCTGATTTAGCGAAATTACAGGAGGGCTGAAATTTTGGGAGGAGGCTGAAAGTTCAGGAGGGGCCAAAATTTCAGGGACTTGAATTTTGACATGGCTCTTCATCATGATTTTTGTTACTGGTTTGGTTATTATTCTGTTATTGTTATTTATGATATATAGATGAATCTAGAACCCTCTTTCTCTAATAAGGAAGAATATTTTCTGGGTTTCCCCTTTTGAGTTTTGCCCTGACTGTGTGCCTAATTTTTGTCTCTTGTCTTTTCCTTTCATGGTTACTTTACTGCTCTTTCATGTTTATTAGTTGATGTTTTTCTTCTTTATAACTGCCTAAACGATATGGAATTTAATGTTATGTGAAAAATAATGCTTAATTGATCATTGAAGTAGTTATCAGGTAAGGAAAACCTAATTCTGGCAGATATCCTAGAAAATCAACATAGTATCAGAGCAAATTGAAGAGCAGGTTGAAGAAATGGACATGTCAAGTTCTGCACACTTGAAGAAGGCTGAATCTGTATATACTCTTGAAAACCAGAACCTGTAATAATGATTGTGATCGACCATCATTTGAGGTATGTAACTCTATTTACTATTTAAGAGAACCTCTCTGTAGGATAGATATGCGAGCTAATAACACTCCCTTTTGGGATCTTTTGGAGTCCTTAGCATAAAATTTGAACCCTGTGATGAGTTTTCTGTTAAGGCTAGGTCAAGTTATCTTAGCACTTACCTTTTGTGGATATTTAAGCCACCTATATTCTATGGATATTTGCGAGTTTTCTCAGTAGCATCTTATTATCTAGTATGTCGAGGAAATATGTGAGTTCTGTGGATTCAAGTATAAGTCTGTAATGTTATGAGCATACTTTGTCTTCAAGCCCCTAGTTTATATTTGCAAGGATCATGTAAATGTTGTTACCTTGAGGTATGACCCAAAGCCCAATCAAAAGATATGTGAAGTTTTGAAGCTAGTTGTGCAGATATTCTAAGGCTAGAATCTTTGTGATATATATACATTTACGAAGTTGTTCTATGTACAACTTATATAGAATGTCACTATGTGAGAAAGACTGTACAGAGATTGATGCCAAATGAATTATTGATTAGACAGAGGAAAGTTCGAAGCTTGTGTACCTCTGTTTGAGCCTTATTATTTTCAAGTATTCACCAAGTACATCAGTGAGCTAATAAGTTGGCTATACTTGGAAGGATCCACAGGGCTAGATTCGGAACATCTTAGTCTTTTCAAGTTTGTGATCATCAGAGTAGTCATAGGTTTGCAACCCATCATGTCAAACCTTTTCAGCATCTTGATTACATATTTTCCTTGACCCAAATAGATTTCATCAGAGCCTTGTCAAATCTCTAGTCCCTAATAGTAATGCATCGGTCCAAGATCCTTCATATCAAATTCTGCTGCTAGTTGCTTCTTACATTCCTCAATTCGACCTTCTACACCTGTCAAGAGAAGATCATCTACATACAGAAGAATGATTACAGTTTCTCCATCTACAACCTTGATATAAAGGTTCGGATTAGCAGAACTTTTGTGAAGCCTATTCTTTGTAGGTAAGCATCCATTCTATCATACCATGCCCTTGGTGCTTGCTTGAGGCCATATAATGCTTTCTTCAATCTGAAAACATATGCCTTCCTATCTTTAACTTTGAAACCCAAGGGTTGTTCTATATAGACTTCTTCATCTATTGTGCCATTCAGAAACGCAATCTTGACATCCATTTGGTGGATGTTCCATCCTGTCGATGTTGCCAGAGAGACTAATGATCGAACCGTTGTATATCTTGTTGTTGGAGCAAATGTCTCTTCATAGTTAATGCCTTCAAGTTGATAGAAGCCTCTAGCCACAAATCTTGTTTGATATTTATCCAATGTTGCACGAAACTTCTAGGAACTTGGCGTTTCAAGTCGTCCCCGTACGAGAAACTCCAAAACTTGGCCGAAACTCGACCTTATGTAATCATCTATGAGAGTTAATATAGTCTTGATTTTCCTTCTAAATTGTCATCTATGAGTCTTATTCCCTTTTTTCTTGCAAAGATAATGTGTTATTCACTTATTTATTTATATATATATATATATTTTTTATATATACATATACGACGTTTCGACCGACGTTTCCATTTTTTGGAGGTGACGTTTCTAAACGTACCCATTTCGGAAACTCCGAAACGTGAAACGTTTCGTGCAACTTAGTAATTAACCATATTTCCATCTGTTGCATGTTTGATCTTATAAATCCACTTGGAAGTAACCACAGATTTGTCTTCAGGCCAAGGTACGATCTCCCAAAGTCCATTCTTCATTATAGATTGATATTCTTCATGGCATCCTTCCATTCTTGATTGTTTACAGCCTCTTCAAAAGTGGATGGTTATGCTTCTATTAGTTTTGTCATGTATGCAGCATACCCAAAATATCTTTTGGGTTTCTTGCTTTCTCTGAATGATCCTTTCGCTGCTTCATGACCTTCTACATCAAGTAGAGTAGATTTTAACCAATTAGGTCTTTTTCTTGTTTCAGGAATAACCACAGGTTGAACAGGCTCACTAGGACCTTCTTCTTCATGGTGTGATTCTTCTTCTCCCTTATCCACTTCCTCTTCAAATATGGGAAGTTCTTCATCATCAGAGTCTATGGAAAGTTCTTTTGATTTCTTGAAAGCTATGCTTTCATCAAATATGACATCACGACTGACTTCTATGTGATGTCCATCTTTCATGTAGATTCTATAAGCTTTTGATGAGTTGTTGTACCCAACAAATGTTCCCTTCATTCCTGAAGGATCCAGCTTCTTTCTTTTATCCTTGGGTATGTGGATATATACAAGACACCCAAAGATCTGGAGATGATCTACAGATGGCTTCTTTCCAGTGAACACTTCTTCCGGAGTTTTGTTGTCTAGAGATCTGTGGGGACTTCGATTCTGAATGTAGACAGTGGTCTTCATGGCTTCTCCCCACAGGAACTTAGGAAGATCTTGATCGTGTATCATTGCTTTTACACTTTCTTCAATGGATCTATTCTTCCGTTCTGCAACTCCATTTTGCTCGGGATTGTATGGGACTATTAGCTCCCTCTTAATCCCAAACTCCTTACAAAATGCTATAATTTCTTTGGATGTATATTCTCCTCCATTATCAGATCTTAATATCTTGATTCTTTTTCCTATAAGGTTTTCCACTTCAGCTTTGAATTCTTGAAATTTTGGAAATACTTCATCCTTGGTTTTCATTAAGTAAACCCAGGTTTTTCTTGAATGATCATCGATGAATGTGACATAATATAGGTGACCTCCAAGAGATTTAGGAGTCATAGGGCCACATACATCGAAGTGAATGAGATCCAAGATTTCTTTTGACCGTGAAGCACTGCTTCCAAATGGTCTCTTGGTATTTTTGCCTAATGCACATCCCTTACAAACTCCTTCATGATCTTCTTTCAGATTCGGAATTCCATCTACTATGGAACTTAGAGTTGGAAGGATTTTGAAATGTAGATGACCAAATCTTCTATGCCATAGTTCACATGGGCTAATTTTAATGTGAACTAGGGCTTGGGCCACAAGAGACATTAGTTTGTAAAGTCTTCCTTCCCAAATGCCAATGACATTGGCTTGATCTATACTTGAGTCTTTACTCCATACAACAACTTTACCATCAATGAAAGCTACTCTATCACCCTTTTCTTCTAGACTTGAAATGGAAAGTAAATTCTTATGCGAACCTGGAACAAATAGAATGTTGTTGAGGTGAATGTTGCTCCCATCTTCCAGTGTTATGGAGGTTGATCCAATACCTTTCACAAGATAGCTCTTGTTATCTCCAAGTTCAACTGAATAAGCGTATTTTCCTTTTGATAAAGTCTTCAATTGATTGGAGTGGTCAGTCATGTGCCTTGATGCACCACTATCAATTACCCAAATGTCTTCATCTTGGAATGTGCCAGAGAGATCTGAGAAGAGACCTTCATCCTTTTTTTTGATCGATACCTTCTTTGTAGAGAATAGGAAACTCTGTGCTTCCTTGATACCTTTCTTGAGATAGCTTGCAATCCTCTTGATGAATTTCTTTACTGAAGAGGAGATCTTCATGATGCCCTTAGATGACCTTTGCTCTGATTCCATGTTGAGAATTCAATAGGGCAATGAGTATGTTAATTCTCTTTTAACTTGATAATTGTTTGTGTTAGCTTTGTTCCTTATTATTATAGTGTGAGATACATCAAATAGCTATAGGGCCAAAACCCCACCTCTTGAGGGGAGAACCCTTAAATCTTTTTCTCTTCTTATCTATGTCACAAGGTTCGTCAAACTGTAACCTTGAGGTTCGAATTTTGGCGAACCTTAAAAAAAAATTGAGGTTCAACGAACCACATCGAACCTCATAACCATTGATTAAGTCCACAGACCAAAATTCACAACTCAGGATTATAATTTATCCTTGCAGTTTCTATATCTGTGATAGCATTTTTTACGTTCACTGATGTTGATTTCTTACTATTTTATCCTATGGTTCATTTTACATTAATATATATATAGATAGATAAACAAACCTTATGGTGGACCTCATTCGAACACCATCAAAAAATTCGAACTCAAACCGAACCTAATCATTGTCAAACACAAACCATGTGACATTGCTTCTTATAGATCCTTAAATTGACGAATACCATGACCTAATGACTTAGACAAATACCCTAGATCACATCAGCCTCCTACTGCAAGAACTTTGACCTCCTACTCTTGACCTCCTACTGTAGATCCGAAATTCTGTCTACCCGACAACCGCTGCAACTATTGTTGCTCCGCTTAGAGACTTCGATCTCCTTCATATAGTCTCCTCTTCCCTTCGCTTGCCTTTCCTTGAGACTTAGGGCTAGTGAGACACCCTAAGTGACCTTTGCTTGACTTCCTTTCTCTCTTTCCTCTAAGATCGAACCAAAGATAGCCCCAATGCAGAAACCCTAGCTTCGACTTGCACGTGAGAGAGAGAGAGAGACTTCACCCAAGCACTTTGACTTCCTTTTCTTCTTCTTCAACTTACTTTACTTTCATCTTCTTCGCATAGAATGAGATGAGTGTGTCTAATGGAGGACGAGTTCCTCTCTATATATAGGCTTCTTCAAGGGTAGACGTGGCTCTTCATGTAGGTTGTGTTGACCACTCTGTGTCAACGACCCTATAGCAGTACACCCTTTTTTTCCACAAAAGAGATCTATCATGTTCAAGTGTTCACATCATTCAGATTTTCATCATCATTCGACAATTTGTTAAAGATGTAAACCCATTCTGCATGGTTATAATGTAAATGATCTTAGTAGGACCATCATGCATGTAACAACTTAAGTAAGCATAGTATTCTGAAGACGATTTATACCTTAGAAGGTTTTTTGTCTCACTGATTCATCTGTGTCTCTAGACACAAATGTTCGGCAGAGTTTTTCCTTCCAACCTCACCCCAAAGCTAGGGTGGATTTTGTCATCAAGATATTAAGTGAGTCCTAGTGTTTTTTTATCAAGTCCTTGTAAAAGTAATTTGGGAATAATCCTAACTAATTGGCTACATTATTTTATTACAGATTACTTGGTATACTAGATCATATTTTGTGCCGCAGATATGGGTAAATGTTCAGAGTCTATGACGAATGGGTGTTCTCCCTTAATGTATTAAACTGTAAAATCTTCATGTAAAAAATATTTTGTGCATGGTCCCTCATAATTAGACACCATGGCTAATTATTAGAGAGTTGGAAAAATAATTAATCCCCTCATAAGTCAATTAATTAAATTTTTTGGCAACTCACCTAACTCACCCTAAGCCCACCTAAACCCTCCCCCCCACCCAAATCCAAGTCAAAAGCAAAAAAAAAAGTAAAATAATTGCCCCTCGTGTGGAACCGTCCACCTTCTCCCGAATTTGTGATCGATCCTTTCTAGATCTGCAGACCCCACCGAGGGAAACACAGATCGGGGCCCCGCATATCCTAAATTCCAAGAATCGCTAAAAAAGGGCGAAATCACGGATCCAATTTTTGGATCCATGGTTTCGTCGAAGGCAGATCGGTACAGTGCGCAAATCCGCCTCTAGATCTAGGGGCAGGGGAGGTTCCTACAACACGAGTTGGAATTGTTGACCACTGGAGTAACACCTGAAGATTTTTTGAAGACTCCATGCCTAAGGACGCACCAAAGGTTGCTTGTACCATCAGAGAGCATCATATCACTAGAGTTTTTTTACTCTACTTCTTCTCATCTTCTTCTGCTATACCCAGATTCCAAAAGCCCTACGCGGATGATGTAAAATGATGCTAGTATGATGAGTTTGAGTCATGTAAGAGGCCTAAGGAACTTGGGACATTGTCATTAAGTGAGTCTACTCTGGGAGGTTTCTTCACTTGGTTAATTATCATTTTCCTCCAAGAATTTAATAATTAATTGAGTTTTTTCCTCCAAGCATACCTCCAAAGTCGAAATACGGCTTGAAGACAAGGCCTTGGGTAAGTCCTAGTGTCTAGAGTCATTGTATATTACCATACTAGATCACTCATAAAATTTCGTGGAATTTGGTTAGGTCTAGGGGTCATTTTTTTAATTTTTTTAATTTCCCGTAAGGTGGAAATTTGAATAAAATCAGATTGTAATATGTAATAAGTGAAGTCTAGAGAAGTTGTATGGGGTATGTGTGCTCAAAATTACACCTCCCGCACTCAACTTTCTACTATGACACACTTTGAGGGGTAAAACATAAGTTCTAGACCCTCAAAACCCACTTTTCCTGAGTTTTGTGGAAAATGTGGCAATAGATTAGCGCAACGATTAAATAAATGGAAAAAAACAAATATCCACACATGCTCAAATGATGTGGAAATGAAGTGGAAATTCATCTAAAAATCAAAATTGAGTTACCAAGTGATGTGGACTCCACATAAGCCACAAATCAAGCAAATCGATTTTTCTGTGGAGAAAACGAGTTCTAGTGACAAGATTCACGATTTGAGGAAGTTAACTCAAGCTTCAAAGAGATATCATGAGTTGACTTGAGATTACATTAGAGTTCACTTGAGTGAGGTGGAGAGCGGTCTCCTACCACTCCACTTCACTCTCCCACATGTCCTCTCATCTAATTCGAACTCCCTCATTAAGGATTGTGTGGGCCTCTAAGGAAGAAATCAAATTGCCAATTAGGAAATTCGAATTTGTATGAAAGAGCATTGTGGGATGGTCACCCATTTGTCTTGGGATTGTCACCATTTGCCTTGAGATTGGCTCCTAAGTTTCTATATAAGTGAGCATTGGTCTCTCACTATGTAATCTTTGGTTACTAACTATTGTGTTTGCGGAAGCACTGCTACTTTGTATATTTTTCAAGAGCTTTAATAAAAAGACTTTAGAAGTCCATTCATGGGTGTTTTTCCTTTGAAGCATGGTGCATTGTGAGCTATTGGTATAATCTTTCTATGCCTTGAATTATTTCATTTTCCTTATATTCTTGTAAACTTGTTAGTGCAAAACTATCTTGTATTAGCATTTGATTTGAAAGTAGGCTCTAGAGTTTGAAAGTTCTAGTTTATTTTCAAATAAATTTCTAAAAGTTTCAATTCATTGTTTGCTTATCTAAATCTCTATAGACTAATGTTTGATTTGAATATTGTAGAAGATTTTTTGTTAAATCAAGCGTGAGGGAAAGTCTTTGGGAGACGAACCCACTCTTGGAGCACCTTCAAAAGATCTCTCATTAGTTATTTCAATTCACTTAGTTTATCTTACGAAAAGTGTCTTGCAAGGATTCATTTGGGCATAGCATGTATACAGCAATTATTTAAAAAAAAAAAAAAAAAAAAAATGAAATAGTGCTTCATCGATTCATATTAGCTATTCGAAAATTTATCTAAGTTAAACCAAGTGATGGGGTTCACTCTCATCACTTGATTTGCTTTCTTGTATATTATTTGTATTATATTTAATTGTTTTCATATTCTCTCTACACTAATTTGTTTCTTGATTTTATAGCCCATAGGTAGAGTGTTGGAGATAAGAGCATCAAGGAAGGATCACACATACTCTAACATTTTTTCTTGTAGGACCTCTCAACCCCTTTCAAAGTCGAAATTTTTTAGGAGGTCATGGACAAAGAAGAGGGTTGTTATTTGGCAAGGTTGTGGGCATTTGAGGAGGATTAGCTCATTGCCTTGTGCAACATTTCTTTCACCTTTGGAGGTCAAGCATTGGGGCATCAAGAGACACCTAACATCTTCAATCTTGAGAGGACTCTTATTGTACTCACTTTAGTTTCTAATTCTAACTTTCAATAAGGAAGTCTAGTGCTTGAAAAGCCTCATATGTTGTAAAAATTCCTCTTGAAGTTTTACTTGAGACCTTTTGGAAGGTTTCTCATCTTTGTAACAATCTAATAAAAAAGACTTAGTTTTTCTTGTGGGAGCTTGGGTTTCACCCAAGGCATCATTTTCTCCTTATTTAGAAGGAGAAACATGTGGGTGGATTGATCTTGCATTGTTTTCTTAGTTTTCATTTTGCATGCCTTAAAAATTAACACAATATCACCATCACAATTTAACTTTCTAAATTTAATTTTGCTACTAGTTTCCATTTTATGTCTTGCATTTGAAGTTTTGTTTTTAAGTACAACTTGGAAATTTCACTTTGAAACAACTTATTTCATTATATGCAAGCATCTCAATTCATGTGGCAAATTTTGATTTAGTTTAACAATTTGCTTCATATTTGTCTCACTATAAGCTTCTTGGTTACTTGCTCATTTATTTTAAAGTCTGTTTCTCACTTTGCAAACATATCATACTTTGAAGTTTCATCTCATTTCATTGTTTTAATTGGTTGATCATTGATATATCATTTCATATCATTTCTTAAAGCACTTACTTTGAGCAATTTACAATCTTATGTGTTTATGAAGCTTATGTTCTTGTATCTTGTACAATTTTGATCAATTATCTAAGTTATCTCATTAAGCATATCTCCATTTACTTGAAGCATTTCCTTTTACAAAAACTAATAAACTCACTTGCATTTTATTTAGGCATATTAGCATAATTGCATTTTAACTCAATTCACCTCCAAGCATAAGCTTAGTTGAAAGACATCTCTTAGGGACCTCTTTCTTTCATCAACTTGAGGGACATAGACCCTCTTATATGGTTAACATGGTGACCTTGCAATCATTAGAGCCATGGTCTTTGCAGCGCTGGAGGCATCGGGTGTGTTGGGTAATCCAAGGGAGGTATTGTTAATATAGCCTTGGTTGTCTTTCTTTGGACCCCTTCCACAACTCACATAAGAGACTTGTTTCAAAATAGTCGAAAGAAAGGTCACATCTAGACTAGGCATTTAGATTAAAATTTACCAAGATAATTGCATTCAATCTTAGTTTAAGTGCATTTCATGCTAACACATCTTGCTATTTTACTTGCAAATTATTTTATGTACTTGTCATTGATGCAAATATCTTGAGTTGATTATCTTATTTAGGCAAGTATCATCTTGTTTCACTTTTGCAAGTAAAGTTTAATTTTTTTCTTTGCAAGTCACTCTATATTGCTTCCACACATGCCTTAGATTTGTGAATGATTTATATGTTAAAACCATTTCTTGCAAGCAAATTTTATATCTTGCATATATTTTGCTAACACCTTTTGTTTGATTTACATGGTTGCTTGTGTTTCAATTTGAAACACTTCATTTTTCTTGAGCAAATATTATTTTATTTTAAGCAATATCTAAAGACACTGGTTTTATGTATGATAATTTTTTGATTCATGTGTTGATGGTTATTGAAGTTCATGTTATTTCATATTGCTCACATTATATTTGCTCATAATCTTAAAAGTAACCCAATTCACTCTAACATCTCCTAGAAACCTCACATCTTTTTTTTTTAACTTAGTTTTCCATTTAGGGACCACCCCCCTTAGCCGACCTAGGAGAGAGCTTAAACAAAGAGAGTTGGGAATAGGTGACAGCCCCATCTCTTAAAGTTGCCACCAACCACACCTTGTGGGGTTAAGGGTTTTCCTCACTAACTTAGGTGTGTGTGATAGGCGACAAAGCATCAACATAACAACAAGAACCACTCTCAAACATCCTGAATGATTTCAAGGTAATGTTAAAAGGATGAAAATGAAAGATAAAGGAGAATATCACTTTCACTTTAAGAATTTAACATTACCATGAATTACATAGCAATACTAGGGCCATAGGCTTGAATATTAAATATTAGGCTAGCATAGGGAAGAATTAAAAGTGCACCAACCAAATGGAAAAATAAAACAAAAGGGAAAAAAATTTAAGTTGGCTCGCATGGGTACAGACCGCATGGAACCAATCTTGATTCGGCTGGTTCAATGAAAAGAAATAGGTCGGTTTGCTACTGAACTGGCCTATTTTGGTTCTCAAGTTTGAACTAGACCGATTTGGGCCCAAACTAGTTGGACCGGCAGGTTCCACCGGTTCCGGTCTAATTTTGATAACATTGTGTACAAAGGAGCTTGTTACCCACCACTTCGTGGGTGATATCCCCAAGACAATTTTTTCTCGATGATGAACCTCAGTCGGCAACCAGCAGCCCCTTACAGCCTCCTACTAGCTCATTATGCCATTTCTTTGCAACCTAAGCCAACCATGTGGTCCCTCAACCACCCATATTGATCGTATGTTTGAAGGTGGGCCTCCCAAATCTAAAGGTATGTCTTGTCATTTGGTAATTGAGTATTGGGTTTACTTATCATGGATATTTTTGGGTATGGATTGATGGGGGGATTTGGCAAAAAGGGTGGGCTTAGTTTGTGCTCTTGTCCCCTTGATTTCTTTTGGATGTTACCCTTGGATCTTAGTCCCATGGGATCTCCTTTATTGACCATTTGGTTCTAGGGTGGTACTACTTGGGAAAACCCGACTTTGGGTGCGTGGTCCCGCTCCTTTATCCGTATATATTACTCCCTTTCCACTCACTATACCCCATTCATCATTTCTCCCACCTGGGTCCACATTTCTATTTTGGGTCCACATAGGGCCAACCTCCCTATCCCCTTGCCTCCAACCTTGGGTTAGGCCTGGAATGATGCCCCGAAGGTTGAAGCAGTAAAAAAAAAACATAATTGGCCACATTTAATAGGAAATTGTACCACAAAATGCAAAAGATGGTCAGGTCAAAATAATTGGCACGTGAGCAAAAGCCATTACATGAGCTCTACCCCAATCCATGGTCATCACCCTGATTCCATAGGCCCTAGATGAGTCTCCTTTATTAATCAGGAATCCATGATTGTCCCAATCCCTGGAGGGCAATGAACCACCCTACCTAAAATGGGGTAATCACTGGTATATCTTACACATCATGCTCTTGTCCTTTGAGCCCCAAGCAGTTAATTAAAGAAAATTCATAAAAGGCAAAAAGCATATAAACAAGGGTGGAAAAATCAAGGCTGGGACACCTCATGTACCATGATTCTCCTACACATTACATAACCAAGTGTGGTCTTCCCCTTATCTAGCTACCCCTATGCCCCAAATATGTGGCCCAAGATTGCCCTCATTCCCTACTCCATTCCACTTATTTATCACTTTCCACCCCTATTAGAGGGATGTACCTTGGACGTACTATCCCCTTTAAGGGCTGAAGCCACCTAATAAGGTACTTGGTTAAACCCCTTTGGAGCTTGGAGACACTAGCACATGCCAAAGCCCACTATGGAAAGGCATGCCATTATGAAGTGCCCAGCTTGTTATCCATGATTTGTAAACTCTTTTACCCAATTATTTTAATGGCTGGTTGTCCTGGAAGCCTAAGGGATGCAGCATTGGATCTTATGCAGGATTACAGGTGGTTTCTATTTGGGTTTGGTCTCCCTATAGGGGATCCTAACCCCCAGAGGTCTACATTGGCACATATAGGGTGTGCATCGAGAGCCATTGGCCTCCAAAGCAGCGGGCAACACTCCACGGATCTTCATCGATGCTCAAAGACTACTAGCGATCCAATTTTGGGATGATGGTGATATGATTGGTACATTATACCCAGCAGGCTCCCATAGGAGCCCCACACACTTGGCGGGTGTCCCAGGACTTGTACGATGTCATGACAACATTCATTCCACCACTCAGACCCTTGTAGCAGATCTACAGGCATCTCAAATTCATATGGAGACCTATGGGGTCAGTTATGTGCCCTCAAACCCACTGAGAGCACCATAGGTCTACTACTTGGAGAATAAGGGGCCACCCCCTTTTCCATCATAATCCGAGGAATTTATTCCTCAATATGGCACTTAAGGATATTATTGGGCCTTTGGAGGGCCTTACGACATGTACATATTATTATTTGGCCCCTTGAGAGGCTTATTTTTACACTTGTGGGTTACTTTGGTGGGCTTGTGTTAAATTGGCAACTAGGGCCAAACTCCATGTGGATCAGCTTATTTATGACAGCTGATATTTTTATTGGATCCCTCTCGTCGAGAGGTGTAGGATTGATCCAAAGATCATCCGATTCCGATAAGTATTTATGGAGATATGAATTTATTTTGTTTATATAATTATTACCAAGCCGACCAGCAACTTGAGTAGGCTCAGAAGCCCAATAGACGTGTCTATTCATCATCTACGTTCTAGTATAAATTGGTGAGGATTTGAAGTCATTTTAACACACATTCTTGGTGTGTTCTCCTCCTCTCCACGTCTTGGGTTTTTGGAGAAGGAGGGACACCTAAATATACATTTGATGATGCCCTAGCCGCAGGCTTATAAGAAGATCTAAATGCAGATAAGAGGAGACTTATGTGCAGCATGAATAAGCCCCTATACGCTGTCTCAAGAGGCTCAATCCGCAGATGAGAGGAGGGCTAATATAGGCCCTAAATGAAGGTCTGAATCCATTGTCTATTGACCCTATATGCAGCAAGAAAGAGACTCCTTATCCACAATCATAATCTGCCTTAGCCGCAGTCAAAGAAGGAGGTTCCAGCCACAGCAAATGGAGGTCTTAAGCAGCTGTATAGTAGTGCCCTTAGCCGCAATAAGGGGAGCCCTTATACGCAGCTCAAAGAGACCCAGTTGCTGTCACCTAAGCCGCTGACATAATGCTACATTGCTGTAGCTAACAGCGTGGCCTATTTCAGGATTGTTTGGGCATAATCAAGCTGTTCTTGATCTCGGTGTGCTGAGCAAAAGAATCCGCAAAAAGGAGGAGCTAGGGACAGTAGTTTAAGGAGCTGTTTGGATCACTGTTTGAAGGGACTAAAGTTACAGTCCACTGATGGGCTAGGCCGCAGGCCATAGCCAGCAGTTGGAGGCCTTTATCTAGTAGCTGCGTTCAGAAGGTAAGTAGCCCTATAAGGCAGCGTATCATTGGAGGATTGTATGAAAGCTAGCTGCAGTAATCAGGTGAACTGTGGGGCATGGTTAAGGTGTTGTGGCTCTCAGAGGGTGCCCTAACAAATGACCAGGTCTGCCATGCACCAATCCTTATGAAAGGTACCAGATTAGCAGCCTTGACATGATCAGTGAATCGGCAAAGGAAGGAGAGTCTTATGGAAGGAAAGCTTCAGTAATATGGGTAACTGACTGAGCTGTTCATCTGCTACATATCTTCAGTCCTTGGGATCAGATCTGCAACCTCATTGTGTCATCTTCAAGGTGAAGATCTCTGATGTCTGATCTCCTATTTGGCAAGTCAAGTATTGACTTAAAATCATTGTACTCTATCTCTCTCTCTCTGCTGAACTTTGAAGATAAAAGAAGATTTGATCAAAGGGTTTCCCCACACATTGTGGGGTTTGTCCCTGGCTTGCGCCATATCTTGTGTCCTCTTGTCTTGGCTTGTCTTCTGCGTTTTATATTTATGTTCTATCTGCAGTTTATCATAATGCTGATGTGATTGCCAATTGTGAAAATTTAAATAAATTGCTCTAGCATAGAACATACCAAAAATTAACATGGAATCAGAGCTGAGGTGAAGACAATGCCCAAGCAAGAGTGAAAGAGCAATCACCAAAGGCAGTTGGGACAAGACAGAAGGATCAATGGGTTCCCCATAATTCACCTAAGGTGAAGTCAAAGCAGAGAATGTTATCAGAATGACGCAGCAGAAGTTTCTGATGGCCCATTTAATGATCCCTTCATTGGGAAGTTCGGTTCTAAGGGTGAAAGGAAAGGCAGATGCCTTGTTGAAATAAGTTCGGTCGTTATGCGAAGGAGTGTCTGAATCGCAGGGACACATCTCTTGATGAAGATAACAATCATTCCTGGGACATCTTCAATAATCAAAGGAATGACTGGTAATGCAGGTCATCAAGGAAGTGGTCGACTCCTCCACGAAAGCAAGAAACCCCTGAATCTCTTTTATGTACCTGATCGCAAGAAGAACCCGATGACCATCTCGGAAATGGAAATCAAAGGTTACAAGATGGCACTTATCAATGGAAAGGTACGTGTTTGAAAATATATCTTGTTAAGATGTTTTGAGTTCTGGGTTGTATCAAGTTGCTGGAAGTCCACTGGGGACCATGTCCGTTGACTCAACACTGGAGGTCTGTGAGTCAGATGGTGACTCGGATGCTTGAATTCAAAGAGGAGCATGTAGGTACATGTCTGAAATGTACCGAAGGAAAATATTATAAGGGGACCATTCCCTTCATGCAGCAGGTCCACAGGCTTGGAACAACCCGAGGAGTTTAAGACTCATGATCGGGAATCTCATGTATACAGGTGGAAGAAAGCTCTCTATGGCTTGAAGCAAAACACCTCGGGCATAGTATGAGAGGATTGATAGCTGTCTAATGCAGCTGAGACTCACCAGGAGTGAAACTGATCCAAACCATTACTCGAAGGTTGTGGATGATAAACCTCTCATACCGGCACCTATGTCTGACAGGTGCAGACCCTCTCATTTATAGGAGATAGAGGGAGTTGGATTCTGAATGTGAAAAGATAAGCTGCAAGCCTGTGACTACCTCAAGGGTCTTAACTTTCAGAAGTTATATGGTAGTGATGTCGGACCTGATTTGGGAAATGCCTCTGAGTTTTATAAACTCATTCGCGTTGATGTTCTTGGAGAACCTCTGTCCGGACATCTGTGTTGCAGTTAGCATGGTGAGCTCATATTTGGTTGAGCCTCACTGGATTGGTGCCAAGAATCTTCTGAGGTATCTTCAGGGCACAATCTCTCATGGATTGAGATACACTGCCGAAAAGATGAAATTGCATTATTATTCGAATGCTGAATGGGCAGGCAGTGTGGAGGATCACTAAAGCACTTTTAAGTGCTCTTTCTCTTTGGAATCTGCCTCGATACCCTGGATGAGCAGGAAGCAGACGTCGGTGACTCTGAGCACCACCAAGGCAGAATACATTGCTGCTAGTATGGCCTTCTGTGAGGCAGTCTGGTTGCTGAAGCTCTTCAGTGAGCTGTTTGTTCACATGATGAGTACCACTGTGATTCTCTGTGACAACCAGAGGTGGGATTCGATTATTGAGGAATCCCGTATTCGTCGATTGCTCCAGCAGATAGACATCATGGTAAGTCGATGAGCAAGGAGGCTCCATCGCATTAGGATGATGCACAGGACAGAGCCCCTAGGAAAGATCAAATTTGTGATTTTCCTGAACGACTTGGAGTCGTCGAGAGACCTTTGAAGAAGGGTCCTACATGTTGTATACATTGAGCTCTGGGAGCTCTGGGGGGCTTGCAGTTCTACTGGAGCAACATATGACCACAGGGTGACTCACCCTCCCCTGGTGGTGTGCACTGGAACAAGATGATTCGCTCTCTTGTGGGACAAGATGATTCGCTCTCTTGTGGAACAGGATGATTCGCTCTCCTGTGTAGCAGGATTGATTAGTTCTCCTGTGAGGCCTGGATTGATGTGTTCTCCATGGCGATTGTGGCAGGATGATTAGTTCTCCTGTGAGGCCTGGATTGATGTGTTCTCCATGGCGATTGTAGCAAGATTGATGTGTTCTCCTGTTAGGACAGGATTGATTAAGTTCTCCTGTCGAGGCATCCTACCCATGCAGTCTGGGACTCATGGGAAGTACCTCTCATCTGATCAATGAGCAGGGAAATGAAGTTAGGGACCATAGTAGTACCGATGGACGCATCGTTGTATCTACCGTACTCCCTATGCTAGGATGACCTCCATTGATCTGGGATCAATGATACTGGTTTGGGACCAGTGGTAGGAGTTGTACATACTATGACGCTGACTTCGGGTCAGCTGTGACTGGTCTGGGACCAGTGGTACATACTCCGAGACTGACTTTGTGTCAGTGCAGTACTGGTCTGGGACCAGTGAGAGTGGTACATACTATGACACTGACTTCGGGTCGGTTGAAACTGGTCTGGGACCAGTGGTACACACTCTGAGACTGCGATACTGGTCTGGGACCAGTGGTAGGAGTGGTACTTACTATGAAGCTGACTTCGGGTCGGCTGAGACTAGTCTGGGACTAGTGGTACGCACTCTGAGACTGACTTCGGGTCAGTGGAGAATGGTATGAGACATTCTCGATCAATTCTTCTTCTTCATAGTTCAGCAGAGCTGAGCAGAGCAGAGCTAGCAGAGCCAGCAGAGCTGAGCAGAGCAGAGCCAGCAGAGCAGAGCTAGCAGAGCCAGCAGAGCTGAGCAAAGCAGAGTTAGCAGAGCCAGCAGAGCTGAGCAGAGTTGGGCAGAGCAGTGCAGGGCACTGATGGCCGAGATTGTACAGTCGGACTTATGGATCACTGGATAGAGTTCTCCCTAGTTGAGAGGGAGTGTTAAATTGGCAACTAGGGCCAAACTCCATGTGGATCAGCTTATTTATGACAGCTGATATTTTTATTGGATCCCTCTCGTCGAGAGGTGTAGGATTGATCCAAAGATCATCCGATTCCGATAAGTATTTATGGAGATATGAATTTATTTTGTTTATATAATTATTACCAAGCCGACAAGCAACTTGAGTAGGCTCAGAAGCCCAATAGACGTGTCTATTCATCATCTACGTTCTAGTATAAATTGGTGAGGATTTGAAGTCATTTTAACACACATTCTTGGTGTGTTCTCCTCCTCTCCACGTCTTGGGTTTTTGGAGAAGGAGGGACACCTAAATATACATTTGATGATGCCCTAGCCGCAAGCTTATAAGAAGATCTAAATGCAGATAAGAGGAGACTTATGTGCAGCATGAATAAGCCCCTATACGCTGTCTCAAGAGGCTCAATCCGCAGATGAGAGGAGGGCTAATATAGGCCCTAAATGAAGGTCTGAATCCATTGTCTATTGACCCTATATGCAGCAAGAAAGAGACTCCTTATCCACAATCATAATCTGCCTTAGCCGCAGTCAAAGAAGGAGGTTCCAGCCACAGCAAATGGAGGTCTTAAGCAGCTGTATAGTAGTGCCCTTAGCCGCAGTAAGGGGAGCCCTTATACGCAGCTCAAAGAGACCCAGTTGCTGTCACCTAAGCCGCTGACATAATGCTACATTGCTGTAGCTAACAGCGTGGCCTATTTCAGGATTGTTTGGGCATAATCAAGCTGTTCTTGATCTCGGTGTGCTGAGCAAAAGAATCCGCAAAAAGGAGGAGCTAGGGACAGTAGTTTAAGGAGCTGTTTGGATCACTGTTTGAAGGGACTAAAGTTACAGTCCATTGATGGGCTAGGCCGCAGGCCATAGCCAGCAGTTGGAGGCCTTTATCTAGTAGCTGCGTTCAGAAGGTAAGCAGCCCTATAAGGCAGCGTATCATTGGAGGATTGTATGAAAGCTAGCTGCAGTAATCAGGTGAACTGTGGGGCATGGTTAAGGTGTTGTGGCTCTCAGAGGGTGCCCTAACAAATGACCAGGTCTGCCATGCACCAGTCCTTATGAAAGGTACCAGATTAGCAGCCTTGACATGATCAGTGAATCGGCAAAGGAAGGAGAGTCTTATGGAAGGAAAGCTTCAGTAATATGGGTAACTGACTGAGCTGTTCATCTGCTACATATCTTCAGTCCTTGGGATCAGATCTGCAACCTCATTGTGTCATCTTCAAGGTGAAGATCTCTGATGTCTGATCTCCTATTTGGCAAGTCAAGTATTGACTTAAAATCATTGTACTCTATCTCTCTCTCTCTGCTGAACTTTGAAGATAAAAGAAGATTTGATCAAAGGGTTTCCCCACACATTGTGGGGTTTGTCCCTGGCTTGCGCCATATCTTGTGTCCTCTTGTCTTGGCTTGTCTTCTGCGTTTTATATTTATGTTCTATCTGCAGTTTATCATAATGCTGATGTGATTGCCAATTGTGAAAATTTAAATAAATTGCTCTAGCATAGAACATACCAAAAATTAACAGCTTGTCACCAACAGGGGTTTTATTTTCACATTATTTTATCATTAGGGGCTAATGTAGGGCCATAGGCTAATTTGAACTCCTTAGGAGGCTATTTATTGATGTTAGATACATTCATTTGGATCATCACTTGACTTGGGATCTCTCTAATCATAGAGAATTTTGCACTTTTACCTTGGTGGATATTTTTTGGAGATAGATGAATTTTGATGTATGGATTTGGGCTATTTCTCGTCTTGGAGCTTTATTGAGCAAATGAAATGTTGGTTGGATATACTCTATAACATTGTAAGTAAATTTACTTGAGAGTTGATTTACTACAGTTGACAGAATGTCGCCACGTTGACATTGCACCTATATGATAAGCATTGCCCTGTTTTGGGGGATACTTGATGATGATGATGACATGAGACCCTCTAGGGGGAATGGTACATTGTGCTCCATGAGGACATCATGCTCTAGCACTATGACGTCTCCTTCATGATACTTGTATTGATGACGTGAGCAACCTAGTGGAGCACGTTGGAGTTGATGAGCTTTTGCTTGATAATTTAGCACCCATTTGAAGAGGACACATGCCTATTGGATGAGATGCACCCCTTTGGAGCCATCCATTACAGTTGAGATGCACCTTTTGGAGGATGACGTCACCACTAGAGAGAATTTAACTCGTGTGTGGGTTAATTGAGGCACATTTTTATGTTTTACCATTGAGTTAGATAGCTTTCTGGAGCCATCCATTACAGTTGAGATGCACCTTTTGGAGGATGACGTCACCACTGGAGAGAATTTAACTCGTGTGTGGGTTAATTGAGGCACATTTTTATGTTTTACCATTGAGTTAGATAGCTTTCAAGGTCAGCGTGTGACCTATCCAACTTGTAATCATTATTTAATATTATTGTAATGCTTTTAGGGATAAATTAGAGAGATTCAACTTGGTTTCCCTCGTATAAATAGAGATGGAAGTCTATTTCTCTTAACTCATTGTCATAGTTGGAGATCAATTCGAACTAGCTCGTCTATTCTCTCTTGTGCGCTATAAAGCACTAGTTCAGTGAACTTATGGATGATGTTGGATGGATGTTTTTCTTTCTTGGATGATTATTGTCGATCCTTTCTATTGTTTTCCCATGATCTTGGTGTCTGGGATAGAATCTTAAATCTCTAATGCTACCAAACCAAGAATCACAATGAAACTACTTTGCACAGCGGAATATAAACAACAGTAAATCACACATGCACAGAATATAGACAACATTTTACAATTGTGTACAATAACCCAACTTCGTTATATTAATCAAACTGAAAAATACAACAGTCTAGGGTTCCCGTACCAGGGATAATGGCCCTCATACATCCACTAGTACAAGATATAAAATTGGGGCTTGGAGTCCATCCATCAACAACCAATCTACCCTCAACAAGATACTTTGACCATCTAGCTATAGCACGCTCTCTCAGCTCTTCTCGATCGTACCCTATACCTCCTCGGTCCTTCAGCACCCGATCTGTAGCATTGCCTCTATCAACGATCCAAGTCCATCTGGCCACTGAACCTCGGCTATCCAATCCTCTCACTAGTTGTGCCTTAGTCCATCAAGGGCACAACACATCGAAACTCTTGTTGAGTTGTTCACAACTCTGTTTGTGAACAACTCTCAATCTGCCCACTACTTCTCCTCGGTTACTCAAGGACTTCAACCCACTATGGTCTTCCTGCGCTGCTCCAATGAAGACCAACATAAGTCACGGAGGTTTGCCACCTATCACTGTAATATGTCCATCTCCCACAATGAACACGAGCTAGGAGGATTGCCCATCATCTGTTGTAGAAGTCCTTCTCTACACACAAGTCTAAGGCTACTCAACCGCTCCTCTGGCTCATCAAACCTTGGGCTCAACAACTGCCACTCTAGCAACCATCTAAGTCTATAAATATGGTGCACATTGGGCTCCAACTTAGTCACTACCACGTTGTCCTCCAGCGTACCATAAATTCCCAATCACATCCACACTTGGTCCACTCTCACGCTGCCCTTCAATATACCACAAGAGACAAATATTGTTGTAGCATCTGCTCCTAGTTAGGGCATCCAATCATCTAGGAAACCCCTCCTCTTGGCTGCCAATAGACTCCTCAATTTGTCCTCTCCTAAGATGCCCATCCAACTAGCATTCAACCATTAACCAAGGGTACATCTACAACTCACTATTGTTGTCCCCTTGCCTTGATTTATGTGCCTCTAGAAGACTGGTTAGGGCACACTACCAGCCCTAACCCACTGCTCCAAACTTGTGTGAACTTCTCCAAAAAGGCTGGTCCTTTTGCTATCGGTTGTAGGGTATGAGGCTTCTCCTCAACATACTCTACATCCAACCTATACCAACTGTTGGGCCTCAAAATAGTCCCTATTTTCACTCCATTATTCACCAATATCTTCACATTTTACCTTCATGTCACCTCCATTCCACCTCCATATCATTACATTTACCTCATTATTGGGTTCTAACAATGCTTTTCCAAAGTTTATTAATTCTTAACATTTTTAAGTGAATTTATGGCTAAACTTTAGAAAATAAGATGCTTATACTTATACCTAACAATTAGAATGAGTTTGTTGACATGTGTAGGCACAAAGGAAGCTTCCAGGGCATCTTTATGTGGCCTTGAATGATCAAATTCGAATTTGATAAGATAAGCCTCATGGAAAAGATCATGGAGAAAATCATGGACCTCATGGAGGAGATCATGGAGGATATGGTTATGTGTCTAGATGGTTGAGAAATGTATGGAACTAAAAGAGAGATTAGTGGATCATCATTATGAGTTTGTTATCTCATCCTATTGTATAAATAGGAGTACCTCCTCCATTCCAAGGGGAGGGACTCTTAGAGCATGTATCCAACTTATGATGGCATAGAATAAAGCTTCATTTTTCATACATTTCCATTATGTAGTTTTATTTCCATTATGTAGTTTTTAGATATAAGTTTCCTTAATGTAGTATATGGAATAATTTGTCTTGTTCTTAAGAGAATTGAGCTCACTCTAAAAGGATGAGAGAAACATGTTATTTCATATTAGATATTATTTCATTTAATTGCTTAGATGTTTGAGGATTTGTTTGTGATTGATGAATGAGTTTTAAATTAGAATCTAATCAGCATATGAGAGGACAACCAAGGGTCTAAGTTAGGCTCTCTCTCTCTATTTGATTTGTATGATAATTGAAATTCATTCTTTTGCTTTTATGTTTCAAGTATCATATGAGGAGATAACCAAGAGTCTAAGTTAGGCTCTCTCTCCATTGATTTATATGGTAATTGAAATTCATTCTTTTGTGTTTATGTTTCAAGTTATTTCATTTCTTATGCTTATGGATGAATCTTAGTTTAGTTTGGATTAGTACATGAGAGGACAATCAAGAGACTAAGTTAGTCTTTCTCTCTCTTTGAATCTGAACAACAATTAAAGTTCATTCTCTTGTTTTCATTTCAAGTTTCTAGTTTTATGTAATCAATGATTTCTCTATGATACTGTAGGGAATGACAACCAGGACCTCCTTAGTTAGGAGCCTCTTCCCTTGCATATTATATTGAATCGTAAATAATTTAGCTAAACATAGAGTTAGTTGCCTACTCCTGCATATATTTTGCTGGCATCATCACAAGCTTACGAGTTTCCCTGGTTGATAATTTAATGCAGCAATTGAAGCCCAATAAATTGCCCAACACCAACCAGCACTAAGAACGTTGCCCTTACAAATGGAGACACCCTCTGAACTACTGCGCAAACATCTCCAAGAGTTGCGACCTAAGGGATAGACCTAACTTAGGCCTAGCTGCCCTCAGAACAGTGCCTTCAACGTGTTGTTGTAGCAGCCCTTCTCTGCAGCCATGTAGATAGAGGTGACCCATACAAAATAGCACAGAAATACATCATTAAACTTACCTCTTTAGTTGCGGCCTAATCTGGTAAGGGAAACACCTTAATTCTACCCACAAATTTGCCCTTAAGCACCTTCCTAGTTGCCTCATAGTTGCGGCCTTCTCCACAGAGGAATCTAGAAACCCTCTCCTCAACTCGGTTGCCTTGTCTCCTTTCTCTTGCCACAGAACCGCACTAAATCGCAGATGTATGTTGATGTGAATGCTCCCTTTGGATGAATGAAATAACTCCATACTCACCTCTTATTTATATCCAATAAGAGGGCTCCATCGAATTCCTCCAAGAGGGCTTGCCAACTGTCATAAGGTCACTAAAACATCAAGCCGACCTTAACTTTGTGTCACAAGCCCACACAATATCTTCAAAAATTAATATCTCTTCAACGACAACTCGGAATTGGACAATTCTCGATGCATTGGATTCGTCTCGACATCTACTATCATCCTCATCCATCACATGTTGCAATCTCGTCACGGTTTTGGCCCAAACATCGATGGGTGCAAAACCCCAAGCTTGGGTTTCAAGCCCACAAGGCCACTTGTGGAGCTCCTTCCTCCAAACCCTCGATCCTTAAGGCTTGGAGTACCTCCCAAGCTACAAAAAATCAACACTCCCTCTTAGCAAGGGAGGTACTTCCAAGACTAGGAAGTAACCATCATCATCTGGCGACACTAGCCCATCTAGCATCCATCACTGTAGCATACTCTATAGAATGAACCCGACAATCTCAGTAGTGCCTCTGCCTCATCACATCTAAACCTGAAGATCCCAAACCTCCATAGGGTTGCTCCCTCTGAGGCTAGACTCCCTCTAAGCCTACACGATCTCCACTGGCTAAGTCTTGTAAGCATTCATCCTCCTGGATCAAATACCACACATGCAAATCCCTCCAATCTCAGATATGCAACATCACGATCTGATGAAGACTCTAGCCTGCCAATCTGTAGTCCATCACATGAAGCCATCTCATCCAAGCCAAAGAAACCCTAGAGTTGCCCAACCATCCATGGCAAATCAACGAAAGTCCATGATCAGCAATCTGCCCTACAACAAACTGTTGTTCACCAAGCTCAACAACTATGAAAATTCCTACACTAGAATCCTATTGCAGCAACTAATATTATTTCTTCTAATTGTTAATTAATTAACAATTTATCTACTACAGCAAATATCGAAATAAATACACTGCAACCTTCACAAATAAAATTTTGCGGAAAAATAAAACGTTGGAAGCTAAGAAATGCTCGCACACACATAAGAATAACACAATTATTTTTGGACAAAAGTCCCTAGAAAAACCCAACTTCTGAAAACCAGTATATCAGCTGAGGGTTTTATTATTAAGCAGCAGTAAGAAATTCTGAGTACAACTGGATGCCGAAATCTGGCAATCCTACAGAGAAAAATACGAGCAAAAATCTAGTGAGGAATTTTCTTCACCCACAGGTAATCTCCCAACACAACTTGCCTTCAGAAACTCGACCCTCTCAGCGTCTGCGTTGCTTTGCACAACCTGCGTGACGTCAAGCCTCTGACTGGTCTCTGATGAAGTTGTTATGCCTTCTGCTAACTGGAAAGATGCTTCTCCGACACTCTGGAACTCCTCCCTAGCCTCTGGAACTAAAGACGTCTCTCACTCTCAGCAAATCAAACTTGCCTCTAGAAGCTATTGCACTGCCCCTGCGTCAGCTTCTCTGTGGCTCTTCTGCCTCTGCAAATTCACTCACTAGATCTCGAATACTTCCTCCAGCCTCACTGTCTTTGCCCCTCACTCACTGCTTTGATCTCTAGCTCTTTCCGACAACTGATTGTTGCTACTCTGAAAATCGATCGGCCAAGAAATCGAACTGCCCAAGTGTCTCAGGTTATTTCTCCATCACCACATCGATCTCCTCTTATAATCCTCTATTGGAGCACCAACGGCCAAGATTAAAACATAATCAATGGCTAGGAACATCCTTGGATCGATCAGTGTGAGTTTCCAAATGACTCTCGCCTTGACTTAATTAATATTGATTAATTAACCATATTCCCTAAGTTTAGACTTAGGAAATATTTAAAAATTGGTTAATAATCTAATTAAGTCATTTCTAGGCGGAATTTCCAGAAATGATTTCTGGTTTTGGAGATCTCATGTATTCTACCCTCTCCACCAAATTTTGTGGCTAGAACACATCCAATGCTACAAAAACTAACGCTCTCTCTTAGCTAGGAATGTGTTCTAGTGTTGCACTCCCTGCCACAACACCATGTCTCTGCATCATCTCCTGTTGCACTGCTATGTCTGGCCATACTGCCCACCAACCACTGCGCAACTATGATATACGCTACATTTGTGTTGCTGTCGACGCTACCATACTGCTACCAACGCTACATCTGCACTGCAACTCCCTCTCATCTATTGTTGTTGCAACTGCAACATCTGCAACTGAGCATCCAAAATACTGAACCAATTGTGATCAATATGACGCATCTGTCTCCCGAGTCTCTCACTGCCACTAGCATCTGCACTGCACTCCCCAACATCTGGTTGCTACTAGTCTGCAACTATCACTCTAGTACTGACTGCATCAACTGCCACTGATCCATCTTGCTACTGAATACTGTGGGCCCCCGTAGCCAGGTAATGATCCATGAGGTGGACTCCTCAAGGATCCTGCCCAACTGTAGCACTTTGGGGCTACAACACCAAGTCACCCCACCTCACTCCTAGAGGTATATTGGCAAACATAGCGAAGTCTTCCTCCAGCCTGGAGGAAATCCTATCGATCTCTGTTGAAGCTGCCTGTTGGTCCTGCTTCTCCTCCTTGTCCTTCTTCCTGAGAGGACACTGGGTACTGTAGTGACCAAGCTCACCACATCTGAAGCATTTGACCTTTGACAGGTCCTTCTTCCTCTACTCCTCTTGTCCCTGACTAGGATCCTTTGATGCAAAGGCCACATTCTCCTCCTCCTTCACCATCTTTGATTTGTTGTTGCTGCCACCGATGGAGCTTTTTAATAGAGCTCATCTCAACTCCTCTTGCTGCAAATCGACCCACATTCTATCCCAGTATGGTAGCCTATTTCTGCCCAATATGCTTTGGACAAAGCCCTGCCACTTCTCTGAAACATTGTTGAGTGCCAAGCGCACTACCTCCATGGGTTGAGGCGTTGCCCCAACAACTGACAACTGGTCTCGGACCTCCTGAATCTTGGTAAGGAAGGGGTCTATGATTTCCCCCTTTTGCATCCGGATGAGTCTCAGTGTCTCCTATAGGTACATCTTTCGCTACTCAGAAGTACCCTGGTACAATGTGGAGAGAGCATCCCACATCTACTTGGCAGTATCTTTGCCAGCTATATGTGAAACAACATGATCCCGGACTCCATCTAGGATCAACCGTTTCGCCCGTGCCATCTCCTTCTTGTACTCTTTCTGCTGATTTGCATCCTGAGGAACCGCCACCACTGCATCAATATAGGCTTTCAGGCCATATTCATCTAGAAGGAAGGACATCCTTGCCTTCCAGATGACGTAGTTGGAAGCTCCATCCAACCTGTCCTGATCACGAAGCCCAGTAGTGGCCATCTCAATGAACTGTCGAAAACTTCCTCTTTCCTTCTACTTGACTGCTGCTCTGCTACTCGCACTCCCTTCTGGAGTGAGAAGATCTGCTCACAACTATTGTCAATCTGCAAGGAAAATCAAAATTCTTGAGACTAGAAGTTCCCTAAGGAATTTTCCCTCTGTGTGTGCTCTTCTCTCTTCCACCCCGACGCTAGTTCTGCACTAGCGAACTACTGCAAAAACCTACGCGTCCAGCTAGGGATCTGCCCAATGAAAGTACTGAGCTGCTACCTCTGCCTCTGGAATCACTCAATCTGGAAGGATCGAATTTTTTTCCCCACTCGCAGAAAAATCGAACTTTCCTCAAGCAACTTGGCCTCCTCGCAAAATACTTCGCTACCGTTTGGAATTTCGACCTGCTACCCTCGTTGAGCAGCAAAATTCCTTTCCTTCATTTTTCTGAGCTCTCCAACTCATCAATTGCGCTTTGATACCATGTGAAAATTCCTACACTAGAATCCTATTGCAGCAATTGATATTATTTCTTCTAATTGTTAATTAATTAACAATTTATCTACCAGTGCAAATATCGAAATAAATACACTACAACCTTCACAAATAAAATTATGCGGAAAAATAAAATGTTGGAAGCTAAGAAATGCTAGCACGCACATGAGAATAACACAATTATTTTTGGACAAAAGTCCCCACAAATACCCCACCTAGGAAATCTGGTGCAGCAACTGAGGGTTTAATTTTTAAGTATGTTAATTTTAGGTATGTTCTATGCTTAGAGCAATTTATTTCAATTTTCACAGTTAGCTCAATATCTTTTCCAGATTAGCAATCACATCAGCATTAAAGTAAATTGCAGATAGAACATAAACATAAATCGCAGAAGACAAGCCAAGACAAGAGGACACAAGATGTGGTGCTAGCCAGGGACAAACCCCAATGTGGGGAAACCCTTGATCAGTTCTTCTTATATGTTTTTCAATAGTTCAACAGAGAGAGAGAGAGAGATAGTACATTTACAACAGAAGTCAACACTTAGACTTTCTAGATAAGAGAATAGATCATCTCTACATGAGATCAGTTGAAGACATGCTGCTTCAACTGATTCTCCAAGGTGACTGCTTCACCTATCATTGTGCTGCATCTCGTCATCATGTTGCACCTCACCGTTCTGCACCATGTTGCACCCATCATCACATTGTTGGACCTCATGACCATGTTGTACACATCATCACATTGCTAGACCTCATGACCATGTACACATCATCACATTCCTGCACCTCATGACCAAACTGTATCTATCATATTGTTGCACCTTATGCTACCACTGTTGTCCCATGTACCATATTGTTGTCCCACTGTTAGTGACATTGCCATTCCATGTTTGCCATACTATTGTCCCATTTTCTTGCTCCATCAAGCTTCATTGTTGTCCCACGTACCATTGCCGCACTTTGTTGCACCATGTACTAGTTGTCCCATTTAAACATGTTGTACCTTGTTGCTCCATGTACTAGTTGTCCCATATAGACATGTTGTACCTTGTTGCTCCATGCACTAGTTGTCCCATCTAGACATGTTGTACCTTGCTGCTCCATGCACTAGCTGTCCCAACTAGACATGTTGTACCTTGCTACTCCATGTACTATTTCATGTACTTGTTGTCCATATATTGCATCATATAGAGCTATACTGTTGTCCCACTGTAACACCTACAGCACACATAGATTTCCATGTTGTCACCTATAGCACACATAGGGTCCTTCTTACGTGGCTAGGTCTCTTTTTCTAGCTGTGTATAGGTCTCCTCAATTGCTATGAATCTGGCCTCTCTTTACTGTGGACTTAGGCATCCTCTAACTGTGGATTTAAGCCTCCTTTATAGGCCTCCTTTAACTGCAGATTTAGGCCTTCTCTAACTGCGGCCAGACCTCTACCTTAATTGCTGCTAGAGCTCTCCTCCACCTGCGGCTGAGTCTCCTTTCCACCTGCAGCTAGGGCTTTTATCATGACTACGGCTAGGGCTAGTTTGTGGCTCCATTTAGATCTGTGGCTAGGGCTAGGTCTCTTCTTTAGGATAGCAGCTTAGGTCTCTTCTAGACTAGCGTTGAGGGTAGTATAGAACTTCTCCTTGCTGCGTTATAGTAGTCTCCTCCATGACCGCGTTAAAATTGATTAGGGTTTCTTCATTAGGGTAGTGTAGAGTCTAGGGCACTCCCTCTAGATAGCGTAGAACCTTTCTCGATTAGGGCAGCGTTATCCCTTAGGATCTCTCCTCCTACTAAAACCCAAAGACAAGTCGAGAGGAAGAGATCCAAAGTGAGTATGTCCAAATTACTTTCAAGGCACCTCTATTTATGCTAAAACGTTAAGCACATGTGGGGTTTATTTGGTTGCTGGCCGACCTTGATGAATTGTCCCATAACACAAATAAATTCATATCTCCATGAATACTTATCAGAATCGGATGATCTTTAGATCACTCCTACACCTCTCGATGAGAGGGATCCAAGAAAAATATCAGCTGCCATTAATAAGATGACCCACATGGAGTTTGGCCCTAGTTGCCAATTTTAACACTCCCTCTCAACTAGGGAGAACTCCATCTGCTGATCCATATGTCCGACTGTACTATCTCTGCGATCAGTGCCCTGCACTACTCTGCTAAACCATGAAGAAGAAGAATTGATCGAGAATGTCTCATACCATTCTCTACTGACCCGAAGTCAGTTTTATTGATCCTAGATCAATATCACAAGAGTGTCTCAAACCACTCATATTGATCCCAGATCAATGGAGATCATCCTAGCAAAGGGAGTACGGTACATACAACAATGTGTCCATCGATAGTACTACTATGGTCCCTAACCCCATTTCCCTGCTCATTGATCAGATGAGAGGTACTTCCTATGAGTCCCAGACTACATGGGTAGGATGCCTCGACAGGAAAACTAATCATCATGTCCCTAAGTCGCCTTGGGGTATCACATGGGAAGGCTAAGCCATTCACCCTCTACACAGCGCACCATTAGGGGAGGGTGAGTTGCCTTATGGTCATGTGTTGCTCCAGTAAGTACCCCAAGCCCCCTCTAGAGCTCCCAGAGCTCAATGAATGTAACATGCAAGACCCTTATAAGAAGGTCTCTCAACGACTCCAAGTCATTCGGGAAAGTGACAGATTTGACCTCTCCCCGGGGTTTAGACAGAATGTCTGCGACCTGTACATCAGTCTCAATGCGATGGAGCCTCCTTGCTCATCGACTTACCATATTCCTGATAACGTAGTATATGATGTCTATCTGCTGGAGCAATCATAGAATACGGGATTCCTCAACAATCGAATCCCTCCTTGGTTGACACAGAGGACCACGGTGGTATCCATCATGTGTACAAACTTCTCACTTGAGAGCTTCCACAACGAGGCAGCTTCACACGAGATCATACTCGTAGCTATGTATTCAGTCTCAGCGGTGCTTATAGCAACCAACTTTTGCTTCCTACTCATCCTGGATATCGAAACAGAACCCAAAGAGAACCAGCACTCAAAAGTGCTCTTGCGATCCTCCACACTACCTGCACAATCAGCATTCGAATAATCATGCAGCTTCACATTTTCGACAGTGTATCTCAATCCATGGGAGATTGTGCCCTGAAGATTTCTCAAAAGATCCTTGGCACCAATCTAGTGAGGCTCAACCATATATGAGCTCATCATACTAACTGCAAAACATATGTCCGAAAGGAAGTTCACCGAGAACATCAATGTGAATGAGTTTATGAAACTTAGAGGCATTTGCCAAATCAGGTCCGGCATCACTACCATATAACTTCTGAAAGTTAAGATCCTTGAGGTAGTCACGGGCTTGCAATTTATCATTCCAAAATCCAACTCCCTCTTACTTCTGAGAGGGTTTGCACCTGTCAGAAATAGGTCGTCCTCAGAAAGCGTCGGTATGAGAGGTCTATCATCCACAACCTTCAAGCAATGGTTTGGATCAGTTTCACTTCTAGTGAATCTTAGTTTTATCAGACAGATATCAAACCTCTCATACTACGCCTGGGGTGTTTTGCTTCAAGCCATAGAGGGCTTTCTTCCACCTACATACATGAGATTCTCGATGAATCTCAAACCCCTCAGGTTGTTCCAAGCCTGTGGACCTGCTACATGAGGGGAATAGTCCCCTTGTAAGATTTTCCTTTGGTACATCTCAGACATGTACCTTCATGTTCCTTTTGAATTCAGGCATCCCAGTCACCATCTGATTCACATCGAGTAGGGCCCCATAATACACCTCTGATGATGCTATAGATGAGATGTGTCAATTGACATGGTCCCCAATGGACCATCCTGCAACTTGATACAAATTGCCAACCCTGAACCCATGAGTAAAAACATGTTTGAAAATTCTATTTTCAAACACGTACCTTTCCATCAATGAATGTCGCCCTCAAACCTTTGACTTCCATTGCCGAAATGGACACCAGGTTCTTCTTGCGATCAAGTACATAAAAGAGATTCTATAAATGAATCGAGTTACCCTCATTCAATTGAGGGGTAACATTTCCTACACCCTTTCCGGGATAGGTGGCATTGGCTCCAAGCATAATCCCACGATTGTTTCCATCTCTTACCAAATTCGAGAGAGCACCCTTCTATCCGATGAAGTGCCTTGAAGCACTATAATCAATAAGCCAGATTCCCACAGAATCTGAAGGAGAGGGCCAATACAAGATAACGCTTCTTTATCTTATCAGAAACAACATTTGATTCTTCATACCTAGGGTTCCTTGCTTTCTTTGAAGAGTCGATCGTTTCCTTGATGCCCTGCATCATTTGTCATTCCTCCGATCATTAAAGATGTCCCTGGAATGAATTTTATCTTCATCAAGAGATGTGTCCCTGTCATTTGGACACTCCTTCGTATAATGGCCGAACTTATTGTAAGCAAGGCATCTGCCTTTCCTTTCACCCTGAGATCCAGACTTCCCATTGAAGTGATCTGTAGGTACGGCATCAAAAGCTTCTGCTGCGCCATTCTGATAATATACTCTGCTTTGACTTCACCCTTGGTGAATTTGAAGAGGGATGAGGAATCCATTGATCCTTTTGTCCTTTCCCAACTGTCTTCAGTGATTACTCTTTCACTCTTGCTTGGGCTTTGTCTTCACCTCAGCTCTGATACCATGTTGATTTTATGTTCCATGCTTAGAGCAATTTATTTCAATTTTCACAGTTAGCTCAATATCTTTTCTAGATTAGCAATCACATCAGCATTAAAGTAAACTGCAGATAGAACATAAACATGAATTGCAGATGACAAGCCAAGACAAGAGGACACAAGATGTGGCACTAGCCAGGGACAAACCCCAATGTGGGGAAACCCTTGATCAATTCTTCTTATATGTTCTTTGAATACATGTTGCTTCCACTAATTCTCGAGGGTGACTCCTTCACCTATCATTGTGTTGCATCTCGTCATCATGATGCACCTCACCGTGTTGCACCATGTTGCACCCATCATCACATTACTGGAACTCATGACCATGTTGTACACATCATCACATTGTTGGACCTCATGACCATGTTGTACACATCATCACATTGCTTGACCTCATGACCACACTGTACATATCATATTGCTGCCACTGTTGTCCCACTGTTAGTGACATTGCCATTCCATGTTTGCCATACTGCTGTCCTATTTGCTTGCTCCATCAAGCTTCAATGTTGTCCCAAGTACCATTGATGCACTTCGTTGCACCATGTACTAGCTGTCCCATTTAGACATGTTGTACCTTGCTGCTCCATGTACTAGCTGCCCCATCTAGACATGATGTACCTTGCTACTCCATGCACTAGTTGTCCCATCTAGACATGTTGTACCTTGTTGCTCCATGCACTAGCTGTCCCATCTAGACATGTTGTACCTTGCTGCTCCATGCACTAGCTGTCCCAACTAGACATGTTGTACCTTGCTGCTCCATGTATTGTTTCATGTACTTGTTGTCCATGTATTGCATCATGTACAGCTATAATGTTGTCCCACTGTAACACCTACAGCACACATAGATTTCCATGTTGTCACCTACAGCACACATAGGGTCCTTACATGGCTAGGTCTCCTTTTCTAGCTGTGTATAGGTCTCCTTAATTGCTATGAATCTAGCCTCTCTTTACTGCAGACTTAGACCTCCTCTAACTGCGGATTTAGGCCTCCTTTATAGGCCTCCTTTAACTGCGGATTTAGGCCTTCTCTAGTTGCGGCCAGACCTCTACCTTAACTGCTGCTAGAGCTCTCCTCCATCTGTGACTGAGTCTCCTTTCCACCTGCAGCTAGGGCTTTTATCATGACTACGGCTAGGGCTAGGTCTCCTCTTTAGGACAGCAGCTTAGGTCTCTTCTAGACCAGCGTTGAGGGTAGTTTAGAACTTCCTTGCTGCGCCATAGTAGTCTCCTCCATGACCACGTTAACGTTGATTAGGGCTTCTTCATTAGAGCAGCGTAGAGCCTAGGGCACTCCCTCTAGATAGCGTAGAACCTTTCTCCATTAGGGCAGCATTATCCCTTAGGATCTCTCCTCCTACTAAAACCCAAAGACAAGTAGAGAGGAAGAGATCCTAAGTGAGTGTGTCCAAATGACTTTCAAGGCACCTCTATTTATACTAAAAACGTTGAGCACATGTGGGGTTTATTTGGTTGTTGGCCGACCTTGACGAATTGTCCCATAACACAAATAAATTCATATCTCCATGAATACTTATTGGAATCGGATGATATTTAGATCAATCCTACACCTCTTGATGAGAGGGATCCAAGAAAAATATCAGCTGCCATTAATAATATGACCCACATGGAGTTTGGCCCTAGTTGCCAATTTTAACAAAGTAGCAGTGAGAAATTTAGAGTATAACTGGATGCAAAATCTGGCAATCCTACAGAGAAAAATACTGGCAAAAATCTAGTGAGGAATTTTCCTCATCCCACAGGGAATCTCCCAACACAACTTGCCTTCAGAAACTCGACCCTCTGACCCTCTGCATCAGCCTCTGCGCAGCCTGCTTCACGTCAAGCCTCTCACTGGTCTCTGATGAAGTCGTTTGTCCTTCTGTTGACTAGAAAGATGCTTCTTTGGCACTCTGGGACTCCTTCCCGACCTCTAGAACTAAAGACGTCTCTCCCTCTCAGCAAATCGAACTTGCCTCTAGAAGCTACTGCATTGCCCCTGCGTTAACTTCTCTGTGGCTCTTTTGCCTCTCTGCAAATGCACTCACTGGATCTGGAATACTTCCTCCAGCCTCACTGTCTCTACCCCTCACTCACTGCCTCGATCTGTAGCTCTCTCTCGCCACTGACTATTGCTACTCTAGAAATCAATCTGCCAAGAAATCAAACTGACCAAGTGTCTCAGGTTATTTCTCCATCACCACATCGGTGTCCTCTTATAATCCTTTGGTGGAGCACCAACAGCGAAGATTAAAACATAATTGATGGCTAGGGTCATCTTTGGATCGATCAGAGTGAGTTTCTAGATGATTCTCGCGTTGACTTAATTAATATTGATTAATTAACCATATTCCCTAAGTTTAGACTTAGGAAATATTTAAAAACTAGTTAATAATCTAATTAAGTCATTTCTTAAAGGAATTTCCATAAATGATTTCTGGGTTTTCGAGATCTCATGTATTCTACCCTCTGCACCAAATTTTGTGGCTAGAACACATTCAATGCTACAAAAACTGACACCACCAATCCACCAGAACTCCCAGTCAATCTCACTGCCAAGCCAGTCAAGACCACATCTCCAGGCCTTCCGCTGAACCCTCTACTCCATGATCTAGGCACCCACAATTCCCTCTGAGCTGCTTCACTGTGCACACTCTGATTCACTATCCCTCAAAGTAGCTCGGATACCCTCTATTACCGTGTTATTCTTCTATGATCTTGGTGTCTAGGATAGAATCTTAAATCTTCGACGCTACCAAACCAAGAATCATAAATAAACTACTATGCACAGCGGAATATAAACAACAGTAAATCACACATGCACAGAATATAGATAGCTTTTTACAATTTTGTACAATAACCCAACTTCGTTATATTAATCAATCTGAATAATACAACAGTCTAGGGCTCCCGTACCAGAGATAATGGCCCTCATACATCCACTAGTACAAGATACAAAACTGGGGCTTGGTGTCAATCAATCGACAACCAATTACCCTCAATATTATACTCTGACCATCTAGTTGTAGCACGCTCTCTCAGCTCCTCTCGGTCATACCCTGTACCTACCCGGTACTACGGCTCTCAATCTATAGCATTCCCTCTATCAACAATCCAAGTCCACCTGGCCATTGAACCTCAGCTATCCAATTTGCTCACTAGTTGTGCCTTAGTCCATCAAGGGCATAACACATCGAGACTCATGTTGAGTTGTTCACAACTTTGTTTGTGAATAACTTTCTATCTTCCCACTCCTGCTCCTCAGCTACTCAGGGACTTCAACCCACTATGTTCTTCCTGCGCTACTCTAAGGAAGACCAACATAGGGCACAAAGGGCTGCGACTTATCATTGTAAAATGTCCATCTCCCACAATGAACACGGGCTAGGAGGACTGCCCATCATCTGTTGTAGAAGTCCTTCTCCACACACAAGTCTAGGGCTACTCAACTACTACTTTGGCTCATCGACCCTTGAGCTGAACAACTGCCACTTTAACAACCATCTAAGTCCATAAAGATGGTGCACGTCAGGCTCCAACTTGGTAACTATCACGTTGTCCTCTCGCAACCATAAATGCCCAATCCACGTCCACACTTGGTCCACTCTCACGCTAACCTCCAAAAGACCACGAGAGACCAATCCTATTGTACCATATGCTCCTAGTTAGGGCATCAAATAATCTAGGAAGTCCCTCCTCCCGGCTGCCAACGGACTCCTCAATTTGTCCTCTCCTAGGACACCCATCCAACTAGCATTTAACCATTAACCAAGGGTCCATATACAACTCATTGTTGTTGTCCCCTTGCCTTGATTTTTGTGCTTCTAAAAGACTAGTTAGGACACACTACCAGCCCTAACCCACTGCTCCGAACTTGTGTGAACTTCTCCCAAAAGGTTGGTCCTTTTGCTGTCCAATAATAGGCACCCAAATCTGTTGTAGGGTATGAGGCTTCTCCTCAACATACCCTACAGCCAACCTGTACCAACCAACACTAAGAACGTTACCCTTACAAATGGAGACACACCTCTGCACTACTGCACAAACCAAGTTTACTTGGGAGCAGTAGCGAAAACGGGGAGCGGGAGTGGGAACAACATTTTCAGAAGCTCCCGGTTTGGGAGTGATTTCGGGAGCGTTTTATATATATATATTATATTTTGATGCATGTATGTCAGCAAAAGCATGTAGAATGATGCATTAGATATAGAAAACATAGATTGAACCATATAACAACAATCATCTAGAAGTTATAATCTTCATCAACCACATCCACAAGTTAGTAACATACAGCATATTGAGTATCATGATTCATCAATCTTAAAGTTTCAAGCTTTCAAAATTCAATATATAAAATTTATCATCATTGATCACCAAAGTTGTACTTCTAAGCTAAGTGTAACCATTACAACAAATAATATCTAACATGAAATGAAATGTTATAAAATGAAATGAAATGAAACAACTTTCAACTTTCACGAAACATCATATTCATAATTCATTACTAATGAGTTACAATTGCCAACTTCAAACTTCAAACTTAAATTGTCATATATTGTTTACAAAAAATATCATATTAAATATGAAAGAGTCAATAGTTCTAAAAACTACTAGAAACTAGAAAATACAAGTAAATATATTATCTATTGCTAATGCTTGGGCCTCTTTCCACCACGAGAAATGTCTAATTTTTTAGTCTTGTTGGAATATTAAGATCTTTGTCATTAATATCACCCTCTAAGCATTAATATCCAGAGGTATCTTTGTCATTACCTCCAGATCTGTAGAGGGATCTTTGTCATTAATATCACCCTCTAAGCATTAACATAAGATAGAAAAAGCATAAAATGTCAAGTCAAGATTTTGTTTGAGCGATGCGTACATTTTTAGGAGGGTCATGATAGAGGAGTTCGACAACCAATGTCACTAACATCAAGGTACATAGAGGGATTGGTGCTCTTGATTAAATACGAGTTTCATCCCCTGATACATGACAAAATCCAACGGACACATTGCAATTCCCCCAATCCTAAAATCCTGAAAACTAATAAGTCTATTGGATTTTGAATGAGATCTAAAATTCTATTTTCTCCATATGAAATCCAATAAGGTCGAAACCACCCTCAAACATCCTGAGTCATTTCGTGGTAATGTAAAAAACTTAAGTAAAAGGATGAAAATGAAGATTAAGGAGAATGTCACTTTTACTTTAAGAATTTAACATTACCATGAATCACATAGCAATAGTAAGGCCATAGGCTTGATCAAGACGCTGCCCCACTCAAAAATTACCCCACTCAAAAATTATTTGATTCTTTGAAAAAAAATTGCATTTGGAATATTACTGCAAAACAAAAATTGCAAAAAAGACTAAACACTCCCAAAAAACCAGGGAGCGTTTGTTTTTGCAGGAAGCGCGCTCACGAATAGCTCCCGACCGCAGAGCGAATTCAGAGTGGGGACGTGATTGGGGGGGGGGCGCTCCCCCTCAACCCTGGCACAAACGTCTCTAGGGGTTTCCCATAAGCACCTTCCTAGCTGCCTCAAAGTTGTGGCCTTCTCCACAGAGGACTTTACACCAAAAACACAAAGAAACCCTCTCCAAAACTCGGTTGCCTTATCTCCTTTCTCTTGCCACAGAACCGCACTAAATCACATAGGTATGTTGATGTGAATGCTCCCTTTGGATAAATGAAATAACTCCATATTCACCTCTTATTTATATCCAATAAGAGGGCTCCATTGAATTCCTCCAAGAGGGCTCGCCAACTGTGTTGATTTGGGGTAGCATTGGATGTTCTCTAGCCATAAAAATTGGTGGAGAGTAAAGCACATGAGATCTCCAAAACCCAGAAATCGTTTTGGAAAAATCCATCTGGATGAAGAGTTATTAAAATAATTAATATTTTTAATGATTTCCTAAGTCTAAACTTAGGGAAATAAAAATATTAATGGGCATTAAATTTTAATAAAGATAAGGATCAAGTCTATTTTAATCTTAGTTGTTGATTAGGGACTTAATCTCGGTTGTTGATTCATCAACAGGAAAAGTATAAAAGGGGACTTGAGGGTCAGTTGGAGACACAAAGAGGGAGACCAGTGAGTTCGATTTCTAGAGCGGGGTTGATCAAAAAATGATCCTAGATGACTTTTTACTCAAAAGTGAAAGTCAAAGCATGCTTCTAAAAATAGTCCCATTGCATAGATCTCTTCAATCTGAATCTAATGCAACTTGAATGAGCTAAAATGGACTTCAGATGATGGAGTTCTTGCAGAAAGAAGATTGCCCATCATCCTTAGAAAAGGAGGCAAATCCTTATGAAAATGGGCTTAAGGTTTTATATGTGTTCCTTAATGAAATCGCATCGGAGAAAGGCAAAGGCCGCACTTAGACCAAAGGCCGGACGGATCCCCGATCAACAATCTCCAATATATTGCATCAGAGGTAGGCCTGCATGCGATATCGGAACCCCGGGTGAGCCAATTTGCAATTGCGATGAAGCGGCAAGCGGCGATGCGATTGGCGATATATATATCGGCGATTGGCACAGTCAAAGGGAAGACCCCAGGGCCGACGGAAGAGGTGGCCTCTGTCCTATGTTGTTGTTGCCCATCCTAGATGGTGTCACCTCCTCCTCATCATCCTCATCCAGCTCTGCCAGTGCCTCCTGACCCTGATGTTGCTCCTCCTCCTCTACCTCTGGCTCTCCCCCCCCCCTGCAACTGCTACATCCTCTAGATCCACACCTAACCACTCCGGGATCGAGTCCATGATCAGCCTCTTAGTCTCGACTCTCCATGAAGAGGTGGTAACATTATTGTCCAATGAGATGGATTCCACATCAGTAGGTTTCTGAAGCTGTCCCACCCACAACCGAAGATTGTCGTAGACGTAGACCATGTCATTGAGGCGTTGGGACTTCAATCTGTATTAGGGTCATAGATTGTAAATGAGTACTTAGAAAATTTAAATATTAAAATTAATCAAATGAATTCAAAAAAATTAATTTGAAATCTTTTTATCTGTTGCGCTTTTCACTGTGTATTTTGTCAAATACACTCCAGTTGCGCTCACACCCAGAGGAACTGCATGTTTGGCTGAACACTCGAATGGAAAGCTTTTGGAGATGGGGTACTCTGGCATCATAGCTTGTCCACCAAGCATCTACAAGTTAAAAGAAAAATGAGAAACATAAAAAAAAAACATTGAAATTCTAAACTTGAAAGTTTGAAACAAACTAAAGCTTACCTAGCATTTTGGTCATCCTATTCTTAATAGCCATGTTAAAACCAAATGTGCCACCTCCCATCCTGTAGACCTCCATTTCTTTAGAAATATCTTCACGTTCTTGCTCAGATGACACCATCCTCTCGACACAAGTGAAGAATCCATCCATCACCTCGACATCAAATCTGAAACCACAGGCGTAAGAAAATGCAGGGTTGAGGTAGATACCTGCAACATGAATGGGGCGATGGAGGGTATTGTTCCATCGCTAATCAATCACTCTCCATATGACCTGTTGTTTCTCTAACCCCTCGTCTCCCTTAACTTCATAATAAGCATGAATGGCTTTTTTGGCCCTATCCATGGCCTCATACAAGTAGCCCATTGCGGGCTTGTCTCCATCAACCAACTGAAAAAACCTTTACCAAAGGTTCTGAAACAGCACACACCTCCTCTACTCTTGCCCAAAAGCTCTGATCATATGAAACTAGTCTGCATATGCCCTCTCCCTCTAATTTGCGGCTAATAGATAAAGAATGCCAATCCGCTGAAAAAAAAACATGCTCTTCACATCCCACATAGAATTCAACAAAGACTGAAGAGATATGAAAGTAGTGGCAAATCGTGTAATGGCAGGATGCACCAACTCTTTGTTTTTGGTGTATTTTCTCATCAAGCTAAGCACAGATGCATGATTATATATAAATTTTGTTATGCTCTTGGATGATTCAACAATATCCCTCACAATAGGAATCTTACCTATATCCTCCAACATCAAGTCAATGCAATGAGCAGCACAAGGTGTCCAAAACAAGTTAGGATACCTCTCCATAAGCAACTTGCCAGCTGCAACATAATTTGCAGCGTTGTCCGTTATGACTTGGACAACATTGCTTGGGCCTACTTCCTGAATGAAGATGTCCAACAACTCACATAATGTACGTGCATCTTTAATGTGTGCATATGCATCAACAGATTTCATAAACATTGTCCCCTTGGGACAACTAACCAAGAAGTTAAGAAGGGTCCTACCCTTCTAGTTAGTCCAACCATCTGACATGATTGTGCATCCAGTTTGTTCCCATGATGCCCTAAACTCCGCCAATCTAGCAGTGCAATCAGTCTTTTCATCTTGAAGAAGAGGCCCTCTCAATTCTACAAAGGTGGGGGCTTTGTACCCCGGGCCAATGACAGCAACAGCATCAAACATAGGTTGGTAGAATGGGTTTGTCTTGGCAATGTTGAAAGGAACATCACTCCATAGAAGACACTTACTGACCAAGCTGTCAGCTTCTGCCTTTTCCTTTTTTCATTGCTGATTTGATCCCAGGGTGTGCACCAGCTGTGGTTCCAGGAACAAAAAAAGATGAGATAGACGAGGGGTTGGACCTATGGGTGAGGAAGGTAATGTTGAAGAAGCACTGCCACTCTCAATTCCCCCCTCTTGAGGCCCCTACAAGTTGGATTTTTAGCGCTGCCCTGGTGTCCTTTCCGTCCTCTTTATCCATCAATGGTTGAATGGCCCGTCGGATGATTTCTGGAGTTGTATTTGTGCAAAGGTCAACATTTTGCCCCGAAATTTGCCCCAAATTGAATTTTAATCTGTTGATACCTCCTGACATATGCTTGCCACACAACTTGCAAGTCAAATACATTCTATTGATCCCCCCAGTTTCGTGTGTAGTATCAGGTTCACCAAATTCCCACATAGCGTCCAAAATCCTTGGCATTTTGTTTTAAACTTTGAACTTGAATTTAAACCTGGGCACAAAAAAAATTGAAACAAATTAAATTGCTTCAGCCTTCAACTCAGCAAAATATAATTTGTATTGCACTCAGAAACAAATTACAATACATAGTAGCTATTTTGAAGTTTATTGAATATTCAAGTAGAATTGGACATTCATAAGGATGAACTTGCAGTTGAAAATGACGAGCAGTCTGAAGTTGAGAAAGAAAGTGTGCACAATGTGGACATTGAAGGCTGAGCAGTTATTACACTAAGGACTGCAGCTATCATCACATGAACACTGTCGTTATCAAGTCAATATACAGTCATTATAAGGTCACTATTTTATGATTATGTCACTGTTTCAAGTTAAGGTCATGTCACTGTTTTGCTGTAACAATAGGACAGTCCTGTAGGTGATTTTCAAGGATGAATGTCATACAATAAAGGCTCATAACAAGAGTCTTGTCATCAACGTTCATCACAACAACATCACCACAATAGTTACCTAAAAAAATATACAAAGGACGCTTCCAGATTTTCAAAGAAAAGTCACATAAGTTATGTCAATGTCTTATATCTAATAGTCAATTGTCACAAATCACAAGTCCAGCTGTTTAGTCACTGTTACATTTTTCTTTTTCCTGCAACAAGGCTGCTACAGAGGCATCATCAAATCACCGTTGAGTTTATAGTCTTTAGGTCTTAGGAAAACAAATGTTCAAGTATTTCTCTACTTGAGTATCTATAGTCAGTGTCTTAGTTTAGGTCACTATGTTGTCATATGATGAGCACTCATTGTTTCCAAGAAGATGGAGTTGTTTCTAGTGGCATAGCCGCATAGCCATATACATATTACAATCAACTCGTCTATCTCTTAAATTTAGTTAGCAGCACTAAATAATAAGTATAACAGGTATCTCGCATTATAGTTATTAGAAACATACCTTAATAGAGCGGGCTCCAGCAATAAAAAGACTCGAGAAATCTACAACAGATTGTTGAATCGTTGAACGGTTGATCAATGTATATGGCAACTGGCTGTAGGTGGTTGTTGGTTGTTACAACTTAACGCTAATATTCTCCTCTTAACACAATGGCAAACCCTTGTATCTCCACAGCGCCGAATGGGAAAATACACAGCGAAAATAATGAGAAATTACATTTGCGGGCTTTTTATCCACGACTTGGGAAGGGAGGCCAACTTTTTGGGTCAACTCCCGATTTAATATGAAAAAATCGTGATTTTTTCATTTGCCAAAAAGTCGCCAAAAAATCGTGCGATTTAATCGTTTTGGCCAAAAAATCGGATTTTTAGGATTAAATCGCGACCTTTTGGGGACTTTTTCCACACTGGTCTGCAAAGTATGGACGTCTGCAAAGTATGGACAGCCAGCGAGATAAGATGGTATTCTAAACCCATAGGTTCAGTTGTAAACCAATGGAGTTGAGCGTGGAGCTTGTAAAAGAATTCAGCCATAATCCCAGAGAGCCTAGTTGAGTTCATTAGAGCTCAAGGAGACGTAGCCCAAGATATCAGGGTGAACTCCATATTAAGCTTGTCTTATGGTTTGTTTACTTGCTGCATCTTGTTGCTATGTGTATAATGTTTATTTGCTGCATTGTTTCACTGTTATATGCTACATATCAGTTTTAAGCAAATAAACTCAAAGCACATAAACAGTTAAGGACAAACACAAGCATACACCTATTTCAAGCACTTTTAATTCCGCAAATTGTCAAGCATAAGATAGATCTTGGGAATATTTAAGCTTTGAAGTGGGAGAGGTTCTTAAGCCTTTAGTGCCCCATTTCAGATCAGGTGGTATCAGAGCCTAAGATTGATTAACCCCACCTTCAAAGAAGGTTATATCAGAACTGGTTATACCATAGCAGATGGTATCATGATGCAGGTGGTATCAGGGGTGGATGCTTGATTGACAGAGCAATCTATTTGCTTGTTTAACTTGAAAGGTGTTCAAACAGTAGCAAGGATTTTACTATTTGATTGTTTGTAAACTGACTGTTGTTTGAGTTTGCAAAGGTTCAGGGAAAGCTGTTGTTAGCTAAGTCCAGGAGAGGACAAGAAGGAAGAAGGGCTAAAGGCATTCTTCTTATCCCAAAGGACCTCAAAGCAATCCTTGAAGCACAAGAGGTTTGTTGCAAAAGGTTGCTTGAATAAGCTCTTTGTTAATCTTGTTTGAAGTTCTTTTGTTCATTTTGATAATGACAACTTCTACAAGTGAGTCCTCAAATTCTTCTTTCTTCACAAGAGTCTTTGATGGAGATATGAAGCAAGACTTGTTCATCATGATAGATATGGTGAGAGAAATGTATGAGGATGAAAGGAAGAGCGCCAGACTTAGAGAGCAGTTGAATTCCATGAAGGAAGATAAGCAGTTGCTTTCTGACAAATTGCAGGAAATGGAGAGGCAACTTCATATTGCAAATATGAACCTGAAAAGGATGCATGAGTTGGAGACACAGCGCTTTGTTGCAAAAGAAGCCTTGGTCAAGTATTAGCTTGAAGAAGAGGTAAACAATTCCTGTTTGTCTTCAAATTCTTCTAAGAATGTTTATGTTGGTTCTTTTGAGAAACATAGAAGAGGCATAGGTTCCAAGTTAATGTCCAAGATGGGCTATGAAGGAAAGGGCTTGGGCAAACATGCACAAGGTATTGTTGAGCCAATAATAGTTGAGGAAAGGCCTAAGTATTTGGGTCTTGGCTATGGACAGGTTTATGGAGAAAGTTCCAAAGCTGCCATGAAGACAATTGAAACAGTTCCAAGAAGGAGTTTCATTGCAGGTCTTCTACCTCAAGAGTGTGAAGATTGTATTCATGGAGAATGCAATAGCTTGAAACATCATTTGCAAGATGCAGGTGTTCATAAGCATAGTGAGCTAGAGAGTTGTGGAAACTCTGAAAGCCTTGAAGAGATTGATGGTGTTCCAAAGGGAGCTACTTCTTCATTCAATTCACCTCCTCATGAAGGCAATAATGATGAAAAAGAAAGGTATAAATCTGATTCTAACCATATTCCTTTTGATTATGTTCATCATGGTAAGTTTCCATATAAGCATGGGGAAAGAATTGCATGTTCCTTTTGTGGTTTGGATAACCATAATGTTTCTAGATGTTGGAAGAGAATGGCCATGTACAAGAAACTTTTGAAGGAAAGGAAGCAAGAAGCCAAAAGTCCACTGGACAAGGCAAATCATGTTGTCAAGAAGATGCACATGTGTTGCACTTACTAGCATAAGCAAGGACACATTGCTGAAAAGTGTTGGACTCTAAATCCAACAATGCTTCCACGAAACTTGAAGAAGGTGGAAAGAGAAAATGGCAGAAATGGAAAGAAAGATTCCATGAATGATGTGTTTCAAGATGATTCACATGTTGATGCTGATGTGCAGACAAAGGTCCTACCTTTGAAATGGATTGCTAAGAAATGGTTAGAGTTCTTATCCAATTAAGGTTGCATGTCTTTTGAAAATGCATTGTATCAAGTTGCATCTGTTCGCATTTCTTTGTTAATGGAATGCAAGTTGCAAGATTTTACCAAAAAGGTGAATGGAAAAAGTTGAGTAGGAGACTCACTTTATTGCTGCAACATTATATTCATTTCAGCTTTGAAAGTACAGTGTACTTAAGCAAAAGTTGAAGGATGAAATGCATGCATGAGAATGATGTGCATGAGCACAGGGATGTTGATGATTTCCTTGTATTTGAACATGTATGTGTGATTAACTTGAAGCGTTGGTTACTTTGTTTTAAACATGCATGTAATATTGACTTGAGAAAAATTGATTTGGTCTCCAAGATGGAGATAATGATGAAGTGTTTCATCTTTGAAAAAGAACTGTAGACTTCTTTTTCCCACATGCTTGACTTGAAGGGTCAATTGTTTTAAGGGCATGTTTTGTTGGCTTGTTATCTCAATCATTTGTATGCAGATGTAAAGACATGGAGGTGTTCACAAGATGTGAACCCTGTTTCTTTTGTTGAAGCCGAAGTTTAGGCCTTCCAGTTGTTATCTGTAATCCTGTTGTTGTTAACAGTTGTTGTTGACAGTATGTCAAACAGATACAAATGAAAATTTTGTGGAGCAAATGTAACTTCACATTGGTTTGAGCCACCTTGGATCAATGATCAAGGCAGAGAAGTTCAAACTACCTTCTGTGATCTTCTCAGCGAGAGTTCTGCAAGAAGTCAAGGAGGAAAACAACTCTTCCCAGGAGGACAAACACATCTAGGAAGGAAAGTGCTTAAAGGCCTTGGTTCAGGGGCACTGTGCAAAGCAAGTGTATGGAGGCTGAAAGAAGAGGGTGATGTACTCTCATTTACTATTCAAATCAATATATCAGACTTTTGGAGACCAAAAGCTTTTTAGTGGGAAGGCGTGATCAGAAAATGATCCTAAATGACTTTTTACTCAAAAATGAAAGTCAAAGGCTGCTTCTAAAAATAGTCCCATTGCATAGATCTCTTCAATCTGAATCTAATGCAATTTGAATGGGCTAAAATGGACTTCGGATGATGGAGTTATTGCAGAAAGAAGATTGCCCATCATCCTTAGAAAATGAAGCAAATCCTTATGAAAATGGGCTTAAGGCTTTATATGCGTTCCTTAAGGAAATTGTATCGGAGAAAGGCAAAGGGCGCACTTAGACCAAAGGCCAGACGGACCCCCGATCAGCGATCTCCAATATATCGCATCGAAGGTAGGCTTGCATGCGATATCGGAACCCCGAGTGAGCCGATTTGCGATTGTGATGAAGCGGCAAGCGGCGATGCGATCGGCGATATATATATCGGCGATTGGCATAGTCAAAGGGAAGACCCTCGCGTCGTAGCACTGCAATATGCGATCAGCGATATGCCGATATGCGATAGCGCCGATGCGAGGGGGCCGATAGCAATACGCCGATGTGATGGGCCGACAGCGATAGCGCCAATAGAGCGATCGGCGATCCGCGAATCCCCAATACAAAGGGCCATTGACATATGCAATTGCGATTTGCGATCAGGACCCGGACCCGATAAGAATTATGGACGCGATTTCATAATATTTGAAATCCGGAATTTTGGGTTTTCTTTGTATTTCTCGTGTATTTGGGTTTTGACCATGCGACAATGCGATTGCGATATTGCGACCAAAGGCAGACCCGATGGGGATTATAAGCACAATTTCATAACTTTTGAAGTCCGGATTTACGGGATTTCTGTGTATTTCCCGTGTATTGGGTTTTTTGACCATTTCGTCGTGCGACTTGCGATAAGCGATATTAGGATGGACCCAATAGGTTTATCAATGCGATTGAATGCATTTTGAGTTCCGATTAAACGCTCCATGATGTGTTTTCCTGTGTATTTCCATTATTTGGCTATTTCGGCCAGAGGAAGGCAAAACGATCGGGTTTCCCACGCCGACGGTTCCTTTCCATTGTAAACAGATTCTTGTGGTGAAACAGTCGGGTTTTCCATGATGGAGAGCTGTAACCGATGTGTTACAAATACACAAAGAGCACAAATGCCAAAGTTTGCTGAAAGTCACTTGGAGGTCGCTTGGAGGTCGAGCGAAACACAAAAGGGATAGAGAGCCCAAGAACTCGAGCGCCGAGAGCCAAAAAGCCTGAGAGCTCCAAAGCCAGATAGCTAAGAGAGCCAGAGCCAAATGAGCCAGAGGGCTGAGAGCTAGAGCCAGTTAGCTAGAGAGCTAGTGCCGCAGAGCCAGAGAGCTCAAACAGACTTCTAAGAGCCATGGGTTGTAATGAAGTTCAGAACAACAAAGAGATCAAATGATCACGTTGTCACTGATGTCCAAAGTGTCCTGGAGATAGAAGAAGGTATTCCAGAGACAATAAGAGAATTCTGAGGGAGTTGGTGCAAGCTGGAGCTCAGGATAGCTTAGAGCGCTGATTGAAGGAATCTAGTCCATAGAAGCCTAGATCTGTCTGCAGAGTATGGACAGCCAGCGGGATAAGATGGTATTCTAAACCCATAGGTTCAATTGTAAACAAATGGAGTTGAGCGTGGAGCTTGTAAAAGAATTCAACCATAATCCCGAAGAGCCTAGTCGAGTTCATTAGAGCTCAAGGAGACGTAGCCCAAGATATCAGAGTGAACTCCATATTAAGCTTGTTGTCTTATGGTTTGTTTACTTGCTGCATCTTGTTGCTATGTGTATAATGTTTATTTGCTGCATTGCTTCACTATTATATCAGTGTTAAGCAAATAAACTCAAAGCACATAAACAGTTAAGGACAAACACAAGCATACACCTATTTCAAGCACTTTTAATTCCGCAAATTGTCAAGCATAAGAAAGATCTTGGGAATATTTAAGCTTTTGAGTGGGAGAGGTTCTTGTAAGCTGACAAGAAGCCTTTAGTGCCCCATTTCAGATCAGGGATTAGCTGAGAAATTAGAAATAGATGTTCAGACCGTAGCAAGAGGTAGCGGGTACAGAACAGAGAGTTAGGAACAACACCAAAAGATCAGCACAGAGGTTAGAGAGGCAGACGCACAGGCAGCAGAACTACGCAGTCAATGGAGGGCCTACGTGGGTGACGCAAAGAGGCCCATTGCTAACGCAGAGAAGCAGGAGTTGACGCAGAGGGTCTGGGAGCTGCGCAGAGGCCAGCAAGTCTAACGCAAAGGGTCTGGGAGAAGTGTTGGAGAATTTTTCTTTGTTAGGTAAGCCAGTTTGGCACCCAGTGGTACTGAAGCATTGCTGAATAATAAAATCCTCCTCTGCTGCACCGGTTTTTCCGGGGACAATTTTCCAAAATATCTATGTTGATGTGTTTGATTCTTGTGCATGTGTTTGTTTCTATATTATGCTGTGATATCTGCAGCTGAATTTATTTTAATGTTTACTAAAGGGTTTTCGTAAATTACTTGTTGGGAAATAAGTAGGTAAAATAAATCAGTGGTTGCAGTGATAGAATTTTCACAAACTGTCATAAGGTCACTAAAACATCAAGTCGACCTTAACTTTGTGTCACAAGCCCACACAATATCTTCAAAAATTAATATCTCTTCAATGACAACTCAGAATTGGACGATTCTCGATGTGTTGGATTCGTCTCGACATCTACTATCATCCTCATCCATCACATGTCGCAATCTCGTCACAGTCAATTTTTTAAAACTGGAACCAGTGACCGAACCGGTCCACCTAATGAACCGGTTTACCGACCGGAACCGGTCTAACCAGGACTGGTTTGGTCTAAATGAACCAGTTTTAGAAAAAGACATTAAATAATTAATTTTTAATGAAACAAAACTATTTTTAAGATTTTAAACCATGATTCCAAGCCAATAGAGACAAAATATGCACATTTTTTTCATTTATATACCATGTAAAGGTGAATGTATCAAAATGGCACCGAGTGCAACACATATCATCGACAAAATAGCAAAATACATAAGCAATGAGGCTCTAAATGGCCTATAAAGTCCAAAAACAATGTTGCAAGCTATGAGGCCATTGGCCTACTACAAGTCTACAGTGTACACATGATCAATCATCAAGTTCATCACCACTACTAGCCACAGGATCATCATCATGAGCTATATAGACATCATCTGGTTCAGCGTCTAAGGATGCCTCAACCTGATCTGCAACCTCAGTAGCAATGCCACCAATAACAATAGAACTGGACCTAATGGAAGCACGAGTTTGTCGACCTACACGACTAGTGCCTTCCATTGGTACTTTGCCTTTCCTTGATGCCACTACTGATCCTGGTTCTGATGCTGCCACATAATCTGCTTCATCCCCCGTTAAAGCCTTGTCAATATCAAAATCAGCCTCAAACACAGGATCTTCAGTCTCCTCCACCCATTCTGATGTTGGATCAATATCGTCCAACACAATGGGATCTAGATCAAGTGTTTTGTTCATCATTTGGTTCCTCCTCAGTCGAAGGTTGTATTGCACAAAAACAAAATCATTTAACCATTTTTGTTCCAAACGGTTTCTCTTCTTCGTGTGTATGAGCTCAAAAACAAACCAATTGCGCTCACAACCTGAAGCACTGCAAGTTTGACTGAGGACTCTAATTGCAAACCTTTGCAATTGAGGACACTGGCCACCAAATGACTCCCACCAATGTGCTACAAAGAGAAAGACATTAATTAGTAACTTAGTTTATAATTTAAATTGTAAAGAACATAAACAATTTTAACTTGAAAAGAAAAACAAATTGGAAATTGGAATTGCTTACCTGGTTGATCCACATCTCTTCCCATCTTTGACAAGTTTTTGCCAAAGGTACAACCTACCATAGTGAAAACAGTAAGTTGTCTATGTATTTCCAACTGGTCTGCATGGGTAGGGACCATGCGCTCCAAGCAATCAACCAATCCAGCTCTGACCTCCCCATCATGCAGATCTCCTAGCCGATTTTTATAATGATACTTTGGGTTCAAAAAATACCCAGTTGCATGTATAGGATGATGGAGTTGATTGTTCCATCTGTTATCAATGATCTCCCATATACGGCCATATTTAGCTACCCTGTCCTTGTAAGTTGGTAGTATCTGATCCTTTGCCTGATCCATAGCCTCATAAATGTAGCCCATGGCCAATTTTTCCCCATCCACCATCCTTAGCACCTTAACAAGGGGCTCGGTAATTTTCACAAGCTCTACAGACCTTTTCCAAAAATAATTGTCTAACACTTTCTTTTTGGTGTCTTTTCCATCTTGTCTACGAGCCCATCGAGATTCCGACCATTCTTCATAAAAAAACATTTTCTGCAAGTTTTTATGTTGACCATTGAGACATTGCAATGTGAGGAAGTGAGTTGCAAATCTCGTAATTGCAAGCCTAACAAGCTCTTTGCCCCCAGTGTTTTTCCTCATTAGGCTCAATATCCATGAGTGGTTGTAAATGTATTTTGTAACGCACTTGGCATGCTCTACAGTGTTTTTTACCCACTCCACTTTGCCTATGTCCTCAAGCATGAGGTCTATGCAATGTGTAGCACATGGAGTCCAAAATATGGTCTCATATTTGGACTCAAACATCTTTCCAGCAAGAACATAGTTTGAGGCATTATCGATGATGACCTGCACAACATGCTCTATAGACCTTTTCTAAAAATAATTGTCTAACACTTTCTTTTTGGTGTCTTTTCCATCTTGTCTACGAGCCCATCGAGATTCAGACCATTCTTCAGAAGAAAACATCTTCTGCAAGTTTTTATGTTGACCATTGAGACATTGCAACGTGAGGAAGTGAGTTGCAAATCTCGTAATTACAGACCTAACAAGCTCTTTGCCCCCAGTGTTTTTCCTCATTAGGCTCAATACCCATGAGTGGTTGTAAATGTATTTTGTAACGCACTTGGCATGCTCTACAGTGTTTTTTACCCACTCCACTTTGCCTATGTCCTCAAGCATGAGGTCTATGCAATGTGCAGCACATGGAATCCAAAATCTGGTCTCATATTTGGACTCAAGCATCTTCCCAGCAAGAACATAGTTTGAGGCATTATCAATGATTACCTACACAACATGCTGCTCCCCAACTTCCTGAATAATATCATCCAAAAGCTCAAATAGAAGGGTTGCATCCTTCACCTTATCAGATGCATCAACTGATCTCAAACACATAGTTCCTTGAGGGCAAGAAACGAGGAAATTAATGATAGTGCAGTTCTTTCCATCGGTCCATCCATCTGACATGATGGAACACCCTGTTTTGAGCCATGAATCTTTAAACTCAACCAAATACTCATCAATGGAAGATATCTCTTTTTGCAAAAGAGCTCCCCTCAAGTCATGCATACTAGGGCCTTTGAAGCCTTTTCTTGTAGCTATAACAAAGTCCCACATAGCTTGGTAATAAGGTGAGCAAGCAGCATTAAATGGGATACCACCATCTAGCAATGTATTGATGAGAAGTTTCTTTGCATTGTTTTTTCCAATGTTGATCCAAAGTGGGTTGACGACTTGGCTAGGAGGAAGTGGGATTAGAAGAGGCAATGTTAGCAAAAGATGAGAAAAAACTTTGGATGTTTGTTCTCTTTGTTCCTTTTGATGGTTGGCCACAAGAAGGATGAAGATAGTGAAAAGGGTCATTGGTGGAAGGGATAGAAGTTGAGTCTTGAATCTCATAATCATCATACCCACTCTCTTTCATGGCTTCTAATAATTCCCTCTTCCTTGCAATGTCATCTTGGATGGCCTTCTCCCTAGCCTTATCCTCATAAAACTTTTCAAGCTTGGAAATGTATTCTGCCCTAATAGGACCTAACACTGCATTTGGTGCATCATTTGGTGCATCACATGGCTTTACTTGGCCTCTTACCCCAGGCAAGTGTTGTTTCAATCTAAGAATACCCCCACCTCGAATAGATTTATGGCATAATTTGCATATCATTTTTCCATCAATTACATCACAATGAGCCCATGCATTGTCCTTTCCTTTTGGAGCCATGTTTGCTTGAAATAATTACAATTTGCAAAGAAATCTGCCATTCAAAAATAAAATTGCAGCTAAGCAACATGGAAAACCAAAGCTAAATTTAGGAAAACAAATGCACATGCAAGCTACAAAATTTGATAGCATAGAACTAGAGATTTGATAGCATAGATGATAGAAGTGAGAAGTTTATAAATTTATAACACATAAAAAAATTTAATTCATGGACAGCAGTCAAATGAGGAATTTTCAAGTGAAAATCCTTACCTAGAAATGCAAACTAGCTTCCTTAGCCTCCTCTTGAAGATGCCAACTCCACTGAAAGCTACAAACTATCTCCAAAATAGCTCCAACTCCAACTCCAAGATGACTACTCCAACAAAAACTCAACACTCTCCAAGCTCCCAAACAAACTCATAAACACACATAAACACTCCAAATCAGATGTGTGAGACAAATGAGAGGGAGAGGGGCCTCTTAAAGGCTTGGAGAGGATGTTTTTGGAGGGAAAGCACCCTTAATTTCCCTCCAAAACCCCTAAACTTCATTGAGAAAGCCGTTGTGCAGGGCCTCAGTGGGCATGGCGGGTAACCAGCCGGTTTACTACAAACCTGTCAGTTCCATCTTAAATCGGCCAGTTAGGATTGGTTAGGGCCCATTTCTTGCCATCATGCCTCCTTAACCGGGTTTTTGCTCCAGTTCCAACTGGTGGCCTTGCTGACCAGTAACCGGTTAGCTGGGCCGGTTTTAAAAACTATGGTCACGGTTTTGGCCCAAAAATCGATGGATGCAAAACCCCAAGCTTGGGTTTCAAGCCCACAATGCCACTTGTGGAGCTCCTTCCTCCAAACACTCGATCCTCAAGGCTTGGAGTACCTCCCAAGCTACAAAAAATCAACACTTATATGATATGTACTAAATTTATTATAAGTTAAAGAGCACTAGTTGAGCGAATTTCTTATGGAGGATGTTGGTTGCATGGTTCTCTCTATTGGATGGTTATTGGTGATCCTTTCATGATATGTACTAAATTTATTATAAGTTATCTTCTTTCATCTTGTACTTGTTGATGAATTAGGGTTTAATGAAATTTTCACCAAAGCATTGTTGATGTTTTATGGCTCTAAAATCTCCTTGCACAAGATTTTCATGAAGTCTTTCTTGAGGAACCTAGGTTTAACTACCTTTCTTTGAATCTCCAAAGAATATAAAGTATGTCATGGTTAAAGGTGTGAGGAACACAAGTTTGTGTCTGTCTTTCTCATTCTCTTTGAATTCGCTTCCATCTTTATTATTCCATAGAATTTCACTCCTAGACTCCATTAGCCTTTGATTCAGAAAGACACTAGTCTTATCTCTTGTGCGAATCCCTTAAGATAAATAAAACCCTAAATATTTTTAAATGTTATTTTTTAGGGTAAATCAGGTGTTAATTTTTATAACCCCAATAACTAGGCAAATTACTTCATATAATCTCCTTACTAAAAATATATTTTAAATTTAGCTTACTGAATAAAATGCATCCACTAGGATTTTCAACTTGCAAAATAAAATTATAGTGGAAGCAAATGAAACCAATTTCCACAATAAAACACAGCGATATTTTTCCCTTCAAATCAACTTCTCATTAAAATAATGTCAAAGGTGGCAAGAACTCCCTTACTGAGAAAATGGCCTATTGAAAACAAATACAAGTTATAGAAAAATTTTCAAAATTTTCTAGGCACCTACATGGCCTCTACGAGCCTCCAAAATTTCCCCAAATCACCCCATCTACCTGCTAGTATGTTATACAAACCCTACTCGGTTTGTTGTATGACTATGCGTACGACATGTCGTGCTACCCTCAACTTGGTTCTCAACTATACTATACGACTTGCGTCTGGGTTGGTTACTCTTGCAAATTTTTCTTGTTGTCTTCCCCGAACTTGATCCCTGAATCAAAGTCCTTTATCACCTTTGCTAAGATCTCCTTGAGTCTCCATCCTTTGTGCCTCAATCACTCAACGTATCTTTCTCTTCACCCAGCCTTGCCTTCTTATAATTTGAATTCTTTACCAAATCAAATAACCATCAATGACTAAGTCTCCATAACCCAAATCTTTGAATGAGATTGACAGTTAAGATTAAATTTCGATCAATGATCTGGATTCATATAATTCACTAATGTAAAAACATTACATTACATTAGATATTAAACTCATTTTAATAAAAGGTGCTCCACTTTAATAATCCATTTAATTAATGTGAATTATTAAGGTAAATACATTGGATGACCTCCATACATCTTGACACTTTAACCTATGTGGAAGCAATGTTGTCGGAACTAAACTGAAACCGCATGGTCTGACCAGTTTGAGCCCAAAACCAGTTCAGTTTGGGCTTTAGAACCGAAATAGGCTGATTTGATACCAAACCGCCTGATTTTGTAACGGAACTAGCCAGTTTCGTAACAAAACCAGCCGGGTTTAGTACCTAACCAACCTATTTCACCAAATTGGTTGGTTCGGGACTAGTTTCGTGCAGTTCATACCTGCGCATGCTAGCTTAAAAAAATTTCCCTTTTTTATTTTTTCATTTGGTTGGCCCACTTCTAATTTTCACCTAGGCTAGCTTAATATTCAAGTCTATGGCCTTAATATTGATATGCAATTCATGGTACTGTTAAATTCTTAAAGTAAAAGGATTAAAAAGAACGATAAAGGAGAATGTCATTTTTAACATTAACATGAAATGGCTCAGGATGTTTGAGAGTGTTTCCAACCTCATTGGATTTCATATGGAGAAATTAGAATTTTAGATCTCACTCAAAATCCAGTAGACTTAACAGTTTTTCAAGATTTCGGGCTTGGGGGGATTGCAACATTTCCATTTGATTTTGTCATGTACGAGGGTATGGAACTAGTATTTAATCAAGAGCACCAAGCCCTTTATGTACTTTGATGTTAGTGGCATTGGTTGTCGATCTCCTCTATCATCATTGTACTAAAAATGTACCCATCGCTCAAACAAAATCTTGACTTGACATGCTACATTTTTTTTAATCTTATTTTAATGCTTAGAGGGTCATATTGGTGATGAAGATCCCAATATAAGCAATGATATTGATGAAATGTAGGTATTTGTAGTAGCATGATTTTTTTTGGATGCTAAAGGCCATCTAGAGCCTATTTTTTGATGTATTTTCGGTTCAAAGATGGATTGCACTCGATGTTATTTTGGTTATGTGCACCCTTCCATGCTATATAAATGAGAATTTTTGCTTATTTGTGTAAATGGTTTGTATTCATACGGATGCACATGAATATATATATTTCTCTCTAAAATTGAATAGTTTGTGTTTTTGGTCAACCAGTGTGTTGAATTTTCTAAGTCTATCCATTAGAAAATTAATCTATATTCTGTTTGTTTATTTCTTCTACTTGTTTAAATTCGAACAAGTTATTTAATACATTTAAATATCGAAATAAACACAATACAGTCACAACATCTACAGATCATCAACTAAAAGAAAACAAGCACACAAGTGACACCATTATTTTTGGACAAATGTCCTCAGAAAAACCTAATGCGGGGAAACCGGTGCAGCTATTCTGAGGGTTATATTATTATGCAGTCTATCTAAGTACAATAGGGTGCCTAATCCAGTTCACCTGACAAAGAAAAATACACAGCAGCAATACCTCTATATCCAGAAACAAGTATTCAGAAAACCTGTCCCACGAAACCCTCTCCAGCACAACTGAAGCTTCGCGTTGGCCCTTTCGGCCTCTGCGTCAGCCCCAGGACCCTCTGCGTCAGTCCTCTGAGGCACTGCGCAGCCTCTGGGAGCCTCTGCGTCACTCCCTCTGCCCTCTGTGTGGATGACGCAGTCTCTCTGGGCTCTACGCTGCCTCTGTTGGGCTCTGGTTAGCCTGGACTAACTGTTGCTCTCGCTCTCTCTGCTTCTGTGTTGTTTTCCTAGTATTGTCCCCGCCTCGTACTCACTGCCCCTCGATGTTGATCACTGATTCAACTTTGCTTAGCAACCCTGCTCTAGCAAAATGAATGATTGATCACTCTGGTTTGTTCTCCAACTGACCCTCAAGCCTCTTCTTATACTTTTCTCATTGGTCCATCAACGGTCGAGATTAAATCTCTAATCAACAGCTAAGATTAGATTTGGCTTGATCCATGACTTTTGGAACCTTCTAACCCAGTTTTATATTAATATCCATCAATATTTTATTTTTCCTAAGTTTAGACTTAGGAACTCCATTAAAAATATTAATTATTTTAATCTCCCATACCGGGTACAATCTGTCCAAACCATTTCTGGGTCTTGGGGATCTCATGTGCGTTAGCCTCTCCACCAATTTTCATGGCTAGAGCACATCTGATGCTACCCCAAATCAACATAGTGTTTTGCTCTAACCTTTTTATAGGTTCTAACCAATTTTCGGTCCACGAGGTTTTCCAGTTCAGTTCTGATAGCATTGTGTGAAGTACCTATCTAAGCTACAAACATCAACACTTCCTCTTAGGGAGGAAGGTATTTTGTGCCACTCCAACCTTGCCCCTGTGAAATACAAATTTCCCTTTAACCAAGGGTTTGGTTAGAATGTTTGCAACTTGCTCATCTATGGAGATATAATGAAGCTTAATTGCTTCCTTCTAGATCGTATCTCTAATAAAGTGATAAACGATCTCAATATGCTTAGACTTGTCATAAAACACTAGATCTTTAGTATGATACAACTATGTTACCACAGTAGATCATCATCGAATCCAGCTTTTGATCAAATAATTCGATAAGCAATTTGTGTATCCATTTCACCATACTCACTATCATATAATCTGCGTCGATTGAATTGAGTGCTATTGAAGTTTGCTTCCTCTTAAACCATGATATGATCATTGATCCAAGGCTAAGCAACACCCTAAGATGCTTTTCTTGTTTGTTGCTCTCCCTACCCAATTTGAGTTTGTATATCCCTACAGCCTCACTCCATCTCCTCCAAGATACCTCAAACCATACTACATTATACCTTTCAAGTACCTTGGCACATGCTTCACTGTTATCCAATGCACATACCTCAATTCCACAATCAACTAGCTCAAGGTGTTAAAAAAAAAACATATATCTAGCCTAGAGTTGACAAAATACATCAAGAAGCCAATTAGTTTGTCTGTACAACAAGGGATCCACCAACTTTCAATCTAATGTCACAATGTTCTGTAGGTTGATGATCATAGGAGTAGCCACGGGCCTATAGTCCTCCATCCCAAATCTCCTTAGAATCATTACTACATATTTTCCTTGACCAAGGAAGATTTCTCCCAACCTCTTCCATATCTCTAACCCCAAGAAGTAATGCATCAAGCCAATGTCCATCTCAAACTCTACAACCAAATCAACTTTGCATTTTTCTATGATTTTCTTTGCACTAGCAAGATACAAGTCATCCATGTATAACACCAAGATAGGCAGATTAGTCCTAATAAGTATGAGGAACAAATAAGGATCCACTTCACTATTGGTGAAGCCCATGCTCAAAAAATAATCATCAATCCTGAAATAGCATGCCCTCAGTTCTTGCTTGAGTCTATATTACAGCTTTCTTAAGCCTACATAGGAGACTCCCTCCATTGTTTTATGTACACATCCTCCTCAATGAACCCATTCAGGAATGATATCTTCATGTCCATCTAATGTATCCTCCACCCCATCATTAAGGTAATGGATATGACAACTCGAGTGCAAGCATATCTAGTGACTTGAGCAAATGCCTCCTCATAGTCCACTCCCTCTTTCCAGGATAACCTCTTGCCACAAACATTGCCTTGAACTTCTTGATCCTACCATATTAAACATGCTTGATTTTGAAGAGCCACTTGGAACTCGCCACCGACTTCCCCTCTGGTCTTGGCACTATGTCCCACACATCATTCTTCATTGTGGAGTTGTATTCCTCCACCATGGCGTCCTTCCAAATTTGTTGATTGGTTGCTTCCTCAAAATTGGAAGGCTCGAAATTAATAATGCTACTCATCAATGCCATAGAGTTAGGAAACTTTCTTAGAGGTATGCTCTCCCTAAATGTGCTCCTAGGAACTTCAACATGCTCCTGAGCATCCCTCAATATCTATGTGAACCATCAAAATCAATAATGCTACTCATCAATGCCATATAGTTAGGAAACTTTCTTAGAGGCATGTTCTCCCTAAATGTGCTCCTAGGAACTTCAACATGCTCCTAAGCATCCCTCAATATCTATGTGAACCATCGAGGTTGACTCCTCCTTCCCACCTAAAGATTGACTCCCTAAATTGGATAGTTCAACATTTCGAGCTTCCTCCTTCTTAACGGTCCACCTTTAAAGCTTCCTCCTCCTCGTCTGATATAACTGGTGGGCATTCCACTCATGCGACTTCCTAGATGCCAAGTTCTCCTCAAACTTCACATATCGACTCACAATTGTCTTCCTCTACGTTGAAATCCTTATGTTGTTCACTGGGATGTCCTTATGTTGTTGTTCATGGGATCCCTCGGTGGTCATAACTCATGGTTGCATGATCATGAACCTAAGAGCATCTCATCTATTGAGGAGTTCGTTGATGGTTTTCTTAGACACTTTCAAGTATACCCTGCATTAAGCATCCAAGAGGAAGCCTTCAAAAAGGATCATCAAGGCATTGAGAATCTAAAAGATGAGTCATCGTTGGGTCCACAAAATGAAAAAGATGATTCTAACAACATGTGTAGGAAAGAATGAGTCCATGGAAAGTGAAGTTGAGACTAACCTTACCTTTCTTAAGGATAGTACTCCTGGTAATTCTCCTTTTAAGAACCTTGAGGAAGGTGATCTCATTAGACCCTTGGAAAATGACATTGGAGATTATTTCCATATTAAAAAGGAGAAATGGGAAATTGTTGGTCCTCAATTTGACTGTGCTCCCATTTATGACACCGACAAGGAGGATGAGGTTGAGAGTGGTCCTCCATTTCTCCCGAGCATTGTTTATGATGACATATCCATTGATACCATTAGGAAAAAGAATTATCATTTCCCCTTGCATGAAAGGGAGCAATTGGAGATGATTGATTCTCCTTTTAGGGAAGACCCTATCTTTGATACCAACAATGATAAGATTGATAAGGCCCTTGCTCATACCTACCTCCTTTGTGATACCGGGAGTATATTCAAATCACTTGAGCCTCTAGAGTTGGATTTTCAGGAAAATGATCTCATTAAGACTTCACCTTCCCCTTTGCCCTTTTCTATTGTTCATCATCTTGAGTCTTCATCAAATGATTCCCTCACCCCTTCTCATATGATCTCAAGTGACGGAAGCCCTTTCCCCCTTTCGAGTATAGTGTCAAGGAAGCACCTCATTGATTATACTTTACCTCCTTAGACACACCCTTAGGGTTTTGATCACTCAATGACCTCCCCTCTCCAACGTGACCATCACGTTGAGCAATCTATTTGTTGCACCCCTTCTTTCCCTCACCCTTCGTTCCCCTCTCATCACAACCATGTGGAAACTACAAAGCACAATATTATGAGTAATGATCGTGATAAAAAAGTTCTTAGGGATAATCATTCATTCCACCATTGTGTACTTAGAGGAAAGGCTCCACATTTCTAGATTGACTTGTGTTCCTTCTCTAAGGGATTCCTCTTACTACACATGAAAACCATATTTTCCCACCTCCCACCCGTAGCATCCTCCATGTGTTTGGGTTTGCATTCGCTATGGGATTTGTTGCATGAGTAATCATATAGGCAGGCATATTTATATTGATTTGATGATATGTTGGTTGCACTAGCTTTATGAATACACTTAATATTAGCTTCGTTGTATGCATGTTTGGGTAGGATGCAATTGCATGCTCATTTTCTCATTAAAACTAACATCATATGATATTTCTCATGGTAGATTAGATGCATTTAGATTGAATTTGCAGTATATTTAATTTCCTATTGATTTTATGGCCTAACACTAAGCATGGGTGATTATAAGACACCATAGAAACATGTTGCCCGGGGCGTTTAGTCTTTGATATGTGCAGGTAACAGATCTACGGTAACCAAGAGATTGTTGGCGTTCTCATGACTTCCCGTTCGAGTAGCTTCGCCCACTTGTCTGAGAGCTCATGTCCTAGTTGGAGCCAAATGTTACCCACCATTTTGTGGGTGATATCCCTAGGAGAAAAAAATTCTCCATGATGGCCCTCAGTCGGTAGCCAACAGCCCCTAGCAGCCACCAACTAGCTCATTGTGAAATTTCTTCGCCACCTGAGCCAGCCAAGTGGTCCCTCACCCATCTGTCATGATCGTATGTTTGAATGTGGGCCTCCCAAACCTACGAGTATGCCTTGTCATTTGGCGATGGAGTATTTTAGTTTACTTATCATGGAAACTCTTGGGCATGGATTAATGGGGGGATTTGGCAGAAAGAGTGGACTAGGTCTGTGTTCTTGTCCCCTAGGTCTCTTTGGGATGTTAACCTTGAACCCTAGTCCTGTGGGATCTCTTTTACAAGACGTGTGTTTTGTTCCCCATACGACATATTGACATCAGTGTTGTTAAAATCGCGATATTATTGCAATATTATTGTTTTTTCACAATTTTTTCAGCAAAAAGATAAAATCGCGAGTAGTACTCAAACCTTTTTTTATACGCAATTTTAAATCGCGATTTTTTCGAAAAAAACACAATTTTTACCGAAAAAATTGCGGGGGGTCGGGGCAACGCGATTTTAAAAGGAAAAAAACGATTTTGTTTTATTTCATTTGGACAGCAGAGCGCGCGGAGGGCTGTGGAGACTTGGAGTGTTGGAGAGGCTTGGATATTTTGCCATTTTGGAGCTAAATCAACTGCGTGGAAGAGAAAATCAAAGAGTGTGCTAAGGAGGAGACCGATTATCTCCCTAAAAACGGTATGGGCACCAATTTTTTTTTGTTTTCATTGTTTTGAAACTTTGTTTTTATTTTTTTCGATGTTTTTGGTTGGGTTTGGAATGGGGTTTTTGACATTTGTCCAATGTAATTTTTTTTTAGTTTTTTTGGTTGGGTTTGGAATGGGGTTTTTGACATTTGTCCAATGTATTGTTTTTTAAGTTTTTTTGGTTGGGTTTGGAATGGGGTTTCTTAGATTGTATGTAAATTTTTTTTAGTTTTTGTACAATGTAAAAATTAAAATACTAAATTGTAAGTTTGTAACTTGTAAACACTGTTGACACCTAATCCGAAACGGATGGGTGAACTGGACAGTCATCTAGAAGATGAACTGATCCATCATATGTATGTATATAAATAATGTGTTAGCTAATGAATAAAATCAATCAGTCTTGTCTCTCGTTCAATGTGGAGTTACCCTGGCCTGACATGGTATCAGAGCACAGGTCCCAAAATAGTGTAACTCCTGCCTCTGCCAGGTTTCTGCGTCCTCATGAAACCTCTGTCCTGAGAGACTGTGCATCCGTTTTCTCTGCGCATGTGTGCCTCTGCCCTTGAACGTTAGTGCATTGATTAACTTCTGCGATTGTCCTCTGTCCTCTGCCTCTCCCTGGTCTTGTGCGTTTTCAGTATGACTTCGGTCCTATGACAGATTAAACAAATCTTCCAAATGGCTATAGGATAGTGCGAAGCGAGTTTCAGTGGAGACATCCAATTTCAGAGTGTATTGCTGCGTTGGGTTTATTACTCTACCCCCATCTCATTTGAAATATGACTGTGTATTGCTGCGTTGAAATATGACTGTGGTTTATTACTGCATATGGTAGAACAGTGTATTGCTGCGTTGAAATATGACTGTGGTTTATTACTGCGTATGGTAGAACTGTGTATTGTTGCGTTTTTATTGTATCGCTCAGTTTTTAAGAAGAGACCTCAGTCTTATTATTCGCTCAGTTTTTATTGTAAGAACTGCCTCATCAAATTCCCAATCAAAATCGCACACAACAGGAGGCTCCATAGGATACATAATTTGAACAACTGCGTCTTGTTCAATCTCATCTTCTTTCAGTGGCTGATAAAAATGAGGTAGGCAATACTCATACTTCTTAATTCGTTCCAGTTTCAACTGTTTCAAAGCAGCTCTTCGCTGTGTACACTGCAAAGTAACGATTTGAGTTTTCAACCGCTCAACTGAACTAAGCCTGTCTTCGAATGGAATGTACGGAACCCAATTCGTTTTCATTTCCTTCACTGGTACGCAGTCTCTAATCACTGCGACACCGCATCCCCATCTCCATTTTCCGGCCTTTGGAAATGATGGGAGGAGTCAAACGTTCCTCTGATGCGTTCCATTCATAGCAAACAGAAAGTATATTCGTGTTGAAGCGTTGATGCGTTCCTTTTCTCAGTTGCTTCTGGTTATACGCTGCTCTCCCATATACAACAGCTATTTCAAGTGTTGAAGTGTTCCTCTGATGCACTTCCTTTCATAGCAAACAGAAAGTATATTCAAGTATTGAAGCGTTGATGCGTTCCTTTTGATGCGTTCCTACATGGTATGCTTGTGATATGTTGTTTTA